>CM070577.1:77139274-77748041 GCA_036346355.1 Rhipidocladum racemiflorum
GTTTAGACAAGTAGCCTTTTCTTGCATCTTTTGCATTTAAATCCCTGGCAAGGAAGCTGCACATTGTACTAAACTTGTGTTTACTCAAGTAGCTTTTGCTTGCATCTTTTTCAACTTGCTTTTAACATTAAAACACTGATTTTGCTTGAGACTCATAATGATCATTTGAAGTCCAACAAAAAGCTCACACATAGTTTCTAATCAGCTCTAGCCTTTCAACAGATGACAAGAAACTTTTAAGCCTATTTCACAAATGCAATACCATAATGAACAAGAGCCAAAATATTCTCGAAAAGCATCTCAAATTGAATTATTTTAGTCTTTTAGTCTTTTAGTGAGAAGTGAAGCGATGTAGCATTAATTTGACTATATACACAAGAATAGTCAACAAAGCTTTGTACTACATGATGCAATGAAAACAGGGGAGTTTTCTTTAAGTGAAACGTCAAAATAGCTCCTTGTAGTAACCAAAGTCAAGTAACACAAATGAAAGAGTTAAAATAAAGACTCCCCCTCAAATCAACCCATGGGGATGAATGATCCCAAGTTCGCCGCGTAAGAAAGCAAAGCGAGAAGAATCAAGCGGCTTAGTGAAAATATCAGCAATTTGAGCATCCGAATCAACAAATTTCAGTTCAATAGCTCCTTTTTCAACATGATCTCTAAGAAAATGATATCGAACATCAATGTGTTTAGTCCTTGAATGTTGAACAGGATTTTTAGCGATGTGAATTGCACTAGTATTATCACAAAGAAGTGGAACACTATTAAAGTTAATGTCGTAATCTTTAAGAGTTGAAGTGATCCAAAGAATTTGTGAACAACAACTAGCTACGTAACGTATTCGGCTTCAGTGATAGATTGAGCAACTGAGGACTGTTTCTTAGAAGACCAAGAAACAAGTGAAGTGCCAAGAAAATGACATGTGCCAGAAGTACTCTTTCTATCTAATCTACACCCCACAAAATCAGCATCAGAATATCCTAGGAGTGTAAGCGAAGAAGAACAAGAATACCAAATACCAAATTCAGAAGTGGAGCGAAGATACCTGAAAATTCTTTTAATTGCTTGTCGATGTGATTCTCGAGGAGAGGCTTGAAATCGGGCGCACAAACAAAAATGTATATCAGGCCTCGAAGCAGTCAAGTACAGAAGTGATCCAATCATGCTTCTGTATTCCTTTTGGTCCATCTCGACACCATTTTCGTCAGGATCCAGAATTGTTGTTGTGCTCATTGGAGTAGATACTGACTTTCCTTCTCCCATATCGAATTTCTTTAGTAGCTCCTTTGTATATTTGGATTGGTGCAGGAAGATCCCGTCTTTCGCTTGCTTGATTTGAAATCCAAGAAAGTATGTCAACTCTCCCATCATACTCATCTCGAATTCCCTGGACATTAGCTCAGAAAAATGCAACACAAGAGAGTGGGAGGATCCTCCAAAGATAATATCATCCACATAAATTTGCACCACAAGAAATTGATCATTTGAATTTTGAGTAAATAGAGTCTTATCAACTTTTCCCATCTCAAAATTATGTTGAAGCAAGAAGCCTTTTAATCTATCATACCAAGCACGAGGGGCTTGTTTTAATCCATAAAGGGCTTTTGACAAACGATATACATGATTAGAAAATTTTTCATTTTCAAAGCCAGGAGGTTGTTTCACAAAAACTTCTTCTTCTATAAAACCGTTTAGAAAAGCACTTTTCACATCCATTTGAAATAACTTAAAACCTTTTGATGCTGCAAAAGCCAAGAGAATGCGAATAGCTTCTAAACGAGCAACGAGAGCAAATGTTTCATCAAAATCAATTCCTTCAAGTTGAGAATATCCTTGAGCAACAAGTCTAGCTTTGTTTCTAACAATTATTCCATCTTCATTTAACTTGTTCTTAAAAACCCATTTTGTTCCCATAATGTTTTGATTTTTAGGAGGTTCCACTAAAGACCAAACTTTATTCCGTTCAAAGTTTTCTAACTCTTCATGCATCGCATCTACCCAAGAACTATCAGTTAAAGCATGAGTAATGTTCTTAGGTTCAAAATTTGCAACAAAAGCAGAATGCATGCATAAAAGAGTTTGAGATGAATTAGAACGTGTCACCCTTTCATGAAGACTTCCAATAATTTGTTCAGGAGGATGGTTCTTCAGAACAAAGCAAGGGAGGTCCAGTTGTTTCAGTCGTCGTGGGAGGTGTAGGAGAATCTGAAGTAGTAGTCACATCAATTTGTTCAGGAACATCTTCCTGTTCTGTAGGTATGAGCTCATCATCATCATTATCTTCATCATTTTCTTCGAATCTTTTATCCAAAAAGATTGGCTCTAAATCTTCTCGTGAACCTGAAATGTCGGGTCTAGCCTGTGGCTAGCCTCATCAAAAGTAACATCGCATGTCTCCAACAATTTGTTAGTCGATAAATCAAGTACACGATATCCACGAGAGTGCAACGAATAGCCAAGGAAAATACCATCTGTACTACGAGCTTCGAATTTATCAAGATTTCCATGTTTAAGAATAAAGCATTTGCAACCAAACACTCGTAAGTGAGAAACAGATGGTTTACGATTAAATCTCAGTTCATAAGATGTTTTACCAAGTAAAGCTCTGAGATAGACCCTATTTGGTATATAGCAAGCAGAAGAAATTGCCTTAGCCCAAAAATTTCTTGAAGTGTTGTATTCATCTAGCATAGTTCTAGCCATTTGAATCAAAGTTCTATTTTTCCTTTCTACAACACCATTCTGTGAGGGAGAATATGGCGAAGAAAATTGATGATCAATTCCATTAGTTTCAAAAAAAGATTTGAACAAAGCATTTTTGAATTCCGTACCATTATCAGTTCTTGTGGCTTTCACTGTGTTAGGCAATTCATTTATCAATCTCTTAATGAAGACATGAAAAAGTCCAAAAATCTCATCTTTTGAAGACAGAAAATGCACCCAAGAGTATCTCGAATAATCATCAACTATCACTAGAAAGTACCACTTACCTCCTACCGATTGTACTCGAGATGGTCCCATCAGTATCCATGTGAAGAAGTTGACCGGGGCTGGTCATTACAGTAGAGACAGGAGCATGAGGGGCTCCAACCATCTTACCATGTCGACAGGAAGCACAAACAATGTCTTTGCAAGATTTTAATTTTGGCAAGCCATGAATTAAGTCTAGACCACTCAATCTAGATAACAGACCAAAGCCCATGTGACCTAACCGACGATGCCAAAAATTGAGATTTCTAGATTCTGAAGCAACAAAACAATGTGAACTTGAAGCATTGCTAAAATTTGCTATGAAAATTTTTCCAAGTCTAGATATCTCAAGAGTCAAGTTTCGGAAGCATCGAGTACTCTTCATTCATTTGTTTTAAAGCTGACTTCAAAGTTTTCATCGAACAATTGTGATACTGACATAAGGTTGAATTTCAGTTTAGACACCAGAGAGACATTCTTCATAGTAAAGTGTTCATTTACCTTCACTGCATTCTTTGCAAAGGACGCTGGCCCAAAGAGTAGCATCTCCAAAAGTGATCGCTTGCTCCCGTGATGCTTTTGTTAGGAGGAGAACCAACTTGAGTTACCCGTCATGTGTTGGCGACATCTGAATCAACAACTGTGATGTTCTCCTTCCCTTCTCGTACCACCTACATGTTATGAGCGAGAAGATGCCGAGGATTCATTGCGGGGTTAGAAAAGCATGCTTTAGGTATCCAAAGATCGAATCACTCGACGAGCAGTGATCGCATAAAAACTTGTGAGAGCGAGAGTAATGAATTATGAAAAGTTTTGTTTGCTTTCACAGAGCCTGTCACAATACTTCTTCCATGATCATGTCTATGCACACACAAAGAAGTGGAAGGTGTTTTCTTTTTGTAACCTAAACCTTCTCTTCTATTGTCATAGGTTGTAAAAGCCCCATTAGATGGTTTATGACGGTATGACTTGGGCTTTTCAAAAGTTTTAATTTTTCCAGTCATCTTAGAATTTTTAATTCTCTTTCCCTTCTCGATTTTAGCTTTCCTGTAGCAGAAGTTTTCTAGATGACCATCTTTGTGACAAAAAGTGCATTTGTACCTGAGTTTTGAAGTACTTGCTCCTTTACTTTGAGTGGGTTGAGTTTTTCTAGAGAAATCAAAAGATCCAGCAGATTTGAATTTTGTTTCACTTGGTTTAGGAGGGAGGATTTCAATTTTACCAGTACCAAGTGTTTTCACAATTACAGGAGGGTTGTTTTTCAAGTGTTCAATGTGATCAAAGCCTATCCCACTGTTTTTAACACTCACTTTTGACTTATCAAGAATCAGATTCAAGTTTTTCTTTCCTCAAGCAATTTTTTCCAAAGTTGATTTAAAATACTCATTTTCTCTAAGTACAACAGGGCAATTTTGACATGGATCAACTTGACATTTTTTAGCCTTTTCTTTAGCTTGAATGGCTCTATCTTTGGCTATAATGGCTCTCTCTACATTGTTCTTTTCAAGTGCAATATCTATTTTCAGAATTTCACATTTTTTGCATTCTTTTGAGGTGACAGTAGAGTGAGTAAAGATAATGTGTCCAAAGAAGACAAATTGCACGTATTTTTCTTAAATTCTCTCTAGTGACAAACAACTCTTGCAACACATAAAAATGCATTATTGAACCAAAAGCTAAAGTTTGCTTGAACTTATCAACTTCACTTTTTAGCAAATTTAGCTCTTTTATCTTGCAAGAATGAGCAGCTCTAAGTGATTGCAATTCTAATGAGAACCCCTCACAATCATCACATGCATCATTGTTAGAAATAGAATTTCTAAGTTTTTCATTTTTAGTTTTCAGCATGGACAAACCATTCTCTAAGTTTTTATTTTTGAGTGAAGATTTTCTTAAAGATTTTCTCAATATGACTAAAACTTCACAAAGCTCATCATACGAAGGTATTACCTCATCACCGTCATGGGAGTCTTTGTCGTTGTCACTAAAATCACTAGTGTTCCCTTCGCCATGAAGCATGATCCAGTGAAATCTTTCTCGTTCAGCTTCGTTTGCTTCGCTTCCTTCTCATCGTCAGTTGAGTCATCAATGTCGCTTAAGTCTAAGCGACCAATTGCAGTGAAGACTTTGTTGAGCATCTTCTTTGTTCGTTGTTTATTTTTGTCCTTGCTCTCTTTTGGCCGGAAGGATTTGGAGGAGTTGCTTTGATCCTTCTCGTCTCTATCTTTGTTCTTGAAGCAGTTAGCACGGATGTGCCCTGCCTTGCCGCAGCTTGTAGCAAAGTGGATGGAGGCTCCTCTTCTCTCCCTTGATCTCATGTAAGCTGCATTGACACGCTTGGAAAGAAGAGCAAGTGTATCTTCTGGTATTTGATCTAGCTGTTCATCACTAAGAGCACTCAAAGCAGTAATGGAATATGATGATGAAGAACTAGTAGCATTATCATATGAAGAATTAGCATTAAGAGCCATAGAGTTATCATTGGAAGTTCTTGAAACAATGTCTATTTCAAAAGTCTTGAGACTAGAATAAAGTTTATCCAAAGTCATTTCACTCATCTTGTGAGCTTCCCTAAAAGCAGTCACTTTCATTTGCCAGATTTTAAGATCAAGAGATGATAGGAAATGTCTAGCATTTTCAGAGTCAGTGTACTTTATATCTACAGCTCTAAGATTGTTTAAGATTCTGTTAAAGCGAGCAAAACAATCATCTAGAGATTCTCCAGAGTTCATTTCAAATCTAGTGTATTCCTTTTTAAATTGATCTTGCCTAGCTTCTTTTACAGAGTCAGTACCCTCGTGATAATCTTGAAGAGATTTCCAAATTTCATGAGCAAAGTGAGTAAATGACAGACTCTATCGAATTCTTTTCTAGCAAGTCCTTGAAGCAATATGTTTCTAGCTCTATTATTGTTTTCAACATCTTTTCAAACTCGATTTTATCAATATCATCATTAGAAGGAAGCTCGCATTTAAATTTTTACCTTGCGCCAAATCGCGTTACCTTGAGCTTGAAGATATGCGATCATCCGGATCCGCCCGATGGGAAGTCTGTGCCATCGAAGATTGGCGGCTTGTTTGAGTATTTCTCTGTTGCCATAACTTACCGTTTACTAATCACCTGTTAAGATGGATTAGTAGAGCCTTGCTCTGATACCACTTGTAGGACCGAGTAGGCAACTAGAGGGGGGGTGAATAGATGCCGAATAAAATTCAACTATTTCTTTCGGAAAATTAAAGACCCCTAAATAGCGGAAGAATATCTAATATCGTAGAGATCAAAACCCTAGACTAATTAGCAAAATAAGAACAAGAACTAGTTCTAAAAAGGAGCAAAACTTCTAATCAAGAATCGAAAGGAATATTGCATAAACTTCTCTTTATTCCAAAGCCATCTTCCACAGGATGACACCAAAAATCTTCTAATCTCAAAAGATTAGAAAACTCTAAACCAACTAGATAGAGCACACAAGCTCTTCTTTGTTGTAGGCACCTTTTGCTTCTTGCCCTATTTCGTTGGATTAATTGCTTCTAAGCACCTAGAACCCCTATTTAAAGGACAAGGGAACAGGAATCCTTTTCCTATTCTTCACACCGTCTTCACGCAGGCTCGGACACCTTTCGGACAGCAACTCACGGCAGCCAGCCTCCACTCGGACACGGAATCGGACAGCAATCTGCCGAGCCGAAACCCTCTCGAACTCCTCTCAGGGCACTCACGCACACATGCATTTAATGCATTCACACATACATGCAAACACACACAAAGCACTCACGCATGCATGCACACACATACGTATACGGTCCACCTGCCGCTACGTAGCAACGATCTCAACCTCACGTGCACTGTCCTCTAGTCCAAACATCTCGCATGACATCCTCGACCTTCACGACCTCAGTTCCTCCCTGAACCTAGTCTCGGTCCCGTCATCGACCATGTTCGACCTCAAGCAACACCTGCACATGAACAAAAACACAAAACAATTCCGAGCACAAGTCCACGACTTGACTCACATCAATCCATGCAAATACTCACACGAGCATTGCATAAAGTCCACTTCAAAACAAGCAACATGAAATTCTCACCAATTTCATTATCTCAAAATCAAATTAAACACAAATCCAATTTTGCTCAAAAACATGTGTATGACGGACCAAATAATTTGGTCTGTCATACATGAGAAAAACGAAGTCGCCAAAAAGCATGTGTATGACAGACCAAATTTTTTGGTCCGTCATACATGGGAAAAATCGAAGTCGCCAAAAAACATGTGTATGACAGACCAAACTTTTTGGTCTGTCATACATGGGAAAAACGAAGTCGCCAAAAAGCATGTGTATGACAGACCAAACTTTTTATTCTGTCATACATGGGAAAAACGAAGTCGCCAAAAAGCATGTGTATGACAGACCAAACTTTTTGGTCTGTCATACATGGGAAAATCGCTGTTTAGTTGGAAAAATGTCAAACACAAGCACAAGCACATTTTGCAAATTCAATTATAAGCCAATTTTTCAGCACATGATTTTCACAGAGGATGAAGGCAATAGCCAAGGACAGCATGGCCCCACAAGCCATAGACCCATTGCATTCCAAAAATCAGGAAAAAGAAAAGATTCCGAGAATATTCCTCGATTTTCCTTTTTCAAGATTTTTCAAACTTTGGATGCTCATATCTTTTCCGTCCGAACTCCGATTGACTCTGTTCAAATTCCTAAATTCATCTAAATTCAAGATCTACCTGCCAGTATAACTTTTATAATTTTTGGATTTTATTTATTTTATTGTTATTTATTCGTAGTACCATTTTGCGCGTAGCCGAGGATCCCACCGAGTCCGCCGACCCCGCCGCCGGACTTCAATAATTTGACATCCCCGCTGTGATTGAAGGAAAGTCCCTTGACGCATTTTGATCCCATGTTTGCAAAATATTTACAATGTTTTATCGCATGCATTGCTATTTTTATCATCGTATGTCAAATATAGATTACTAATTATTCCGAATTGTGATCACCTCCTTGATTATTGATACCCATGCTTAATTGTAACCCTAGGACTCTTTGCTATGTCATGTCTATCTTATTGTGACACTTGTTGATTAGAACGATTGATATGCTTAGTACCTGAATTGATGAAAATGACCCATGGGCGGGATTATATCAAAATTGTGATTTAAAATGTGATTTAAGAATTATGGTAAAATATTTGGTACTATTTTTATAAAATAAAAACAAAAAGAAAAAAGAATTTGGACTTGGGCGGAGTGGAATGTCGGGTGGGTGCGGATTGAGCACTAATTTCCAATGTGCAAGCACCGCCCTAAGTCAATTAAGGACCGACGCTTATGACTGCCCATTCTAAGCATAACCGTGCTACCACATGTCTATAATAGTACGACCTGGCAAAATAATTTGTAGAAACCTAACTTAGACTCGCCAGTTGGTGGAATGTGGGCGCCAGTTGGAGGGGAGTTGTTTTTCCCACACGACGCAAGAGGGGGCTTCTGTACTGGGTAGAGGGAACCCTAACAGCGGTGAAACCTCAGCGGGTGGGTCGGGTCAGGCGTATACATTGTAAAGGCCTTGTCATGGTCTCTCTACCGGCACACCAAAGGAAGTGTGTTAATCCGGAGGCATTAAGAGAAGATCATGTCTTATGGGTAAAGTTGTACACCTCTGCAGAGTTAAAACTATTCGAATAGCCGTGCCTACGGTCAAGGGCAAAGCAAAGAATGCTTTCATATTGGTAGACTTTTGTTTTGGTTTTAAAAATAACTGTTTTGGGACTTAGGAGTGGTTAGAACTCTCGGATGTTTAGTTGGCAAAGTGAGCCAACCAGGTAGATGGAACCTGTTTTTAATTCCTGACGGATAGAGTCATGTGTGGATTACCTTGATCTTCTAAAAGTTGGCGGAGAGAGCCTTTATACTAGTGACGGTGGATAGAACCCTCACTAAAATATTAAATAATTTAATTGTTAAAATAATTGGTAAAATGTGCTTTGTGAAAATTATTATTAAGTTTGGTTTGATGAAACTTGGCTTTATGCAAACGAGCCATATAAAGCCTTCCTTGGAAAGCCCTACATGTGCATACTTTCCCAGACTTGCTGAGTACTTTTGTACTCACGTGCTACACAACTACTGTCATCAGAAAACTATTAGGACGCCGTTGAAGACTGTAAGTACTACGCCGAGGAGTATGAAGTGGATCGCCAGGACAACTAGGCGTGCGTTTCTTATCGTCGCTTGTGGTGTTATTTGGGTCTCATCGCCTGCTGTTTTTATTTCCGCTGTCGTGAACTCTGGTCATGTGACCATGTGATATAATAAATAGCTGTGTGGCTAATTGTAACACCCCAAAATTTTGCTTTTCTTAAGTTCATGTGTGATTTGGCACTTTGGTGAATTTTTGGAATTTTCTAGAATTTATTTGGATTTATTTGGAATTTATTTGAATTTATTCCATTTTGAAATAATTAAAGAATTTGACTTTGCAAATAAAAATTTGTTGGAAATATTTTATTTAAGTCCAAAATGTTCCAAAATATTTTCCAGAATTTTTCTGAGTATTTTACTATATTTAATGAATTAAATGAATTTCTGGGAATTAATTGAATTATTAAATCGCTGGAAAAATCAATCGAATTAAATCTTGTTCATCCGATCGAAAGTCGGAACCCGAGTCGGACTCGAGTCGAGCCGATTGACTCGGCCAAACCAATCCTAACCCTACTCGATCCCGACCGTTGGATCGGGATCCAACGGTCCGGATTGGACCGCACCGGTTCGAGCCGTGACCGGGCCGGATCCGGTTCCACCCGTGCGATCGTGGCCGTTGATCGCGCCACGTGGACGGTCGCCCGTCGTCGTCTCCACCAATGTTGAGACTGTGTGCACTAGCGTGATCCTGGACTAGTGCTGAATACACAGAGGGTCCGGATTTGCAGATTCGGGTCCCGATAGAGGTGGTATCAGAGCCATACTGACTGTAGGCTCACCCAAAGTTAGAATGGTCGTAGTGAGGATAAAACCTATTTTCTAAAGATAAAAATTTGTCAAGATAATGAATGAAATCTCGACTTACCCCTTTCTTCCTTGTTCATACCCCTTGCTGAGTTCTTTTCGTCTTCCACATTGATTTTAAAATGATGCGTTCTTACGCGAGCATCTTTTGGCAGATGATGACGAAGAACAACTACGCCGAGCGTGAAGGAGGCTATGCTGCCGAGTTGTGGCATATGCTTCAGTTTCTTGGAGGTTTTGAGAGGCCGCTCTACCGAGGTACTACACTTGTGCAAGCAGGACTGGTCATAGGATGGGACGTCAGGATCACGGTGTATGCCCGAGAGAAGACAAAGTTGAGCCGCCCTTTTCACTTCACCGCCAGGAGGTCTACCTTTGAGATTGGAATCCAGGAGGTGTTGCGTCGAGCGATGCAGCAGATCGCTCGCACTTACTCCAGGGAGCTGGAAGGCACAGTGTTCCATCACCACCCCCGCCGAGACAGCAGAGTTCAACAGAAGCCGATAGAATATGAGGATGCTACCGTCACTCACTTAGCTAGATTCGTCGCCGCTCAGGAGGAGCTGATCGAAGACACAATTCAGGAGTTGAAGAAGGCTCAAGAACAAGTTGAGGAGAGGAAGAAACACTTGGAGAATGCTCGTGAGTATGTCGCCTATGCTGCGGAAAGAATCACAGAATTGGAGACCGCACTGTATGAACAGGGCCCCGATCCAGTGTTGGAGTTGGAAGCCCCAGACCCAGAGGAGGAACCAGAGGAGGCGCCACCTGCACCCGCGCCACAGCCACAGCAACAGCCAGATCCAGAGTCATAGGAAGACGCCGCGTCGTCAACCACAGCTGCAGTTGCAGGGCATGGCGATTGTTTCGCGCCGATGCCGTCGCACCCCCACCCAGGCAGTGGACGTTTTCTAGACGAGTGAGCGAAGGTTTTGAAGTTGAGACTCTTTTGTCGAGTCGCGTTATAGAATAAGAGTCACCCTTTAGAGGCGTTGGTTTTTCATTGTTTGCTGAGTGTGCAGTATGTGTTGCAGGCCCTTAGGCATTGTAAGCAACCATACCAAGTTATTATTATTAGTAATAGAGTTGGATTTTGAGTTACATTTTTCCCCCGCATAGTTTCCCTATTACTTGTCTTTTCTTATTCCCTCTCATCTCTAAAACCTTGGAGCAATCGACAGATGGTGAACACCCGTGGAAACCTTGGAGGCAATGGAAGTGGTTCTCGCCTAGCTGGGAACCCTAATGATGGAGCACCAGCACCGCCAGTGGACATGCAGAATTTTGGAGCTTTTTTTGCTGCTCAGACTCAGTTGATGCATGCCATGATGCAACAGATGCAACACGTCACTGCTCAGGCTACCGCTAATCAAGTCAATCAGGGACAACGCCAGAATACAAGACTGTCAGAGTTTATGAGGACTCACCCACCCACTTTCTCCGGGAATGCTAACCCGTTGGAAGCCGATGACTGGTTAAGGTCAATTGAGAGGAAGCTACACATTGCTCAATGCATGGGAAATGAGAAGGTACTCTACGCTTCTCATCAGTTGGATTGAATAGCCGCCGAATGGTGGGAGAACTTCTGTGCCACGCAGGAGAACCCTCAGGACATCACCTGGGAGGAGTTCACAGCTGCATTTCATCAGTATCACGTGCCTGAAGGAATTATGGACCTCAAGAAGGAGGAGTTCGTGAGCCTTTGAAGCAAGGTAATCAGCCAGTGGCCGAATACCTGAACAAGTTCACACAGCTTGCACGCTACGCACCTGAGGATGTAACGACAGATAAAGCCAAACAGTCTCGCTTTATGAAGGGACTTAACTCAGGACTACAGGTGGGACTGATCACCCACACCTTTCAAGATTTTCAAGAGTTAGTGAATAAGGCGCTTATTCTTGAGGACAAGCGCAAGGAACTAGATGAGAACAGGAAGCGCAGGATGCAAGATCGAGGATCGCGTCGAGGAGCACAAAGAACGCGTTTGAGGGTTGCGCCAAATCAGCTTTTTCGATTCCAACCACGAGAATGCTACAAGGACACCGTCACCAAAGATCAAGACCCGGCCAATCAGAACTATCAAACCTCAAAGACCAACCGTAAACGCCGCTCAGCAAATAACAAGGAACAAGGTGAGACGTTGCTACAAGCGCAGCGAGCCAGGGCACTTTGCCAGCGATTGTCCTAAGAAGACAGCGAGAGTGACCCTAGTTCGCTTCAATCCGGGATCCACACCAGCTAGGACGCCAAAGACGGAGAGCGCAGACCCTGCAGACCGTGGTGAGAGGCCGAGTCAACCATGTCACCGCAGATGCACTCCAGAATGCCACGGACGTTGTACTGGGTAAGTTACTTGTTAACTCAGTACACCTGTGATTTTGTTTGATTAAGAGCTTCGCATTCGTTTGTTTCTCAAGGCTTTGCTGCTAAAAATGATTTGGAGATTGCAAGACTTAAATGTATGCTTTTAGTTCAAACCCCTGGTTCCGAACTCCGAACTAAAGTAGGATGTTCTGGGGTGAGAATATTAATAGATGGGATAGAGTTCCTAGCGAACCTTATTATTTTGGAGACCCAGACCTTAGATGTTATTTTGGGAATGGATTGGTTATCCAAGCACAAGGCCGTATTGGATTGTGGTCGAAGGATTATATCAGTTGAGAGCCTATGTGGAAGGACAAGGTGGAATTCCTCGGACATGTAATGACCGCAGAAGGAGTTGCCGTTGATCCAAGCAAGGTAGAAGCTGTGTTACATTGGGAGCAGCCAAAGACCGTGACCCAGATCCGGAGTTTCCTAGGAATGGCAGGTTACTACCGCCGTTTCATTGAAGGCTTTTTGACAATTGCGAAACCTCTAACGGAATTGCTGAAAAAGGAGAAGAAGTTTGCATGGACGCCAGAGTGCGAGAAAGGTTTTCAAGAATTGAAGAAGCGATTGACATCAGCGCCGGTGTTAGTTCTACCGGATGTTAATCAAAGCTTTGATATTTATTGTGATGCATCGCGTCAAGGACTTGGATGTGTGTTGATGCAGAACGGAAAGGTCATCGCTTATGCATCAAGGCAGTTGAAGCCGCATGAGGAGAATTATCCCACGCATGACTTAGAGCTAGCTGCCGTAGTGCATGCTTTGAAATTATGGCGTCACTATTTAATTGGAAACAGATGTGAAGTATACACGGACCATAAGAGTCTTAAGTACATCTTCACCCAATCAGACCTGAACATGAGGCAGAGGAGATGGTTAGAGTTGATCAAGGACTACAACGTTGGAATCCATTATCATCCCGGAAAGGCCAACGTAGTTGCCGATGCTCTGAGTCGGAAAAGCCATACCGTGAACATGTTGCTAGCCACAAGTCAGGATGAACTATGTGAGGATTTCCATAGAATGCAGATTGAAGTCGTACCAGAAGGATTCTTGGCCGCATTGGAAGTGAAGCCTACCCTAGAAGATCAGATCCGAGAAGGACAGAAGGATGATGACAAGATCCGAAGGATTAAGTCCAACATGGATGAAGGCAAGGCAAAGGACTTCAAGTTGGATGAGCAGGGCACGTTATGGATGAAGGGTCGCATTTGTGTGCCGAACAAGAAGGAGCTGAAGCAATTGATTCTAGAAGAAGCCCATGACTCTAAGTATTCAATTCACCCTAGAAGTGCCAAGATGTATCAGGATTTGAAAGAAAGATTCTGGTGGCCGAACATGAAGCGTGAAGTTGCCGAGCATGTTGCGTTGTGCGACATATGCCAGAGAGTCAAGGCAATGCATCAGAGGCCAGCAGGATTGCTACTCTGGTAGTTGAAGATACCTGAGTGGAAATGGGAGGAAATCGGAATGGATTTCATTACCGGTTTACCCAAGACTCAAGGAGGATATGATTCCATATGGGTTATAGTGGACCGCTTGACTAAAGTCGCCCATTTCATTCCTGTGAAAACAACCTATTCGGGAGATAAATTAGCAGAGTTGTATATGACCAGGATCGTTTGTTTGCATGGAGTGCCGAAAAAGATTGTATCGGACAGAGGTACCCAGTTTACCTCGAGGTTTTGGAACAAACTGCATGAAGCCATGGGAACCCGTTTGAACTTCAGTACAGCTTATCATCCACAGACGGATTGGCAAACAGAAATAGTTAATCAGATTCTAGAGGACATGCTACGAGCTTGTGCTTTAGCTTATGCTACCTCTTGGGATAGAAGTCTGCCGTCGCAGGAGTTCGGCTACAACAACGATTACCAAGCAAGTTTGCAAATGTCACCATTTGAAGCACTATATGGTCGACCCTGTCGGACACCGTTGAATTGGAATGAGACAGGTGAACGCCGTGTCTTTGGGCCAGATATTCTTCAAGAAGCCGAAGAACAGATTGCCATGATCAGGGAGAGATTGAAGATAGCCCAATCACGACATAAGAGTTATGCTGATAACCGTCGCCGAGACCTGAGTTTTGAACCAGAGGATTTCGTGTATCTCATAGTCACACCGCTCAGAGGAGTTAAGAGATTCCATGCCAAAGAAAAACTCGCGCCGAGATATGTTGGACCATTCAAGGTTCTCAGCCGCAGAGGTGAAGTTGCTTATCAGCTAGAGTTACCGCAATCACTAGCAGGAGTGCATGACGTGTTCCACGTGTCCCAGCTGAAAAAGTGTCTCCGAGTACCTGAGGAGCAGACACCGCTAGAGTCAATTGAGTTGCAAGAAGATCTGACTTGCAAGGATGTAACACCCCAAAAATTTGCTTTCCTTAAATTCATGTGTGATTTGGCACTTTGGTGAATTTTTGGAATTTTCTGGAATTTATTTGGATTTATTTGGAATTTATTTGAATTTATTCCATTTTGAAATAATTAAAGAATTAAACTTTGCAAATAAAATTTTGTTGGAAATATTTTATTTGAGTCCAAAATGATCCAAAGTATTTTCCAGAATTTTTCTGGAATTTTTCTGAGTCTTTTGCTATTTTTAATGACTTAAATGAATTACTGGGAATTATTTTAATTATTAAATCGCTGGAAAATGCGAGTGGGTTTGTACTGTTCATCTGACCGAGCCCGAGTCAGACTCGAGTTCGAGTCCGACCCGAACCCGACCCAAGCCAGCCGAGTCGGTCGAACCCAACCCTAACCCAAGTTGATCCCGACCGTTGAATCGAGATCCAACGGTCCGGATTGGATCGCATCGGTTGGCCGAGACCGGATCAGACCGGTCGCGCCCGTCGCGATCGTGGCGTTGATCGCGCCAAGTGGGCGATCGGCCGTCGTCGTCCCCGCCGGATCCGAGCCGGACTCCGCCGCGCCGCCGCCGTGGAGAACTAGGTTTCCGTGTCAGCGCGAGCGAGGCTATTTAATGACCGGATCACACCCCGAGGATCGCCTGGACCTTGCGCAGCCACTGCCCTAGCTCACCGAGCCTCAGCCACCGTAGATCCGCCGGAATCGCTCGCCGTAGTTGGAGGAAGTGTCCGCCGCGTTTCTTGGCCGTTTTTCATGCCGTCCGTCGTCTTCCGAGAAGGAGCTCAGATCCAGGAATCCCGCTTCGAGGCGCACCCGAAGAGACCAACCACTTCGGCCGGAGCGTGCGAAACGCCCGTCGGTGTGGTCTTCGTTCTCAACGCCGGGCCGGAGCTTCGCGTGGACATTGCGAGACGCGAAGCTTCTCCACCGTCGGATCTTCATCGCCACGGCCCGTATTCGCCCACGTCACCCACGGTAAAGAATCACGTGTTAATCTCGAGATCTAATCTCACCCGTTAGATCTAGATCCAGCGGCTTAGGTTGAACCACGTTCATAGCGATAGATTGGATCTTGACCGTCCGATCAAGATCGAGCGGTCGGATCCGATGGAGTTGTTTTCCAAAGCGCGTTAGCGAGATCTATCTGGGCCGTTGATTTCCAAATCAGCGGCCGAGATTGAACCACGTGTCCGGAAAATGGCCGTCGCGGTCAGCGCCGTCCCACGCTGGCGTGCGTGTGGCCCGACGCCGAGGCCCGCGTGTCGGAAGGACCCACCTGTCGGCCGACGTGAGCCGTGGGGCCGAGCCCACGGTGGACCGAATCGAGACCGTCTTGGGTCCGTGGACCCGAGGCCACGCTGTCGCCACCCGATTGGTCCACATGTCCTATTTGACGCAATAAATGATTTTCCGAAAAAGAAAATGATTTAATAATTCGGTTTAATAATTGATTTGAATTTCAAAACTTCAAACGCTTATAACTTTTGCGTTTCAACTCCGATTTGAGTGATTCAAATTTCTAAAAATTCATAAAATTCAGATCTACCCAAATATGAATTTTATTTAATTTTTGGAGTAAAGTTTTTCTCTGTAAAATTATTTAATTGATTATTTAAACTTTAAATAATCATAACTTTTGCATTTTAACTCCAAATTTGACGATTCCAGTTTCTAAAAATTCATAAAATTATGTTCTCTCTGTTTATGGATTTTATTTGGATGTTTGGACACTTTTTGCCTATTGTTTATTCGTGTATTTGCTATTTGCACGCTTTACGAGTAGACGTTGAAGTCTTGGGAAGGATTCGAAGGAGAAGTATTGACTCAGGATCCAACTCAAGACCAAGAGCAAGTACTTTTTGAAGGCAAGTTGTGCTTTGACCATGTTGAACCTATTTCGAAATCTATTTTGATTTAACCTATTGCATGCTAGTTCAATTAGAAAAATACTTTATTTAAATATGGGGGTTAGATAAATACCAAATTTGCTGTATGACACCTTGATTACTTAAATATGTGCCATGACCCCTTGTCACCCTAGTTGCGAATTACTAGTTGGACATTATTAAATTGCCAACATGGGTTTTAGACCGTTGTAGTAAATCGCTTAGAGCACACTTTCGTGCTCATGACATGATTTTGGACAAACAAATGTTAATATTGACTTAATGATATATTGAACCTGTTTTGGAAAGGTATCATGTGATGTTGATGGCACGTGGTGCATGGTAATCAAGCGGGGTTTGATAAATAGTTTTCGGCCAGGGGCATGTGGCAAGAATAATCGGGTGGGCGGTTGTGGCATTGGGGATGTTGATTTGGTTCTTCGGGTAGTCTTGCCCTGGTCACCCTAAGGACTTAACCTTGCAAGCCTTTGAACTGGGTCTAACGTGCAACCACATGTCTGTAATGGGACGGACCTACTTGAATAAGTTGCTAATAACGTACCTGTGGGACCTCAGGAGGTCAACTACACCCTTTGTGTAAGTTGTGCGGGGAGGCGTCTGGGAAGTGAGGCCAGGTACCCATCTAACGGTTGATTGGCCTAGACTTCGCCTTAGCTAAGGGAAGGGTTAGTGCGCAATAACCGGGGAGGACCACTTGTATTGTTAGAGGTTTCCGAAAGACTTTGTTACGGGAACTCACCTTTGTGGTGTTTGACTGTATCTTGTGGGTAAAGTGCATAACCTCTACAGAGTGTAGAATCTATTCGAATAGCCGTGTCCGCGGTATTGGACATCGCTCGGGAATTACAGTCAAGGGTTAGATTTTCTCAAAAATAACTTGGATTTGAAAGGTTGGGTTGGATTAATAATGATGTTGGAAATATGGATTAGGATGGGAAAAATGTTTATTAAACTTCTTGAAAGGTTATCTATGTTTTACTTATTTCTACTACTTTCGAATCTACTTATATTATTTGTCAAGTGCTGTTTACTGCAAATATACCATGAGCTACTCCTTTGTACCAAGCCATGCATATAGTATATTAGCTTGCATTCTGTGCATGACTTGCTGAGTACCAAGTACTCACCCTTGCCTCAATACAACACCAGTTGAAGAGGAGACTACACCAGCTTTGGAGGAGGAACTCCAAGAGGATCCGTCTACTTAGGGAAGCGAGCCCAGTCAGTTGCACGTGGTATCTTGGATGGCGCCACGAGTTATTTGATTTTCATTTGCTACTATTTCTCTCTTAATAAGTTTAAGCCTGCGAGGCGTGCATTTGTGACTTGACCATAAGGTCAAGTAACGATTGACTATTTAAATAAAGTACTCTATTAGTATCGAGTGGTATGATTGTGATATTTACCGATGTTAAGGCTGTGTGCACTAGCGGCGTTCCTGGACTAGTGCTGAATACACAGAGGGTCCGGATTTGCAAATTCGGGGTCCCGACAGAGGTGGTATCAGAGCCATACTTGACCGTAGGCTCAACCCTAAGCTAGAATGGTCGTAGTGAGGATAAAACCTATTTTCTAAAGCTCAAAATTTGTCAAGATCAGAAATGACATCTCGACTTACCCCTTCTCTCTTTCCTTGTCTCTTGCTGAATATTCCCTTACCTTGTCACGATTTAAAATTTCGAGTTCTTACGTAAGCGCTCTTGTGACAGATGGAGGGAGAGTTCAACTACGTCGATCTGGAGGTTGGTCACGCCATGAGAACTTTGGCATATGCTCTGAGACTCGGGGATTTTGAGAAGCCCCAATACCAAGTGGAAGTGATCGGACAAGCGAGGATTGATCAAGGCTTGTGACGTGAAGATTGAGGTACTGCTAGAAAGAAGGGCCAGGCAATCGCCCGATACAACTGACCTTTGCCAGGAGGTCTACAATGCAGATGGGTATCCAAGAAGTATCACGACGAGCAATGCGGCACATTACCCGTATCTATGCCAGAGAGTTGGAGAGCACGGTGTTCCGTTATCATCCGCGCAGCGATAACCTTCTTGACCCGAAGGCGATTCAGGATGAGGATGCCATGGTTACACAGTTGGCACGACTTGTTGTCGCCCAGGAGGATGTACTCAATGATACAAGCAAGGAGCTACAGAAGGCCCGCAAGGAGATCACGACAGAGAAGAATAGATGGCGGGAAGCTCAAGAGTATGTGTCACACCTTCTGCGAAGAATTGACGAGTTGGAGATGACTTTGTACGGACCAGAACCAGAACCAGTACTTGAGCTACACGAGCCAGATCCGGAGGAGTCAGATCTCGATGAGGACACTGCTTCTTCGACTACCACAGAGGACACAGTTGCTGGACATGGCAATAGTTTCGCGCCTATGCCGCAGCATCCGTACCCAGGCCGTGGAGGTTTTCTCGATGAGTGAACGTAGGTTCTATAGTGAGACTCCTTCGCCGAGTCGCGTCATAGAATAAAGAGTCACCCTTTAGGCGTTAGACTCCAGTGTTAGTTCGATTTGGGTTTTCATTGTTTCTTTGAGTGTGCGTTATGTGTTGCAAGGCCCTTAGGCATTGTAAGCAACCATACCAAGTTATTAATATCAATAATAAAGTTGGACCTTAAAGTTACACCTTCGCCCCGCATAAGTTCCATATTACTTGTCTATTCTTGATTCCCTCATCTCTAAAACTTAGAGCAAATCGACCAGATGGTGAATACCGCGGAAACTTTGGAAGCAATGGAAGTGGTTCTCGCCCGTGAAAAACCCCAATGATGGAGCACCAGCACCGCTTGATTGATATGCGAGAATTTTGGAGCATTTCTTCTTTGCTCAGACTCGGTTGATGCATGCTATGATGCAACAAATGCAACACGTCCTTTGCTCAGGCCCACGGCTAATCAAGTCAATCGGGGACAACGCTAATACAAGACTGCCGTGAGTTCATGAGGACTCACCCACCCACTTTCTTCGGGAATGCCAATCCATTGGAGGCCGATGATTGGTTAAGGTCAATTGAGAGGAAGCTACACATAGCTCAATGCATAGGAAATGAGAAGGTACTCTACGCTTCTCATCGGTTGGAAGGAACAAACGAATGGTGGGAGAACTTCGTGCCACGCAAGAGAACCCTCAAGATGTCACATGGGAAGAGTTCACAATTTGCATTTTACAAGATTATCACGTGCACGAAGGAATCATGGATCTTAAGAAGGAGGAGTTCAGAGCATCAAGCAAGGTAATCAGCCAGTGGCCGACTACGAACAAGTTCACACGGCTAGCACGCTACGCTTTGAGGATGTAGCGACAGATAAAGCCAGACAGTCTCGTTTTATGAAGGGACTTAACTCAGGACTACAAGTAGGATTGATGACCCACACTTTCCCAGATTTCCAAGAGTTGGTGAATAAGGCGCTTATTCTTGAGGACAAGCGCAAGGAACTGGATGAGAACAGGAAGCGCAGGATGCAACAGCAAGGATCACGCCAAGGAACGCAATGGCCTCGAGAGTTGCACCAAATCAATTTTTCGATTTCAGCCACGAGAATGCCACAAGGACACCGTCACGGCACCAAGACACATCAATCGAACTACGGACCCACCCCGCTAGAAACGCTCGAGCGATCGGCAAGGAAACGATGAGGCCAGCTGCTACAAGCGCAACGAGGACACTTTGCCATGATTGCCCAAAGAAGACAGCGAGAGTGACCCCGATTCCGCTTCAATCTAGGAACCACCCAGCTAGGACGCTGACACCGGGAACCACATCGAGGCCGTGGTTAGAGGCCGAGTCAACCATGTCACCGCAGATGCAACTGCGAGAATGCTACGGACGTCGTCTTTGGGCTTTGCTACTAGAAATGATTTGAGGATTGCAAGACTTAGATGCATGCTTTTAGTTCAAACCCACGGTTAGAACTCCGAACGAAAGTAGGATGTTAGGGTGAGAATACTAATAGATGGAATAGAGTTCCTAGCAAACCTTATTATTTTGGAAACCCGGACCTTAGACGTCATATTGGGAATGGATTGGTTATCCAAGCACAAGGCCGTATTGGATTGTGGGCGAAGGACTATCTCGCTTGAGGGCCCGTGTGGGAAGAAAGTGGAATTTCAAGCCACTGCGATTAGAGATGGACAGATGATGGTTAACAGTACCAAGGCAATCAACATAGAGGATGTCTAAGTAGTGAATGAGTACCCGGATGTTTTCACGAAGATCTACCTGGTATGCCTTGAGGCAGGGACATAGAGTTTGTGATAGAGCTTGTACTGCACAAAGACCGATAGCAAAGAGACCCTATCGGATGTCTACCGAGGAGTTGGTAGAGATGAAGAAAGCTTGATTAGAAGAGTTAATGGAGAAAGGATTTATCGGACCGAGTTCGTCGCCGTGGGAGCACCCGATTCTGTTCGTCAAGAAAAAGGACGGGAGTTTCGGGATGTGCATCGACTATCGTGCACTCAATGAAGTCACCGTGAAGAATAAGTATCCGCTACCAGGATTGATGATTTGTTTGACCAATTAAGAGGAGCCGGAGTTTTCTCCAAGATTGATCACGAGATCGGGATACCATCGATTGAAGATCCGATCGTAAGATATCGAAGATCGCATTCTCGCCAAGATATGGACATTACGAGTTCTGATTATGTCTTTTGGTCTGACGAATGCGCTAGCATATTTCATGAATATGATGAATAAGGTGTTCATGGAATATTTGGACAAGTTTGTTGTCGTGTTCATAGATGATATCCTAATCTACTCCAAGACAGAGGATGAACATGCCAAACACTTGAGGCGAGTTTTGGAAAAGCTGAGGGAACAGCAACTCTTCGCCAAGTTCAGTAAGTGTGATTTTTGGAAGGATAAGGTGGAGTTTCTTGGACATGTAATGACCCTTGAATGAGTCGCCGTAGATCCAAGCAAAGTAGAAGGCTGTGCTACATTGGGAGCTTGCCAGAAGGCTCGTGACCCAGTTCGAGTTTCCTTGGAATGGCAGGATACTACCGCCCGTTTCATTGAAGGCTTTTCGACAATTGCGAAACCTCTTACGCAATTCTTTGAAGAAGGAAAAGAAGTTTGCATGGACGCGAGAATGTGATAAAGGATTTCGAGGGTGAAGAAGCGATTGACATCAAGACCGGTGTTAGTTCTAGGATGTTGCTCAAAGCTTTGATATTTATTGTGACGCATCACGCCAAGGACTTGGATGTGTGCTGATGCAGAATGGAAAGGTCGTCGCTTATGCATCAAGGCAGTTGAGGCCGCATGAGGAAAATTATCCGACGCATGACCTAGAGTTAGCTGCCGTAGTGCATGCCTTGAAGATATGGCGTCACTATCTGATTGGAAAAAGATGTGAAGTATACACGGATCATAAGAGCCTTAAGTACATATTCACCCAGTCGGATCTGAATATGAGGCAAAGGAGATGGCTAGAGTTGATCAAGGACTACAATGTTGGAATCCATTACCATCCCGGGAAGGCCAACGTAGTAGCCGATGCTCTAAGTCGGAAAAGCCATACCGTGAGTACGTTGCTAGCCACAAGTCAGGATGAGTTGTGTGAGGATTTTCGAAAGATGAAGATTGAGGTTGTACCTAGCGGATTCTTGGCCGCATTGGAAGTAAAACCTACTCTAGATGATCAGATCCGAGAAGATTGAGGTTGTACCTAGCGGATTCTTCGTTGTTCCCGCCGCCGCCCGCCGTCCTCCGCCGCCGACGACCCCAAATTCGAACTCCCCGCGACGAGGCGCACTCGAAGGGAGAACTTACCTCGCCGGAGCGCGCCCGAAACGCTGTTGCCCGTGTCGCCGTCCACAGCTTCGGCCAGTCAGCACCGTCGCACGCCATCACCGGGACTCGAGCTCCCTCAGCCGTCGGATCATAATCGCACGGTCCAGATAACGCCACGTCGTTCCGCTGGTGAGATCCCGTTCCAAACCCCAGATCCAATCTCAGCCGTTAGATCTAGATCGTACGGTTAGCGTTAGCAGCGTTATACGCGTTAGATTGGATCTCAACCGTTGGATCTAGATCCAGCGGTCCAGATTGGCCACGTTCACCCCAAACGTGCGTCACCAGATCCAATCTAGGCCGTTGATTTTCGAATCAATGGCCGAGATCGCGCCACATGGCTGGAAGTCTGACCGTCGCGGTCAGCGCCGCGTGGGGCGTGTCTCGACACGCAGCGGGCCCGCGTGTCGAGGGGCCCACTGTCGACCACGCTGCGGCGCTGCGGAACCCGGCCGCTAACAAGGCCAGGCCCACACGCCGATGGCGTCACCCATGACGCGTCACGGTGGGTCCCACCTGTCGATAGCGGTGAGTCCCCGCCGACGCCAAGAATGACGCGTCACCCAGTGAGTCCCACTGCGCCGATCTCACGGGGAGCCGTGGACCGGGTCCACGGTAGACCCGAGCCAAACCATGGACCACGTCCATGGACCGGCTGACGTCAGCCGCCCAATCAGGGGCGGACACGTGTCCCTGCTGACGCAATAAATGAATTTCCGAAAAAGAAAATGATTTATTAATCCGAATTATTGAATTCAAATTTGATTCAAACTACAAATGCTTATAACTTTTGCGTTTTAACTCCGATTTGAGTGATTCAAATTTCTAAATTTGTATAAAATTGAGATCTACTTAATGATGAATTTTATTTAATTTTTGAACTAAAGTTTTTCTCTGTATTATTATTTAATTGATTATTTAAACTTTAAATGCTTGTATCTTTTTCATTTGAACTCCGAATTTGACGATTCCAGTTTCTAAAAATTCATAAAATTATGTTCTCTCTGTTTATGAACTTTATTTGGATGTTTGGACACTTTTTGTCTACTGTTTTATTCGTTTGTTGCTATTTGCACGCGTTACGAGTATATGTTGAAGTGCCGGAAGGATTCGAAGGAGAAGTATTGACCCAGGAGCCAGCTCAGGACCAAGTGCAAGTACTTTTTGAAGGCAAGTTGTGCTTTGACCATGTTGATCCCAATTTTAAATTATTTCGATTTAAAACTATTGCATGCTAGTTTAATTAGAAAATACTTTATTTAATTCTGGGGAATTAGATAAATGCCTAATTGCTGTATGACACCTTGGTTAATTAAATATGTGCCATGACCCCTTGTCACCCTAGTTGTGGTTTACTAGTTGGACATTATTAAATTGCCAACATGGGAATTTAGACCGTTGTAGTATATTGCTTAGACCTGCTACGTGCTCATGACATGATTTCGGACAATCAAAAGCTAATATGGACTTAATGATATATTGAACCTGTTTTGGAAAAGTATCATGTGAAGTTGATGGCACGTGGTGCATGGTAATCAACTGGGGCTTTGATAAATAGCTTTTGACCAGGGCATGTGGCAAGAATGATCGGGTGGGCCAGTTGTGGCACCGGGAATGTTGGTTTGGTTCTTCGGGTAGTCTTGCCCTGGTCACTCTAAGGACTTAACCTTGCCAGCCTTTGAACTGGGTCACACGTGCAACCACATGTCTGTAATGGGACGGACCTAGTTGATTAAGTTGCTAATAACGTACCTGTGGGACCTCTGGGTGTCAACTACACCCTTTGTGTAAGTTGAACGGGGGAGCGTACCGGGGCTGCGGCCAGGTACCCATCTAACGGTGGATTGACCTAAACTTCGCCTTTGCTAAGGGAAGGGTTAGTGTGCAACACCGGAGAGGACCACTTGTGCTGTTAGAAGTTTCGGAAAGACTTTGTTACGGAAACTCGCCTTTGTGATGTTTGACTGTATCTTGTGGGTAAAGTGCATAACCTCTGCAGAGTGTAAAATCTATTCGAATAGCCGTGTCCGCGATATTGGACATTGCTCGGGAATTACAGTCAAGGGTTAGACTTTCTTGAAAATAACTTGGACTTGAAAGGTTGGGTTTGGTTTAATAATGATGTTGATGGAAATGTGGATTAGAATTGGGAAAGATGTTTATTTAATTACTGGAAAAGTTATTGCTCTCAAACATGTTTCTACTGCTTTTGAATCTACTTATGATACTTGTTAAATGCCATTTACTGCAAATATACCTTGAGCAATTCCTTTGTATCAAGCCATGCATATAGTATATTAGCTTGCATTCTGTGCATGACTTGTTGAGTACCAAGTACTCACCCTTGCTGCAATACAACACCAGTTGAAGAAGAATCTACACCAGCTTTGGAGGAGGAGCTCCCAGAGGAACCGTCTAGCTAGGGTGCGAGTCGATCGATTGCTGTGGTATCTTGGATGGCGCCCAGAGTTAACTTATTTTTCGCTGCTATTATTTCTCTTTTAATAAGTTTCGCCCTAGGTGGCGTATATTTGTACTTGACCTTAAGGTCAAGCAACCAGTTTGATTATTTAAATAAAGTACTTTATTAGTATCGAGTGGTATGATTGTGATATTTACCAATGTTGAGACTGTGTGCACTAGCGTGATCCTGGACTAGTGCTGAACACACAGAGGGTCCGGATTTGCAGATTCGGGTCTCGACACTAATACTTTATGTTTATGCTATTATTTCGTTCTATTCGGTAATGATTTATCACTGTCTGACTGTGTGTACTAGCAACTGATCTGGGACTAGTACAGAAGTGCACAGGAGATTTCGGATAGCTGATCCGGGGTCTCACAAGTTCTTACTATTTATACACGCAAAGACTTTACTCTTCCCATTGACAGAGGTGGCAATGCGCTGAACTTGCGTTGGAACAAGCTGACCTGCTAGGTATTCGTGGACAACCTTTTGCGTTCTTGAATCGTGAGGTCATTAATACAACATGCGAATTCCACTCAAGCCTCGCCCGATGAGTTGTGAATTTGTTTGATACCATTTGGATTAATTTGTGAACCTTGTGCTGTGAATTTGTCAGTTGTAGTTCTGAATTCAATTGGCTCTTATATATGTGAGTTTATTTTTGTAATGGATGCGATGTACATTGTAATGTGCGATCATAGTTGATTTCTAAAATGGATGCCCTGTATGTTGTAATACATGATTTGATCGAGTTCATTTCTGTAATATATGTCATAATAATATATTGGTGATGCTCTCTGTACTATAATTTGTTTTAGATGGCATGACTAGCATTTTCTGAGGCTAGCGAATAAATCAAAATTGCTATAAGAAATTTAAAATCAACATCACAGACGTTGTTAAGATAGAACCGTCTGTGATAATTGGGTCATCACAGACGGTTCCAAACTAGAATCGTCTGTGATAAAATGGCTTATCACAGACGGTTTACAGATATAACTGTCTGTCATAATCCATTTATCACAGACGGTTCAAAAATAGAACCGTATGTGATAAAGTGCTTATCACAAACGGAAAACCGTCTGTGATGAATTTGTTCACAGACGGTTGGAAAACCGTCTGTAATGACTGTGTCATCACTGACAGTTTGATACATACGGTTCACAAAACTGTCTGTGATGTGGTTTGTAAACCGTCTGTGATGAGGGTTTGTATATTAGTGGGTATTGAGTTTTTTTTTAATTTAGACTAACCTCGTACTAGATACTCGAAAATTAATTAATATGCGCCACACCTCTTGGCGTTCCATTGATAGCAATACTGTAGATGCACATATTAGGAATTTGTTTTATAAATCATCATATTTTATACATATATTACAAAAATATACCTAACTTTATTTTTTTGCAGAAATGACTCCCGTCGCGCCAGGGTGGCGCGCGACCACGATGTCTGTGGCCTGGCGAGCGGTCGAACCAGCGTGCGGGGGCGGGGGCGAGTGGCGTGGCGGGTCGGGCCGATGTGGCGGGGCCGGGAGTGGCTGTCTCGCGCTAGGGTGGCGCGACGTGGCAGTGGAGGGAGAGAAAGGGAGGGGGCGGGGGGATCCAGTGGACGTTGGTCAGGGCGGGCAGGGGAGAGAGAGAGGGGGGAATCCAAGGTTGGGCGGCAGTATTTTTTAAATTTTGTAATTTATTTTCTTTTTAGATGTTAACTTAATGTTTTATATCTTTAGTAAAAAGCTCAAAATTAAATGAAATAAATTTCTAAATTTGTATTAAGTAATATCTCACAAGAATTATTATGTTGCATGTAAAAGTAATTTGTATAAATTCAGTTTACATAAGGACCCTTTTATGAATTCTGAAGAAACAATATAAACCATGGCTCTAAAAATCATAAAATAAATATCACTTGTTTGTAGGGTCTTAGATGTCCCATTTTTCCAAAAAAATTTACAAATGAAATGAGTTTAATAAACCAAATGGCTATAAGAAGCATTTTGAATATTTTTGAATATTTTGGCAGTACGTAAAATAGCATATTTGAATATTTTTTTCCGGAAGAATGGGACAGATTTGCTCTTTAATATATGGACCACCATAGTCTGAAAAAATATTTTATTTACACCTTACTTTGCAACTAAAATGCACTAGCGCAATAACCCTAAGTATTATAGTTGAAAACAAACGATAACGATTAACCCTTTTCGAGAGCCCGTAAGATACCATGTTTGAAGGTAATTTTTTGTAAGAATGGATGAGATTTGCTATTTGATATATGGACTATCATACTATGGAAGAATATTTGATTTACACATTGATTTGCATGTAAATTGTAATAGCGCAATAACCCTAAGTATTGTAGTCCTTAACAAAATATAACGCTTAAGCCTTTTCTTTATTGCAAGAATTTTAGTGCTATTTGATAACCGTAAGTATGATAGTCCACAACAACTTTCTTTATTGCAAAACTAGGGTGGGAGAGGGAGATACGAGAGAGGGCGATTCACAAATAAGATGTTAGTGCTGAAAAGAAGGTAGGTGTGGGATGCCTGAGATGGGGGTCCCGTAGGTGGGGCCTACACCCGACTGGGCCGAAGGCGGAGCAGTAGGCCCAGAGCCTGGAAGCGCCATGATGGGCCCTGGGGATGGCCCGACTTCTTCCCCAAGGCAGCTCGCCGATCCTTCAGCAAAGCTTCGTGCCACGCCCAAACAACCCGTCAAAAGCGAAGCATGCGGCCTGACATCGGCAGAGCTGCGGTAGCCGGAACTGGCGGAGTGGCGGTAGCGGGTCGGGGAAGGCACGACTGCATCCCCTGGACATAGTGGGGCCCAGTCGATAAGAGACAAAGTATGTACTCATGAAGCCACCATGTTCTGGGCCAGGTGGCGCCCATTTTGTGGCATATCCTTCCCCTAGTATAAAAAGAGGGGGGGAAGAAAAAAGGATCACGCTCATATATCCAAGAACACAGGACTATGGTATTATCTCCTCCGTGAGAGCCCGAACCTATCTAAAAAGAGATCGCCCTCGCATCCTGTGTTACCATCTAGCTCTGATCCCGCACGAATCCCCTAGAACCACAAATCTCATTGTCGGCGAAATCGATCGTCGACAGTTGGCGCGCCAGGTAGGGGATTGTGTCAAGATCTTCGTCGAGCTTGATGGTTGCGACGAGCGGAGTCTCCACAGTCTTCTTCCCGGGTCAGGTTTTCCGCTTCGAAAGCCTGACCTTCATCTCCAACAGCCTCGGGAACCTTTCCCTCTCTGAGGAGGCTGCGCCGCAGCATGGCGAGGTCTCTGGCGAGCCATCGCCATGACTTCCGCGCCGATCGGGAGGTCCCCCTGTCTCATGCTCTAAAGCACCGAGTAGGACACCGAAGGTCCGGTCCTGCCAGGGAGTCGGACTCATGGGCGCCGAGACAGGAATGGTGGGGGTTCTCACCGCCAAACCACTCGGCATTTCCGAGCGCTTGGAGCTATCCTCTTCAGGCTCGCCCAGCTCACCGGCCGAGTCAGAAGAAAGCCTAGACAGTTGCTGGAATTTCCGTAGAGTCTGCGTAATCGAGGGCTCATGGCGGATTCGCGACAACGCCGACATTCTCGGCCGCCGCCGACTTGGAAGGTGGCCGAACAATGAGCCGGATCTTGTGAGCGCGTGCTCTGTGAGGATCGCGCCGTGGCGTCAATGAAGACATTCTGCAAGCCAAGATGGGGACCAAGCGGTCTTAGTACTCCGCACAGAATCTCGCCGCCTCCAAGACGCTCCTGGATACCTTGAGCCCTATCTTTGAGGCGGCGATCGGCCGTCCGATCGTGGCCCAAGTAAAGGCCATGGTGACGGCGGCGGCTATCCAGCGAGAGGCCTGCACCGACCGGCAAGCAAAGGAGCGGACACGCGGTCGGCGTGGACCGAGCGACGCCAGCCGGTCGGTCGAAGCCCCGCCAAGGGCGTCATGTTCCTCCGCGAGACGACTTGCGACACAAAGCATCAACCGCGACCTCCGAATTACGACCTCGGCGCTAGGCGCCGTGGCGAAAGGGAGGAGCAACACCGCCATGCCGGCGAGTATGAAGGTTACGGCATCCTTCCACGAGATCGCGAAGCACGCCAAGTCACGATCCTCCACGCCGATCACCGCAGGGGTTGCCGCGGGGTCATAGAAGGGTTCGCGCGTTTACCCTCACCTACGCCGAGTGGTTTGGCACGATGGGTTTAATCCCAAGGGCATCACTAGGTTTGACGGTGAGAGGGACAGGAGGCTTAGTTCTGGTATATGCTCTGGCGGTCGGGCTGCTGGGGGGATCAAAGTAATGGCAAATTACTTACCGGTTACCCTCTCGCCCCTGGGCCAAGCTTGGCTCACTGGACTCCCAGCGAACTCTATAGATTCCTGGGGAGATCTGTGTGAGCAATTTATTTCAAACTTCCAAGGCACGTACGAGCACCCGAGCACCCCCTGGGACCTCTATCAGCTGCACCAAAAGAGGAACGAGTCCCTCCGGGAGTTCATCAAGCGCTTCATGCACTGGAAAAGCACTGTTCAGGATGTCACGGATGCGGTTGTGATAGCTGCCTTCCAGAAGGGAGTCAGCGACCCTGATCTTAGCAAGAAGATGTCTCAGAAGCCACCAACGTCGGTTCGTGAGCTGTTCGCCCTAGCGGAACGCTATGCTTCAGCCTCCGAGGCCTTGGCAGAACGGCATGACGAGGGGAAGGATCAGGCCGAGCCCCCCGGCGGAAGGAAAAGAAGCGGAAGGGTGAAGAGCTAGTGGCAGTCGCTGAACCTGCTCACCCTCGCGCCCTCAAAGAGGACGGGTATTACAAGGTGATGAACTCGCTTTGCCCCTTTCATCCAAAGGGGAGACATGCCGCCAAGGACTGCTTCACTTTGAAGAGATTTGACCGGGAGAGCAAGAAGCAAGCTGGACAAGGTCCGAGTGGACATGCCGCCAAGCCGCCTCCCCCCGAAGCCGAGGAAGACTATCAGGAAGTCGATCTCGAGCTTAACTACATATTTGGGGGTTCGGCTGCGTATGAGTCCAAGCGGAAGCAAAAGCTCACCGCCCGAGACATCAACGCAATAGAGCCGGAGACCCCCCAGTACGTACGGTGGTCCGAGGTCACGATAACTTACGACCGCTCGGATCACCCAGATCGAGTCCCATTCCTCGGTAGATATCCGCTTGTCTTGGCGCCCGTTGTCCGCGGCATCAAGCTCAAGAGGGTATTGATTGACGGTGGAAGTGGGCTCAATGTCCTCTTTGTCAAAACTCTTGACGACATGGGAATTCCATGGTCGGAGCTTAAGCGCGGGTCGTCGCCTTTTCACGGCGTCATACCCGGAACGTCCGCGACACCACTCGGACAAATCACTCTGCCGATCACCTTCGGTGCAAGAGAAAATTAACGGACAGAGAACCTTGGCTTCGAGGTGGCTGATTTCGCGACAGCATATCATGCCATCTTGGGGAGACCAGCGCTAGCCAAGTTCATGGCAGTGCCCCACTATGCGTACCTGACACTGAAAATGCCAGGGCCGAGTGGTATTATCGCTCTACGCGGTGATATCAGGCAGTCTTTTTCCTGTGATAGGGAGAGCTGCGAGATGGCCGAGTCCCTGGAGGCGTGAGCGGGTCGGGAGAGGATTCGGCAAGAGGCGGATTCCGACAAGCCGGAAGGAAGCGTCCCTGCCCGCAAAGCGCCGAACCCTGGGATTGGTCCCGAAGAAGATACCAAGAGAATTACCCTCGACCCGTCCGATTTGGCTCAAACGGCCTTGATCGGGACAGGGCTCGGAAAGAAATAGGAGGACACGCTCGTCACCTTTCTGCGGGCAAACAAAGACGTCTTTGCCTGGAAGCTGTCGGACATGCCCGGAGTCCCCAGGGAGGTGATCGAGCACACACTGAACGTAAATAAATCGGCCAGGCCGGTCAAGCAAAGGTTACGACGGTTCGCCCAAGACCGCCGAGAGGCCATCAGGGAGGAGATCACAAAACTGCTTGCCGCAGGTTTTATCAAAGAAGTGTATCATCCCGACTGGTTGGCAAACCCTATACTCGTTCAAAAGAAGAATAAAAGTTGGCGCATGTGTGTTGACTATACCGACCTCAACAAGGCTTGCCCAAAAGATCCCTTTGGTCTGCCCCGCATCGATCAAGTGGTGGACTCCACTGCTGGATCTCAACTACTCAGTTTCCTGGATGCCTACACAGGCTATCACCAAATCCGGCTTCGAGAAGAGGATTGTGAGAAGACTTCGTTTATCACTCCATTCGGAGCATATTGCTATGTCACCATGCCGTTTGGGATGAAAAACGCTAGCGCAACTTATCAGCGCGCGATACAGCGGTGTTTTCACCATAAGCTCGGACGCAACGTAGAGGCATATGTGGATGATGTAGTGGTTAAAACACAAACCGAGGACAGTCTCACCTCCGATCTGGCCGAGACGTTCGCAAGTCTAAGGGCGTTCCGGATGAGGCTAAACCCTGAGAAGTGCATTTTCATAGTTTCTTCCGGGAAATTACTCGGGTTCATTGTCTCTCATCGTGGGATCGAGCCAAACCCGGAGAAAATCGAGGCCATCATGAGGATGGCCCCACCTACCAGCCAGAAAGATGTTCAAAAACTTACTGGCTGCATGGTAGCGCTTGGCAGGTTTATCTCCCCGTTGGGGGTTCGGGGGATGCCTTTCTTCAAGCTCCTCAAGAAGCAGGACCGTTTTGAATGGACGGCAGAGGCACAGCAAGCCTTCGAAGAACTCAAGGTGTTCCTCTCCACCCCTCCAATCCTAGTCTCACCGGTGCCAGGTGAACTTCTCCTGCTTTACATAGCGGCAACAACTCATGTAGTCAGTGCCTCGATAGTTGTGGAGCGGGAAGAGTCTGGACACCGCTACGGCGTACAACGCCCGGTTTATTTTGTCAGCGAAGTACTGGGCGAATCCAAGACGCGATATCCTCAAGTTCAGAAGGCCGGCAGACGCAATTTTGATCTTGTTGCGGAAAGTGAAGCATTATTTCAAGGGCACTCGATTTGATGAGTGACTTCTTTCCCCGTGGGAGAGGTCCTCCATAATCGAGAAGCTACTGGGAGAATCTCAAAGTGGGCGGCCGAGCTTGGAGCCTTCGACATCTCGTTCAAGCCGCGCACTGCTGTCAAGTCCCAGGCTTTGGCCGACTTTACGGCCGAGTGGACTGAATCCCAGGCTCCCCGCATGAAAGAAGAGCCGGAGTATTGGACCATGCACTTCGATGGATCTCTCATGCTTGGCGGGGCCAGGGCGGGAATTCTCCTCATCTCGCCGAAAGGCGATAGGTTGAAGTACGTCCTTCGGATTCACTTCACGGCCTCGAACAATACCACAGAGTACGAGGCGCTCATCCACGGGCTCCGCATCGCCACATCGCTCGAATCACGCATCGGCGGTTCGCGGTGACTCGATTGGTGGTGAGCCAAATGCGAAGAAGGACCGGTCTGATGCGTTGATCAGACTATGACGGCGTATTGCCAGCAAGTCCGAGAATTGGAAGGAAAGTTTGACGGTCTGGAGCTGGTCCATGTCCTCCACCGCAATAATGAAGCAGCCGATGAGTTGGCTAAAATGGGAGCCACTCGGGCAGAGGTCCCGAGTGGTATCTTCGTCCAGGATCTTTACAAACCAACTGTTGCAAAACGACGGGAGCCATGTAAGGATCCTGAGACCGGAGTCCTGCTCATTAACCCCGACTGGACGGCCCCATATCTAGATTATCTCCTGAAGGACAAACTTCCAGAGGCAACCGCTCTGGCCGAGCGCATCTCCCGACAAGCTAAATCCTATGTGGTGGTTGGCGAGGAGCTCTTTCGGAAGAGCACCTCAGGTGTCCTCAGGCGGTGCATTTCGGAACAAATGGGGAAGAGACCTGCTCAAAGAAATCCACTCGGGGATATGCGGCCATCACGCGGCGTCAAGCGCCTTGGTTGGGAAAGCCTACCGCCAGGGCTTCTTTTGGCCTACCGCGGTGACGGATGCTAAGGAGATCGTTCGAACTTGCGAGGGCTGCCAGTTCTATGCAAGGCGACACACTTGCCAAGACACAGAGCCGCAAACTATCCCCATCTCTTGGCCCTTTATGTCCTGGGGCTCGACTTAGTCGGCCCACTCAAGAAGGCGCATGGTGGTTTCGCCTACCTTCCGTAGCCATTGACAAGTTCACCAAGTGGATCAAGCTAAACCAGTCCACCACGATCAACGCGCTTTAAGGCCAAGGAGTTCTTCCAGGATATCGTGGTCAGGTTCGGAGTTCCCAACCGGATCATTCTGCATAACGGTACCCAATTCAGAGTGAGGAATTTCAAGAGTGGTGCGAAGGCGTCGGAATCAAGATTTGCTTCGCCTCGTAGCTCATCCACGGCAATGGGCAGGTGGAGCGGGCTAATGGCTTAGTCCTCCAGGGCCTCAAGGCCGTGGTCTTCGATCGCCTCAAACCATACGCTGCTCGATGGGTGAAAGAGTTACCGTCGGTACTGCGGGACTCGAGAACCACTCCCAGTAGAGCAACCGGGCAAACTCCTTTTCCTAGTTTACGGTGCAGAGGCGGATTACGCTGATCGAACTAGAATTCGAATCCACGAGGGTTCGGAATTACAAGGAAGCCGAGTCCGAGGGGAGCCGAATGGTAGAGCTTATCAACTCGAGGAGGCTTGAAACGTTGCAGCCATCCAGTCGGCCAAGTACCTCCAGGGACTTCGGTGTTACCATTCTCCCAATGTCAGAAGTAGAGTCTTTTCAAAAGGAGATCTGGTCCTCAGAAGGAACCAGAAAAGTGAGCACAAGCTCTCTCCAATTTGGGAAGGTACGTACATTGTGGGGGAGACGGTCCGGCCGGGTGCCTATCGACTCAGACGGGAAGATGGCGAGGTCCTGGCGAATACATGGAACGCCGAACAGCTGCGTCGCTTCTATGCATAAGTTATGTATCTCGCTCCCATGCATTAAATAAAGCTCCCGATTGTCTAGTACTTTGATGAGTTTCGACTAGTGACCCGATTAATCCCGAGTGGTTATCACCCTACTAGCGTATCGTTTGATCCGAGCCGTGCCGATACAGAATACACGAAGATGCACGTTCGATATGAGATCGCATCAAGCGGCAATATCCGAACGCCTGTACTAGCGCACGAGTTAGAAAAGACTAAGCTAAAAGAAGCTACCAACCACTCGGGAATAATGATCGATACTCCAGGAATTTCGTTGAGCAGAGATCGGGGTCACTAGACTGTAGTCGATGAAAATTCAGCCCTCCAGCACCTCGCTGCAGGAGCTGGGGCTGTCGACTAGTGTAAACTACTCAAAGAAAAACGATCGAACTTAGAGGAGCAAAAGAGCGCCAATTAGTATTCCATAACGACAGTAATTTACATTACTAACTTTTTTCATTTTCTCGTGTTAAAAAAAAAGAGAGAAAAAAAAAGAGAAGGGCGGCTCCTGCCGCCGATCTTGCTACATTCTTTGTTGGTGCTTTGCTTGGGGTGGAGCCGGAGCTGCTGGCGGGTGCTGCCATTGAGAGGCCCGAGGCGGGAGTCCGAGTCAGGCAGCGGTGCGCAGCGATGTGATGCCGCTAGGATCTCGTCCTCAACCACCCAAAGGGGTGGTATAAGGCGGACGAGAGCCCTAACGGCTAGGTCGTCGCGGCGTTCGCGCCCGACCATCTCTGTGATATTCTCGGCCACCTCGTGGAGCCCCAGGGCCACCTCCAGCAAGGCGGCAACGGCGGCGGCGTCCCTGGCGGCCCCGTCCTCTTCTTCCGCCCCCAGAATGGCGAGGTCGTGTTCCTCCCAGGACTCCGCCTCCTCCCAGCTGTGGAGCGATCAGAAGAACACGCTAAAAACGCCGCGCGTAGGAGCCAACAAACCTCCTCGTGTTAGACATGGAGGGAAGCTAGGAGGAAGGAGGGGAAGAAGACTCGAAGAGAGGGACAATCGCTCAGGAGCGGTGACGTCCCATTTATAGGCCGTGCATGGCTCCGGAGTCGAGGCGACGCCATTTAAAGACACAGAAGACGAGGCGACGCCGCGATGCTGCCAATGTCCTCGAAGCACGAAGAAGATTAACATGTGTCAGGCGCGGTTCAAATTAAGTTGACCTTCCCGCGGAGTGGGCCCAATTAAGCGGAAGGTGACCATATGAGCTTGGGGGCTAAACCACTCGGCCAGAAGGGTAGCAAATGCTGTCCCGAGCGCTACTCAAAGTCCCGACGCTCGAGGGCAGAACCACTCGGCCAGAAGGGTAGCAAAAGCTATTTAACCCGACAAAGTACAAATGAGGCGAGTCATATGAAAACTTCGAACAACGCCTCACACAAGAGTCAATGTTTGACACGAAGGGGTACATCAAAGTCAAAATTCAAGATTCTCTAACAAGGCCTGTGATGTACCGGAGACCTCTTCGAGCAGTGCGTTGGCTTTGTCTTCATCACAGGCGAAACCCTCTTTGACAGCTTCAAGGTCAACCCTTGGATAGTGAGATTTGATCACCGCCAACGCCTGGTTCGCACTCATGGTCGCCGACTCCTTTGCATAAGCTTTGATCCTGTCGGCTCCACACGAGAGAAGCGGAACGGCGTCATCCTCCTGGCCTGATTCGGCTCCTTCGATACGCAGAAGATGCAGAACTGGCTCGCAGGCGACGCGCAGCTCCGTGTGGCTTCGTTCGACAGCGTCTATCTTCCCCTTGTATTCTGCACCAAAGCCAAGCTGCCGCTAAAGAACACACCCAGCGCCAATCACGTTCAATTCAAACCAAGGGAGCTTACCCTCCAACTATTGATGTGTCTTCTCCAAGCCAGCTCGAGTTTCGAGGTTAGAGCTTTCTGAAGCCTCCAGTCGTGCCCTCAACTCAGCGATGGTCGAGTCGCGTTCTGAAACACGAGGTCGCCGTCATTTTTCCCAGCTACTTAAGAGAGTGTCCATAAAAAACCCAGGGAGGAATCTTACCTTCGAGCGTATGCTCAAGCTCCGCTTTTGCCTCTCGGAGCGTCATGCACTGGGTCTCCAGCCCGTGGACCTCTCTCCATCTATCGCCGCTGATCTCGTTGACCTTGTCCTGATACTTCTGGTGCTCCTTAAGCTTGGGGAGCACCTTCCGAAAAAACCGCGACCTCTGCTCCGAGCGCTCTCCCATGTCCTAGGCGACATGGCAGAGTCTCAGGTGGGGGCCTGTAACACCCCAAAATTTTGCTTTTCTTAAATTCATGTGTGATTTGGCACTTTGGTGAATTTTTGGAATTTTCTGGAATTTATTTGGATTTATTTGGAATTTATTTGAATTTATTCCATTTTGAAATAATTAAAGAATTTAATTTTGCAAATAAAATTTTGTTGGAAATATTTTATTTGAGTCCAAAATGATCCAAAATATTTTCCGTAATTTTTCCGAATTCTTACGAGTCATTTGCTATTTTTAATGAATTAAATGAATTATCGGGAATTATTTTAATTATTAAATCATTGGAAAAAGCGAGTGGGTTTGTCTTGTTCATCCGATCGAAGCCGAGTCGGACTCGAGTTCGAGTCCGACCGAACCCGAGAGCCGCTTGACTCAACCGAACCCGTTCAACCCCAATCGATCCCAACCGTTGGATCCGGATCCAACGGTCAGGATCATTCGCGCGTGATAACGGCGGCGCTCGAACCATCCTCGCGTCGATCGCGCCACGTGGACGGCCGGCGATTTCGTCGTCTCCGCTGATCCGGCCGGAGTTCTCCGCCGCCCGTCATCAGTGTCAACCTCGGTTTCCGCTCTCTACACGGCCGAGGCCCTTTAAATACGCCGCCACCGCCATCGGAAGCGCACAACCGTCTTGCCCGAGCCCCTTCTCACCTCGCTGAGCCGCTGCCGTCGTCCGCAATTGCTCGCCGAGTAGAGGAAGTCTTCCGCCGCGTTTTTCGTTGATTTCCGCCGCCTCGCCGTTTCTCCGACGCCACCAAGCCCAGGCCGAGATCGCCGTGTCGCGCCGGCGCACGAGTGCCGGCCTTCACGCCGGAGTTGCGAAGCGCCAAGACGGGAGGTCGTCGTCTTCGTCTCCGGTCAAGCCAACGCCGCGGCGCGCCGCCATCGACCCTCGCGAACTTCCGGACGGTAGTCCGATCAAGATCGACCATCACGGTGAGATCACGTTTAGATCCTCGGATCTAATCCCGGCCGTTGGATCTAGATCCAGCGGTCGGATTGGCCACGTTCACCCCGAGCGTCGCTACCCGATCAATCCGGGCCGTTGATTTTCGAATCAACGGCCGAGATTGTGCCACGCCGCGTCGGGAAGCTTGACCGCCGCTGGTGGCCAGCACCCAGCGTGAGATGTCGACATCGGTGGGCCAGCGCGTCAGCCGGACGCCGGAATCACGCACCATGACGCTATCGGCCGACGTCACGGTGGGGCCCGCTTGTCGCCATTTGCCCCGGCGATTAGCAGTCGACGTCGGCAATGACGCCATTCAGAGGCCCCACTGTCGGCCGATCGTGAGCCATGGACCGAGTCCACGGTGGACCGAGCTAAAGCGTGGACCACGCCCATGGACCGGCCGACGCCACCGCCCAATCAGAGGCTGCCACGTGTCTAGGCTGACGCAATAATTAATTTCCGAAAAAGAAAATGATTTATTAATTTGAAATATTGATTCAAATTTAGATTCAAACTTCAAACGCTTATAACTTTTGCGTTTCAACTCCGATTTGAGTGGTTCAAATTTCTAAATTTGTATAAAAATGAGATCTACCTAAATATGAATTTTATTTAATTTTTGGACTAAAGTTTTTCTCTGTAATATTATTTAATTGATTATTTAAACTTTAATAAATCGTAACTTTTGCATTTTAACTCCGATTTGAACGATTCCAGTTCCTAAAAATCCACAAAATTATGTTCTCTCCGTTTATAGATTTTATTTGGAGTTTTGGGATGTTTTTGCCTATTGTTTATTTGCGTATTTGCTATTTGCACGCTTTACGAGTAGACGTTGAAGTGCCGGAAGGATTCGAAGGAGAAGTGTTGACTCAGGATCCAACTCAAGACCAAGAGCAAGTACTTTTTGAAGGCAAGTTGTGCTTTGACCATGTTGATCCTATTTCGAAATCTATTTTGATTTAAACTATTGCATGCTAGTTCAATTAGAAAAATACTTTGTTTAAACATGGGGGTTAGATAAGTACCAATTTGCTGTATGACACCTTGATTATTTAAGTATGTGCCATGACCCTTGTCACCCTAGTTGTGGATTACTAGTTGGACATTATTAAATTGCCAACATGGGTTTTAGACCGTTGTAGTATACTGCTTAGACCTGCTACGTGCTCATAACATGATTTTGGACAATCAAATGTTAATATTGACTTAATGATATATTGAACCTGTTTTGGAAAAGTATCATGTGATGTTGATGGCACGTGGTGCATGGTAATCAACTGGGTTTGATACTTGATTTCGGCCAGGGGCATGTGGCAAGAGTAATCAGTGGGCCGATTGTGGCATTGGGAGTTTTGATTTGGTTCTTCGTGTAGTCTTGCCCTTGTCACTCTAAGGACTTAAACTTTCAAGCATATGAACTGGGTCATACTAGCAACCACATGGTTTGGAATGGGACGGCCCTAGTTGACTAAGTCGCTAAGGACTCACTTGTGGAGCCTCAGGGTGTCAATTACACCGTTTGTGTGATTGTACGGGGGAGCGTATCGTGGCTGTGGCCAGATACCCATCTAACGGTGTGTTGGTCCCATACTTCGCCTTGGCTAAGGGAAGGGATGGTGTAGAGCACGAACCGGAGAGGACCACCTGTGTTGTTTGAGGCTTCCGAAAGGCTTTATTCTGAGAACTCGCCTTTGTGGTGTTTATTTGTATCTTGTGGGTAAAGTGCATAACCTCTGCAGAGTGTAGAATCTATTTAAATAGCCGAGTCCACTGATCTTGGACAATGCTCGGGAATTACAGTCAAGGGTTAGATTTTCTCAAAAATAACTTGGATTTGAAAAGTTGGGTTGGTTTAATAATGAAGATGATGGAAATGTGGTTTAGGATGGGGAAAATGTTTATTAAACTTCTTGAAAAGTTATTTAAGCTTTACTTATTTCTACTGCTTCGAATCTACTTATATTACTTTTCAAATGCTATTTCTTTGCAAATATACCTTGAGCTATTCCTTTGTACTAAGCCATGCATATAGTATATTAGCTTGCATTACGTGCATGACTTCTTGAGTACCAAGTACTCACCCTTGCCTCAACACAATATCAGTTGAAGAGGAGATTGCGCCCGACTTTGGAGGAGGAACTCCAAGAGGATCCGTCTACTTAGGGAAGCGAGCCTGGTCGGTTGCACGTGGTATCTTTGGATGGCGCCACGAAGTTATTTGATTTTCCGCTGCTATTATTTTCTCTGAATAAGTTTCGCCTTGCGAGGCATATATTTGTAACTTGACCATAAGGTCGAGTAACCGGTTTGATTATTTTAATAAAGTACTTTTATGGTATCGATTGGTATGATTGTGATATTTACCGATGTTAAGACTGTGTGCACTAGCGCGTTCCTGGACTAGTGTTGAATACACAGAGGGTCCGGATTTGCAAATTCGGGGTCCCGACAGAGGTGGTATCAGAGCCATACTTGACCGTAGGCTCAACCCTAAGATAGAATGGTCGTAGTGAGGATAAAACCTATTTTCTAAAAGTTAAAAATTTGTCAAGATAAGAAATGACATCTCGACTTATCCCCTTCTCTCTTTTCTTGTCTCTTGCTGAAATTTTTCCTTACCTTGTCACAATTTAAAAATTCCGAATTCTTACGTAAAGCACTCTTGTGACAGATGGAGGAAGAGTTCAACAACGTTGATCTGGGAGTTGGTCACGCTGCGGAACTTTGGCATATGCTACAGACTCTCGGAGAGTTTGAGAAGCCGCAATACCAAGTAGAAGTGATCAGACAAGCGGGATTGATCAAGGCTTGTGACGTGAGGATTGAGGTGCCTGCTAGGAAAAAGGGCCCAGGCAATCGCCCGATACACTGCACTGCCAGGAGATCTACAATGCAGATGGGTATCCAAGAGGTATCATGACGAGCAATGCGGCACATTACCCGTATCTACGCCAGAGAATTGGAGAGTACGGTGTTCCGTTATCATCCGCGCAGCGATAACCTTCTTGACCCGAAGGCAATTCAGGATGAGGATGCCACGGTTACACAGTTGGCACGATTTGTCGTCACCCAGGAGGATGTACTAGATAATACAAGCAAGGAGCTACAGAAGGCCCGCAAGGAGGTCACGACAGAGAAGAACAGATGGCGGGAAGCTCAAGAGTATGTGGCACACCTTCTGCGAAGGATTGACGAGTTGGAGATGACTTTGTACGGACTGCACTCCGTAGAGCCAAGATTGAGCTACACGAGCGATCCAGAGGAGTCGATCTCGATGAGGACATCGCTTCTTCGACTACCACAGAGGACACGATTCTCGGACATGGCGATCGTTCGGCGCCTATGCCACGACACCGTACCAGGCCGTGGAGGTTTTCTCGATGAGTGGCGTAGGTTCTATAGTGGGACTCCTTCGCCGAGTCGCGTCATAGAATAAAGAGTCACCCTTTAGGCGTTAGACTCGGTGTTAGTTCGATTTGGATTTTCATTATTTCTTTGAGTGTGCATTATGTGTTGCAAGGCCCTTAGGCATTGTAAGCAACCATACCAAGTTATTAATAATAAAGTTGGACCTTAAGGTTACACCTTTCGCCCGCATAAGTTCCATATTACTTGTCTATTCTCGTTTCCCTCTCATCTCTAAACCTAGAGCAAATCAGCAGATGGTGAACACCCGTGGAAACTTTGGAAGCAATGGGAGTGGTTCTCGCCAAAGAAAACCCCAATGATGGAGCACCAAGACCGCTTGATTGATATGCAGAATTTTGGAGCATTTCTTGCTGCTCGGACTCGATTGATGCATGCAATGATGCAACAAATGCAACACGTCCTTTGCTCGAGCCACAGCTAATCAAGTTAACCATGGACAACGCCAGAATACAAGACTATCAGAGTTCATGAGAACTCACCCACCCACTTTCTCTGGGAATGCCAATCCATTAGAGGCCGATGATTGGTTAAGATCAATCGAGAGGAAGCTACACATAGCACAATGCATAGGAAATGAGAAGGTACTCTACGCTTCTCACCAGCTGGAAGGAACATTACCGAATGGTGGGAGAGAACCACGTGCCCACGCCAAGAAGAACCCTCAAGATATCACTTGAGAAGAGTTCTGGTTGCATTAAGCCGATTATCACGTGCACGAAGGAATCATGGACCTTAAGAAGGAGGAGTTAAGAGCACTGAAACAAGGTAATCGACCGGTGGCCGACTACGAACAAGTTCACACAGCTAGCACGCTACGCTTTGAGGATGTAGCGACAGATAAATCGAGGCATACCTCGTTTATGAAGGGACTTAACTCAGGATTGCAAGTAGGGTTGATCACCCACACCTTCCTGCATTTCCAAGAGTTGGTGAATAAGGCGCTTATTCTTGAGGACAAGCGCAAGGAACTGGATGAGAACAGAAGCGCGAGGATGCAACAAACAGGGATCACGCCAGAGGAACGCAATAGCGGCGAGAGTTGCACCAAATCAATTCTTGATTCCAACCACGAGAATGCAACAAGGACACCATCCCGCACAAAGACCTGTCAATCGAGAACTACGAGACCCCAGCCCACTTCGCTAGAAACGCTACTCGAGGCGTAAGGCAAGGAAACGGTGAGACGCTGCTACAAGCGCAACGAGCGAGACACTTTGCCAACGATTGTCCGAAGAAGACAGCAGGAGTGACTCGATTCGCTTCAATCTAGGAACCACCCAGCTAGGACGCCAAAGCACCAGAGCCACACCCTGCCGTGGTGAGAGGCCGAGTCAATCATGTCACCGCATGACGCACTTGAATGCTACGGACGTCGTCTTGGGTAAGTTACTTGTTAACTCGATGCACCTGCTTGATTTTGTTTGACTCACGGAGCTTAGCATTCGTTTGTTTCGCAAGAGCTTTGCTACTAGAAATGAGTTGAGGATTGCAAGACTTAAGTGCATGCTTTTAGTTCAAACCCCTGGTTCCGAACTCCGAGCGAAAGTAGGATGTTCCGGGTGAGAATACTAATAGATGGAATAGAGTTCCTGGCAAACCTTATAATTTTGGAGACCAGGACCTTAGAGCGTCATATTGGGAATGGATTGGTTATCCAAGCACAAGGCCGTATTGGATTGTGGGCGAAGGACTATCTCGATTGAGAGCCCGTGTGGAAGGAAAGTGGAATTTCAAGCCACACTTGATTAGAGAGGGGCGATTGATGGTAAGCAGTACCAAGGCAATCAGCATAGATGATGTCTCGGTAGTGAATGAGTACCCGGATGTTTTTCCGAAGATCTACAGTATGCCGCTTGAGGCAGGGACATAGAATTTGTGATAGAGCTTGTACAGTGCGGCACCGATAGCAAAGAGACCCTATCGGATGTCCACCGAGGAGTTGGTAGAGATGAAGAAACAGCTAGAGGAGTTGATGGAGAAAGGATTTATCAGGACCGAGTTAGTCGCCGTGGGGAGCACCAGTTTTGTTCGTCAAGAAGAAGGGCGGGAGTTTCGGGATGTGCATTGACTACCGTGCACTCAATGAAGTCACCGTGAAGAATAAGTATCCGCTACCCAGGATTGATGATTTGTTTGATCAACTAAGAGGAGCGGAGTTTTCTCCAAGATTGATGCGAGATCGGGATACCATCGATTGAAGATCCGATCGGAGGATATTCAAGAAGGCGCATTCGTCAAGATATGGACATTACGAGTTTCTGATTATGTCTTTTGGGTGACAAATCATGCGCCGGCTTATTTCATGAATATGATGAATAAGGTGTTCATGGAATATTTGGACAAGTTTGTCGTCGTGTTCATAGGCGATATCTGATCTACTCCAAGGCAGGAGGATGAACATGCCGAACACTTAAGGCGAGTTTTGGAAAAAGCCGAGAACAGCAACTTTTCGCCAAGTTCAGCAAGTGTGATTTTTGGAAGGACAAGGTGGAGTTTCTTGGACATGTAATGACCGCATGAAGGAGTCGCGCCAGTAGATCCAAGCAAAGTAGAAGCTGTGTTACATTGGGAGGCGGCCGAAGGCGTGACCAGATTCGGAGTTTCCTTGGAATGGCAGGATACTACCGCCGTTTCATCGAAGGCTTCTCGACAATTGCGAAACCTCTTACGCAATTGCTTTGAAGAAGGAAAAGAAGTTTGCATGGGCGCTTGAGAATGTGAGAAAGGATTTCAGAGGCCCGAAGAAGCGATTGACATCGGCACCGGTGTTAGTTCTGCGGATGTTGCTCAAAGCTTCGATATTTATTGTGACGCATCGCGCCAAGAGGCTTGGATGTGTCTTTGATGTAGAATGGAAAGGTTGTTGCTTATGCATCAAGGCGATTGAGGCCGCATGAGGAGAATTATCCGACACATGACCTAGAGTTAGGCTGCCGTAGTGCATGCCTTGAAGATATGGCGTCACTATCGATTGGAAGCAGATGTGAAGTGTATACGGATCATAAGAGCCTTAAGTACATATTCACCCAGTCGGACCTGAATATGAGGCAAAGGAGATGGTTAGAGTTGATCAAGGACTACAATGTTGGAATCCATTACCATCCCGGGAAGGCCAACGTAGTAGCCGATGCTCTGAGTCGGAAAAGCCATACCGTGAGTACGTTGCTAGCCACAAGTCAGGATGAGTTATATCAGGATTTTCAGAAAATGAAGATTGGGGTTGTACCTAGCGGATTCTTGGCCGCATTAGAAGTAAAACCTACCCTAGAGGATCAGATTCGAGGAGGACAAAAGGATGATGACAAGATCCGCAGGATTAAGTCCATCAAGGAAGAAGGCAAGGCAGAGGACTTCAAGTTGGATGAGCAAGGCACGTTATGGATGAAGGATCGGATTTGTGTGCCTAACAAAATGGATTTAAAGCAAGCGATTTTGGAAGAAGCCCATGACTCCAAGTACTCAATTCACCCTGAGCGCCAAGATGTATCGAGGATCTGAAGGAGAGATTACGGTGGCGAGTATGAAGCGTGAAGTTGCCGAGCATGTTGCGTTGTGCGGCGTATGCCGAGAGAGTCAAGGAAATGCATCGAGAGACCAGCGAGTTGCTACGGTAGTTGAAAATACGAGTGGAAGTGGGAGGAAATCGGAATGGATTTCATTACCGGTTCTTGCCGAAGACTCAAGGGGTTATGACTCCATATGGGTTATAGTGGATCGCTTGACTAAAGTAGCCCATTTTATTCCGTGAAGACCACTTACTCGGGAGATAAATTAGCGAATTATACATGATCGAGGATTATCTGTTTGCACGGAGTGCAAAGAGGATTGTATCGGACAGGTACCCAATTTACCTCAAGGTTACGGAATAAGTTGCATGAAGCCATGGGAACCCGTTTGAACTTGATCTGACTTATCATCCACAGACGGATGGAGCCAGGCCAGAAAGAGTCAACCAGATTACGGAGGATATGTTGAGAGCTTGTGCGTTGGCTTATGCTACCTCTTGGGATAAGAGTTTGCAGTATGCGAGTTCGATTACAACAATAGTTATCGAGGCTAGTTCTGAGATGTCACCTTTTGAGGCCTTTGTATGGTCGATCTGTCGGACGCCATTGAATTGGAATGAGACCGTGGCGCCGTGTCTTTGGGCCTGATATTCTTCAAGAGGTGAAGAAGCGGTCGCTATGATTAGGGAAAGGTTGAAGATAGCCCAATCTCGGCGGAAGAGTTATGCTGATAATCGTCGCCGAGATTTGAGTTTTGAACCGAGAAGACTTCGTATACCTCGAGTTACGCCTCTCAGGGAGTTAAGAGGTTCCATGCCAAAGGGAAACTCGCACCCATTATGTTGGACCATTTAAGATTTTGAATCGCAGAGGCGAAGTTGCTTACCATTTGGAGTTGCCACGATCGTTGGCGGGAGTGCATGATGTATTCCATGTGTCCCAATTGAAGAAGTGTCTCAGAGTTCTGAGGAGCAGACACCGCTAGAGTCAATTGATTTGCAAGAGGATTTGACTTATAAGGAGCATCCCGTGAGGATTCTAGACACAATGGATCGAGAAACTAGAAACAAGTCAACCCGTTTCTGTAGAGTTCAGTGGAGCAACCATGAAGAAAGCGAAGCGACTTGGGAGCGCGAAGAGGATTTGAAGAAAGAGTTTCCAAACCTATTCCTTTAGTAAGCCCTGAATCTCGGGGACGAGATAATATTAAGGGGGGAGGTTTGTAACATCCCAAAATTTTGCTTTTCTTAAATTCATGTGTGATTTGGCACTTTGGTGAATTTTTGGAATTTTCTGGAATTTATTTGGATTTATTTGGAATTTATTTGCCAGGCGCGAAGAAGTCAACCACCCGCGCCGCCAATGCATCTCTCGATAGGGACGTGCTTGTCTACCGGGTGGGATCCTGAGTCCCGCCGTACTGGAACCCCAAGTGGATTCTCTCCTTTAAGGGTTGCACCGTGTTGCACAAAGGCGATCGCGATCCGAGGGCTCGACAGCCCCCGACTCTTCAGATCATTAATCCACGCCAGAAGCTCGGCGACTTGGTTCAACCCACCGTCATCTGGGGCATCACTCCAGCATCGAGAAGCTTTAGGGGCGAGAAAAGGATCAACATTTGCACAATAGAACCACTCCCGCCTCCAACCTTTGAGGGAGGTCTTGAGGGGGATAGCGAAGTAATGTTTCTTCAAGCCCTCTCATTTCTTGAAGTCGGCGCCCCAATGACTGGGAGCAACCGGTTCGGATGAGGCTTGAGCGAGGAAGAGGAGCGGAACAAGTCAAAATGAGGCGTATCCCAAGATCGCCTCGCAAAGTTGAACGAAGAGAGCAATGTGAAGAATGGAGTTAGGATTCAAATTGATCATTTCGATCTCGTAAAATTGAAGGAGCCCTCGGAAAAGGCGCTCGAGGCAGCTGAATCCCGCCAAAAGAAGGACTCGAAGACCACGATCTCATTATCCAGGGAAGGGTAAGGATCACCTCTGGCGAGGCAGGCAGAGATGAACTCGGCGGAGGGATAACGCCCGGCGCGACCAGCTCCTCCGAGGCGGGACTCCGTAGTAATGGAGGTCTCCCACCCCGTGTTCGCCAGGACAGCGCCATCCTCCAGAAGCGGCAGCGAAGAAGAGGAAGAAGAAGAAGACATCTCGATGAAGGAGACCCTGTGGGAGCAACCGCCGAGAATCTTGGGCGGGAAACTAGAAACCCTAGGTCACCCAGATCACCAAAGGAGATTCGAAGATTTCTCAGCCGTGGTGGGGGAGGGGCAAAGATGTCTTTACCCCAGCAAGGTTTTCCTCATTTATAAGAAATGAGCCTCAATTTTCGCCTTACGACGGGAAAAGCAAGGGCTTCCGTGCTCGATTCTGGGCCAGATCTAGGGCACGCCCCATGTTGGGCCAAGAGCTGTGTCGCGCAAAACGCGGCCAAGTGTCAAGTATGGTTCGAAGTTCGGGATAAAGTGCGCCCCATGATGGGCCTGAACGCCAGCCGCCACGGAAGATTGGGGCCGGGCATTTTCCAAACATCCTCCAGCGGTATGCTCCATAATTTGGGGTCAACTGCCGGTCGCAGCTGTATAGCGCGATCGGGTATCGTGGGAGGATTTTTACTAACATGGTCTTGAGAATGCGCTCCATGAGAGTCTGAAGCAGTGCGCCACCAATGGGCACAGGCATTACTCTATATGACCAAGGTATGCCCCATGAGGGTCGATCGAGATTTGCAAGCCGATTGCCGCACACCGTAAACGGATGCGGGTACCGCCCGGCCACGAGCCAAAAGACTATGGTACGCCCCATGAGGGTCAGCTGAGCGATAAGCGGTTGCAGCGCCGTAAGCGGTAGCGCGGGTACCACTCGACCCACGAGCCAAAAGACTATGGTACGCCCCATGAGGGTCGGTGGCGACAAGCCGGTTGCAGCGACCGTAAGCGGGCGCGGTACCACTCGACCACGAGCCAAAAGACTATGGTACGCCCCATGAGGGTCGGTGAACAACAAGCGGTTGCGGCGCTAAGCGGTAGCGCGGGTACCACTCGGCCACGAGCCAAAAGACTATGGTACGCCCCATGAGGGTCAGCTGGGCGACAAGCCGGTTGCTGCGCACCGTAAACGAGCGCGGGTGCCACTCGGCCACAAGCCAAACAACTCATTCAAGGTACGCCCCATGAGGGTCGGTCGAGCTTTGCAAGCCAATCGCCGCGCACCGTAAACGGGCACGGGTAGCACTCGGCCCCGAGCCAACCAACCACGGTGGCCTTACTTAACAAGTTCTTTACGATCTTTTTTCCCACAAAATCTTTATGACAGGATAAGAGGAGGAAATCCGATCCTAAAGCACTTGGGGGCTGCTGTGGGATGCCTGAGATGGGGGTCCCGCAGGTGGGGCCTACACCCGACTGGGCCTAAGGTGGAGCAGTAGGCCCAGAGCCTGGAAGCGCCATGATGGGCCCGGGGGATGGCCCGACTTCTTCCCCAAGGCAGCTCGTCGATCCTTCAGCGAAGCTTCGTGCCACGCCCAAACAACCGTCAAAGCGAAGCATGCGGCGGTGACATCGGCGAAACTGCAGCGCCGGAACACAGCGGAGTGGCGGCGTGGTCGGGAAAACGGCGCATCCCCTGGACGTAGTGGGGCCCAGTCAATAAGAGACAAAGTATGTACTCATGAAGCCACCATGTTCAGGGCCAGGTGGCGCCCATTTTGTGGCATATCCTTCCCCTAGTATAAAAAAGGGGGGGAGAAAAAAGGATCACGCTCATATATCCAAGAACACAGGACTAGGGTATTATCTCCTCCATGAGAGCCCGAACCTGTCTAAAAAGAGATCGCCCTCGCATCCTGTGTTACCATCTAGCTCTGATCCCGCACGAATCCCCTAGAACCACAAATCTCATTGCCGGCGAAATCGATCGTCGACAGTAGGCCACACTCTTGATTATGACTTAAAATTGAAAGGAGTATCACGAACAAGGAAAATAGCAGTTACAGACGGAAAGGAGTACCACGAACAAGAAAAATAACAGTTACAACTACAAGAACTCTCGTACGTACTGATGACTTCCTTTATTTGATGGGTACAACAAACCCTACAAGAACTCTCGTACGTACTAAAGTTTGTTTGGTTCAACGGCCTGTTGTGATAGTGCTTCAACGTCGAGGTGGTGGTGACACAAAATCATCGTCATCATCGTCATCGTCATTTGTATGCATAGGATGTAGCCCTCTGGTTGAACGTCCTCTTGCATCATTGTTGCTTGAACGTCGAGGTGGTGGTGACACGAAATCATCATCGTCATCGCTATTTGTATGCATAGGAGGTAACCCTCTGGTTGAACGGCCTCTCGCATTGTTGTTTGAACGTCGAGGTGGTGGTGACACAAAATCATCGTCATCCTCAGCATCGTCATTTCTAAAGTTACGAGCAAGCCCTCCACCTCGTCTTGAACTTTGCTACAAGCGCATCGCTGCGTGGACCTCTGCCCATCCAGTTAGACTCTCCTCTTCTGCACGAACCAGGCATCACACCCCCGCCAAATAGCATGTACAGCGATCTGAAATGTGAGATTTCTTTGTTCAGTAACTCCTTGTCATCTGGGAATGACTAACACACAAGACGAGCATACGAATTAGTGAATTTATGGATAGGGCTAAAAATATTAGTAGGTAAACAAATAGGAAATAACTAACCTAAATATGCTCTGCACACAGATCGGGCAGCATAAGTACCTTAAAGCATCTTGTAGAGAAACCTAAAGTAGAAGGGTGGTCGGCTAGTTCGCACACCCTGAAATACCGTTGACGCAACCATTGCAAGTGTGCCTTGAGGATGTCGGAGGTCACGAGGTTTAGGCAAGAGGTTGTTACGCTATGCTCTGATGATGTCGAACACCATTCTTGCAATTTGAACACCACCTGATGTAGGTTCTCATCCTTGAACGGATCATCCTTTCCTGCACGCGTGTCGGTGTATTCTACACCAGGGTGCCCACTACACTTCAGTAAAAGCCGCAAGTGGACACGTGGCATCCAGGCCACGCCACAAGCGGTCGGAAAGGGTGCCGTCCAGCGGACAGGTGGCGACCAGGCCACGCCGCTGGCGGCTAGCGGTGATCGCCAGCGGGCAGGTGGCAACCAGGCCACGCAGCTGGTGGTTAGCTTTGTGATCGTCAGCGAGCAGGTGGTGACCTGGCCACCCCGCTGGCGGTCAGCTTTGTGATCGCCTAGCGGGCAGGTGGCAACCAGGCCACGCCGCTGGTGGTCAGCTTTGTGATCGCCCGTAGGCGGTGGCGACCGAGCCACACCGTGGCGGTCGACTGTGATCGCCCGGGACCAGGTGGCGGCAAGACCCACGTGGCGCCAGATTCGAGGCCACTTAGTGGCCTGCATAGCCGTTCAAGAGGTCAAAGACATTTAATGCGTGTCGTGCGCATTAAATGGGGGTAATGAAGGCCACAGTCCGGTGGCGTGTGTTCCCAACGCGCGCCATAATGGCGGTTGACATCAGGGTGCAATTTCCCACTCCGGTAGAGTGGGCGAAGCCGGCAGGCGCGGCACCCGAGGACGGGGGAAAGGATGGCTTTGCCAGGGCATTAAATGTGTTGCAGGAGCATTTAATGCGATGTGGCAGTGTAATGAATATGTTATGCTGTGTGAGCCCCCATGCGCCCCGGTCAGCCCGAGTATAAAAGGGAGCTGGGGTGCATGGGAGAGGGGGTTCGATCATTTTTCAGGCTAGACTCTTCGTTCTGGGCGGGCTGGTCTGAGCTCCTTTGAGTTGTTGTTCATCTTCCAGCTCCCCCCAAGGACACCAAAATACAAGCAAACAGGAGTAGGGCTATTACTCTCAGGAGGGCCCGAACCTGATAAAACCGCAGTGTCTCCTTGCATACTTCGCCATTGATTCTCTCTTTCTCGAGCAGTCTCCACGAAAGCCCCCGTTAGAACTTAGTACACCCCTCGACGGAAGGGGTCTGTTGTCTCATACGCTGACAGTGGCGCGCCAGGTAGGGGGCTCATTGGCTAGATTGTTCTCCCTTCCTACGTCTTCTTGCGAAGTTTGCAAGAAGCTTCAACGGTTACGAGCATGGTGACTTCTGCCTCCAAGCACGACGGTCTGCATGAGGAGAGCAGCACTCGCGGCCGGTCCCGACGCTCGCCCAGGGCGTCGGACCCCCCGGGTCCCTCTGTCCAGGGAGGGACGCGTTGTGCTTCTGCGTAAGGAGGCCAGCCCGTCCGGCGGCGTCTCTTGACGGGAGATGACACCCCGGCGCGGAATCTTCATGCGGCCCGGCTGCTTCTCAATCATCCCCCGGTTGCGCTAGGGGGGTGAAACCCCGGCCGTTCCATGGCTGCGGGACATCGCCCGCCTAGTGGATGCCGCCCAACAGCAGGTAGAGGCGGCAAATCGGCCGGGGGCTTCTGATGTCGGGCGGCAGGGCATGCGCGCGACCGACGCGCAAGCCTCTAGCCGCACGGCTATAATATGTCCCGGTCGTGAGGGCCGGGACAAGGGAAAGGGTGCACCGGTTGCAGACCCCTCGAGTAGAGGGGGACGTGCACGCACCCCCACTTCTTCCCAAGGTTCCCCCGAGACAGCGGGGGGCCATGGGGACCTGAGGGCCCGTCTAGACGAAAGGAGGTCCCAGCGCGGTGGCGACCTGCGCGATGTCCTTAAGGGACGCCGTGCCCACGTACAGCACCGCGTGGGCCACCCGATGTCTAGCGGCTGGGGGGAGACCTCGCTCCCTGGTTCCAGGGAGAGCGCAGACTCGCACCCCTCGACTCCATCTCGGGGCCGGGGGGCGGGCGAGCGGTGCTGCTCCCCCTACAACGTTGGATGCCAGGCATTTTCCCTCCGCCTACGCCAAGCTACGTGGCCGGAGAGATTCCGCCCAGCGTCCATCGAGAAGTACGACGGCACCACCAACCCGGAGGAGTTCCTGCAGATCTACACCACGGTGGTGCGCGCCACGGGAGGATCTGAGAAGATCATGGCGAACTATCTCCCAACATCGCTGACGGGCTCCGCCCGCTCCTGGCTGCTGAACCTCCCTCGAGGCTCTGTGCACTCGTGGGAGGAATTGTGCGACATCTTCGTCGCCAACTTTCAGGGCTCCTACACTCAACCGGGCGTGGAGGACGACCTTCATGCCCTGGAGCAGACGAAGGGGGAGTCCCTGAGGGAGTTCATTCGGCGGTTCAGCCACTGCTGGAACACGATCCCCCGGATCTCCGAGCAATCGGTGATTATCGCATTTCGGAGGGGGGTCCGAGATCAAAAGATGCGGGAGAAGATGGCTACCTGCACCGTTTCCACTACCTCCGAGCTGTTCTCCCTGGCGCATAAGTGCGCCAGGGCAGTAGAGGCCCGGGAGCGCACGGCAGGGCCGTCCGGCCATGGCGAGGCGGGAACCTCGAATGCTTCCGATCACAAGAGGCAGAAGAAGCGCAAAGAAGTCGGCGCCGGAGAGGTCCTCGTCGCTGAGCCGGAGGACAAGCCCCAGAAGCGCGATCACCGGGACAGGCGGGGTGATCGTCGAGGCCCGTGAGGTGATCACGGGGATCGCCGGTCCCCCCGCCGAGAAGACGACGGGGGCAGACCTTACTGCCCCATCCACAGGACCAATGGGCATGACCTGGCGGATTGCCAGGTCGTGTCCAAGCTGGTGGAACAGCGGCTTAAGGAGTGCCGCGAGGACGACCGCGATGACGCAGACGAAGACCCCGCTTTGTTTGCCTTTCAGCAAGCGGAGCACACGGTGGCGTTCATCCATGGTGGCTCCGCCACCTACTCTTCGAACTTGCAGTACAAGCGAGAAGTAAGAGAGGTGTGCGCCACCGTACCAACTCCCGGGGCGAGCAGGCTACTGAAGTGGTCGGGGGAGCTGACCACTTTCAGTCAAGCCGACCACCCGGAGAGCACCTCAGGCCCGGGCCATCTCACGATCGTGGTTTCTCCCACGGTCCGGAATGCGAGACTCGGGCGGGTGCTTGTCGATGGAGGGAGCTCCATCAACCTCATGTCTGTAGGGGCATTTAAGGCGCTCCAGATTCCTTACGAGGAGCTGCGCCCGGCCCCTCTCTTCTACGGAGTCGCCCCCGGGGTGGGCTTGACACCTCTGGGTCAGGTCCGACTGCATGTCACGTTCGGAAGCGTGGAAAACTTCCGGACAGAAAAAATCAACTTCGAGATCGCGGACTTTGACCTCCCCTACAATGCTTTGCTTGGCCGACCAGCTCTGGTTAAGTTCATGGCGGCCACGCATTACGCCTACATGATGATGAAGATCCCCGGGCCTGGTGGCCCGATTACCGTGAAGGTGGATCGGCTGGAAGCCCTGCACCTCAGCAAGCAGGTACAGGACCTAGCCGGCACCACCTGCACGGCTCGAGGTGAGGACGACTGCCCAGAGCTCCCCCCGGTCAAGGCCCGTGCTTCACCCGGCTCCTCGGGTGAGGTGAAGGTGGTCCCCGTGGGCGAGGACGGCTCTAGGAAGGTTTTGAAGATTGGTGTCAGCCTCAGCACCAAATAGGAAGACGCGTTCGTCACCTTCCTCCGGTCTAACTTAGATGTGTTCGCCTGGGAACCATCTGAAATGACCGGGGTCCCTAGGGAGGTGATTGAGCACCGATTGACAACGCTCCCTGGAGTGCACCCAGTCCGGCAGAAAGTCCGGAGGCAGGCACCAGAGCGGCATGATGCCATTCGGGATGAGGTAGAAAAGCTGTTGCAGGAGAAGATTGTACGGGAGGCCGCCTATCCCGAGTGGCTGGCCAACCCTGTACTTGTCAAGAAGTCGAACGAGACGTGGAGGATGTGCGTTGACTTCACCGACCTCAACAAAGCCTGCCCCAAGGATCCGTACCCCCTGCCGCGGATAGACCTTATTGTCGATTCCACCGTAGGGTGCGAAGTCTTGTGCTTCCTGGACGCCTACTCCGGTTACCACCAGATCAGCATGGCGCGGGAGGACGAAGAGAAGACTGCTTTTGTGACCCCCCTAGGCGTGTACTGCTATATCCGAATGCCCTTTAGGCTGAAGAATGCTGGTTCGACCTACCAGCGCGCTATGCATACTTTGTTTCAGTCACAAATTGGGAGAAATCTTGAAGTATATGTTGATGATTTGGTAGTGAAGACCAAAAAGTCTACTGGGCTTGTCGAAGATTTAGAAGAGACTTTCTCCCACCTCCGGAAGTATTGTCTGAAGCTGAATCCTGAGAAGTGTGTGTTTGGTGTGTCGTCCGAAAAGCTGCTCAGGTTCCTTGTTTCCAACCGTGGAATCGAGGTCAACCCGGAAAAAACCACGGCCATCGAACGCATGCAACCACCCACAAGGCTCAAGCAAGTTCAGTGCCTGGCTGGTCGCCTGGCCTCTCTCGGCCGGTTTATCGCCAAGCTGGGAGAAAAGAGTCTCCCCTTCTTCAAGCTGCTGAAGAAGACTAACTCCTTCGCGTGGACTACAGAAGCACAGCAAGCACTCGAAGAACTGAAGCAATACCTCTCCTCCCGTCCGGTGCTAGTCGCCCCCGAGCCGGGCGAGTCGCTACTATTGTATGTAGCGGCCAGCCTGGCGGTTGTGAGCGCGGCATTGGTGGCGGAGCGTGAAGGGGTCCAACGGCCAGTTTACTACGTCAGCAAGGTACTACACGATGCCGAGATAAGGTACCCGCAGGCTCAGAAGATGGTGTATGCCGTGCTGGTGGTGTCCAGGAAGCTGCGGCACTATTTCCAAGGAAGAGAGATCATGGTGGTGTCCGCCTATCCCTTGCGCGAGATTCTTCACAACCGCGAAGCCGAAGGCCGCATCGCCACGTGGTCTGTGGAGCTGGGGGAGTTCGGCCTCAAGTTTTCCCCCCGCATGGCGATCAAGAGTCAAAGGCTGGTGGAGTTCGTTCTCGAGTGGACTCCTGCCGAGTCTGAAGTCGAAGAAACACCCGCGCCCTCCCCCTGGACACTCTACTTCGATGGCTCCTTCAGGTTCGAGGGCGCGGTGGCTGGGGTCCTCCTGGTTTCCCCAACCGGGGACCTCCTCAAGTATGTGGTCGTCCTGGACTTCAAGGCCACCAACAACGTTGCTGAGTACGAAGGCTTGCTGGCGGGACTTCGTGCCGCCACGGCCATCGGAGTCCGGCGTCTACAAGTCAAGGGAGACTCGCTACTAGTCGTCAACCAGGCAAGAAAGGAGTTCTCCTGCTCTGATCCTGTCATGGCTGAGTACTTGGCGGAGGTCAGAAAAATGGAGCGACATTTCGACGGGCTGGGGTATACCCATATCCCCGGCGTGACAACTACTTGGCGGACGAGCTCGCGCGGCTCGCCTCGACAAGATCTCCCGTTCTGGTCGGAGTCTTTGAAGAAAGGCTTCCGCGACCGTCCGTCGCAGCCCCCGTTTCTGGTGGGGACGATGGTGATGCTGCTTCAGCCCTTGCTCCAGAAGGGAGAGTGGTACCGGTGGAAACGCCCGGCCAGGCGGAGTACCCGGGTGGCCACCCTATGGTCGCCACACTTGACCGGGAAGGCACATGGATGGATCCGATCCTGGCCTACCTGCGGGATCAAGTGTGCCCCGACGATGATGCGTCAGCAGAGAAGATAGCACGAAAGGCCAGGTGCTATACCCTGGTGGGCGGGGACCTTTACCGCCGGGGTAAGAACGGAATTCTTCTCAAATGCATCACTCGGGAAGAGGGGAGTACTTTGCTCTCTGATATCCATGGTGGTGTGTGCGGGAGCCATGTGTCAAGTCAAACGATGGTTGGGAAAGCTTTCCACCAAGGGTTCTATTGGCCAACCGCCCTCCAAGATGCTTGCGAGCTGGTGAGGAGGTGTGAGGCGTGCCAGTTCCACGCCAAGCAAATCCACCGACCAGCCCAAGCTTTGCAAACCATCCCGCTCTCATGGCCCTTCGCGGTCTGGGGGCTGAATATCCTGGGCCCGTTCCCGTGGGCCACAGGGGGCTACACCCATCTGTTTGTCGCCGTCGACAAGTTTACCAAGTGGGTGGAAGTCGAAGCGGTAAGGGCGATCACCTCCACCGCTGCGATCAAGTTCATACAAGGTATCTTCGCCCGCTTTGGGGTCGCCAACCGCATCATCACCGACAATGGCACGCAGTTCACCAGCGCTACTTTCTTGGGCTTCTGTGAAGAGATGGGCACCAAGGTTTGTTTTGCCTCGGTGGTCCACCCGAGAAGCAATGGCCAAGTTGAGCTGGCCAATGCGCTGGTACTGAAGGGCCTCAAGACTAGGGCGTTTGATCGACTCCACAAGCGCGGAGCCCGGTGGACCGAAGAGCTCCCGGCGGTGCTGTGGTCGCTTCATACCACTCCCAGCCGGGCCATCGGAGAAACTCCCTTCTTCCTGGTCTACGGCGCGGAGGCGGTTCTACCGTCAGAGCTGGCCTTAGGGTCACCACGCGTGGCGGCGTTCACCGAGGAAGCCCAGGAAGATCTGCGTCGAGAGGATGTCAATCTCCTGGAAGAAGTACGAGACCAAGCAGCCGTGCGCGCTGTCCGGTACCAGCAGAATCTCAGGCGGTACCACGCCACCCGGGTCAGCGAGAGGACACTGGCAGTGGGCGACCTGGTCTTGCGCAGAATCCAGCCGCATGCCGGGTTGCATAAACTGTCTCCCCAGTGGGAGGGCCCCTTTAAGGTGGTCTCAGTCTCTCGTCCCGGGGAGGTCAGGCTGGCCACTGAGGACAGAGAGGAGTTGGTGAACTCCCAGAACATAGAACTTCTGCGCAAGTTTTATCCCTAAAAAGGCTGTAAGTACAGAGTTACATACCTCGACCAGCTAAGTTGAGCCTTCCTCTCCACAGGCTGGTCGGGGGAAGTCTCTGTTTTATCCAATGTCTAGTCTCTATTCAAAGAAGTTGTCACCTTTGTTCTCTTTTTTGGTTTGCGCCCCGATGGGCCGTGTCCGCGTACTCGCCCTCAATACATTAAGGCTCTCTGAGTTCTCGACGGTAAAAGTTGGCCCACTGGAGGAGCGTGGCGTGCAGGGATGGGTGATCGGATGGTTGGTTTGGCACGGTTTTCAACACGGTCATGACGCTCAGGGTGTCCCCGTGAGAACCGGCGACTCAAACACCACTACCGAAAGCCCACTACCCTGCCACACCTCACCAAGTGTTCGGCCCTAAGAGACCGCAAGGATAACTAATCTCACGGAGTGCTGATGTCCTGAGACAGCGACTTTCCGGCACGAGGGATCCGGGCCTTGCACTCCAACTAACTTTTAACGTGCGCCGTTGCCTTTTTGTTCTCTCAGAACCAGTATAGTGGAGGCACGAACAGGCACCCAAACATAAGACGCGCGAAGGGAAATACACACTTTTATAGATAAAGACCCTAACTTGCGGAAGTCCGCTACAAGGAATGACAAAAAAGAAAAGCTCCTCAATCTTCATCCGCCGCGGCCTCCTGTTCCTCCACCAGGGCGACGTCCAGCTCGAGGGCCACGTCCTCGGCCATAGCTTTCAGCGCTGGGTTGACCATCTCGAGCTGGTCGGTGACCCTCTCGGCGGCGCTGCTGACCTGCGCCTCGGCGCGGGCCCAGTCTCCTTCCACCCCCTGGATGGCGACCAGGGGGTCGGTTAACATCCTGGCGCGGCGGCGAAACGCGTCTGACGTCGTGGCGCCGCGAGCGCCGCCCTTCTTGGCTAGACCGGGTGGCTAGGGCGCCAGGCAGGAAGGTGAGGAAGTCGGTGATCCGGCCCATGCAGAAGGCATAGTGCCGGGTCGTCTGCTCAACTGGGCCCGGCTGCTCCAACCCCAATGGCGCCAAGCTGGCCACCATCCGGTCGAAGGCCGGGCGCATCATGGAGGTGGCCTCGGCTTCCGCGCGGAGCCGCTCGCCCTTCTCCTCGTCGTGTTCTCGGGTGATGGCCTCGACGCGGAGGGCTCCTTGCTCCCTTTCCTGCTACAGGTTTTGCTCCGACCTCTCCGATCGGCCGCGCCAGTCCTACACCCATGCGCGAAGGCGAGCGATCTTCGCGACGGCCTCCCTTAGCGTCTCCCTGCTCGCCGCGAGGCGACCGCTCACGTTGGAGTGCAGCTCGCCAAGGGCGGCCAGCAGAGCGTCCGCGTTCGCCGAGGGGATTGGGGCATCGGGGGCCTCCGGAGTGACCGGCAAGCCCATCCCGCCACCGGGCGGTAAGACGTCCGCCCCAACGGCGGGCCCCGGGTGGTCGTCGGGGCCGCCTTGGTGTTCGATCGTCGCAGCCGGCGCGGCTGCGGCTACAGCAGTGCCCTGGTCGACCCGTGCGGAAGCCCTCGAAGAAGACGCCCTGAAGACATAAAAAGAAGGGGGTAAGTCTCTCAAATTACAAGAACTTTGACAGTTTGCTACGTGTTTTTGTGTGTACCCAGCAGAAGGCCCCCTGAAGCGGGGCGTGCCCGGGACGAGTCTTATACCCCCGCGCGGCGGCGGTCTCGGCGGAGCGACCTACGCCGGCGGCGACGGAGGAAGGAACACCCTGCTCGACGCGCCCAGAGGCGGATCACCTGCTTGGCGCCCGGCGCTGGGCGGATCACCTCGCGCGGCCCGGCGGGCGGCGGATCACTGTCTTTGGCGCAGTGGCGGGCCGGATCGACCTGCACCGTGGCGAGGCGGATCGCCCAGCGCCGGTGGCGGTAGTAGGGGCGGATCGGCCTGCGCCGGCGGTGGCGGAGGAAGGACCGGAGCTGGCGGAGCTATTGCCAGGGCGACACCGGCTGAGGTTGAAGCGGTGGCAGGCATAGAGCTGCCCGCTCCGGTCGTGGTCACCGCGCTCCGTGGCGCGGCGCGAACCCTCCTGGTGCTGTCGCCGGGGACATCGTCGTCGGCAGGGCGCTTGCCCCTCCCACCGCCTGCTGGAGGAGGGCCCCGGATGGTCAGCGCTGTTTGGCGGGGCGTGATCACCGGCCCCATGGCGTCCATGACAGGCATGGCGCGGGTGATCGCCACGTGCTCTCGGGGCTCCACCTGGCAGAGCGGGAGTGCGCTCGCTGGAATGAGCGGGAGTGCGCCCGCTGGAATGGGCGGGACGGGGCCAAAGACGCCCAGCTGCGCCTGCCACGCGTCAATCTTGGCAGGGGATAAATCCCCCGCGGCTGAAAGAAAGGAGAAAAGGGAGTAAAGGCGCCATTGGTTCGGTGGCAGTTGAAAGAAAGAAGAAGAAAAGAAGGGGAGCAAAATGAAAAGTAACCTACCTCCGGGAGTTGTCCGGGTCATGTCATCGGGGCCCGTGTACTGCCAGGCGAGGCGAGCATGGCGGCGCAAGGGACTAATTCTCCGGGAGATGTAATCCCGAAGAACCATGGCCCCCGTCAGGCCCGCTGCTCGCAGTTGGTCCATGCGGGCCAGCATCACCTGGAGCTCAGGCGTCTCGTCGACATGAGCTCCCCAGGTAGGGATGCTGACCGCTGGCCCAGTCGGAATCTCGAAGACCTCTACGCCGCTGTCGTCTTCGACGTAGAGCCACCCATTGCGCCAAGCCCTCCAGTTGGAGCGGAGGTTCAGCGGAATGTAGCGGGAAACTACACCATCGCGAAGGCGGAAGTGGCAGGAGCCCACCGTGGTGGAAAGGTCCTTGGCCGCGCGCAAGGAATAGAAGAAACGGAAGAGAGGGAGATTAGGGGCCACTCCCACGAACATCTCGCAGAAGTGGGCAAAGACAGCGAGAAGAACGATGGAATTGGGAGGAAGGTGAAGGTCGTGGATGGAGTAGAAGTTGAGGACAGCGAGGTAGAAGTCAGAAATCGGCGGAAGAAGGCCCGCCAACATCGCCCATCCGAAGAAGACTATTTCGCCCGGGCGGCAGCCGGGTGCGGCAGTCCCGGCGCGAGTACGGACAGTGCCGCCGGCGACGTACTGGGAACATCTCTCGGTGTCGACCTCCTCGATGGTTGAAGGAGGAAGCAGAGGTGCTGGCGACGCCATGTGAGCGAGGGAGCAGTGTGCAAGAAGCAGAGGCGGAGAGGCGGTTCGCAAGAGACAAAGGCGAGGAAGCAGTACGCAGCAAGCAAAAACTGAGAGAAGAACGAACCGCCTCCCCCCGGGGCACCTATATTTATGCGCACGAAGGAGCGCCTCGGCGGGGAATCCGAGGAGGCATGGCAGTTCAAAAGGCGGGATACTCGAGGAGGCGCGGCGGTTCGCTAGTGGGAAACCCAAAAGAATTGGAAGAGGTGCGGGCATGCTCCCCAGACCCGCGCCGGTTACGAGGTAGGGGCGGCCGCGCGATCCTCCTCGGTGCCCGGAAACGGCGGCGGCATTTAAAAGCCGCAACGTTTCGTGGGCATTTTTTCTGGACCCACCCAGGAGACTGAAGAAGGTAAAAAGAGCGCTCCAAGGTGGGTCCGGGGGCTACTGTCGGTGTATTGTACACCAGGGTGCCCACTACACTTCAGTAAAAGCCGCTAGCGGACACGTGGCATCCAGGCCACGCCACTAGCGGTTGGAAAGGGTGCCGTCCAGCGGACAGGTGGCGACTAGGCCACGCCGCTGGTGGCTAGCAGTGATCGCCAGCGGGCAGGTGACGACCAGGCCACGCAGCTGGCGATCGGCTTTGTAATCGTCAGCGAGCAGGTGGCGACCAAGCCACGCCGCTGGCGGTCAGCTTTGTGATCGCCCAGTGGGCAGATGAAGACCAGGCCACGCCGCTGGTGGTCAGCTTTGTGATCGCCCAGCGGGCAGGTGGCGACCAGGCCACGCCGCTGGCGGTCAGCTTTGTGATCGCCCAGCGGACAGGTGGCGACCGGGCCACGCCGCTGGCGCCCAGTTCCCGAGGCCACTTAGTGGCCTGCACAGTCGTTCAAGAGGTCAAAGACATTTAATGCGTGTAGTGCGCATTAAATGGGGGTAATAAACACCACAGTCTGGTGACGTGTGTTCCCAACGCGCGGCATAATGGCGGGTGATGTCAGGGTGCAATTTCCTAGTCCGGTAGAGCGGGCAAAGCCGGCAGGCGTGGCGCCCGAGGACGGGGGAAAGGATGGTTTTGCCAGGGCATTAAATGTGCTGCAGGAGCATTTAATGCGACGTGGCAGTGTAATGAATATGTTATGCTGTGTGAGCCCCCATGCGCCCCGGTCAGCCCGAGTATAAAAGGGAGCTGGGGTGCATGGGAGAGGGGGTTCGATCATTTTTCAGGCTAGACTCTTCGTTCTGGGCAGGCTAGTCTGAGCTCCTTTGAGTTGCTGTTCATCTTCCAGCTCCCCCCAAGGACACCAAAATACAAGCAAACAGGAATAGGGCTATTACTCTCAGGAGGGCTCGAACCTGATAAAACCGTAGTGTCTCCTTGCATACTTCGCCATTGATTCTCTCTTTCTCGAGCAGTCTCCACGAAAGCCCCCGTTAGAACTTAGTACACCCCTCGGCGGAAGAGGTCTGTTGGCTCATACGCTGACAATGCGTAACCTTCAACGTGTAACAAAGGGCTACGGCACTCATATCAGGTGTCCACGAGAATGCTCTGCTAGATGATTTAGCCATGGTGAAGTGTTGGTGAGAGTTGTGTATGTCTGACTGCGGTTTATCAATTTATAGCCTCAAAGGGGTGGTGTATGGATAGGGGTGGAAATCGATCCAAATCATCGTTTTCAGGGGGGTCAGGGCGGCAATCCAAGGGGGGGGGTCGGGGCGGCAATCCAACGAGAAAAGCTGCACGATGTGTCAACCATCATCAAAGCTGCACGAACAGTCACCCCCTGCGAAAAGCTACACCACCTATCACCCTCTGTGTTGTCAATTCATTTTCAGCTCTTTGTCATTATTGTTTTTTTGTAATAAGCACTACTGTCCAAATTTACCATGGTATGAACGAAATAGGTCGGCGTCTAACGAGAAAACATACTTAATATAGTGCAGCAGCAATATAATGTAGGGAGTCGTACGAAATGCAGAAATATAACATATAAATATGTAAGTAACAACTTAAAATTACAATGCAGAAATACAATGATCAATCGACGCCATCCATGTCATCTCCCTCTCCCTGGTCATCTCCCTCTCCCTGGTCACCTCCCTCTCCCTACTGACCTCCCTCCCCGTGTGCACGCAGGCACAGTCCGCCTTCTTGGTCGACGTCGTGACAGCGAATCGACGTCTGGGCCCTGAAGGGGTCCACCGGTCTGGTGCATGGCTGATCCGGGGTCTAAGGGCCACGTCTGCCGCAGGAGTACGGCATGAAGAACTCGGGTCCGTAGGGTGTGTAGGCTTGGGGGCGCTCGGCTGTGACCCAAACTGGTGGTCTGGATGCGTCGAACCAGTATAGTACGTGTCGAAGTCGTACTCTCGTGTGTACGTCGTAGCGGGGCCCTCCTGACAGTAACCTGAAAGTAGTGTATAACATGTTGGGATAAAACATATATTTTGAAGTAAAGTTTCTTGCAATGTCAGTTTACGAAGCATATTGAACATACCTGGGGTCTGAACCATAACATGAGGAGGCATCAATGCGCCAGTGGGGTATTGGAACGGGTACCCTATCATACACAACTATTAGTTAGCACAAAATGCAATGCATATTTAACTGAGCAAGTTAGCACTTTACGTGGCACGATGTACAAGGGCTGCTGCCACGATGAGCTCCTTGGTTGCTCCTGGGACGGCACCAGAGGGAACGGCCAGGTGGGAGGTCTGACCGGCCGGACAGTGGGGTCATACGACGGTGGTGTCGGCGGCGGTGGTCATGTACTACTCCGGACCACCTGCGAGCCCGCACCGCCGGCGTCGGAACTATGCCGGCAGGAAACGGCCCGCACAATCCTCATTGTCTTCATGATGACTCGATCGACGAACGCTGTGAACTCCTCCCGGGAGATCTTGAAACCCCCGCACAAACGGCCTCTCATGGACCTCACATCCTGCCCAAGTTCTGTCCCCATGTCGCCCTGAAAGTCGTAACATGCCATAAGATATATTTATGCTTACATATCATTGAAAATTTGAGTGCAATGTCTAGTGGATGTACCACGAAGTGCATCGCCGATGCAACGTGACTGGGATATGTGTCCTCAGCACTAGCTGGTAGGATATCCTCCGGCTCAGCAGCAGGCAAAAGGCGTACCCGTGTAAGTGGGGTGTACCATTGCAGGTACTCCTGGTATCCCTGTATGTACATGAACTCGGCTGCAACCACGTCCTGTAGTGCACCTGTCCACTGCTCCACTCAAGGGGCCATCTTCACGGCCCAGTTAGTCCGGCTGCCCTGCGAACCTCTCCTCGAATGCCTATGGAAGTTATCAACCCGTTAGCAAATGTGGTCAGTTGCATTGAAAATGTGAGGAGACGGAAAGTTACGTACATGTGTGCGTCTGCGGGGATCGGCACACCGCGCGGAACAGGTACCTCCTGCCTGACTTCGAGCTACCTCATTACCTGGTGAGGCGAGTAATCCTCAACGTAGACGTCGAACACAAGCGGGGCAAGTGGAAGATATGCGTCTCCGGCCGCCAGCGGTCCACGAGGGCAGTAAGGAGGGATCGGTCGAAGGGAAAGTGCCGGGATCTCTCCACGACGATGACCTCACCATCCAGACCATCGACGACGTCCTCCTGTGTGGCCTCCACCATCCGTGCAAGAGGAAGTAATCCCGCCGCCTCAAACCTGGAACAATAAATTACAAGTTACAACACAACGTGATACAACCTATTAAGTAGGATAAAATTTGGTACGCTTATATACCTGGGTAACCAGCGGATGTCAATGCCCCAGGCACGTACTGGAGTTCGTGTGGACAAGACACCAGGATCCGTGCCCGCTCTGCAAGTAGCGTGTAACCGTCCATGGTGGCGTGCATCCAAGTGACGATCAAGAAGTCCGTAAGGCCAATCGCCATCGTCGCCGACAGCTTCCATACCTGCGCACAACATTCGATAAAATAATTTCTATTGATGACATAAAAGACACACATTATGTGAAACGAATAAACAAACAATACCAAACATACAAGCGGCATAATAGTTTCGATAAAATGAAATCCGATACAAAGGGAACTACACGATTATTGCATACACGCGTAAGGGAAATGTATGATTATTACATTCCGTACTAAGGGAACGAAATCCTGAACAAGGGAACGAAATCCCGAACATGCCAACACGCCTTACAGGAATGTACGTCAAGAGCCTCCACCTGAAACGTTTTTCCCACGACATTTATTTTTCCTATGGCCGTATTCTCCACAAAGGACACACTGTAACATCCCACCATTTTCAAAAATTAGAAAAATGATAATTTAAAAAAAATTAAAAATAAAATTAAATAGAAATTTTAGATTGAAATCAAGAATTTAATTTGAAGTTTGATATCCTCATATCGTTTTCCTAAAACTTGATAAAAAGTAAATTCAATTTGGAAAATTCCTTTCCAAAAGAACAAATTATTAAAATGAGATTCAAAGATGATCTTAATTTTTAATAAACATCTTTTCTAAATTTCTAAAATCATTTATTGATTTCCTTCTTTGAAAAGGAAATTGATAAAAAGATAAGAAGTAAATTTTGGATAACCTTGGAGTACCCTAGAAGACACCCTTGGCTGGTCAAAAGTAAAATGTGAAATCATTTTACAAGTTGATAAGATAAATTAATTGTAGAAGCTTATCCTTGACCAAGTACATGTCAGATTTTTGGAGAAAAACGTAGAGCTTTCCAGCATCTAAGATTTCTACCATGAGCTCTAAGTAACCTTATCCTTGTCCACGAAAACTTATAAAAATAAATAACTGGTTTTGCTATTTATTCTAATTTAATCTTTCCAATTCTAAAATTCTGCAAAACATAGTAAAATAATTTTTATAGAATAAATATTGAGATTATGATTCTGAAATTTTTATGGTAGGTCCCTGATACTAATTTAGACCTTGTGTAAAAATATCAAAAATTAATAAGCTATTTTATACTGTCTGATAAATCCTTTGCCGAATTTAGGAATTCTGTATAGTCTTCATTGTCAGAATTTTAATAAAATATATGCTGCGTATTTTAATCCCACATTTTTACATTAGGTAGGTAACTTAACCAGGTAACTCAGTAAAAAGTTACAAAAATTAAATCTACGTTTCAGACACTCAATTAAATGCGTTTGCTCTGGGCTGTCTGGAAATCCGATTCACTTTTGCCTTCCTTGTGTCACTTCCAAGTGGGGCCCTCCATTAATTAATCCTGCCGACCAAAGCTGGGATTTTGTTCCCCTGCCGACCAAGTGCATTGGCCCACAAGTCATCCCCTCCTTCCTCTTTCTCGTTTCTTCCTCAGCGCTTGATCAAACTCCACATGCCAGTGCCTCTTTTCCCTTCTTTTGTTTATTCCTCATGCAGAGACCAAGCTAGAGCTTTCCTCCCCTCCTTCCTGAGAGCTCTAGGGCTAACCGACCTGAGGATAGTCCTTATCCTCCTCTCACTTAGTCATGCAAGTGGGCATAGCTTTAATTAAGAACCCACACGTTAGCATGTCTCTGGAATCCCTCACTCCCTTCTCACGGCAGAGCACAGATAGCTTCCTCCCACTCACGTAAAGACCAGCCACCTCTTGCTCCACGTCTCCAGAAGCTAGCCACGCCATTCTTTCTCTCTGTCCAAGCAAACCAAGTGTGATTAATTCACTGCCACATTGGGATTTCCATTTATTGTGCCGGTTTGGATGCATTGCCGACCAGCCGCCAGATCTCCCCTTCGTTCAAAACCTGTACGCCACCGCCTTCCTCTACTATAAATCAAAGCCAGGTCTTCTCTCCATTCTAACCAGGGCAAGAGAGCTCATCATCTAATCCTCCTTTTTGGCCGAGACCTCCACCACTGGTTAAAGTTAAACTAGCACCTCCATCCTCGATTCCGGCCAACCCAGCCTCAGCCGGCACCTCCTGCGACATTGGCGAAGTCCCGGGCTCCCATTTCAGTTTCTGCACTTGATTCCTTGCTCCTGCTCTGCCGCGGCCACATGCGCCCGAGCCACCATCGTGAAGCTCCCCGTGCGCCTCTGTTCTTCCTTTTGTCTCTCTGTTCTTTTCTTTGGTGGCCCAAGTTCTAAGTGTATGAGCTAGTATTTAGGTGACACCCTTGTTACTCTCTGACAGGTGGGGTCAAACGAATTAGAGCTCCACTGATTGTCCGATCCAAGAAGCCGATTTGCAAAGGAAAGGTAGAAACCTCTTGCCATCAGCTTTATTAGCTTAACTAATCCCTGAACATGAAATCAAGACCTTAAGCTAAAATTTATTATAATCACAACCATCTTAATTGTGTCTACTTGGGTAATCCTGAAAGCCCCCTTATAAAGTTTCGCATATTAGAATGATACTTTGTAAACATCATACAAGTTAGGATCTAAAGCTAAGAACAATTTGATTAAACTTGTATACTTATGCCTCATGTGAAAACTCAATTGTGCCCTGCAGATAAATGAGTTATCTATGAATAGTATAGTCTATACCAGATTAGCCGAAGCCTAGGAGTTGATGTTAGTTAAGATAACCAAACAAGTTTCTATATTGAGTTAAATCCCGTAGATTCATTGCACAAAAGGGTTTAAGCTTAAATAATTGTAAGTGTTTCAAATAAATTCGAAATAAAGTGAGGACCGTTCTTAAGCTCTGCTAATACCTTGGCACTCAATCATGCATAAGACAATTCTTATTTGATCAAGTCTGATGTAAGGTTATAATAAATTAGGTGCTAGATATATAAAATTTAGTACAAAGCCGTAATACATACTTGTGAGAAAAACATCACGGATTATGGTAAATTGTTGCGGAAATGACTTTAAAACACTCATAGAGATATCCCCTGGTAGTGCCTGAAAAATAGTTAGATAAACTTGGAAGGTGTTATTGCAAACTTAAAATGAAAACGGAGATGTTATCGCGTGGACTTTAGTAACACTTAGACCTTTTCGACAGCCCATAGAATATCTCGTCTAAATACGAATTTTAGGATGAATAGCTTAGACTTGCTCTCTAGTATATGGACTACCATATTCTAAGAAAATATTTAATTTATATCATGCTTTGCATCTGAATCCTATTCAAAACATAGCCATACGCATTGTGAGCCCTAAAAGCCCATAATATATATATATATATATGTAAATAACTATGTTTAATAACTAGTACCATAGGTTAAGCTCTACATGCATTAACGGTTAACTGTTAAATGCCTGATGTTTGCTCAAATTGAACCATGCATGCACAAGTGATTAATTGTTGATGACTGTTATTGTTTATACTCAATAGTGCAAGTTACACCTGCCCACACCCTGTTGTTTTATGTATTGATTTATAACAACATATACAATCTTAGCTTCTTGAATTCGTAAAATAAAATAGAATGAATCATAAGGAATAGATGTTGTGTGCGATACACCTCGTCAAACTGTTAATCACTAGTACAGACTGTAGCACGGAAATAACACGCTCACATATACGTTCACAAACCCTAATCCACACACATGCTTGTTTTATGTGATGTTTTATATTTGATTTTCCATCTGATTTCCTTTTGCCCCTATTGAAAGTGTTATTTGCTATTTGCTATCTTTTCCGCGATACGACGTGTAGAATCCGACGTCTCGGACTTCGTCGTCGACAATCTCAAGATTACGTCTTCGACTTGTCGCTAAAGACAACAAGTAGCAAGGCAAGCACCCCTTTGAGCATTTTGAACCTAGATTTCATAATCAACTAAAATGTGATTAAGAATCTTCCTGCATGCTTATATTTTGATAAATCCTTATTTTGTGTTACTTGGTAGTTATAACCCAAATTGATGGATTCCCTTAATCATGTTGACATACAATCCATGAAAACTATAGGATTGGTTAAGTTCTTTGAACTGGGTATAATCGCTTATTAACCTGCATAAGCTTAGCACTGCTTTAGGTCAAAGTTGGAAATGTTTACACCCACACTTTTTCTTTATGAAATCTTTTATGGTTTATTTGAGCAGTAAAGAATACTGGTAGTTTGTTAAAAATGAAAATAAAACTACTGTTTTGACGTGGGTGATTATTGGCAATAGCCGGTTGTACATGTTTTAGCATTAATGCGTAGATAGGGTGGAGTGTTGCCCATGTCACAATAAGGACCGAGCTAATGTGTTGTTTTCAGGCCAAGGTAACCGTACATCCACAAGTACTGAAATGGGACAGTCTTAACTTATTACATTATCTGGGCATTATCTTTGCACATTGGTAGGCAGTTGTAGCACGGGCATTCCGAATATTGGATTGCTCGAGGGAGGTGTCATCACCGAGGTGTTGGCATCTGCCGTTGTAACGGTGTATGCCTGGCTATGAATTTGGGGCTGTTATTATTCCTGGTGGGTCACTAACTCCGGAATTTCTATTCCTAGTGGGTTACTGACTCCGGAATCCCTTTTACCTTTTTAGCTTCCATCATAGTCAGGAGTAACGTCATTGGGCTAGTGCAAAGCTAAGGTTCAAGTAATCGAACGGTTTCGTTATGAACTCTCTGGCGGCACACCAAAGGATGTGTGCTAATGATCTGCCACAAAGGGAGAACCTATCTTGTGGGTAAAGCTGTACAAACTCTGCAGAGTCTAAACCTAATCGATTAGCCGCGCTCGCGGTCATGAGCACTTGGTAAAGTCATCACATAGTTAGTTGTTTTCTATTTTTGAAAACCTTGGATAAAGGCTTTAGAAAATGTTTCACGACTATCAAATATCACTTGTCATTGTATTTACTTATGAAAGACCATGGAGGGTCTTTTCCGTTATCTTTACTCACAAAAGGGCCGTGAGTAACTTATTGTTATTTCTGTCAATACTTGATATTTTGATTACTTATCAAACTGTTTTAAATTCAGTTTATGCTTTCCATTACTATTCAGTATTTACAATTCAAAACTTCACTTTATGCAAAACAACCGTAGAAACCCACTTTCTAGTCAGCTTGCATATAATTCAGGTTTTGCAAACACTACAAGTCTTGCTAAGTACGCAACGTACTCACCCTTGCTATTACTGTTGTTTTTAGACAGGAATCCTCGACAGTTACTCTGACGCAGGAAAACGGGATTGTTATCGACGGTTCTTTCTAAGGCTTTACCTTGTCAGTTGCCTGTGGATTATGTGGCAAACTACAAGTCATCTGATTCTTTTGCTATGTTTAGTTGACCTTCTCGGTCATATTGTATCAATACTTCCGCTGTAATAAAATATGAAACTTTTGTATGGTTGTGATTCCAAATTGTGTTTTGTGCGTGCCAACCACTGATCATGGGAATGGTACAGTATGCACATTAGAACCTTGCTTTTATGTTTGCACTGTAGCATAAAAGTGAGGGTCTTACACACACCTCCGGACAGGGCCTCCCGCCTCGGACTCGTCCATGTCATTGAGGATGCGGCGCGTTTGGCGACGACCTTTCCCACCCTTGACTCTATTAATGTCAGGGACCCATCTTCGTGTGGCATGATCAATTTCAGTGAAGTTTCCCGCGACACGAAACCCATGTAGTTCACCGGACCACGTTTCAACGACAGCCTGCGACATGTAGTACGGAGAAACGAACTGTTCACTGCTCATCTGAATCTGCCCGCAGGCCGCCAAGACATGTGAACACGGTTTATGCAGAAGGTACGGCTTTCGGCAAGTGCAAGTGCACATGTGGTCCATACCATACCCCAAGCTCACTTCATGGGTGATCCTTCCGCTTGCCATTCCCAGCCCCTCCATATTCCTCAGTGTCACCTCAAATCGTAGCTCCGTAGTACCCATGACGACAACCGAGTGTAGGAGGGCCTTCTCAACCTTATTCGCCATCCAAGCCGTAACGACGCTGCAGTAGGGACTCTGAATGGTACCTGCATGCAACACCTCACCGTACCGTACAGAACACCTTCCACGATAGCAACAAGGGGCATTCCACGAAGACCCCTTATTACCCAGTTGTATACCTTGGCCAGGTTGGTTGTCATCACCCCGTACCTTGCCCCATTTGTGTCGTGCAACAGTGCCCACTTCTCCACTGGTTCAGACTCGATCCAGTGCGAGAAACACATGATATTTCTCGAAAGCCTCCTTCTGATATTTGGTGGGTCAATGTCCGGTAAGGGCTGCAAACATTGCGGTGCCTCCGAAGTACTACCCCCGGCTTGTCGCTCTCCATCACGTATCTGCTTGCTAGTGAGCTCATCAAGCTTCTCCCAGATGGCATCAAACTTCCTTTGCTGATTTTGCTTGTACAACCTCTTAAATAGGTTCATGAGCTTCTTACTTTTGAAATATTTGAATAGGTTAGCCGCCATGTGTCGCATGCACCACCGGTTTTGCAAATCCGGCCACGGAAAGGGCTCTTCCACATCTTCCTGCATCTTCTTTCTCGCTTTCATCAGCCCAGCATGGCGGTCATGTATTATGCACACGTTTGGCCTATCCTTCACAACACCGATCTTCAGTTTCCTGAAGAACCACAACCAACTCTCGTAATTTTCACCTTCCACAAAAGCAAAGGCTATCGGAAGTATTTGGTTGTTTTCGTCCACACCGATGGCTGTGAAAATTTGGCCCTTGTACTTGCCAGTTAGGAAAGTCCCGTCCACACACATGATTGGCCGGCAATGCCTGTAAGCCTCCACACATGCCCCAAGTGCGATGAAAGCACGCTCCATAACCAGGAAGCCGGGGGGTTATGAGATTCTCTATCATGTACATCAGTATATGTCCCGGGGTTTCTTTCCTTCAGGACATCCAGAAGGCGGGGAAGATTGTCATACGATGCCTCAAAGGTGCCAAAACGCTTCTCCAATGCTTTCTGCTTCGCCCTCCACGCTTTGGCATAGCTGATTTGGTAGTTATATCTGTTCTTCATGGCAAGTACTATGTGCTGAGCCTCCATATCAATCTTCTCGACAATCTCTCCAAACATCACGTTCGCGATGAAAGAGGATGTGAGGTTACGATGTCTCGACATTACGTTGCTCATAACACAACTGTGCTACACCACCTTCGTGACAACCCAGTTCAACTCATACTTGGGCCTGTGGGCATGAACACGCCAACCACATTCGGCATTTTCACACTTCACCGTATAACAATCTTTACTGGATTTCACAACTCTCACCGGTCGCTGCAAGCTCATCGCCAAGACCCTTATAGCATCCTGCAAAGCGGACTTCTCCGCGTACATTGCGTTCATGCGAACCTCAGTTGGTCTCTACTCACAGGTCGAGTCATGTGCATCGTCAACTGCTAGGTCTTCCGCTTTGCCCCTATTCCAAGCAGCGGGCACCTGTACGAACGATTTCCATCATCGTCCGAGGCAGATTCATCGTGTTCGTCCATAACAAGTGCCTCTTCTTCCTCCGCCGCTCGCTGATCGTCTTGCTCTAGCACATCAACTAACCCTTCCAACTCTTCCCCTTCATCTGCTTGTCCCGTCGGTGCAGCACATGACCGAATATTCTTATGAACTTCCGCCACACTTTCTGACTGCACCGCGATAGGGGTTTCGTTTCTTGGCAAGTCTATTTTAATCGTCGCCTGTACAAAGAGGACGAAACCCCAACCACGCCGTCTTGATGAACTGACGTAGTTCCTCCAAGACTGTGTCCTCTCCAACAGTCTAAGCACCCATACCGAGTCCTGTGTGCCTCTCGGCCACAAGCATTTAATGTTCACATCATGCACCACAGGATTCAATGAAAGACTGTGACAAAGCCAGCCGCATAGATCTTCAAAACTCATTTCATCCGGATTCTGATGGTACAAAATACACTACTGAAAACTACTCAGATCAACCCCATATGGCCCCTCCTGAACTTCTCCTTCACCGTAAAACAGTTTGAATGCATCCATAGCAGACGTACCTACTAGATATTACAAATAGTTTATAATATGTCACATACGAAATAATGGCAACATGTAGTTTTATGTACACCCGAGAAATTATGCCTACATATAGTTTTCCCTATCCGAACTTGCCACCTTGTTTATTCCTTACAACCAAGATCTAACATAACGACATTATTTACATACGTACATACATAAATGATCCATACCTACATTAATACAACCTACGTGAAAAAAACAAGTTTTACTATGTTGTACCACTTATCCACCATATTGCATACAGTTAGTACATAAAGCTACCAGTTGCACAAAATTTGTATTGAGCTAGTTTAAACCTACACTTTGAATTTGAATTCTATTTTAAACCAAATATCAAACTTCAAATTTTTCCCATGTTGTGATACTAGATGATTTAAGTTGAATTTAGAAACTTGTTTCATTCAATTTGGACTTATGGTTCAAAAGTTATGACCATTTCAATAACTTCGGTTTAAACAATCCAGGACATAATTGGAAATACTGCAATTTTAGTTATGTGCTGCAATATTTACTTGATACCCAAACGATATTTGCATAATAACTTTGAGATAGCCTACTACATTTTAGATGATACCCTATCAATTTTTCTGTGTGTGCTACAATTTTTTCTGCCATTTTCTACTTTTTCTACATATATCATCTTCCTTTTCGGTGTAAACCTTATTTTAGTCTTGTAAATGATTACTTGCTACTATGTTTATTTCATCCAACCAACAACATATTTTTTCCTCCAATAAATTAATATTCAAGCTAATATATTTCTATGACCATTATTATATTATCTACCAATATTATTTGCGCATATACAAATTTATCCACATATAATTTTATATAATACGCGTAAAACAAAATTATGTATGTTCTACATTTTCTTAGCCTACTCTAACAGTTTTTTCAGACTACCTATATTTTTTCTACGTATATATCAATTATACCGACGAAAAAATAATTATAGAAATTACTAACCAACGAACGAAGAACGAATGAAGAACGAACGAAGAACGAATGAAGAACGACGAACGAACGACGAACGAGCACGAAAAAATACTTTTCTTCTCCTCCTTCCTCTTCTTCTTTCTTTTCTTCTCTTTTCTTTTCTTCCTCTTCTTCTTTCTTTTCTTCTCTTCCTCTTCTTCTTCCTCTCCTCTTTCTTTCTCTGGCTTCTGGTCGTCTTCGCTGGCTGTTCGGCTGGTTCGGCTGGATCTAGGGGAGTAGGGGACAGTGCCTGGCTGCCCGACCTGCCCGAGCCCCTGGTCGCGCCAGGGTGGCGCGATGTCGCCCCGCCACGCCCGTGGCACCAGCGCCCGTCCGCGTGGCCCCCCGCCAGCCTGGCCGCCCGCCTGTTCGTGCTGCGGAACGAAGAAAATCCGTGCCCCCCCGCCAGCCTGGCCGCTAGGACCTGCGTGCCCCCCCCCCTCGCGCCAACGTGGCCGTGTCGTGCTAGCGTTGCGCGATTGTGCCTTTTCGCGGGCGCGCGTGGCGCGATTAGAGCTTTTCGCTCCACCGTGGCGCGATTTTATGTCATTTTCGCAAAAAAAATTAAATACTAGTATATTATTGTATTTCACGAATAAAAAATGATTATATATAAAAAAATTCCATATATTAGACATGCGGCGCGCGCGTCATACAAGGGGCAGCAGTTTGCTGGTAAACAGAGGCGGGCATGCAATTCTTGCGTAGATGCTTGCACATTAGTCGTTACCCGGTGAAGCATGAGGACCTGGCGCACCCGGAGGCGCGGTTGAGGTGATCGTAGTAGCTGTTTATTTCACGGGCGAGTTGGACGAAGTAGCCGTGCAGCTCGCGCCCGTTGTTGACTTCGGCGAGCACCCGGAAGAAGTTCCACGCAGGAATCGGATTGCCTGCAAATTTCTCCCAGCTGTTCCGCAGGACTGCAACACCCTCGCTTTTCAGCAGACTGACGTCCCTATCCGACGATATTAGCTCGCTCATGAATACCGCGTAGCTCGTGAACAGCCGGCGGCTGCTCTCCCACTCCTGCTCTAGCGCCACCAGATTGACCAGCAGCGGGCCGTCCAAATCGATCCAATGCTTGGAATCCAGCGGCGGCAGCTCCAGCACGCCGTCCCGGAAGCACACGTCCGCCAAGCACCTCGTCCCCATCTTCGGCCGCAGCCGGATGCCCACCCTGTCCAGGTCCCACGCCGGCGGGATCATGCTGTACGACCACCACGCTGTCCCAAGGAGCCGAGGCTCCGCCGCGTCCGGCGCGCGCCTCAGCGCCTGCTTGGCCGACCTGGTCGCCTCCCAGAACGCGTGGCGCCCCAGCACCTTGCAGCGCGCCCACAGGGACGGCGGCGGCCGCGGCAGTCGCTGCTCCACGGCTGAGGCCAGATGCAGCTGCACCAGGTGCAGGAGGTGGTGCACCGGGTCCCCGCACTTGTGGAGCAACCACTCCGAGGCCTCCTCGGCTACAATGTAGCCGATGGCTATCCTCATCAGGAGCTCCCCCCGGCTGCCGCTGTAGTTGTCCGGCAGCGGCGGGAGCTTCACCATCTGCATCAGGTCCTGGAGGAGCACGTACGGAATCTGGCTTGAGAACACTATGAGGTCGCGGCGGTGCATCGTCGGCCGCATCACCATGCTGGACCGGGTTCCGGCCTCCCAGTGCCGCAAAAGCTGCTCGAGGATGAAGGCGGCGTCGATCAGCAACTCCTCCACTAGCAGATCGCGGCTGTTCCACCATTGCTGGATCACGCCGGGGCTGTGCTGCAGCCGGATCTCCGGCAGCCGTTCCTTGAAGCGGGACAGCATGCAGAGCGTGAACTCCGCGGCGTCCTGGCCGTCGGCGTGTCCACGGCGGACCAAGCTGTGCAGGTGGGAGAGCTTGACTTGGCGGGATTCTCCGCGGTCGGACAACAGACCGAGGTGGATGAAACTGGGTGTCAGGTTCGGCCCGAAGATCATGAGCAGGCGCACATTTTGCACGGGGGCGATGCGGCCGGGGCGTTGTCCGTCCCCGTCATCCGAAAGAGCTTTGGCCACGTAGTCCGGCAAGGTCCATTTCTCCGTGGCTTCCTCACCACTGGTGTTTTTGGTCGACACGCGGGCCAGGGAGGTGGCGCTGCTGATTGCCGCCGGCAGAAGATGCAGCTCCACCTACCATATGTTGTATATCTGCGGTTAGAATTTGTATGCTCTGTGCGCCTGCATCTAGGATTTGTCTATACATTCACATGTTCCTCCTCCTACTGCATATTCTCGCCGTTCCCCTCACGTCAAACCTCCGCTGCCACATCCTCTCCTCCTCCCGCATCCTAGCCGCCGTGCTTCCTCCCATGTCTTCCCCACGCCGCCACAACCATCTCTTTCGATGCTGGTGAGTGGTGACAGAAGGCGGCCGCCGCCTCAAGCGAACATGGAAAAAGCGGCCTCACCTCTGGCGTGAACAAAATTGAATCTACGGAGATGAAGAGGGCAGTTGGTGTTTTTATATATGAAAATAAGTTATTTTTTACACAGCCCCAACTATAATTGTCATGCAACTATAACAACTCTACTGAATGTATTTTCTTAATCTAAACGATTATAATTAAGTCCCGCCAAATTAATATATAGATCCTTCTGTTTTGTTCTTTGGGTTAATGAGAAAATTATACATTTTTTCTTATTTTAGAAATTTTTTAGCCCTCAAAAGTGAAGGACGCAACTTTAATGTCATCTTTTTTTAAGGTCTTATTTGTTTGAGCTTTTGCTCCAGCTTCAAAAGCTAAAAAGTCAAAATTTAAGCAAATAGATGGATTTTTAACTATCATTTTTCAAAAGTTATAAGCCTCCATATAACTAAAATGCGAAAATCACTAGGGATGTCTTCTTTTACTTATTGAGAATTGGTTTTAGACTAATATACTAGACTTAGGATAAAATTACACAACTTTACTATGTATAAAAACAAACTACTTTTAAATTGCTTAACTCAAAAAGCTAAATTTAAACTATAAGCCAAAATATCTAAGCCCTATAAACAAACATAGCCTTATTTATTTGCCATTTAGAAGGAGGAATGTTTCTTGATTTGTACGAGGAATTGAACTTATTCCTGTGAAAAATTTATGCCCTGAACAATTCTTAATGGATGGGATAAGATCCTAATTAAGGACATAGGTGAGGTACAGCAATTTTACTCAGAAGTTTGAGAGAGAGAGAGAGAGAGAGAGAGAGAGAGAGAGAGAGAGAGAGTAGCTATAAATTGTCTATGTCAAATTCAGAAGTTTGACAGAGAGATAAAGAGAGAGTAGCTTCAAATTGTCTACGTCAAATTCCTATGATAATACAGTAAACAAGAGGAATTAATCTTGTGAAAAAAAAGGAACTAAATCAACTAAATTACCTGTTCAGTTTGTCCTTGAGGAGTGGTTCCTTCCATGTCCTTGTGGGAGTTAACTCCTGCGGGCTTATTAATGCATGGATCCCGAGCGACCCTTTCTCGCATATATTTATAGGCTAATCGAGGAGAACACAATTGTGTTATACAAAAATATGCTCGACCCCAGCAAGGGGGATTCTGGCTAGCACTTTACTTGTGTGCATTCGAGTAGAACCAAATGAATAGAACGTACGCCGCACTGCATTCTTAGTTCCTTTCTTGCACATTTTCGGTGTACTTTTCTTGATGCTATCAGCTAAGAACAATTAATCTATTAGCAGGAAGTTATACCTTTTTCCCGGTGCACATTGTCTACTCAAAAGTAATTTGCCACATGCATATCTCAATCAAATTGACCTTTTCATTACGTATGTACTGTTTTCATGCAAACTGCAATTTGCACTTGCAGCGCGGATTGGGATCCTCTGCCTTTGCAGTGTATTTTGAACTGCAAAAGCTAAAAAAATATAGGAAAAAAATTAAATTGCTACAGTTTTCAAAATTTTGGTAAATTTCTATGAAATTTCGGATATTTTGATTGAAATTCATATTTTAAAACTAGATTTTTCAAAAATACTGTAGCAATTTGATTTTTTTCAAGTTTTTTTAGCCTTTACTACTCAAAATACAGGTCAAAATGCACCGTGCATTTTAATTAAGTAGGAAAGGCAGAGGCCTTGAAGCGCTAGCTAGCTGATTGAGACGATAATTAATCTTCCATCGATGTATGTATTTGTAGTTTCAGGGTGACATGTACTCCCTTCTGTCACAAATAGTTATTGTTTTAGATATTGGCATAGTCCTCAAAACACAGTTTTGACCACTAATTTTAATTATAATATATTTGTAAATCCAATAAAATAATATTATAAAAATAATATTTGAGATAAATCTACACATATGATTATTATGTATCCAATGTAAACATTTAAAAAATATTAACAGTTAAAGTTTTAAAATTTTGACTGCGCCAGCTCATAGTAACTAGGACACCATAGTGCCCAAGCACTATGATCTCTAAAATTGGCAGTTCCACCTAGGTATTGCATATGTAAAAATCTGAATTTTTTTGTACTTCTTTACTAACTAGTTCAAACAAGTTTAAACTAAAATTATAGTGCAATTTGTAATCTGAAACAATGAAACTATTTCATTCGTAATGTGAAAATCTGCGACTATCTCAACTTACTGATTATGGCCTAGCACCCATGTGGAGGATACGAGGATCGGGTGTACACGCGTGGATATCTAAGAAGACCGTGCCAGAAAAGATCGGACATCTCGCAGATCCGACCTCGTTATGACTAAAAAAAGAGATTGTAACCGTAAGGGAAGTTATCTCAGATAAGGAAGGATACGATCCCTTTACTTGTAATCAACTCGGATTCATGCTCTAGTAACTGAGTTGAATCCCACCCCCCCTCTCAGTATATAAGAGGAGGGGGAAGACACCTAAGAGGGGAAGAGGAAGAAGAAGAAGAAGAAGAAGAAGAAGAAGGAAGCCATACAACATATAATCCCAGAACACAAGACTAGGGTATTACCTCTACCGACGAGGGCCCGAACCTGTATAATTCCTTGTCTTGTGTTACCATTGAGATCCTGATCCAGCGACTTGCCCCATAAATTCACACCCCCTAAAATTATTGCCGACACCAAACGTCGACAGTTAGCGCGCCAGGAAGGGGTAGCATGAAGATCAATCCGAGTGATTTCGATGGCTTTCAAAGATGGCATCACCTTCGCTCCAGGACAGTTTTTTTTTGCTTCGGAAGTCTACACTTCATCGCCAACGAGCATGGGGCCCTCACCCCTTCGGATCCAGATCAGATCTGGTCCAAAAGCTTTCCAAGTTTTCGCTCGGTATTCGTGATCGGGAGCAGTCTTCCCGAATCACAGAATCGGCGGGGACCCGAGGAAACCGAGACGGAACTTACTCGGCATGAAGATCCAGACGACCGCACTCGGTCACTTCACAATCGGGCACGCAACGTCAACGATGATATCTTGCATGCTAGAATGGGGAACCAGTCGGTTTTCCAAACTCCGCAGCAAAATATCATGGCCACCAAGACACTCCTTGACACCTTTAGGACCCATGGTCGAATCCGATAGCCCAGCTGCACCGATCATGGTGCAAGTCAAAGCCATGGTGATGGCTGCAACGATTCAGCACAACCAGCGAGGCAAGACGACGAAGCCCCCACGCACAGGAGAAGAAACCCACACGGCTAGTAGTCGGACCAGCCGCAGTCGGACGAAAAGCAGTCGGCATAAGTCCCCCCTGTGATAGGGACGTCTGCTCCGTCATCCACCGTGACCTCCACCAAGACCTCAATGCTAGAAGACGGGAACGGGATGACGATGAGCGGCGCCATCGGGACGACGATCACGAACGTTTCGGCATTGATCGTGACAAGAGCAGCCGACATCTCTGTAATCGGGCCTCCGACTACAGTAATCACAGAAGCCGACACGGCCCGCATTGGGATGATGACCGCTGACACTACTAGAATTACGATTATCAACGACGGGAGATACGGTGGTTAAAAGTCCACATGTGGTCGCTAAAAGTCATTAACGACCACAAAATTGTGGTCGTTAGCCGTCGTTAAAGCCTCTGTCGTTAATAGTATTAACAACCACATACAAATTTTCGTCGTTAATTTTTTAACGACGAGATGGAGTGTGTCCTCGTTAATTATGTACTATCAACAACCACATTTCTAGTATTAACGACCACTCTTGGTCGTGGCTAGGCAGGCTAGCTAACATTCAGACAGTCGCAGCTGTAGCATTAACGACCACTCTATAGTATTAACGACCACATTATTAATGTATAAGAATAGTCCCAGCTATATATATTCAGTATTGATCATTCAGAAATAATGAACACTTCCGTATGTTTAAGACAATATTTTTTCTGTCAAAACATCGAGGAACCACAACAATGAATAAAAATCCTTTATATTGCAATCCAAAAGTACAATCAGAGAACACACGTTCATATCAAATGTTATGGACAATGATTCAAATGAAACTTGAGCTCTACCTATCTACTAACAGTAACGATGTACATGCATATAATGCAAATAAAAAAAGAAAAATATATGCCACAAAACGATAAATTATATTCCTTCACAGCAGCAACCTCCTGGCGCCGCAGTAGCTCACAGACAGCAACCTCATGGCGCAGCAACCTCCTTCACAGTAGCTCACAGACAGCAATCTCCTACCGTAGTAGCTCACAGACAGCAACCTCCAATCACTGAGAAATATGTTAGTAAAACCTCTAGGTCAGGTCAACTGCACATATATAGTCCATCTTACAAATTTATCAATATGTCATGCATGGGTACCCAGTATTAATTAGTCCACTCTAGTTGGCATGCATGTGTGAAATTTTGTACATATATATCCAATATCTATATATCTGACAGAAAATTATACAGCTAAATGTTTATATTAGTAAAACCTCCAGGCCAGGTCAACTGCGCATATATAGTCCATCTTACAAATTGAGACAAGATATGAATCATCTTAGCAGTGGTGATCTGTACGCTACATATAGTTAGGAGAATATCCGTCCAAATGTGCCATTTATCAATATGTCATGCATGAAGTAGGTTTAAACACTTTTGACATAAGAATATTAATATTATAACTAACTTGAAAGTTTGCTTAACAATTGCTCTGTGAGTCTCCCGAATGAGCATCATACATATAAGAATGACAAAAAGATTGTTAGAACTCAAATTATCTTATTTAAATATCATCAGAATTCAAATTAACTTATTTATGGGATGCTCTAGCCCTATTTTTCTATGTGCAAAAAATATAAATCATGTAGTAAACTTACAAAATGTGGCATGTCCTACTTCTTTGTTCCAACTGTGTCAATCTCATCAATAAAGACAATTGAAGGAGAAAGATCTGTTTCTATTGTATGTAAGGCGCACGGCTCGTTCGTCTTTGGTGTGGACGGTTGCGGCATCGCGGAGATGCCGGCCGGCTACGAAGATGACGTCGACATAAGCGTCGGTGCCCTCAGCAAGGCTGCCGGTTGCCAGGGTGATTTCATAGCATGCAGGTAAGTAAGTACAGTGATTCAGAATAACTACACGTACGTCTGTCTTGCAGATTAAAGAAAGTGACTGCTGCACAGTCTACATGATCTGCATCTCCATGCAATTTCATGAACCACTAGCTAGAGCTGCGAGCTTCGCCGCGCCGTGCGAAATTTGATCCAAATTTTTATCTCTAAAAAAAGGCAGGAATATCCGATTTTTTTTTGTTCGTTTGGGTATTTTTTGGAAAAAAGACGCTAGGTAAGAACCGTCGACGAACCGACGAAACAACGGCCCTTTTGTGAGAAAAAAGAATAATACATGTTTCGAGAAATATTAGATCCCAAACCACAAAAAAAGCTATAGACGCCGAGTTTAACACCCTATGCGGTCAACGGGCAATAATACATGTCTTAAAAAATATTTGAGATCGAGCCGCAAAAGGAATTTTAGATGCCGAGTTTAACATCCTATGCGCTTATTTTCCCGTGAAAAATGAGAAAAGGGGGGGGGGAATGGAGAAACGACGGACGAAAAACGAATTTCCATTTTTTTGGGGGGAAACGGCCAATGAAAATATTTTTTCCATGGTCTGGAGAAAAAACGGATCACGAAAATATTTTTTTTTCAGGCAAAAATGAAGAAAGAAAACGGTCTCCTATTTTTTTGGGGGAAATAGCCACCGAAAACATTTTCCCTATGCTCCGGAGGAAAAACGGATCACGAAAACATTTTTTCCGGGCAAAACGGAGAAAGGGAACGGTTTTCCAATTTTTTTTTAAAAAAACGGCCAATTAAAACATTTTTTCCATGCTCCGAAGAAAAAACGGATCACGAATTTTTTATTTTGGCAAAACGGAGAAAGGAAACGGCCTCCTATTTTTTTTGGGGGGGGGAATAGCCACCGAAAACATTTCCCCCATGCTCCGGAGGGAAAACGGATCACGGAAATATTTTTTCTGGACAAAACGGAGAAAGGAAACGGTTTTCCAAATTTTTTTTGAAAAAACGGCCACCGAAAATAATTTTCGCATGCTCTGGAGAAAAAACGAACCCCGAAAACATTTTTTTGGACAAAACGGAGAAAGGACCTGAACGTAAAGTGCGAGGACCTATTTGTTATAATTTTGGACCTGTTCGCTATTTTAAAAAATTAGGAAAGGGCTCGCTCGTGATTCGTACTTAACGGGAGGTCCTCCATGCAAAACAGCAAAACCAGGGACCTAAACGCGAACCGAGAAAAATACTTTCCTCTCACATAAAATCGCGCAGGGATCTATTTGTAATTTGGAAAAAGCCAAGAGAGTTTTTTGGAAAAAGCGCAGGGGTGACGTGGGGGCTGGCTGGGCTCCAAAGCCAGCCCCTATAAGGTGGTTAATATACGTCAGCGACAAATGGGAGAGGCTGATCCAGTCATGAGGCCGCTCGTCTCGTTTGTGTTCTTTGCACAGGCAATTTCCAGATCTGTCTCTATTTGCACAGGCAACTACCTACTTGGTAAACCACAGATCAGACAACCATCTGCAATACCGTAAATACCACAAATTCCAACATGTAGTTTGTAATGGACATGAGGATTAATTGTGATTGCTTACCATACATAAGTAATCATCTACAAAAGTTTTTGGAAACTCACGGGCTGCCCCAAAGTTCAATAAGATTGAACTGCATTGTAGTTTCATCATAAAGGAAATACTCCAATTTGGATCAGTCTGCACAAAAAAGAATGGTGAAACCGTGAAAGATAAACTTCTATTTGCAGTATCCAATCTCAGAAATGTAGATTGTATCAGAGAGAAGTTTTAAAAATTCATCAGGTGCACTACAAATGATCATTTGATGGAATTTTAACATGGATGCAGATTGATGGATTTCATTAGGTGCTACAAGTGATCAGTTGATGGACTTATAAAATGGATGCAGATTATTCAACAAGCAAGCTCTAACCTATTTGTTATTTAGGAATTTAGCACATGGTATGAGAAGCAACACATGCCTGCATAAATCGGAAGACAAATAACTCCCTTATTGTAAGTTTAAGAAGTTTACATCCAACATAAATGTTTTGGTGCAACAGGAGTGCTGCTTCGTCTACTTCGGGTTGTGGGTCTGGAATTGACAGAGGAAATGCTTGAATTGAGAACTGATGTCCTGTTATTGCTAGACATGAAAGTGGATTGAATAGAACCAGTCAAATTTGAAGTCAAGCCAGGAATACATAATAGAAAAACTGACTTCATTAGTAAAAAAAATGAAGGACTGATTACAGCTCACCAACAGATTAGTATACTCACCTATAGAGTTCCAAGTATCATCTGGCACGAGATAGCTATATCCAAGTATCAACAGGTAAGTGGAATAAAATCTGAAAGAGAAATATCATCTGGCACGAGACAGCTATATACAAAGATACTATATTTAACATATCATTATATTAAGAACCACATTTTATTAATTGAAACCAAATAATTGAACTCATTCTTTGCATCTAATATTTGAGATTTAATACTAATTCAGTAACATTCATGAAAAATTATTCAGCGCTAACAATATGGTGGCTAACCTAATTGAACATCAAAACTGCAACTAGAAATATGATAAAAATTCATAATATGCAACTAATAGGAAAACTATAACATTATTCTTGTTGAATGAACGCAAAAATCCCTTCATCAAACTATTGGCTTGGCTTGTCGTGCATGTAGCTACATCATTTGGAGGTCTACAAAAACAACACAATTTATATTAGTTAATAGATATAAATGAATTGTCATAGAAATAAGAAAATATAATAACATATATCAATTCATTTTAAGTGTAGAGCTTACATACGATCATCACGTTTAGATTCATATGGGCTAGCATCACTACCATCATCATGCCTACCAAGAAAACAACTCTTCATTTCTGCCCATTCTTGCAGCACCTAGCTCATTTGATCCATGATCTTATCATTTTGTTCTTGAAGTATCTTATTGTTTTCCTCAGATTCTTGAAGTCTAGATTGCAATTCAGCCTTAGTAACTACTGGACCTCTCAAACCTCTTGCTTTAATGCCACCACCATATCCCACTACATGATCACGCCGTTTTTAAGGGTAACACATGTCCACAACTTCAATATTTGAAAGGATAGGATTCGATTTGACTACATTTTCAATTCACTACTACAGAATGGTACATCACTATCGCTTCATCTGTGTCGGTTCTAAACTTTTAACTAAAAAACCGATTGTGATACGTATTTCTAATCTGTAAATTTTGGTAACAAGTTATCACAATCGGTTCTGAGATAGAACCGATTGTGATGAGGGGTATCATCACAATCGGTTCTAGCTCAGAACCGATTGTGATAAGTGCCCACTTATTACAATCGGTTCTTTCAGGGAACCGACACTAATAATGAGTGTATTGCAATCGGTTCTTTCAGGGAACCGACACTAATAATGAGTGTATTGCAATCGGTTCTTTCAGGGAACCGACACTAATAATGAGTGTATTGCAATCGGTTCTTTCAGGGAACCGACACTAATAATGAGTGTATTGCAATCGGTTCTTTCAGGGAACCGACACGAATCCTTGCGGTGGCATACTAAAACCTAGCTAGTCCTCGGTCATGACCTCCCACCCAAGCTCTTCTCAGTCCACGCCGCCTAGCTCCTCCTCCCGAGCTCGGCCTAGTCAAGGAGGCGGCGCGATGAGGTTGGAGACGTGCTGGTTCTGCTCTTCCACCATCTACCCCAGCCATGGCATCCAGTTCGTCTGCAACGAACCAAGGTCTGTGGGTTCTTCCCTTGTACCTTCCCTTCTTTTCCTATAGGTTTCTATTGTTAGATAGATATTGCACAATTGCCCTGTGAATATTGGCTTGCCGACATTTGCCCTGTAACGAACCAAACTCTAGTATTGTTCTCGCATGTCTATTACATGTTAGATATGAAACATAATGCTCTGTGAATATTGGCTTGCCGACAATTGCCCTATAATGTTGTTCTCCTTTAGATCTTTATTTAGACATTGACTTCTAGCATAATCTTGCTATAGCATTTGACTTAGAGCCCACTTATTTAGATCAAAAGTCAGAAACTAAGAGACTATACTTTTGGTTTAGTTATGGATGTTTTATTTTGTATGAGCAATATTACTAAAATTATGATCATTTAAGGAAAGCAAAAATGAGTTATGATGCTATAGATTCAATTGAGTGGTAGCTTTATGTCTATTTATGTAGTTATCGGATTGTCAATTATTGAGATTGTGATAATATGGCCATCACAATCGGTTCTTAGCTAGAACCGATTGTGATAATATGATTATCACAATCGGTTCTAGCTAAGAACCGATTGTGATTATCATATTATCACAATCGGTTCTAGCACAGAACCGATTGTGATAATATGGCCATCACAATCGGTTCTAGCTCAGAACCGATTGTGATAATCATATTATCACAATCGGTTCTAGCACAGAACCGATTGTGATGAGGAAACGGGTTATTACAATCGGTTCTTTTTCAGAACCGATTGTAATGACGATGTCATTACAATCGGTTCTTGTTCAGAACCGATTGTGATGTGCTCGTGATACTCCCGCCAAAATGAAAATTGGGCGCCAAAGTGAAAATTGGGCGTCATGGTAAAATTGGACACGTTATATTTTGGAGCACCCAAGTCATAGTAAATTCGAAGTATAAGAATACTAACATTAGTGTTCGGGTGCTTTGCGAGGTTAAGGGGAGGGAGACACGTTATATTTTTAAATGTTATCATACCAACACTACGGTACTAGATCATATAAGAACTCTGAAGTTAAGCGTGCTTGGGTGAGAGTAGTACTAGGATGGGTGACCTCTCGGGAAGTGCTCGCATTTGTATTAAAATTGGTGGCAAAACTCATTAGTTAAGCGTGCTTAGGCGAGAGTAGTACTAACTAGGATGAGTGAGGGTGACTTCCTGAGGAAATCTCTTCGTTTTGTGTTAAAACCAAAAACAATGAAAATGAAAATGGCTCATCACAATCGGTTCTGAGAAAGAACCGATTGTGATGAGGGGCTTATCACAATCGGTTCTTCGCAAGAACCGATTGTGATGACTATTTATCACAATCGGGTGAAAACCGATTGTGATAGCGATTCCTCATTACAATCGTTGGACTTTCTATCGCCACAAAAACCGATTGTGATGACGAAAAAGAACCGATTCTAATGTGTATTCTTGTAGTAGTGATTTGTGCCTGTATTGCAAAATGTGCATTTTACTACTTAACTCTTAACCACAAATATATATTACTCCATGTAATTCATAATATTTAAATAATAAAATGAAAAATGCTGATTTCAAAATTTGTGCCTGTAATGCAAAATGCTGATTTCAAAATTTGCACATGTTAAAGCACTGTTAAGATGAATTCATAATATTTAAATAATAAAATGAAGATCCACCGAACTTTATCATAATATTTATGTAAAAAAATGAAGATCCAGAAGCACAAATGGAGCTGCAACTCACAAAACTTTGCTTTAAATGACTTCCCGAGATTCTACTAAAACTCGTATATAGAAGAAAGAAAGTTAAGCAAGCCAAAGTAGTTATAAGTGGTTCCTACGTCTCTACTTATAAGTTTATTGCACAAATCTCTACTACTAATGCCTCAACACAACTCAAGCAAAAAGGGCTTATGTTTCACTACATCAGCAAAAAAGGCTTATGTTTCACCTTCAAAGCTCAATTACGCAAGCATAAGGATTTTCCTATGTACAGATAAATTTCTACGGCAAGGAAAATGTATCCTGTACAAGGGTCATGCACAAGCACAACTCTATCACACCGATTAGTATGCACTTGCTCCTACTCCTAGGCATGTTGAACCACTATGATGAGGCCTGTCACTTCTACACAAAAACCTGCCCACCGACCCATGCAAGGCTACCCGATATCAGCATAATATAGAACTTGTGACGCTTGTTACCAGCTAGATTTCCTACATCCTCTTCCCTTCTATTTCCCCTCCATCCGTCCTAAATATGTGTGACACCACGGAGTGTCGTAACCTCATTTAATGAGCAAGATGAGGTCAAAAACATTATGAAATATGGTATTAGAGGTTAAAACCATATGGTATGAGGTTTAATCGCGTTTCCGGGAGTTTGGGCCTTTCCGGGGGAGTTTGGGCCTAAAAGAAGTGGTCGTGGGCTTTGGTGGGATGGAGTATGAGTCCATTTAGGACTAGGATTCTTGTATGGGCTGGTTTAAGGGGCTCCCCCTGCCCCCTTGTTGCGCCCCCACACCCCCCTTGTGCGCCCACCCCTCCCCCTTGAGCCCTAGCCGCCACCCCCCCTCTCTCTGCCCCCCTTGGCCGTGCGCCTCCCCTCCCCTTGCCCTTTGCTCCCCACCTCTCCACCACCTCTCCTCCACCCCTTGCTGCCCTAGGGTAGCCTCCCCACCCCTGCACCTCGAAGATCCATCCGTTGGAGCGAGGAGCGATCCGGGAGGAGATCTATTGGGTTTTCGCGCGTCGGGCGAAGGTATGGCCATGGGACTCCTTGGGGTTGGGCTAGGTACTGTTCTAAGGATCAATATCATATTTTTAGATCATTTGGTGGTGCTGGAATTGAGTAGATTAGATGAAATCTAGAAGTTGTCACGTTCTCTGTTTCGGACAGCATGAGCAGTCAACCTAGGGTTCGGTTTTTCGCCAATTTAGAGTCGGAATTTCGTCGTACGGATGTTGAAGGAGTTGTAGGTAATTTCAATACCTTTTAGTGGGTATAAAGAACATTAAATTCCGCCCAGCCGTTTGAAAGTTATGCTTGTTTTACCGAACGTATTAAAATCTGTGACGTGATTGGAACAGATCACGGAATTTTTGTAGATTAAACAACTTTAGATTCCGAATCAGTCTTTCCATATACTTAGAAAAAGTTAGAAAATTTCCTAAGCTACGCGAGGATGTACTCGTTTAATTGATTCGGAGTCTTAGAACCCGAGTTATGCCTTTTGGAAGGCTGCTGTCCCGGAAGGACAGAACCTCTGTTTTTGGCTATTGCGAGTAGTTGGCAATGTCGGGGTAGATGAGGGTTTGCGTACTGTTTTGTGGACATGATTGTGAGTGTGTGGTACCTATGTGTAGGTGGTGTGACCCCGGGAGTGCCTTCTACTTCCCGCCAATCCGTTGCCCGTGGTTGAGGCAAGTGTGTTGTAATGGTTAGCGATTTGTAGGTTGCTTGTTGAGACTAGATGAAAATTGATTATATGATATGATCACTTGCCATGCTTTAATGATTGCCAATGATATGATGAGTATGCTTATTATGTTATGATGCCATGTGTTAATGTACAAAGTTAATTATGATGTTGGCATATTTGCATAAATGGCATGTTACATGGCCCGGGCGGTGAGAAAGTCATAACTAGTCCGGGGAAGGTCGGTGAGAAAGTTATGACTATTCCGGAGAGCCAATGAGTAAGTCCTACATCGTGATTCCATCCACCGCGGTGTGGGGAAGCGAGGAGTAGGCACCCTCCATCTTCGGGATGGAAGGGGGGAAAAGGGTGCACACCGACGGGTGCGTACTCAACCATACCGGTATGAGTTTCCAAGGAGATATGAGCATCGCATCGCATTGCATACATAGTAATGATGATAATGCTTTGTGATCATGAATGAGATGGTTTACATGATGTGAGATATTATTGCCATGTAATTGTTCTTGTTGTACCATTGCAATATGCTTGCTGAGTTTTGAACTCACGCTTGTGTTTTCTTGTTGTTTTAGGTACCATGAGACCGGCATGCGGGGAAGGGAAATAGTCACACTTCCGCACGTAGCTTCACCCATTTCATTCCACAAGTCATTAATTATTGTTGTTTTAGTTGTCTCTCATATTGCCATACATTGCTCTACTGTTGTTGTTCCTTCAAATCATGTTAAAACAAATGAGATTCTGCCGAAATCTCAGGTTTTAGCATTTACTCCTTTGCTGTAATTTATCTTAATTCATGGTATTTAGATGTTGTTTAGCTTACGTTTGGTAGCATTCGAGCATACTAGATGCCGGGGTGTTACAGTTGGTATCAGAGCGGGCTGTAGGTTCTTGGAATATGTATTTTTAGTATCATACCTTAGGATATAACTAAAATGTGATGTGGAATAACTTAGAAACATGGTTTAGGTTTTAAATAAATTTTTGTTATAGGATAGCAACATTAAAACTTGCAAAAGTGGTATAACTAATCTAAAATTTGACACACTTGGTTGCACAGTAGGATGGGGTTTTTGGTTCATCATTGCATTGCGTTTGATTATTTGATAAAGACTATGCCTATGATGATGTTTGATCTTTGTTCTTGATTATATGATGTTGTGTTTATGGTTATGTGTTTGGATGGTTGTCTGTCTGAAGCAGCCATGCCGAGGGCTAGAGGCCGTGGTCGCCGTGGCCGTGGAGGCCAGGGACGAGGTTCTCAGGGAGTTGCTGAGTCGGTAGCTGAGGGTAGCGCTTCGCTCAATGCTCATGGACTAGCACAGGAGGAGCTACCGGCGGCACAGTCAGGGGCTGAGGTACCCGCCGCCAATGCGGACTTAGTTCAGGCTCTGCAGAGGGAGGTTCAGGAGCTGCGCCAGCCAGCTGCAGCCCTCGCCTGTTGTGCCTCCTCGCAGCTGCCCTGATTCTTGCTGCCTCGCCAGGCCGAATCGAGGATGAGTCTCCGGGAGTGGATGTCCCTCCGTCTTGACACTTTTGATGGAACGGGCACGCCGATCCAGTCCGCAGATTGGCTGCGGTACATGGAGAGACAGTTTGAGGTCCTAGAGTTAACTTCGGTCCAGAGGGCTCGCTTTGTGGCTTTTCAGCTGAAGGGCCAAGCCGATATCTGGTGGGAGGGGGTTCTGGCTGCTAGAGCCCCGATCTTGGTCCGATCACCTGGGAGGACTTTGTGGCTCGCTTCCGAGCCAAGTTCTACCCAGAGTCTTTCCTTGAGCGGATGGAGCATACTCTGACGACTCTTTCCCAGGGAAAGAGGTCGGTGGCAGAGTATGAGGTGGAGTTCAACAGCGTGGTGAGCTTCGTGCCGGCTGTGGCAGCCGACGACCGGGTGAAGGCAAGAAGGTTCCGTAGAGGCCTCAACCAGGAGTTCAGAGTTGTCATGGGGGCGACTGTCCCTCGTGACTTCTGCTCCGTGGTGAAGCAGGCGAAGGGCATGGAGCTCGAGTTGGAGCTCTCCCGGGATAGGCAAAACTCGGGTGGTTCAGGGGTTCCTGCGGCCTCAGGCGGGGGCCAGAAGATGACCTTTGGTGGAGGAGGTGGGTCATCTCAGCGACCCACCTTCAAGAAGTTCAAGGGGGGACAGGGCTCCTCCTTAGGGGCTAAGATGAGGCCGCCTCAGTCGTCTTCCTCGCGAGTGGCTGTTCGTCCTGTGCCCGGGCAGGGCATGATGTGTTTCAAGTGCGGTGGTGAGCACCGTGCTTCAGAGTGTGGTTGGACCGGGAGTTGCAACCACTGTGGCAAGCCCGGCCACATGGGACGAGTCTGCCGGATGAATCCCGGTAGCATCATCAAGTGGGAGACGGTGCCTTCTCCTCCCACTCCAGCGGCGTCTTCCAGAAGATCGGTACACATGATGGCGGCTCCTGCTCCTCAGCCGCCCTTTGCGTGGGCGCCACCAAGAACAGATCTTGGTGCCAACACCTGGCCTGCTCCTCGCTTGCCTCCTCCGCCTCACTTGTTGGGGCATCGGAGTCGTGGCTCATCTCTGGCGCCACTGTGAGTGTATGCTGTAACATCCCAAAATTTTGCTTTTCTTAAATTCATGTGTGATTTGGCACTTTGGTGAATTTTTGGAATTTTCTGGAATTTATTTGGATTTATTTGGAATTTATTTGAATTTATTCCATTTTGAAATAATTAAAGAATTTAATTTTGCAAATAAAATTTTGTTGGAAATATTTTATTTGAGTCCAAAATGTTCCAAAATATTTTCCAGAATTTTTCTGAATTTTTCCGGTCTTTGCTATTTTTAATGAATTAAATGAATTATTGGGAATTATTTTTAATATTAAATCGCTGGAAAATCAACTCGGGTCGAGTACTGTTCATCCGACCGAGTCGGAACCCGAGTCGGACTCGAGTCCGACCCGAGCCAGTTGACTCGACCAAACCAGCTCCAACCCTAAGCGATCCTCACCGTTGGATCAAGATCCAACTACCGAGATCCGCCGCAGACGGCTCGGAGCCGTGATCCGGCCCGGATCCGATCGCGTCCACGCGATCGCGGGCCGTTGATCGCGCGTGGACGGGCCGTGGTGTCGCCGCTCTCGCCCGACTCCGAGCCGGAGAGCTCCGCCGTGATCGAGCAGATACACGGCTAGGGTTCCGATTTGCACGCACGCCGAGGTCAGATTTAAAGCGTGAGACGCCCCCGAGGTTGCCCTCATCCGCGGCGCACTGCCCCCAAGCCATCTCGCCGAGCTGCCGCTGCTTGCTCCGCATTTAGCTCGGGCCGGAGTTGGAACCCTCGCGTATAACGGCTTATCGGGCCGATTCCGCCGTCTGGCCGCCGTTTCCTTCCGCCGAGAAGGAGCCCAGATCCGCAACCCCGTGACGAGGCGAACCTGGGCGCGATTCATCTCGCCGAGGCCCTCGAAACGCCGCGGAAGGTCGCCGCCCTTGTCTCCCAGTAGCCTGAGTTCCGGCTGCCGCCATCGACCTCGCGAAGCTCGGTGAACCGCCGATCCAGATCGGACGGTTGAGGTGAGCTCACGTTCTCTTCCAAACCCTGGAAACCAGATCGACCGACCGTTGGATCAAGATCCAACGGCCAGATCCGCCGCGTTAACCTAAACGCGCGTGAAGCCTAGATCCAATGGGTCGTTGATTTTCAAATCAACGGCCGAGATTGGCGCCACGCGTGTGCCTAGCCGCACTCCACGCTGCGTGTGGGCGCGTGTCTCGACACGCGGGCCCCGCAAGTCGAGGGCCCACGCGTCACCGCTTATGCGTGAGACCTCAAGACCGATGTGAGGGTCCCACCGCCGGGCCTCACCTGAGCCGTGGACCGGGTCCACCATGGACCGAATCGCGCTGGGCTGAGCCCATGAGCCTACTGACGCCACCAGCCAATCAGAGCCGACGCGTGTCCTCGCTGACGAAGTAAATAATTTCACAAAAAAGAAATGATTTATTAAATCGAAATATTGATCAAAATTTAGATTCAAACTTCAAACGCTTATAACTTTTGCTTTTCAACTCCTATTTTAGTGATTCAAATTTCTAAATTTGTATAAAATTGAGATCTACCTAAATATGAAATTTTTTTAATTTTTGGACTAAAGTTTTTCTCTGCAAAATTATTTAATTGATTATTTAAACTTTAAATAATCATAACTTTTAACGTCTTAACTCCAAATTTGACGATTCCAGTTTCTAAAAATTCATAAAATTATGTTCTATCTGTTTATGGATTTTATTTGGGTGTTTGGACACTTTTGCCTATTGTTTATTTGTGTATTTGCTATTTGCACGCTTTTACGAGTAGACGTTGAAGTGGGAAGGATTCGAAGGAGAAGTATTGACTCAGGATCCAACTCAAGACCAAGAACAAGTACTTTTGAAGGCAAGTTGTGCTTTGACCATGTTGATCCTATTTCAAATCTATTTTGATTTAAACTATTGCATGCTAGTTCAATTAGAAAAATACTTTGTTTAAACATGGGGGTTAGATAAATACCAATTTGTCAGATGACACCTTGATTATTTAAGTATGTGCCATGACCCCTTGTCACCCTAGTTGTGGATTACTAGTTGGACATTATTAAATTGCCAACATGGGTTTAGACCGTTGTAGTATCTTTGCTTAGGAGCACGCTACGTGCTTATAACATGATTTTGGATAATCAAATGTTAATATTGACTTAATGATATATTGAACCTGTTTTGGAAAAGTATCATGTGATGTTGATGGCACGTGGTGCATGGTAATCAACTGGGGTTTGATAAACGGTTTTCGACCGGGCATGTGGCAAGAGTAATCAAGTGGGCCGATTGTGGTGTTGGGAATGTTGATTTGGTTCTTGGGTAGTCTTGCCTGGTCACCCTAAGGACTTAACCTTGCAAGCCTTTGAACTGGGTCTAACGTGCAACCACATGTACGTAATGGGACGGACCTAGTTGACTAAGTTGCTAATAACGCACTGTGGGACCTCAGGAGGTCAACTACACCCTTTGTGTAAGTTGTGCGGGGAGCGCATCGGGCCGAGGCCAGGTACCCATCTAACGGTTGATTGGCCTAGACTTCGCCTTAGCGAAGGGAAGGGTTAGTGCTTGCAATAACCGGGAGGACCACTTGTATTGTTAGAAGTTTCCGAAAGACTTTGTTACTGGAACTCGCCTTTGTGGTGTTTGATTTGTATCTTGTGGGTAAAGTGCATAACCTCTGCAGAGTTTAGAATCTATTCGAATAGCCGTGTCCGCTGTATTGGACATCGCCGGGAATTACAATAAGGGTTAGATTTTCCTAAAAATAACTTTGGTTTGAAAAGTTGGGTTGGACTAATAATGAAGTTGATGGAAATGTAGAGTAGGATGGGAAAGATGTTTATTAAATTCCTTGAAAAGTTATTTATACTTTACTTGTTTCTACTGCTTTCGAATCTACTTATATTACTTTTCAAATGTCACATCGCAAATATACCTTGAGCTATTCCTTTGTACCAAGCCATGCATATAGTATATTAGCTTGCATTACTGCATGACTTGTCGAGTACCAAGTACTCACCCTTGCCTCAACACAACACCGCTTGAAGAGGAGACTACACGGCTTTGGAGGAGGAACTCCAAGAAGATCCGTCTACTTAGGGAAGCGAGCCCAGTCAGTTGCCTGTGGTATACTGGATGGCGCCACGAAGTTATTTGATTTTCCGCTGCTATTATTTTTCTCTGAATAAGTTTCGCCTTGCGAGGCATATATTTGTAATTTGACCATAAGGTCAAGTAACCAGTTTAACTATTTAAATAAAGTACTTTATCGGTATCGACTGGTATGATTGTGATATTTACCGATGTTAAGACTGTGTGCACTAGCGCGTTCCTGGACTAGTGCTGAATACACAGAGGGTCCGGATTTGCAAATTCGGGGTCCCGACAGAGGTGGTATCAGAGCCAGGTTGACTGTAGGCTCAACCCTAGCTAGAATGGTCGTAGTGAGGATAAAACCTATTTTCTAAAAGCTAAAAATTTGTGAAGACAAGAAATGACATCTCGACTTATCCCCTTCTCTCTTTTCTTGTCTCTTGCTGAAATTTTCCCTTACCTTGTCACAATTTAAAAATTTCGAATTCTTACGTAAAGCACTCTTGTGACAGATGGAGGAAGAGTTCAACTACGTTGATCTGGGAGTTGGTCACGCCCATGAGAACTTTGGCATATGCTTCAGACTCTCGGGATTTTGAAAAGCCGCAATACCAAGTAGAAGTGATCAGACAAGCAGTGATTGATTAAGGCTTGTGACGTGAAGATTGAGGTACCTGCTAGGAAAAGGGCCTGTGCAATCGCTCGATACACCAGACCGCCAGGAGATCTACAATGCAGATGGGTATCCAAGAAGTATCACGACGAGCAATGCGGCACATTACCCGTATTCACGCCAGAGAGTTGGAGAGCACGGTGTTCGTTATCATCCGCAAGCAGCGATAACCTTCTTGACCCGAAGGCGATTCAGGATGAGGATGCCACGGTTACCATACGCTTGGCACAATTTGTTGTTGCCTGGAGGATGTACTAGATAATACAAGCAAGGAGCTACGAAGGCCCGCAAGGAGATCACGACAGAGAAGAACAGATGGCGGGAAGCTCAAGAGTATGTGGCACACCTTCTACGAAGGATTGACGAGTTGGAGATGACCTTATGCACTGCACTCCAGAGCCAAGATTGAGCTACACGAGCCAGATCCAGAGGAGTCGATCTCGATGAGGACATCGCTTCTTCGACTACCACAGAGGACACAATACCGGACATGGCGATCGCTTTCGCGCTATGCCACAAAGACCTGCACTCAGCCGTGTGGAGGTTTTCTCGATGAGTGAGCATAGGTTCTATAGTGAGACTCCTTCGCCGAGTCTGCGCCATAGAATAAAGAGTCACCCTTTAGGCATTAGACTCCAGAGTTAGTTCGATTTGGATTTTCATTGTTTGTCGAGTGTGCAGATGTGTTGCAAGGCCCTTAGGCATTGTAAGCAACCATACCAAGTTATCAATAATAAAGTTGGACCTTAAAGTACACCTTTCGCCCCGCATAAGTTCCATATTACTTGTCTATTCTTGTTTCCCTCTCATCTCTAAACCTAGAGCAAACCGACGAGATGGTGAACACCCGTGGAAACTTTGGAAGCAATGGGAGTGGTTCTCGCCACAGAAAACCCCAATGAGGGAGCACCAGCACCGCCACCGGATGTGCAGAATTTCAGAGCTTTTCTCGCTGCCTGCACTCGCTTGATGCATGCTATGATGCAACAAATGCAACATGTCACCGCTGCAGTCCACTTTGCTAATCAAGTTAATCAGGGACCACGCCAGAATACAAGACTGCCGAGAGTTCATGAGGACTCACCCACCCACTTTCTTCGGGAATGCCAATCCATTGGAGGCCGATGATTGGTTAAGGTCAATCAAGAGGAAGCTACACATAGCTCAATGCATAGGAAATGAGAAGGTACTCTACGCTTCTCATCGCTTGGAAGGAACGACCGCGAATGGTGGGAGAATTTCGTACACGCAAGAGAACCCTCAAGATATCACTTGGGAAGAGTTCATACCGCTCGACAAGATCACGTGCCTGAAGGAATCATGGACCTTAAGAAGGAGGAGTTCAGAGCATCAAGCAAGGTAATCACCAGTGGTCGACTACCCGAACAAGTTCACACAGCCTAGCACGCTACGCCCGAGGATGTAGCGACAGATAAAGCCGCATAGCCTCGCTTTATGATGGGACTTAACTCAGGATTGCAAGTAGGATTGATCACCCACACCTTCCTGCATTTCCAAGAGTTGGTGAATAAGGCGCTTATTCTTGAGGACAAGCGCAAGGAACTGGATGAGAACAGAAGCGCAGGATGCAACAAAGAAGGATCACGCCAGAACGCAATGCCCTCGAGAGTTGCACCAAATCAATTCTTCGATTCCAACCACGTAACGCAACAAGGACACCATCCTCAAGACCAAGACTCGCCAATCGAACTATCGACTTCACCCCGCTAGAAACACTACTCCAGTGCAACAAGAAGGAACAGTGAGACGCCGCTACAATCAAGAACGAGCCGTGACACTTTGCCAACAGCTTGTCCGAAGAAGACAGCAGGAGTGACCCTGGCCGCTTCAATCTAGGAACCACCCCAGCTAGGACGCCAAAGACCAGAGCCACACCCTGCATCGTGGTGAGAGGCCGAGTCAACCATGTCACCGCAGATGCACCGCAGAATGCTACTGACGTCAGATCGGGTAAGTTACTTGTTAACTCAAGACCGCACAGCTTTGTTTGACTCGAGCTTCAGATTCGCTTGTTTCGCAAGGCTTTGCTACTAGAAATGATTTGAGGATTGCAAGACTTAGATGCATGCTTTTAGTTCAAACCCTGGTTCGAACTCCGAACGGAAGTAGGATGTTCCGGGTGAGAATACTAATAGATGGAATAGAGTTCCTAGCAAACCTTATAATTTTGGAGACCTGCACCTTAGACGTCATATTGGGAATGGATTGGTTATCCAAGCACAAGGCCGTATTGGATTGTGGACGAAGGACTATCTCGATTGAGAGCCCGTGGTGGGAAGAAAGTGGAATTTCAAGCCACCGCAGCTTAGAGATGGACAGCTTTATGGTTAACAGTACCAAGGCAATCCGCATAGATGATGTCTCAAGAGTGAATGAGTACCCGATGTTTTTCCCGAAGATCTACCTGGTATGCCGCGACAGGTGACATAGAGTTTGTGATAGAGCTTGTACCGGGTACAAAGACCGATAGCAAAGAGACCCTATCGGATGTCCACCGAGGAGTTGGTAGAGATGAAGAAACAAATAGAGGAGTTAATGGAGAAAGGATTTATCGACCGAGTTCGTCGCCGTGGGGAGCACCGCTTTGTTTGTCAAGAAGAAGGACGGAGTTTCAGGATGTGCATTGACTACCGTGCACTCAATGAAGTCACCGTGGAAGAATAAGTATCCGCTACCTGTGATTGATGATTTGTTTGATCAGCTTGAGAGGAGCCGGAGTTTTCTCCAAGATTGATCTCGAGATCGAGATACCATCGCTTGAAGATCCGATCGTAAGATATTCAAGATCGCATTCTCGCCAAGATATGGACATTACGAGTTTACGGTTATGTCCTTTGGGCCGATTTAATGCGCCAAATTATTTCATGAATATGATGAATAAGGTGTTCATGGAATATTTGGACAAGTTTGTCGAGTGTTCATAGACGATATCCTAATCTACTCCAAGACAGAGAGTGAACATGCCGAACACTTAAGGCGAGTTTTGGAAAAGCCGAGGAACAAAGAACTTTTCGCCAAGTTCAGCAAGTGTGATTTTTGGAAGGACAAGGTGGAGTTTCTTGGACATGTAATGACCGCAGTATGAGTCGCCAGAGATCCAAGCAAAGTAGAAGTCGTGTTACATTGGGAGCAGCCGAAGATCGTGACCAGATTCGAGTTTCCTTGAATGGCAAGATACTACCGCTGCTTTCATCGAAGGCTTCTCGACAATTGCAAAACCTCTTACGCAATTGTCAAGAAGGAAAAGAAGTTTGCATGGACGCCAGAATGTGAGAAAGGATTTCAGGAGCTCAAGAAGCGATTGACATCAAGACCGGTGTTAGTTCTACCGGATGTTGCTCAAAGCTTCGATATTTATTGTGACGATCGCGCCAAGGACTTGGATGTGTGGCCGATGCAGATGGAAAGGTCGCCGCTTATGCATCAAGGCGCTTGAGGCCGCATGAGGAAAATTATCCGACACATGACTTAGAGTTAGCCTGCCGTAGTGCATGCCTTGAAGATATGGCGCCACTATCTCGATTGGAAACAGATGTGAAGTGTATACGGATCATAAGAGCCTTAAGTACATATTCACCCAATGGATCTGAATATGAGGCAGAGGAGATGGTTAGAGTTGATCAAAGACTATAATGTTGGAATCCATTACCATCCCTGAAGGCCAACGTAGTAGCCGATGCTCTGAGTCGGAAAAGCCATACCGTGAGTACGTTGCTAGCCACAAGTCAGGATGAGTTATGTGAGGACTTTCAGAAAATGAAGATTGAGGTTGTACCTAGCGGATTCTTGGCCACATTGGAAGTAAAGCCTACCTTAGAGGATCAGATCCGAGAAGGACAGAAGGATGATGACAAGTTCCGCAGGATTAAGTTCATCAAGGAGGAAGGCAAGGCAGAGGACTTCAAGTTGGATGAGCAAGGCACGTTATGGATGAAGGATCGGATTTGTGTGCCTAACAAGAAGGAGTTAAAGCAATCGATTCTCGAAGAAGCTCATGACTCCAAGTACTCAATTCATCCTCGAAGCGCCAAGATGTATCAGGATCTCAAGGAGAGATTCTCGTGGCCGAGTATGAAACGTGAAGTTGCCGAGCATGTTGCATTGTGCGACGATGCCGAGAGTCAAGGCAATGCATCGAGACCAGCAGGATTGCTACAACCGCCGAAAATACCCGAGTGGAAGTGGGAGGAAATCGGAATGGATTTCATTACCGGTTTGTCAAGACTCAAGGAGGTTATGACTCCATATGGGTTATAGTGGATCGCTTGACTAAAGTAGCCCATTTTATCCCGTGAAGACCACTTACTCGAGATAAATTAGCGTAATCTGTACATTATCGTGGATTGTCTGTTTGCACGGAGTGCCAAAGAGGATTGTATCGATGTGAGGTACCCAATTTACCTCAAGGTTCTGGAATAAGTTGCATGAAGCCATGGGAACCCGCTTGAACTTCAAGATGTGTTATCATCCACAGACGGATGGACAGACCGAAAGAGTCAACCAGATTCTCGGAGGATATGTTGAGAGCTTGTGCATTAGCTTATGCTACTTCTTGGGATAAGAGTTTGCCGTATGCCGAGTTCGGCTTACAACAATAGTTATCGTGCTAGTTTACGATGTCACCTTTTGAGGCATCAGATGGTCGACTTCGCCTGACGCCATTGAATTGGAATGAGACCGGCGAGCGCCGTGTCTTTGGGCCTGATATTCTTCAAGAGGTCAAGAGCAGATCGCTATGATTAGGGAAAGGTTGAAGATAGCCCAATCTCGATGTAAGAGTTATGTCGACAATCGTCGCCGAGACTTGAGTTTTGAACCGTAAGACTTTGTTTACCTCAGAGTTACGCCTCTCGTGAGTTAAGAGGTTCCATGCCAAAGGGAAACTCGCACCTGCTATGTTGGACCATTTAAGATTTTGAGTCGCAGAGGCGGTTGCTTACCACCGGAGTTGCCACAAGCTGGTGGAGTGCATGATGTATTCCATGTGTCCTAGCTTAAAGAAGTGTCTCCGAGTTCTCGAGGAAATGCACACCGCTAGAGTCAATTGAGTTGCAAGAGGATTTGACTTATAAGGAGCATCCCGTGAGGATTCTAGACACAATGGATCGAGAAACTAGAAACAAGTCAACCCGTTTCTGTAGAGTTCAGTGGAGCAACCATGAAGAAAGCGAAGCGACTTGGGAGCGCGAAGAGGATTTGAAGAAAGAGTTTCCAAACCTATTCCTTTAGTAAGCCACGAATCTCTGGACGAGATAATATTAAGGGGGGAGGTTTGTAACATCCCAAAATTTTGCTTTTCTTAAATTCATGTGTGATTTGGCACTTTGGTGAATTTTGGAATTTTCTGGAATTTATTTGGATTTATTTGGAATTTATTTGAATTTATTCCATTTTGAAATAATTAAAGAATTTAATTTTGCAAATAAAATTTTGTTGGAAATATTTTATTTGAGTCCAAAATGTTCCAAAATATTTTCCAGAATTTTTCCGAATTTTTCTGGTCTTTTGCTATTTTTAATGAATTAAATGAATTATTGGGAATTATTTTAATATTAAATCATTGGAAAATCAACTCGGTCGAGTAATCGCTCATCCGATCGAAGTCGGAACCCGAAGTCGGACTCGAGTCCGACAGAGCCGCTTGACTCGACCAAACCAGCTCCCAACCCTAAGCGATCCTCACCGTTGGATCAAGATCCAACTACCGAGATCCGCCTGCACGGCTCGAGCCAGATCCGGCCGGATCCGATCGCGTCCATGCGATCGTGGGTCGCTGATCGCGCTAATGGACCCGCGGCGTAAGGCCGTCGCTCTCCGCCCGACTCCGAAGCCGAGAGCTCCGCCGTGACCGAAAGCAGACACGGCTAGGGTTCCGATTTGCACGCACGCCGAGGCCGATTTAAAGCGTGAGACGCCCCGAGGTTGCCCTCATCCGCGGCGCACTGCTCCCCAAGCCATCTCGCCGAGCCGCCGCCGCTTGCCCGCATCTGAGCTCGCCGGAGTTGGAACCTCGCTGCGCAGCGGTTTACCGCCGATTCGCCGCCCGTCTGCCTTCCGCCGAGAAGGAGCCCAGATCCGCAACCCCCGTGATGAGGCGAACCTGGGCGCCAGATTTCATCTCTCGCCGAGGCCTCTAAACGCCGCGCGGAAGGTCGCCGCCCTTGTCTCCGTGAGCCTGAGTTCCGCCGCCGCCATCAACCTCGCGAAGTTCGGTGAACCGCCGATCCAGATCGGACGGTTGAGGTGAGCTCACGTTCTCTTCCAAACCCTGGAAACCAGATCGAATCTGGACCGTTGGATCAAGATCCAACGGCTCAGATCCGCCGCGTTAACCTAAACGCGTGAAGCCTAGATCCAATCTGGGTCGTTGATTTTCAAATCAACGGCCGAGATTGCGCCACGGGTGCCTAGCCGCACTCCACGCGCGGTGGGGCGCTGTCTCGACACGCGGGCCCCGCAAGTCAGAGGGCCCACGCGTCAGCCGCGTTTGCGTGAGACCCCGCACTGACAGGAGGGTCCCACCTGTTAGTCTCACCCGAGCCGTGGACCGGGTCCACCATGGACCGAATCGCGCCGTGGCCGAGCCCATGAGCCACCGACGCCACCAGCCAATCAGAGCCGACGCGTGTCCTCGCCGACGCAGTAATTAATTTCGAAAAAAGAAATGATTTATTAATTCGAAATATTGATTCAAATTTAGATTCAAACTTCAAACGCTTATAACTTTTATGCTTCAACTCCGATTTGAGTGATTCAAATTTCTAAATTTGTATAAAATTGAGATCTACCTAAATATGAATTTTATTTAATTTTTGGACTAAAGTTTTTCTCTGCAAAATTATTTAATTGATTATTTAAACTTTAAATAATCATAACTTTTGGCGCCTTAACTCCAAATTTGTGATTCCAGTTTCTAAAAATTCATAAAATTATGTTCTCTCTGTTTATGGATTTTATTTGGGTGTTTGGACACTTTTTGCCTATTGTTTATTTGTGTATTTGCTATTTGCACGCTTTACGAGTAGACGTTGAAGTCTTGGGAAGGATTCAAGGAGAAGTATTGACTCAGATCCAACTCAAGACCAAGAACAAGTACTTTTTGAAGGCAAGTTGTGCTTTGACCATGTTGATCCTATTTCAAATCTATTTTGATTTAAACTATTGCATGCTAGCTCAATTAGAAAAATACTTTGTTTAAACATGGGGGTTAGATAAATACCAATTTGCTGTATGACACCTTGATTATTTAAGTATGTGCCATGACCCCTTGTCACCCTAGTTGTGGATTACTAGTTGGACATTATTAAATTGCCAACATGGGTTGAGACCGCTGTAGTATAACGCTTAGACTCGCTTACGTGCTCATAACATGATTTTGGATAATCAAATGTTAATATTGACTTAATTATATATTGAACCTGTTTTGGAAAAGTATCATGTGATGTTGATGGCACGTGGTGCATGGTAATCAACTGGGGTTTGATAAACGATTTTCGGCCAGGGCATGTGGCAAGAGTAATCAAGTGGGCCGCTTGTGGCGTTGGGAATGTTGATTTGGTTCTTCTGTAGTCTTGCCCTGGTCACCCTAAGGACTTAACCTTGCAAGCCTTTGAACTGGGTCTAACGTGCAACCACATGTCCGGAATGGGACAGACCTAGTTGACTAAGTTGCTAATAACGTACCTGTGGGACCTCAGGAGGTCAACTACACCCTTTGTGTAAGTTGTACGGGGGAGCGTACCGGGGCTGAGGCCAGGTACCCATCTAACGGTTGATTGGCCTAGACTTCGCCTTAGCGAAGGGAAGGGTTAGTGCGCAATAACCGGGGAGGACCACTTGTATTGTTAGAAGTTTCCGAAAGACTTTGTTACGGGAACTCGCCTTTGTGGTGTTTGACTGTATCTTGTGGGTAAAGTGCATAACCTCTGCAGAGTTTAGAATCTATTCGAATAGCCGTACATCGCTCGGGAATTACAGTCAAGGGTTAGATTTTCCTAAAAATAACTTTGGTTTGAAAAGTTGGGTTGGACTAATAATGAAGTTGATGGAAATGTAGAGTAGGATGGGAAAGATGTTTATTAAATTCCTTGAAAAGTTATTTATACTTTACTTGTTTCTACTGCTTTCGAATCTACTTATATTACTTTTCAAATGCTGTTTACTGCAAATATACCTTGAGCTATTCCTTTGTACCAAGCCATGCATATAGTATATTAGCTTGCATTCTCAGGCATGACTTGTCGAGTACCAAGTACTCACCCTTGCCTCAACACAACACCAGTTGAAGAGGAGACTACACCAGCTTTGGAGGAGGAACTCCAAGAAGATCCGTCTACTTAGGGAAGCGAGCCCAGTCAGTTGCCTGTGGTATACTGGATGGCGCCACGAAGTTATTTGATTTTCCGCTGCTATTATTTTTCTCTCGAATAAGTTTCGCTTAAGTAGGCATATATTTGTAATTTGACCATAAGGTCAAGTAACCAGTTTAACTATTTAAATAAAGTACTTTATCGGTATCGAGTGGTATGATTGTGATATTTACCGATGTTAAGACTGTGTGCACTAGCGCGTTCCTGGACTAGTGCTGAATACACAGAGGGTCCGGATTTGCAAATTCGGGGTCCCGACAACGCCTTGCCGACCGCCGAGCCAACCGGGCATCCTGAGGTGGTTTCAGGTACCTTACTTGTGGATTCAGTTGATGCCCTTGTTCTGTTTGATTCTGGAGCTTCCTATTCCTTTGTGTCGTCTGAGTTTGCTAGTAGAGCTAAGTTGGGGGTACAACGGATCTCTGAGTCGGTGATAGTCAGTTCTCCTGGGGGTTTGATTGCTAGTTCTTTGGTTTGCCCCGGTTGCACCATTTCCTTTGATGATTAGGTTTTCTTTGCCAATCTTATGGTGATCCAGTTGGCTCCTTTTGATGTCATTTTGGGCATGGACTGGTTGCATCAGTACCGTGCCAAGATCTGTTGCTTTTGGAGGACGGTTACCTTGCAGGCCCCGTCAGGAGTAGAGTTGACCTTTCAGGGTGGTATACCTTCCAGTTCTGTCTTTGCTTTGGCTAGTCTGTTTTCTGGTCGCCGTTTGAGACAGTTGGGTTTCCTCATGACCTTGTCTAAGAAGCCATCTTCTTCTGTTTCCATTGAGGAGATTCCTGTAGTAAAGGAGTTTGTCGATGTGTTCCCTGATGAGTTGCCTAGTCTACCTCCCGCGAGGAATGTGGAGTTTCGTATTGATCTTGTTCCTGGCACTCGACCTATTTCTATTTCCCCATACAACTTGGCTCGTCCTTTTCAAGACGAGTTGAAAAAGCAGTTGGAGGATCTGTTGGCCAAGGGCTTTATTCGGCGTAGCGTTTCGCCATGGGGAGCACCCGTCCTCTTCGTCTCGAAGAAGGATGGAAGTTGGCGCATGTGCATTGATTATCGTGCTCTTAATCAAGTGACAGTCAAAAACAAGTATCCTTTGCCTCGCATTGAGGATCTGTTTGACCAACTGAAGTGAGCAAAGGTGTTCTCCAAGATTGATCTTCAGTCGGGGTATAATCAGTCTGTGTGAGGGAGCAGGACATTGAGAAGACTGCTTTCTCCACTAGGTATGGGCATTATGAATTTAAAGTTATGTCTTTTGGACTAACTAATGCTCCTGCTGTCTTTATGGAGGCGATGAACAGCATGCTACACAAGTACCTTGATGAGTTTGTGGTAGTGTTCATCGATGACATTCTGGTTTACTCTAAGTCAGAAGAGGAGCATGAGCAGCATTTGAGGCTTGTGCTGAGTACCTTGAGGGAAAATCAGTTCTTTGCTAAGCTGAAAAAGTGCGAGTTCTGGATTTCAGAAGTGGGTTTTCTTGGCCACATCATTAATCCAGAGGGCATATCCGTAGATCCTAGCAAAGTCTCAGCAGTTTTGGATTGGAAGAGGCATTCCAATGTCAAAGAGGTGCGTAGTTTCCTTGGGTTAGCTGGCTACTATCGGCGTTTTGTGCAGGATTTCTCTATCATTGCCAAGCCACTTTCGCAGCTAACTCAGAAGGGGATGAAATTTCAGTGGACTGCAGAGTGTGAGCTCAGTTTCTGCACTTTGAAGGAGAAGTTAGTGAATGCTCCTGTTCTTACCCTTCCCGAGCCTGGGAAGCGCTTCACCGTTTATTCGGATGCTTGTCGTTTGGGACTTGGTTGTGTGCTCATGCAAGATGGCAAGGTGATTGCTTATGCATCGAGGCAGTTGAAAAGGCATGAGCAGAATTATCCCACGCATGATCTTGAGCTAGCCGCTGTGGTGTTTGCATTGAAGATATGGAGGCATTACCTGTTTGGCGAGTCTTGTGATATCTTCACTGATCAGAAGAGCCTCAAGTACATCTTTACTCAGAAAGATTTGAACTTGAGGCAGAGGAGGTGGCTAGAATTGATAAAGGATTATGACCTCACTATCCAGTATCATCCGGGAAAGGCCAATGTGGTGGATGACGCTCTCAGTCGCAAGACAATGCCCCCTGTCGTTGATTGTCTTGTTGCTGATTTTGAGCGATTGGGAGTCTCCCATCGCTGCGGGGATCGTGCAAGCTGAAACTCAATTGATTCTTGAGTCGGGCCGATTCCCGAGCGTGCAGCGGAGGCACAAAGAAGATGACCATTTGCTCCAAAGGTGAGGATGCGCCTGGAGGATGGCAAGACTGGAGACTTTACCGTTGATGATGCGGGAGCTTTGAGGTTTCAGGGTCGTCAGGCGCACTCGTAAATCCCAAGTGAAAGAGGTCATTCTGAAAGAGGCTCATCGCACCCCGTACACAGTCCATCCTGGGGAGACCAAGATGTACAGGGACTTAAAGAAGAATTTCTGGTGGAAAAGGATGAGAGTGGATATTGCCAAGTATGTGGCGTCTTGTGGAATTTGTCAGAAGATCAAGGCCGAGCATAAGCGTCCTGATGGTCTGTTGCACCCATTGGAGATTCCTGTGTGGCCTTGGGATGACATCTCCATGGATTTCGTGGTTGGCCTACCTCGTACTCCACGAGGGAAGGATGCTGTTTGGGTTTTGGTGGACCGTCTTAGCAAGTCCGCGCACTTCATTCCTATCCGCACAACCCATTCAGCGAGCGATTTGGCTCCCATCTATGTGCGGGAGATTGTGAGATTGCATGGTGTACCCAAGACCATTATTTCTGATCGGGATGCAAAGTTTGTCTCCAAGTTTTGGGAGAGCTTACAGAGTGCTTTGGGTACACAGCTTCGCCTTAGTACCGCTTTCCACCCTCAGACAGATGGGCAGTCTGAGCGTACCATTCAGACTTTGGAGGATATGCTCAGGGCCTGTGTGATGGCTTGGAAAGGTAGCTGGGAAGATCATTTGCCATTGGCAGAGTTTGCTTATAATAACAGCTATCATTCCAGCATCCGGGCTGCTCCTTATGAGGTACTGTATGGCCGGAAGTGCAGATCGCCGCTTTCTTGGGATGCTGTAGGAGAGAGAGCAGTTCTTGGACCAGATTGGGTTCAGCAGACTGTTGTTCGCGTAGCGGAGGTACGATAGAATCTTCTTGCAGCGTAGAGCCGACAGAAAAGCTATGCTGATGTTAGGAGGCGAGATTTGGAGTTTGAGGTGGGTGATAGTGTACTCTTGCGAGTATCTCCCACCAAGGGTGTGGTTCGATTTGGCACCAAAGGAAAACTCAGTCCGAGGTATGTTGGGCCATTTCCTATCATCGTCCGAGTTGGTAAGCTGGCTTATCGTCTGGAGCTACCAGAGTCAATGCAAGGTGTGCACAATGTGTTCCATGTCTCGATGTTGAGGAAGTACTTGCATGATCCGGAGTTGGTGGTTCCGTTAGAACCATTAGTGCTTGAGCAGGACCTCACATTCGAGTCTCGTCCTGTGAAAATTCTGGGGACTTTGGAGCGAGTGATGAAGAATAGGACTCTCAAGTTTGTCAAAGTCTTGTGGTCACATCAAACCGAGAGAGAAGCGACTTGGGAGCTGGAGTCTCGCATGCGCTAGAAGTATCCCGAGCTTTTCGCCTCAGGTATGTGATGTGAAACCTAGCTATCTTCGGTTTTGCTGGGTTGCGTTTTGGTGCGTTTTAGATTCGAGGTCGAATCCTGTTGAAGGGGGGAAGAATGTGACACCACGGAGTGTCGTAACCTCATTTAATGAGCATGATGAGGTCAAAAACATTATGAAATATGGTATTGGAGGTTAAAACCATATGGTATGAGGTTTAATCGTGTTTCCGGGCCGTTTCCGGGAGTTTGGGCCTTTCCGGGGGAGTTTAGGCCTAAAAGAAGTGGTTGTGGGCTTTGGTGGGATGGAGTATGAGTCCATTTAGGACTAGGATTCCTGTATGGGCTGGTTTAAGGGGCTCCCCCTGCCCCCTTGTTGCGCCCCCACACCCCCTTGTGCGCCCACCCCTCCCCCTTGAGCCCTCTCTCTCCCCCCCTTGGCCGTGCGCCTCCCCTCCCCTTGCCCTTTGCTCCCCACCTCTCCTCCACCCCTTGCTGCCCTAGCGTAGCCTCCCCACCCCTGCACCTCGAAGATCCATCCGTTGGAGCGAGGAGCGAGGAGCGATCCGGGAGGAGATCTATTGGGTTTTCGCGCGTCGGGCGAAGGTATGGCCATGGGACTCCATGGGGTTGGGCTAGGTACTGTTCTAAGGATCAATATCATGTTTTTAGATCAATTGGTGGTGCTGGAATTGAGTAGATTAGATGAAATCTAGAAGTTGTCACGTTCTCTGTTTCGGACAGCTTGAGCAGTCGACCTAGCGTTCGGTTTTTCGCCAATTTAGAGTCGGAATTTGGTCGTACGGATGTTGAAGAAGTTGTAGGTAATTTCAGTAACTTTCAGTGGGTATAAAGAACTTTAAATTCTGCCCAGCCGTTTGAAAGTTATGCTTGTTTTACCGAACGTATTAAAATCTGTGACGTGATTGGAACAGATCACGGTATTTTGTAGATTAAACAACTTTAGATTCCGAATCAGTCTTTCCATATACTTAGAAAAAGTTAGGAAATTTCCTAAGCTACGCGAGTATGTACTCTTTTTATTGATTTGGAGTCTTAGAACCCGAGTTATGCCTTTTGGAAGGCTGCTGTCCCGGAAGGACAGAACCTCTGTTTTTGTGTATTGCAAGTAGTTGGCAATGTCGGGGTAGATGAGGGTTTGCATACTGTTTTGTGGACATGATTGTGAGTGTGTGGTACCTATGTGCAGGTGGTGTGACCCCGGGAGTGCCTTCTACTTCCCGCCAATCCGTTGCCCGTGGTTGAGGCAAGTGTGTTGTAATGGTTAGCGATTTGTAGGTTGCTTGTTGAGACTAGATGAAAATTGATTATATGATATGATCACTTGCCATGCTTTAATGATTGCCAATGATATGATGAGTATGTTTATTATGTTATGATGCCATGTGTTAATGTACAAAGTTAATTATGATGTTGGCATATTTGCATAAATGGCATGTTACATGGCCCGGGCGGTGAGAAAGTCATAACTAGTCCGAGGAAGGTCGGTGAGAAAGTTATGACTATTCCGGAGAGCCAATGAGTAAGTCCTACATCGTGATTCCATCCACCGCGGTGTGGGGAAGCGAGGAGTAGGCACCCTCCATCTTCGGGATGGAAGGGGGGAAAAGGGTGCACACCGACGGGTGCGTACTCAACCATACCGGTATGAGTTTCCAAGGAGATTTGAGCATCGCATCGCATTGCATACATAGTAATGATGATAATGCTTTGTGATCATGAATGAGATGGTTTACATGATGTGAGATATTATTGTGAAATCATGTGCTGAAAAATTGGTTTAGAATTGAATTTGCAAAATGTGTTGTTGATTATTTGATGTGCTTGTGATAGCATGATGATTATTTTTACTTGATGCAATGCGCTCGTGTGAGTGGTTGCATGGACTGATCTTGAGTCAAGTCGTGGACTTGTGTTCGAAAAATTGTTTTGTCGTTTATTCATGTGCAGGTGTTGCTTGAGGTCGAATGTGGTCGATGACGAGGATCGGAACTAGGTTCTGGGATGAATCGAGGTTCAGATGATCAGGGATGTCATGCGGGGCGTTCGGACTAGAGAACAGTGTACGTGAGGGAGAGTGAGTCACGCGGTAGCGGCAGGTGGGCCATACGTGTGAATGGGAGTTTTTGTTGGAATTGTATGCATATTTTTGGCCATGTGTTTTTGGGCCAAATAAATATGCATATAAATTTTAATTAGAGATGAAAGGCTAGAAAGTTGAGTTGTATAGAGTTCGGCTGTCACCTTGCGTAAGAAGTCCTTCATGGACTCGGACACGGCGTCCGGCCTCGAGTGGTATGCAAGTCGACTCGGATGCGTGCATAGCAATATAAAAAGGAGGCTGCGCTCGATGAAAGCAATAACACGGAGGCGAGGCAGAGCGACAGGAGAAGAAAAGGAGCGAGGCTTCGGCGTGTACACGGGGAAGAAAAAAATCGCTGCTACGGGTCTCGACGCTTTTGGAGCGTAGCCAGTGCGTGTGGAGGTGCAAGTGTTCGACTCCAAGTGCTAATATATAGTACTCATCCGTTGCCTTCTGTACATGACAATGAGTATACTAACTTTATGATTGAATGCATGCTAGTTCTGTGCTTAGTATTTTTATGCTTCACGTATTGATTATTTGATATAGTCTTGAACTGCTAGATTAGTGCTTAAGGATCATTGAATTTATAAGCTCAGTCTATTTTCTTTAATAATCTTAGATTAAATATTCTAGATTGATTCTTGCCGTTTGGTTAATATCTTACTAATTTTCAAAATTACAAAAAACCTTGTTTTAGCTTCCGCACAATCATTCACCCCCCCTCTGATTGCTATATTAGTCCATATCGATCCTACAAGTGGTATCAGAGCGAGGTTAAGGCATGGCGTCAGATAAGTATGTTAATCGTCCTCCTATGCTTAATGATTCAAATTTTTCTTATTGGAAGAGTCGCATGCATGAAGGGTTTCGAAGCATGGAAAACAAAAATTTTCCTACGATTGCAACCAAACACCAAGATCATATCTAGGAGATGCAAGTAAACGGTTTCAGAAGGACTCACCCTCGTAGACCAAAAGCGGGAATAACGTTCCCGCAAACAAACGTGGTTGATGTAGAGGTACACTCCCGACTTCAAAGTCGCGAAGATGAGCGCCACAAACGGCAGCGCCTCCGTACTTGGTCACACGTACGGATCAACGATGACCTCCAATCCCTCGTTCCAGCGGGGCAGCGGAAGTAGTGGATCCCCGGAAAACTCCAACAACACTACAGCTTAGTGGTGGTGGTGGTGGAGAAATAATTCAGCAAATGGCCGCATAAGCCACAGCTCGAAAAACAGATCAGCAGGAGGAGGGAGAATGGACCAACCAAAGGGTCAAATGGATGAACACCCAAAGAGAGGAGCTCCTCCCTCCCTTTTATAGGAGGAGGAGGAGGCATGCCAAGGGGTGGCCGGCGCATGGGGGGGTGCCCCTTGCCCTCCCTCTCTTCATGTGAGTGATCTCTCCACTCACTTAAATCAACCCACTTTGGTTTCCATTAAAACCCCACTCAAGAAATGAAAGGTTTTCTCCCATAAATAAATAAACATTTTTATTTCAGATATTTTAATATTTGTTAATTCTTTTAATTAACAAACATTAACATATACCCCCTTTAACTATTCCGATATCCCGAAACTATTCCGGTGATACTCGGAATAAATCCTCAGATCATTCCATATTTTTCTCCGGTGTTTCGTATCCACTCAAATGCATCGATGAACCTTAAGTGTGTCACCCTACGGTTCGTGAATAAAATGGACATGATTGAGACTCCTCTCAGATCAATAATCATCAGCGGGATCTGGAGATCCATAATGACTCCCATTCACTCAACGATGAACTAGTGATCGCATAAACCGTAAACGACATAACCAATTCCTTTTGTCTCACAATATTTTACTTGTCCGGATCCGATCATCAGTATCAACTATACCTAGTTCGATCCCGCTACCAACAAGTACTCTTTACTCGCTCCGTGATATGACATTCTTGTGACCTAGTCACGTGCTTGCAAGCGATGTCAATGTGATATCACCGAGAGGGCCCAGAGTATATCTCTCGTCATCTGGATGGACAAATCCCACTCTTGATGCATGAGCCTCAACTAATACTTTCATAGTACCCAAATCCATCTTTATAGTCACCGTGTTACGGAGTGACGCTTTGATGTCATCAAAGTACTCTTCCTGAGTTAGTGATTGACATCATCTCATGGTCTAAGGAAAAGAGCTATTTCAGATGTGTTTGATACAAAGAACAAACTAAATGACTTGATCGTATTTGCTATACCAACTTGGGTGTATGTTCATCACATCATTCTTCTAATGACATGACCCCGTTATTAACAACATCCAATGTTCATGATCAGGAAACCTTGATCATCAGTTAATCAACGAGCTAGTTTAAAAAGAGGCTTTACTAGGAACCCTTTTGTTTATTAAACACACATGTATTAACGTTTCCGATTAATACAATTTTAGCATGAGAAATAAACATCTATTATAAACATGGAATATGATAATAAACAATTTATTATTGCCTCTCGGGCATATTCCCTTCAATGCAATCCTATATTGAAGCTCAAGGTAATGATGTTTGGCGCAAAGTTTCTACTGTTTTTGATGTTCCTGATATAGTTACCAATGATAACAATGTAGACGTTGATCTGAATGCTAAAGCTAGAAACTTGATTTTTCAAGGAATTTCTGAAAAAGAATTTGATCGAGTTTCTCATCTACGTTCTGCTTATTCTGTTTGGAAGACATTATGTGACTATCATGAAGGTTCTACTAAGATTAAGAAAGTGCGCAAAAATATTTACCAAAAAGACTTTTCTGATTTTGCTATGAGACCAGGTGAATCAATTGATGATCTTTTCTCTCGATTTGAGAAAATCTTGTGTAATTTGCGTGGTGTTGGAGTTACTAATTCAGTTGAGGATAACGCTAGTAAAATTTTGAGATCTCTTAGTTCTGAATGGCGCATGGTTGTTACTGCAATTAATCAAACTGTTGACTTGGATACTTTGACCATGGATGATCTTTATTCTAGACTGAAAACTTATGAGATGGATTCTTTGTCACCTAGTGATAATAAATCCTCTACACATGCACTTGTTGCTAACCCCAGCACTTCGTCTGGATTACCATCTTTTGGTTCCTTGTCTGCATTGGCTTCTTTTTCAGATGAACAGTTTGAGATGCTTCCTGAAGAAGATCTTGTGCTCATCTCCTCACGTGCTTTTAAAGCACTCAACAATTTGAGGATGAGGAGGCGTGGAGGCACAACTTCGAGGTCCTTCAACTGTTTTGAGTGTGGTCTTCCCGGGCATATTAAAGCAAACTGTCACAAGTTGAAGAAGAAGGAAGAAAGGGAACCGACACAACGCAGCTCAAGACACACTACCCCTAGGCATTCCAATTTTCGAAAAGTTGCTAAAAAGGTCTTAGCCGCCATAGAGGAGTGTGATCTTAGCGATGTGGACTTTGAGAGTGATGATGAGCCACATGACAAGAAGAAGGACAAAAAAGGAGATCCTGATGATGACTTCACCGGGATGTGTTTCATGGCTAGAAGGGATAGCGACAACGACTCTGACCTTGAAGAGGTAAGACCTTCTTATGATGACCTTGAGTATGCCATGGTTAAATTAGCTTCAGAACTTAAAAAATCTAAGAAAGCTCTTAAAGAAAAAGATCTAGAAATTGATAGTTCCAAGTCTGAAATTGCAAGGCTTAGATCTTTAATTCCTGATGATGATTCTTGCAAATCTTGTGATATGCTACAATCTGAAGTTATTGCTTTAAGGAATGTTCATGCTTCCCTGTTGCATCAAAATGAGAAACATATTAAACATGCTAGCTGTTCCACTGATGATTTGCATGGTTTAAACTCTTGTCCTAAATGCTCAATTCTTGAATTGAAATTGAAAGATGCAAATGCTAGAGTTTCTCGTGATGACTAATGATATGCTCACTCATGAGGTTCTTTCATGCTCTACTTGTCGCAAACAGAAAGAGAAAGTTGATATTCCTTGCAATAATTGTCTTGTGCTCTCTCGAAAAGTTGATTACTTGGAAAAGTCTTTAGAGCGTTTTACTAAAGGAAAGAAAAACCTAAATATGATTTTGGATCAATCAAAAGTCAGCACTCATCACAAAGGTTTAGGTTTTGATCCTTATGCTCATCACAAATCACATGCTCCTACTGTTGTTAAAACTCTTGAAAGTGGAAAGTTTGAAATTGTCAAAGAGCCTGAGAAAACTGTTTTTAAATCTGCTGGAACTTTATCTTCTACTATGATGAGTGCAAATGTTGCTTCTACTTCTAAAGCTAAACATCATATTAAATACAATTGCACTCACTGTGGTAAAGATGGCCATTTAGTTCAGTTCTGCTTTAGACTAGCTAAACAGCAAAGGAGAGAAAGGTTCAATGCTAAGTCTAATGTCAGAAAGGCACACTCTGCTTCTCATTATGATAAAAATCCTCGTGTTATGTCTATCGGTTTCAGGTGTCGTATGTCTCAATACTGATTCCTAAAACTCTTTTATCTAACCCCAAAGATTGAGACATCGACATTCCCTTTGTGTAGGTTGTGCGAGAGAGGAAGGAGAACATATGGTTCATAGATTCTCGGATGTTCACGCCATATGACTGAGATTCAAAATGGTTCTCCTCCCTCACACAAAGTTCAGGTGATGAGGTTATCACTTTTGGCGACGATTCAAAGGGACGGATTCTTGGAAAAGGAATTGTGCGAGTCAATGAAAACTTCGTTCTCAAGGATGTAGCTTTGGTAAGTAAGCTCAAGTATAATTTGCTCTCAGTCTCTCAGTTGCTTGATGAAGATCTTGAGGTGAGATTTAAGAAAAATTCTTGTCGTATATTAGATGTTTCCGAAAATCTAGTATGCAACATCACTCGCATTGGTCGCTTGTTTAAAGGTGATTTTTCATATCCAACATCTGAAACTACATGTCTTGTCTCCCAAGTTTCTAAAGATTTAACTTTTTGGCATCGTAGACTTGGTCATATTGGTTTCGATCATCTTTCACGCATAAGTAAATCAAACTTGCTTAGAGGTTTGCCTGAATTAAAGATTGATAAAACAAGTAATTTGGTTTGCTCCTCCTGTCAACATGGAAAAATGACTGCATCTCCACATTTTCCTATTTCTGCTGTTATAACTAATGCTCCAGGTCAGCTTCTACATATGGACACTGTTGGACCTGCTAGAGTGAAATCTGCAGGAGGTAAGTGGTATGTTCTTGTTATTGTGGATGATTACTCTAGGTACTCTTGGGTATATTTCTTGTCTACCAAAGATGAAGTTTTTGAATGTTTTCAAGAGCTTGCATTAAGGTTGTTTAGGGAATTGCCTGAAGCACTTAAAGTAATTAGGAGTGATAATGGAGGAGAATTCAAGAACACTCTTTTTGCTTCATTTTGTTCCAAACATGGTATTGAGCATCAATTTTCTTCTGCTCGTGTTCCTCAACAAAATGGTGTAGTTGAGAGGAAAAATCGTACATTAGTTGAGATGGCTAGGACTATGCTTGATGAATTTTCAACTCCTAGGAAGTATTGGGCTGAAGCTATATCTACTGCTTGCTATGTTTCAAATAGAGTATTTTTGAGAGCAAATCTACATAGAACTTCCTATGAACTTCGTTTTGGTCGCACTCTAGCATCTCTCATATGCGTGTTTTTTGTTGCAAATGCTTTATTCTCAAACATGGAAATCTTGATAAATTTGAATCTAGATGCTCAGATGGACTTTTTCTTGGTTATGCTCTTCATACTCGTGGTTACCGTGTGCTGAATTTAGAGACTAACAAAATCATTGAGACTTGTGAAGTCACTTTTGATGAGGCTAGTCCCAGTACTAGACCCGACTCTTCAGCGACACAGGTGACTTGCGGTTCTGAAAGTATCTTTTTGGAAGAAAGTGATGATGAAGATGAAGATTACAGTGGCAATCAAGTTGACAACCCAGCCCAGTCAGACCAGCCACAGGAAGAAACTCAAGCAACTATAGAATCCTCACATGATACTGTACATGAGACAACTCCAGAAGTTTCTGCACCAATGCACATACAACGTAGACATCCTCCTGGACAGATGATTGGTGAGTTAAACGTGCGTGTACTTCGAAACAGGTACAATACTAATGCCTCATATGCTCATACTGCTTTTGTTGCATCGTTTGAACCCCAAGATGTAAGTCACGCTTTATCTGATGAGTCTTGGATTAATGCCATGCATGAGGAACTTGAGAATTTTGAGCGCAATCAGGTTTGGGTCTTAGTTCCACCTCCTGTAGGTCATAATATTATTGGAACTAAATGGGTATTTAAGAATAAACAAAATGAAGATGGGGTTGTTGTAAGAAATAAAGCTAGGTTGGTTGCTCAAGGTTTTACTCAAATTGAAGGACTTGATTTTGATGAAACTTTTGCACCTGTTGCAAGACTTGAAGCCATTAGAATTTTGTTGGCCTTTGCTGCATCTAAGGGTTTTAGATTGTATCAAATGGATGTTAAAAGCGCTTTTCTTAATGGCTTCATCAATGAGGAGGTTTTTGTTAAACAACCACCTGGTTTTGAGAATCCCAAGTTTCCAGATCATGTTTTCAAACTGTCAAAAGCTTTATATGGTTTAAAACAAGCACCTCGGGCTTGGTATGAGCGTCTTAAATCATACCTGTTGAAAAATGATTTTGTAATGGGCAAAATTGATAAAACCTTGTTTACACTCAAACATGGCAAAGATCTTTTACTTGTTCAGATTTATGTGGATGATATCATCTTTGGAGGTACTTCTCATGCTCTTGTTGCCAAGTTTTCAGACACTATGAGCAGGAATTTGAGATGAGTATGATGGGTGAGCTCACATACTTTTGGGCTTACAAGTCAAGCAAACAAAGCAAGGTATCTTTATTCATCAAACGAAGTACACAAAAGATCTTCTTCGACGTTTTGAGATGGATACATGCAAACCAATTTCCACACCAATTGGTACAACAACTGTTTTGGATCCGGATGAAGAAGGAGAAACGGTTGATCAAAAGGAGTATCGAAGGATGATTGGATCGCTTCTTTATCTCACTGCTTCAAAGCCAGATATATACTTTGCGGTGTGCTTGTGTGCTCGTTTTCAAGCTTCCCCACGTGCTTCTCATCGACAAGCGGTAAAACGAATTCTTCGCTATTTACAATCCACTTTAGAGTTTGGCTTATGGTACTCTTCATCATCTTGTTTATCACTTAGAGCCTACTCTGATGCTGATTTTGCGGGTTGTAGAATTAATAGGAAAAGTACCTCTGGAACATGTCACTTTATTGGTACATCTTTAGTTGCTTGGTCATCTAGAAAACAAGTTTCTGTTGCTCTCTCAACTGCTGAATCTGAATTTGTTGCTGCTGCTGCATGTTGTGCACAAGTGCTTTGGATGATTTCAACTTTAAAGGATTTTGGATTATATTTAGATAGTGTTCCACTTTTCTGTGATAACACTAGTGCTATCAATATTGCTAAAAATCCAGTGCAACATTCTCGAACAAATTATATTGATATTCGCTATCATTTTCTTCGAGATCATGTGGAAAAGGGAGATGTTGTTTTGCATTTTGTTGATTCTGAGTTGCAACTTGCTGATATTTTCACAAAACCACTTGATGCTTCTCGATTTGCTTTTCTAAGAGGAGAATTGGGAGTTGTGCATCCCATGAGCCTGTTTTGAGGGGGAGTTTCCTTGCCAAGTCCTTTAGTTGATGAGCTTATTTTATCATATTTCTTTATATATTATGTAATTGAGCTGATATACGACAATCTAAATTGCTTTACTTGAACTAAAAGTGACATTGCGGAATTCCTTGGTTAGATTGTCTATAGCTAAATACTCTGTGATATCTTACTCTTCTAGGCTTGATATTGAATCTTTTTGACAAATTTGGGCTATGGAGCAAGTGTGTTTTCAACTTTACTCTTTCAAAAGGCCTTTTAATCTCTGTGCATGTTTACAATCAAAGAAAAAGAAAAAGCAAAGGGAATCAATAAAAAGGGGTTGTTAAAAGCAAAGGTCTCAAGTTGTGCGCTTCAGACTTGCTTTCCTCTAAAAAGATAAGATGTATGCTTCAAGCATGCCATTCCCTAAAAAGACAAGATGTATGCTTCAAGCATGCCACTCCGATAAAATAAAAGAAGTATGCTTCAAGCATGCCACATGCAGTTAATCGTTTTTTAAAAGATTAAATTGGTCTACTAGATTGGAGTTGAAACTACTTGCTCGCCATGAGTTGTTAGTTGCTTCAGTTTTGAGCCTTGCTTTTCTGCTGAGGTTTTACTTAGTACTTGGCTATAGTAGACTGAACTAGGGTTGAGATGCATGTCATTCCCTAACTTGTTAAAATCACATCAAGTTCATGTATTTTGCTTATTATGTGATATATAAGGTTATATGATCGAATGAGCTCATCTTTTCCTATCTTGGCACTCATTTGTTTCTCTTTTGTGAAATCATTGCTAAAGGAAAAATTTTGAACATGTTGTTCACTCCCTTGTATTCTTGATAAATCCATTGTCAAAGGGGGAGAATTTTGGACACATTGCACATTCACTCACATTATTCTTCTTAGGGGGAGATTTGTCTTATTTCACCTAGGGGGAGTTTGTCACTTTACATATTGTCAAAGGGGGAGATTTTGTGTTTTTCACTTTGGCTTTTGATTTTAAACTCTTTGATTTCAAAAACTTTCCTTGTGAAGTGAATGTGAATTGCAAATGTTCAATTTTAAGTGGTGTTGCCAATGTTTTCATCAAGGGGGAGATTGTGAAATCATGTGCTGAAAAATTGGTTTAGAATTGAATTTGCAAAATGTGTTGTTGATTATTTGATGTGCTTGTGATAGCATGATGATTATTTTTACTTGATGCAATGCGCTCGTGTGAGTGGTTGCATGGACTGATCTTGAGTCAAGTCGTGGACTTGTGTTCGAAAAATTGTTTTGTCGTTTATTCATGTGCAGGTGTTGCTTGAGGTCGAACGTGGTCGATGACGAGGATCGGAACTAGGTTCTGGGATGAATCGAGGTTCAGATGATCAGGGATGTCATGCGGGGCGTTCGGACTAGAGAACAGTGTACGTGAGGGAGAGTGAGTCACGCGGTAGCGGCAGGTGGGCCATACGTGTGCATGGGAGTTTTTGTTGGAATTGTATGCATATTTTTGGCCATGTGTTTTTGGGCCAAATAAATATGCATATAAATTTTAATTAGAGATGAAAGGCTAGAAAGTTGAGTTGTATAGAGTTCGGCTGTCACCTTGCGTAAGAAGTCCTTCATGGACTCGGACACGGCGTCCGGCCTCGAGTGGTATGCAAGTCGACTCGGATGCGTGCATAGCAATATAAAAAGGAGGCTGCGCTCGATGAAAGCAATAACACGGAGGCGAGGCAGAGCGACAGGAGAAGAAAAGGAGCGAGGCTTCGGCGTGTACACGGGGAAGAAAAAAATCGCTGCTACGGGTCTCGACGTTTTGGAGCGTAGCTGTGCGTGTGGAGGTGCAAGTGTTCGACTCCAAGTGCTAATATATAGTACTCATCCATTGCCTTCTGTACATGATAATGAGTATACTAACTTTATGATTGAATGCATGCTAGTTCTGTGCTTAGTATTTTTATGCTTCACGTATTGATTATTTGATATAGTCTTGAACTGCTAGATTAGTGCTTAAGGATCATTGAATTTATAAGCTCAGTCTATTTTCTTTGATAATCTTAGATTAAATATTCTAGATTGATTCTTGCCATTTGGTTAATATCTTACTAATTTTCAGAATTACAAAAAACCTTGTTTTAGCTTCCGCACAATCATTCACCCCCCTCTGATTGCTATATTAGTCCATATCGATCCTACAATTATTGCCATGTAATTGTTCTTGTTGTACCATTGCAATATGCTTGCTGAGTTTTGAACTCACGCTTGTGTTTTCTTGTTGTTTTAGATACCATGAGACCGGCATGCGGGGAAGGGAAATAGTCACACTTCCGCACGTAGCTTCACCCATTTGATTCCACAAGTCATTCATTTAGTCTTTGATAATAAACTGCGTGTGATGATTATTGCTTTAAGGTTTAGCTTTGCTAAATGAGAGTCTTATTGTTCAATTGACTCTTGGAGACATTAAATGCTTGAAACTAGACTTATATTGTTGAGTCTTTAATTATTGCTGTTTTAGTTGTCTCTCATATTGCCATACATTGCTATACTGTTGTTGTTCCTTCAAATCATGTTAAAACAAAGGAGATGCTGCCGAAATCTCGGGTTTTAGCATTTACTCCTTTGCTGTAATTTGTCTTAATTCATGGTATTTAGATGTTGTTTAGCTTACGTTTGGTAGCATTCGGGCATACTAGATGCCGGGGTGTTACAATATGTTTAACTGTATTTTCATTTGTGATAAGTGATATATTCATCCCATAGCAAAAGAGTTGAGATACTGCAAGCAGACCAAGTTGAATATGTAATTATGTATCAAATGGCATATATTGTTATGCAGAGTTGAGATATATATGTTCACGAGTTATGGCATATATTGTTATGCATAGCTAAATTATGTTCACGGATTATGAGGATGGTAACATGAACTAATGGATTTGCCACTCTTGTTTGACAAAACAAATGTCAGAACAGGGATAAAAAAGATTAACTTGCAATTGAAAAGAACATCACAAGCTCTTTGCTTCAAAACCTAAACCATCACATGTTCTCCAAATTTTTCGTTTACACAACCAAGAATAGTAACAAATTTAGGGCAGGTCGATGGAAAGGGAACCAACCTATAGCGTCACTGTTCTGAGATTGAGCTGGGGACGCTGGGGATGGAGATCACGGAAGGGCGCAGGGGAGGGGATCGAGAGGAATGAGCGCAGGCATAGGGGAGGGGATCGGTAGGAAGGCGCGTAGGGGAGCAGTGCCGGGCAACCCTGGGGATGGAGATCACGTACCGAAGAGCGCAGGGGAGGGGGATCCGGAGAAAGGTGCGCGCGCAGGTCGTAGGGAGGGGATCGGCAGGAAGGACCGTGCGCAGGCCGCAGGGAGGCGATCACGGAAGGCACAAGGGAGGGGGGTCGGGAGGAAGAGCGCAGGGGGGCGGCGCTGGGGATGGAGATCATGGATCGATGGAACACAAAAGAAGAGATGTAGTAGATTGATTTTGTTTTTGTTAGGAACTGATGAGCCGGAAGTCTGTGCCAAAAAAAATTGCCTGTCCCACTTTTTTTCTATGCCATCCTACGGGTGAGATAACGACGGGAAAAATAGTGGTAGTTAGTACCTATTTTTTTGGAAGGGGCCACTGAACAAAATCGATTAACGACCGAAATTTTCTCACGGTTGTTATTTATTGGTCATTAATACTCGTAATTCTAGTAGTGTGAGTGGATTCTTCACCGCGCCACCATCGTGTTCGACATGACGAAGGGCCTATTGACGGGATCAGAGCATTCACTGTCCGCCTACGCCAAGTGCAATGGCTGGACGGTTTTAATCCGAAAGGCATTACCAAGTTTGACGGAGAAAGAGACCTGGAGGCCTGGCTGCAGGTCTACTCCCTTGCAGTCAAAGCGGCCGGAGGGGACCACAATGTGATGGCAAATTATCTGCCAGTCATGTTGGCTCCTTCGGCCCAAGCATGGCTTACAGGGCTTCCAAGGGACTCCATCGACTCTTGGGGAGACCTCTGTGACCAATTCATCACGAATTTTTAGGGCACTTTCGAGAAGCTTGGAACCCCCTGGGACCGCTACCAGCTCCATCAGAAGAAGAACGAAACCCTGAGGGAGTTCATCCGACGCTTTACGCAGAAAAAGAATACTGTTCGAGACGTCTCAGATGCGGTCGTCATCGCGGCCTTCCAGAAAGGCGCAGCGACCCCGATCTCATAAAAAAGATATCCCGAAAACCCCCAACCACAGCTCGGGAGATGTTCACCTTGGCTGATCGCTATGCAGCCGCATCAGATGCATTAGCGGATCGCCGAGAAGATCGACCCCCGCAAAAGACAAGAAAGATAACACTGAACCCCCGAAGCAAAAGGACAAAAAGCGGAAGGGAGAAGATTTGGTCGCAATAGCCGAGCGTGGAAGGACGAGAACTCCTCAGAACAAATAATACGACGAAGTAATGATTGCCCAATGCCCTTTCCACCCGAAAGGAAAGCACGCGGCAAAAGATTGTTTCACTTTGAAAAGGTTCGCACGAGAAAATTGGAACCGGTCAGAACCCAAAGATAAGAAGGAGACTGGGAAGAAAGACAACCCCTTAGTAGAGGGCGAGTTCCTAGAGATAGAACAAGAGTTCAACTTCATATTTGGGGGTTCGGGCGCATATGAGTCCAAACGGAAACAAAAGCTTACCGCTTGGGATATCAATGCGATCACTCCGGCGACCCCCCAATATCTGAAGTGGTCGGAAGCTTCCATCACCTTTGATCGCTTAGATCACCCCGATCATGACCTTTTCCTGGCAGATATCCCTTGGTACTGGATCCAGTCATACGCAGTGCGAAACTCAAGAGGGTGCTGGTCGACGGTGGTAGCGGGCTCAATATTTTGTTTGCCAAAAACCCTCGATGACATGAAGATACCACGGACCGAGCTCAAGCATAGTCCATCGCCATTCCATGGGGTGATTCCTGGGTCTTCTTCTGTGCCACTCGGATAGATTGTTTTGCCCATCACGTTCGGGACGAAAGACAATTACAGGACGGAATACATGAACTTTGAAGTACCCGATTTCGAGACAGCATACCATGCCATCTTGGGAAGACCAGGCCTGGCAACGTTCATGGCAGTTTCGCACTACACTTATTCAATGCTCAAGATGACAGGACCCAAAGGAGTCATCACGATTCGTGGAGACATACGATAGTCTTTTCAATGTGACAAGGAGAGTTACGAGATGGACGAGATCCTACGGACATCAGCCGACTTGCAGAAAATCCGACTAGCGGCATCCGCCCCACAAGACGAAGACGTGCCAGCCAAAAAACAAGCAAAAGCCAAGATCCAACCTGGCGAAGACACTATACCACAACACACAATTAGCGTCGGACGTCCGACGGCAATAGTGGGTAAATGCCAACAGAAGATAAGTCGGTAAAAGCTTACAACTGATGACCTATCGGGAATTATCTCTACAGTGTCAGCTGGTCAGTCGGCAATAATACTTATTATTAGCGACGGATTGTGCATCGTAAAACTTAATTTTTACAGTCCAACAGTGAGTCGGCAAAAGTGCGTGAAGTTTTTCTGTCCTAAAGTTAGTCGGAAAAAATATGTCGGTAATTCTATTGGCGCGCGCGGCGAAAAAAATTGGCGCCAACTTATACCCTAATCCCCTCCCTGTACTCTCTCCGCACGCCAAATTAATCCTAAAATCGATCGATCGGCTTCTCCCCTTCCTCTCCGCCGAAGCCTCCTCCTCCCCGTCCTCTCTGTGCCGCCTCCTCCTCCCCGGCCTCTCCGCCGTCGCATCCGCCTCCTCGTCCTCTCCACCGCCGCCTCCTCCTCCCCATCCTCTCCGCCGCCGCCTCCTCCCCGACCTCTCCGCCGTCACATCCGCCTCCTCGTCCTCTCCACCACCGCCTCCTCCTCCCCATCCTCTCCGCCGCCGCCTCCTCCCCGACCTCTCCGCCGCCGCATCCACTTCCCCATCCTCTCCACCGCTGCCTCCTCCTCCCCATCCTCTCCACCTCCTCCTCCTTGTGCTGCCTTCCCCCCACCGTGCCGCCGACCTCCACGCCGTCGGGTTCCACCCGCACCGCGCGACCAGTTGGCGCCGCCTCCTCCTCACGCTGCCCTCCTCCCACACCGTGCCGTCAGGCTCCTCCCCCACCGCACGGCCAGTCAGCGCCTCGTCGTCCTCGTGCTGCCCTCCACCCCCATCGTGCCGCCGACCTCCACGCCACGGTGAGTTCGTAATACCTTCTTTTATTTTCCATGCTTAGTATGATTCATATTGGTTATAAGATTTCCATGCTTAGTATGATCCACCGCCGCCTCCTCCTCCCCATCCTCTCCACTAACACCACTGTCAACCAATTTAATACAGCATTACATTTGACCTAAACTCCGACCACAAAGACCATATAGATGTCAACTTGCCAATATATTGATCAGGACCAATGTTCTGAAAAGTGATAAGCGGTAACAAAGAAGCCAGAACCATTGCATCTAGAGTCATACCAGGACATTTGCAATGTGCTATTCTAGGATAGTGCTAGACAATATTTGATAATAGACAGAAGCGTGCTTAAAAAGCTAGAAAGAATATAATGATGCTGTTGTGTGTGCTTAAAAACCACAGAGACCATTTTCTTTCATGAAAATTGATGATTGTTATCATCTTGTATTTGTTATATTCCTTTATAGCTAGATGCAGTGAAATTTGCTGTTCCACTTCTGGATTTGGACTTCGCAAAACTGGTGCCTGCATGTCCTTGGAAATTTCCTCAAAAGGTCCATCTGCAGGTTAACCTCGAAAGCCACTACTTACATGATCAAATACTTAAAGTCTTAAACATTTAAAAGTAGTAGCAGTAATGACAATGATAAATACAATGCCAGCAAAATTTCAGCTGGTTATGCCCTGTTGAAACTTGAAAGTTTAACACTACAATATTGATTTTCTATAGGTCTTTTTTTTATTACGAATAATACTTTCTATATCTCATGTAACAAAGATAATCTGCATCTTCTACATGTAAGATAGCCTGCACAACATAATCATGTGAAGGTCACTATTATTGTTACCTGCTGCTTTAGAATATTCCAGCTGTTGTTGCATATTAGACTGGCCAGATCACTGTGCGTGTGTACCATTATATGACATGCAAATGGATCAGAAGTTTTCTTTGGCATAATATTAATGTCATACTTGAACTCAGCTACTATTGTAACATTATTTGGTTAAACAAGGTGTTTTCTTTGGCATAATATTATTGTCATTATTCTTTTCGTTGTTACAAACTTGTGTTTCTGAACTATACTGAAGGTTGTGGATGCATCAGCTTCAATTGGTTCCAGAAGACATTTCATTGAGGCTCTAGCTCCTACTTTTGGGAGGCCATTAGAGGCTGATCCGGTACTTGTTTAACATTGTTTTTCTTTTGTTATTATGGATTTTGCCATGTTGCCTAAAAGCTAACAACCTCATATATGCATCAGATTTTTTGTAGGAGAGCTACAGTCCTTTCCATTTCAGGGATCTTCACATTTCTGGTATGTCGTAAAATGTGTAAACCCAATATTCCCTGACAAATTATTGCCCTATATCATGTCACTTATTTTGCAAACTTCAAACTAATTTTGGTTTTGAGCAGTGTACTCTTTCGTAATGTTCACTGATAATTGACTATATATTAATTATAAGTAAGTTACATTTTTTTTCCTAGTTTGCAAAATAGACCAATTACTAATTACATTGCATGTTGTATGCTTAATCCATATATATAGCTTTACGTCATTCATAGTGAAGGTCCAGGATGGATAAAAGGTGGATGGATGAGCCTAGGTACATGACATGTTTTTACTCTATTAGGTGGTTTCGGTTGTAACTTTTGAGCTAAACTAACATGTTGTATTTGTATGATATTTAGGCACACAAAGGTCTATATAGATGGGGTACGCCAATTTATAGACTATGCATTTCTTAATTCAACAGATGGAAATAGAATATTGTGCCCTTGTAGAATATTGGTGTTATTGTAATATACTTTTGGTGTTATATGTGTAACTGTTATTGTCTCAGTTGGATGATATGCTATCTTTTGGACAAATTTGATTATTAGTAGAGTAAGTTGTTACTTTGCATGCTTGAATTATCCTATCATTCAATATTGATGCCCAGTTGTATGATATGCTATCTTACAATGTCTCAGTTGTATGAATTATATCATGTCATGTCGATGAATTATGCTGTTATTTTTTTTAATCGATCTGATTATAGCAACGAACTGTGTGTCGGCAATACTAGACATTACCAACACATTGTAAGTCGGGAAACACAAGTGCGTCGGCAAAAATTGAAATCGGACGGCAAAGCAAAGTTCGTCGGTAAAATTATGTCAGTCGGTAAAAAATCCTCATTGCCGACACACACTAGCCGTATCGGTATTATAAGATCCGTCGGTAAAGTTTTTTGCCGACGGGACTTTAGCCGACACTCCTAATCCGTCGGTAATACTTTTTACCGACGTACTTTTTGTCGCTATATATGGTCTATTCCGACGCACAATCAGACGCGAATAATATGTCATGGTATAGTGAGAAGTTAAGAAAATAGCACTCGACCCGTCCAATCCATCTAAAACAGCTTTGATTGGGACAGGGCTCAGCCAAGAATAGGAAAGCGTGCTCGTCACCTTTCTCCAGGCAAACCAGGACATCTTCGCCTGGAAGCCTTCGGACATACTGGGTGTTCCGAGGGAGGTGGTCGAGCACGCACTAAATGTAAACCAGAATACGAAACCAATCAAGCAGCGCCTTCGACGTTTCGCTCAAGACCATCGTGACACGATTAAGGAAGAGATCACTAAACTCTTAGCCGCGGGCTTTATAAGAGAAGTGTAACATCCTGATTGGTTAGCGAATCCGTTTCTGGTTCGCAAAAAGAATAAAAGCTGGCGCATGTGTGTTGATTATACCGATCTCAACAAAGCATGCCCTAAAGATCCGTTCGGGTTACCTGGCATCGACCAGGTTGTGGACTCCACCGCTGGTTGCGAACTCCTGAGCTTTCTGGACGCCTATTCGGGGTACCGCCAGATCAGCCTCAAGGAGGAAGATTGCATCAAAACTTTGTTCATCACACCGTTCGGAGCTTTTTGCTACGTCACAATGCCATTCGGGTTGAAGAACACCGGCGCAACTTACCAACACGCAATACAACGGTGCTTTCACAATCAACTCGGACGCAACGTGGAGGCCTACGTGGATGATGTTGTGGTGAAATCCTGGTTGAAAGGAGACCTCATCTCTGATTTAACCAAAACGTTTGAAGGTCTGAGGGCTTACCAGATGAAACTCAACCCCGAGAAGTGCACTTTCGGAGTCCCTTCGGGAAAGCTTCTTGGCTTCAGCGTATCACACTGTGGCATCCAAGAAAATCCGGAGAAAGTCAACACCATCCTAAAAATGAAGCCACCAGTAAATCAAAAGGACATCCAGAAGCTTACAGGGTGCATGGTGGCACTCGGTAGATTCGTCTCTCGCTTAGGGATGCAGGGAACACAGTTCTTCAAACTCCTAAAAAAGCAAGACCAGTTCGAATGGACCACCGAAGCGCAACAAGCCTTCGACGATCTCAAGACCTTTTTAACAAAGCCCCCGGTACTGGCATCACTATTATCGGAGGAACCACTCATGCTCTACATAGCCGCGACAACCCATGTGGTTAGCGTAGCAATCGTCGTTGAGCGCAAAGAAGACGGGCACCAGTAGAAGGTACAATGTCCGGTTTACTTCGTCAGCGTGGTATTGGGCGAATCTAAAGCTCGGTACCCACAAATTCAGAAGCTCATCTATGCCGTGCTGATCACCTCCCGAAAGCTCAAACATTACTTCCAGGAACACGCGATTTCGGTGGTCACTTCTTTCCCGATTGGAGACATACTCCATAACCGGGAAGCCACTGGAAGAATCGCCAAGTGGGCAGCTGAGCTGGGAGCCTTTGAAATTGCGTTTAAACCACTCACCGCTATAAAATATCAAGCACTAGCTGACTTCACCGCCGAGTGGAAAGAACTACAAAGTCCATCGACAAGCAAAGAACTCGAGCACTGGACAATGCACTTTGATGGTTCTCTCATGCTCAGTGGTGTGGGCGCTGGCATCGTGCTCATGTCCCCGAAAGGAGAAAAGATGAGATACATCTTGCAGATCCATTTTCTAGCATCAAACAACGCAGCCGAATACGAAGCACTCATCCACGGGCTCCGTATCGCCATATCACTCGGAATCCGATGACTGGCGGTTCGCGGAGATTCCCAGCTCGTAATCAACCAAGTACAAAAGGATTGGTCATGCATTGACGACGTGATGACTGCATACTGCCAAGAGGTGCGCAGACTGGAAGACAAATTTGACGGATTGGAACTGTCCCATGTGCTCTAACGAGATAATGAAGCCGCCGACGAGCTTGCCAAATTAGGTTCTAGTCTGGTAGACGTGCCAGCGGGCATTTTCGTGGAAGAACTTCACAAGCCCTCAGCCACCCTGCGCCAAAAAATTGAGGAGACGTCCCCCTCAGCCGATGCGCAGGTGTTGGTCGTCAGCACCGACTGGACAAAACCCTACCTAGATTACCTGACAACAGACGAACTCCCAGAAGATCGTACTGAAGCAGAGCACATCTCGCGCATAAGCAAAAGCTATGCGGTCATCGAAGGGGAGCTCTTTCGGAAGAGTGCCTCCGGAATGCTCAAACGTTGCATCTCGGAACAAGAAGGAAAGGATCTCCTTAAGGAAATCCATGCGGGAATTTGCGGACACCACACGGCCTCAAGAACCCTGGTCGGAAAGGCTTACCGCCAAGGTTTCTTCTGGTCGAATGCAGTAACAGACACAGAGGGCATCGTTCGCACCTATGAAGGATGCCAATTCTTCGCTTGGCAAATCCACATGCCGGCTCAAGAGCTGCAGACAGTACCAATAACTTGGCCGTTTGCAGCTTGGGGGCTTGACATGGTAGGACCACTGAAAAAAGCGCAAGGTGGATTTACACATCTTTTCATCGATGTGGACAAGTTCACGAAGTGGATCGAAGCCAAGCCAGTCTCCACCATAACAGCAGCAAAAGCCAAGGACTTCTTCCAAGACATTGTGGTTCGCTTCGGCATGCCAAATAGAATCATCGCCGACAACGGCACCCAATTCAGAGGATAGGAATTCTAGGATTGGTGCGAGGAACTGGGAATAAAAATCTGCTTTGCTTCTGTGGCACACCCGCGGAGCAATGGACAAGTTGAATGAGCAAACAGCATGGTGCTTCAAGGACTGAAAGCAAGGATCTTCGATCGCCTTAATCCTTACGCCACCCGATGGGTGAAGGAAATGCCTTCGATGCTCTGAGGGCTTAGAACCACTCCCAGCCGGGCAATCGGGCAGTCACTGTTCTTCCTGGTCTATGGGTCTGAGGCGGTCCTACCTACCGAGCTGAAATTCGGATCCCCAAGGGTTCGGAACCACAACGAGGATAAATCAGAAGAAAGCAGACTGGACGACCTGGACCAGCTGGAAGAAGCATGGGATGTAGCTGCGATCCGATCGGCAAGATATCTTGAAGGCTTGTGCCGCTATCATGACCGCAATGTTAGGGGCCGTGCTTTCTCCAAAGGAGATCTGGTTCTAAGAAAAAATCAGAAGAGCGAGCACAAGCTCTCCCCAAGTTGGGAGGGTCCCTATATTGTCAATGAAGTGGTGCGGCCTGGGACTTATCGACTTAAACGAGAAGACAGTGCAGTCATCAACAACACCTGGAACATAGAACAGCTACGTCGCTTCTACGCTTAAATCTTGTATTCTCATTGCATCTCTTTAAATGAAATATTTCGTGTGTTTCCTGAGCACTCCTTTTTCCCGTGAGGCATCGGCAAAGACTTCCAAGCGCGTGTAAATCCTAATTCATGAAAACGCAAAACCATACGCGATAAACCCCGAATCCCCCACTAAAAGTGCCCAGGAAGAGAAGCAACTAGCGAATTACCGGCACTCGGGGGCTGGGTGTAGTCGGGCGGGACGCGTAAGTGACAAGATACGGCGCTTGGACGAATTCAAAAACCACGCTTAATTGGAAAAAGGGGAAGTACATAGGGCAATGCAGAAGAAATATAGCATTCCATTTCATTTCATTTCATTACATATTAAAAAAAGAGAGCAGGGGTGCCACCCGCTCAGACCTCACCGAGACGCACTCGTCCAACCGCCTCAATGAGGGCGTCCCTCACCCTAAAAAGGCGAGGAACTACCTCAAGAAGCGTGTCGACGGCAACGGCATCACGTTCGACTACCGCCCTCTCCATGGCTGCCTCGATGGCCCTCCACGTCGCCTCGTGTGGTAGCCCCAAGTACCAGGGGCCAGGGAAGTCTGCCATCAAAAAGACAAGAGAGGAGAGGAAGCAGGAAAGAAAGGAGAAGGGTGCGAGAAAGAGTAGCCACAAGAGGCTCTCCCCGCCCCTTCTTATACCAAGAAACACGGAAGACGAAGAGCATGAGATTAAAGGAAGGGGTGGGAAGCCAGAGCGACTCGGCAGCAGTCCCGAGGCAAGTTTGAACCAGCCATGTAAATAGTACGATGAAAATGGCCCGGTGACATCATAATCCCTCTCCACCTTTAATTACTTTCTTTTGCCTTACGACCTAGTTGCTTCTCAACTAGGCAGTAAGCCGGGGGCTACACTTAATAAGTGCACGTTCGTACGTGCATGAGTCCCCGACTTAAATCCCTCGGCCTAACGGTCGCAACACTTAATAAGTGAATGCTAAACGCTCCCACAAGATATCTCTCCTTGATTCTAGGGGTGACCGGAAAAGCACTCGGGTGGCAGAGCAGTCGGGCCAAGGAACTCGGACAGCGCTCCAGTCAGAAGAGAGGCCAGACTGTCAACTCGGCAAGCACTCGGGAACCTCACCACTGGACAAAAATCACTCGAACGACCTTCCAGTTGGACGAGACAACAAATTGCTAGCGCATCAAGAGATGGAAGGGCAAACAAAAATTCACATTCATACCCGACTGGAGGAGCTTGTACTTGCATCTATGCAGGATCCAAGTCCAGATTTTCAGCTAAAGCTTCTGACACACTCTCAACTTCCCTCAGAAGAACAACAGCCTGCTCATCATCCACAGTGCAGGCAAAACCGTCCTTGACGGCCTCAAGCTCCACTCGAGGTTACAACTACTTCACAATCTCCAGCGCTTGATTGGAGCTCATGATCGCTCTTTCCCTCACATGGGCCCTAAGCCTCTCAGGGGCTGCTCTAAGACGCTGAAGAACTTGGTCCTCGCTGCTCAGATTGCAGGGGTGAAGGAAGGCCAACACTGATGCAGAAGCCTGTTGGAAGGCGGAACTCAGCGCATTAGCTCGCTGAATCCTCCCTTAAAGCTCATCAAATTGTGCTCGCGCCCTCCTCCGATGCTCTGCACACAGAGCGTGTCAACAGCCCCGGACACCCCACAACCCAACAAAGCAAGAAGACAAGGACCAGAGGTGAACCTTTGAGCTCCCCCGACAACCTCTCCTGCTCGGCTTTGGCCTAGCGCTCGCGGGCCTCCGCCCCTTGGAATCTCTCCTCTGAAGCAAGGAGCTACGCCTCCAAGGCCTTACGTCGTTCCTCCGAGGCCATAAGCTGGTCCCTAGAGTCTCGTACAAGTGGCATCCCTAACTGAGAAATCCGGACAAAGTCAGAGACTAAAGCAACAAGATAGTGGGAGTCAGTCGCCCAGGAAGAAAACTCGCCTCAGAGGGAACCTGATGCGTCCAGCTTCTCCATGCGCAGAAGCTGTACTTCATCCTGAAGCTGTTGCAGCTCCTGGGAACGCTCGTTCCGAACCTCCGCCAGCTCATCCCTATGCTCCTTGCTCGTCTTGATGGAAGGGATAACCCGATGCAAGAAGTCGGTCTTCTTCCTTAAGCGGCAACCTAGGGTCTAAGGGCGACGGAAGAAAAAGTGAACAAGCGTCCTCAAGCCGGGGCCGATCGCTTCAGCCCACCCCCGGGCGAGAAGCATTCTCCGAGGAAGCGGTAGAAACTGGAGAATCTGGAGCCTCCGGTGTTACCGCCCCAGCGTCCTTGGGGGTCTCCCCGGATGCACACTGACTAGGCCTCCTTAACTCGCATAACGGATAGTCAGGGTACCCGGTGATCGGAGCGTCAGAAAAGAAGGCTTCCCGTCCCTTCCCGGAAAAGAATAACGATATAAGCAAGAATAGCCGAAAACAAGAGCAAGGCATTCGGGAACTTCGAACATCTCCGAGGGAGGAGGACAAGCCAAACAAAAAGACTTCGAGAATCCCCCACAGTCCAGCATGGTGCTAGGGGCAAAGAAGTCATTTAGCCGCCTGTCCAATACCTCCTCTGGAACACGCGCAGGCAGCTCCCGAGTGGGGTCTGACCTCCCTAGATACTCGAACCCTGGGTGAACCCGCTCCTTGATTGGCTGGACACAACGAATGACGAAGCTGGCGGCAACACCCACTCCGTGCAAACCGTCATTCTTCAGTTGATGGATGATGGCCATTAGCTCCCCAACTTGGTCTCTGTCAGATTCGGGGGGAGGCTTAGTCCAAGAAACTGATGCTACGGGTCTCCGACTGTGTAACAACCCAAAATTTTGCTTTTCTTGAATTCAAATAAGATTTGGCACTCTGGTGAATTTTTGGAATTTTCTGGAATTTATTTGGAATTTATTTGAATTTATTCCCTTTTGAAATAATTAACAAATTTAACTTTGCAAATATAAATTTGTTGGAAATATTTTACTTGAGTCCCAAATGCCTTAAAATATTTTCCAGAATTTTTCTGGAATTTTTCTGAGTATTTTACTATTTTTAATGAATTAAATGAATTTCTTAAAATTTATTTGAATATTTAATCGCTGGAAAACCTAACCGGTTTGTACTGTTCCACCGACCGAGCCCGAGTCTGACTCGAGTCCGAGTCCGACTCGAACCCAACCTAACCCTAACCCTCTCGACCGTCCGATCAAGATCGCACGGCCGAGATTGAGCCACGTCACCCGGACCCAAGCCTGACCGAGCCAGCCAGCTCACCGAGTCGGACCCGAGTCCAACTCACGCGACCGTTGGATCTTGATCCAACGGCTCTCGTTGAGCCACGTCACCTTCTCCGTGTCGCCGCCGGACTCCGCCGCCGCCCGTGCGTGGGTCCTCATTTTCCGCGCATATCACGGACGTCGAGGGGCTATTTAATGCGCCGCCACCCGTGTCGGGACCCTTTCCCGTGCGCACCCGAAGCCCTAGCTCACGTCGCCTGAGCCGCCGCCGTTTGCCCGCTAGGGCTCGCCGTAGTTGGTCTAGCGCTCGGCCGCGGTTAATCGCTGTTTCCGCCGCCGTCCGCCGTCCTCCGCCGCCGTTAAACCCAGATCCGGAACCGCAAGGTTGAGACGCGTCGGAGGGGACCTTCCACTTCGCCGGAGTCGCTCCCAAGCGCCGTCGGGCGTGTCGCCGTCCCCGTCTCCGGTGACCTCTGCTCCGCCGCGCGCCATCGCCGCCTCGCGAACTCCCTCCACCGTCCGATCCAGATCCAAGGGCCCAGAGCGCGCCACGTCACTCCCCGGTGAGATCCATGTTCTAATCCTCAGATCTATTTCCAATCGTTGGATCTTGATCCAACGGCTTAGATTGTGCCACGTAGCTAGAACCACACCGTGCTAGATCCAATCTCAGCCGTTAGATCTAGATCGAACGGCTAGCATTAACCCACGTGTTAGCATTAGATTGGATCTTGATCGTCTGATCAAGATTGAACGGTCTAGGTCAGCCGAGTAGGTTTCAACGCTGCGTTAAGCGGATCCGATCAGCCACGCGTGTGCGGGAGCCGAGGCAAGGCGTCCGCGTGGCCGGGCGTGGAGCCAGCGGCGAGCGAGGCCCGCCTGTCAGTGACACCGGTCCGGTGGACCAGAACCACCGTGGACCGGGCCGCGCGCGTAGACCGCGCCCATAGGCCAGGACACGTGGCAACACCCGGGTGATGCCACGTGGCCGATGACGACATGCTGACGTCATCGGTGGGTTCGGCCGGCGCTGACGTCAGCCAGTCCACGTGGACCAATCCGGTGCTGACACGTGTCACTGCTGACGCAATAAATTGATTTCCGAAAAAGAAAATGATTTATTAATTCGGTTTATTGATTTCAAAAATGGATTCAAACTTCAAACGCTTATAACTTTTGCGTTTCAACTCCGAATTGAGCGATTCAAATTTCTAAATTTGTATAAAATCGAGATCTACTTGATGATGAATTTTATTTAATTTTTGGACCAAAGTTTTTCTCTATAATATTACTTAATTGATTATTTAAACTTTAAACAGTTATAACTTTTGCATTTAAACTCCGAATTTGACGATTCCATTTTCTAAAAATTCATAAAATTATGCTCTCTCTGTTTGTGAACTTTATTTTAGTGTTTGGACACTTTTTGTCTGCTGTTTATTTATTTATTGCTATTTACACGCTTTACGAGTAGACGTTGAAGTGCCCAAAGGCTTCGAAGGTGAAGTGTTGACCCATGAGCCAGCCCAGGACCAAGAACAAGTACTCTTTGAAGGCAAGTTATGCTTTGACCATGTTGATCCCATTTTGAAACCTATTTTGATTTAATTTATTGCATGCTAGTTTAATTAGAAAATGCTTTACTTAATTATGGGGAAATTAGATAAATGCCAAATTGTTGTATGACACATTGATTAATTAAATATGTGCCATGACCCCTTGTCACCCTAGTTGTGAATTATTAGTTGGACATTATTAAATTGCCAACATGGGTAGTTAGACCGATGTAGTATGCTTAGCCTTGCCACGTAAAATGCTTTGGACAATCAAATGCTAATATTGACTTAATGAGATATTGAATCTATTTTGAAAGAAGTATCATGTGTTATGATTGTCGATGGCACGTGCTGCATGGTAATCAACTGGGGTTTGATAAATAGTTTTCGACCGGGGCAAGTGGCAAGAATGATCAGGTGGGCCAGCTGTGGCTCCGGGAGCGTTGGTTTGGTTCTTCGGGTAGTCTTGCCCTGGTCACCCTAAGGACTTAACCTTGCAAGCCTTTGAACTGAGTCAAGCGTGCAACCACATGTCTGTAATGGGATGGACCTAATTGATTAAGTTGCTAATAACGTACTTGTGGGACCTCGGGGTGTCAACTATACCTTTTGTGTAGTTGTACGGGGGAGCGTATCGGGGCTGCGGCCAGGTACCCATCTAACGGTGAATTGGCCTAGACTTCGCCTTCGCTAAGGGAAGGGTTAGTGTGCAATTACCGGAGAGGACCACTTGTGCTGTTAGAAGTTTCCGAAAGACTTTGTTACGGACACTCGCCTTTGTGGTGTTTGGTTGTATCTTGTGGGTAAAGTGCATAACCTCTGCAGAGTGTAAAATCTATTCGAATAGCCGTGTCCGCGGTACTGGACATCGCTCGGGAATTACAGTTAAGGGTTAGACTTTCTTGAAAATAACTTGGACTTGAAAGGTTGGGTTTGGTTTATTAATGATGTTGATGGAAATGAGGATTAGGAATTGGAAAGATGCTTATTTAATTCCTGGAAAAGTTATTGATCTTATACTTGTCTCTACTGCTTTTGAATCTACTTATGTTACTTGTCAAATGCTGTTTACTGCAATTATACCTTGAGCTATTCCTTTGTACCAAGCCATGCATGTAGTATATTAGCCTGCATTCTGTGCATGACTTGCTGAGTACCAAGTACTCACCCTTGCCACAATACAACACCAGTTGAAGAAGAGACTACACCAGCGTTGGAGGAGGAGCTCCAAGAGGAACCGTCTAACTAGGGAGCGAGCCCAGTCAGTTGCCTGTGGTATACTGGATGGCGCCACGATGTTATCTTACTTTTTCCGCTGCTATTATTTCTCTTTGTTAGGTTTCGCCCTGCGAGGCATATATTTGTAACTCGACCCTAAGGTCGAGCAACCAGTTTGGTTAACTATTTAAAGTACCCTATTATTCGTTGAGTATGATTGTGATATTTACCAATGTTGAGACTGTGTGCACTAGCGTGTTCCTGGACTAGTGCTGAATACACAGAGGGTCCGGATTTGCAAATTCGGGTCCCGACAGAGGTGGTATCAGAGCCATACTGACGGTAGGCTCACCCATAGCTAGAATGGTCGTAGTGAGGATAAAACCTATTTTCTAAAGGTAAAATTTGTCAAGATAATGAATAAATTTTCGACTTACCCCTTTCTTCATTGTTCATACCCTTGCTGAGTTCTTTTTGTCTTCCACATCGATTTTAAAATGTTGCGTTCTTACGCAAGTGTCTTCTGGCAGATGATGATGAAGAACAACTATGCCGAGCGTGAAGGAGGCTACGCTGCCGAGTTGTGGCGTATGCTTTAGTTTCTTGGAGGTTTTGAGAGGCCGCTCTACCGAGGGACTACACTTGTGCAGGCAGGAGTGGTTATAGGATGGGACGTCAAGATCACGGTGTATGCTCGGGAGAAGACGAAGTTCAGCCGCCCTTTCCACTTCACCGCCAGGAGGTCTACCTTCGAGATGGGGATCCAGGAGGTGTCGCGTCGAGCGATGCAACAGATCGCTCGCACCTACTCCAGGGAGCTCGAAGGCACCGTATTCCATCACCACCCACGCCGAGACAGCAAAGCTCAGCGGAAGCCGATAGAAGATGAGGATGCTACCGTCACTCACTTAGCCAGATTCGTCGCCGCTCAGGAGGAGCTGATCGATGACACAGTTCAGGACTTGAAGAAGGCTCGCGAGCAGGTTGAGGAGGAGAAGAAGCACTTGGAGAATGCCCGTGAGTACGTCGCCTATGCTGCGGAAAGGATCGCCGAGCTGGAGACCGCACTATATGGGCAGGGCCCTGATCCAGTGTTGGAGTTGGAAGCCCCAGAGCCAGAGGAGAACCCAGAAGAGGCGCCACCTGCACCCGCGCCACAGCCACAGCACCAGCCAGATCCAGAGCCAGAGGAGGACGCTGCGTCGTCAACCACAACCGCAGTTGCAGGGCATGGCGATTGTTTCGCACCTATGCCATCGCACCCCCACCCAAGCAGTGGAGGTTTTCTTAACGAGTGAGCATAGGTTTTGCAGTTGAGACTCCTTAGTCGAGTCGCGTTATATAATAAAGAGTCACCCTTAGAGGCGTTGGATTTTCATTGCTTGCTGTGTGCGTAGTATGTGTTGCAAGGCCCTTAGGCATTGTGAGCAACCATACCGAGTTATTATTATTAGTTAATAAAGTTGGATTTTTGAGTTACACTTTTTCCCCGCATAAGTTTCCCTATTACTTGTCTATTCTTGTTCCCTCTTATCTCTCAAACCTTGGAGCAATCAACAGATGGTGAACACCCGCGGAAACCTTGGAGGCAATGGCAGTGGTTCTCGCCCCGCTGGGAACCCCAATGATGGAGCACCTGCACCCCACCTAGCGCCGCCAGTGGACATGCAGAATTTTGGAGCTTTTCTTGCTGCTCAGACTCAGTTGATGCATGCTATGATGCAACAGATGCAACACGTCACTGCTCAGGCCACCGCTAATCAAGTCAATCAGGGACAACGCCAGAATACAAGACTGTCAGAGTTCATGAGGACTCATCCACCCACTTTTTCTGGAAATGCCAATCCGTTGGAGGCCGATGATTGGTTAAGGTCAATTGAGAGGAAGCTACACATTGCTCAATGCATGGGAAATGAGAAGGTACTCTACGCTTCTCATCAGTTGGAAGGGACAGCCGCCGAATGGTGGGAGAACTTCTGCGCCACGCGGGAGAATCCACAGGATATTATCTGGGAAGAATTCACAGCTGCTTTCCGTCAGTATCATGTACCGGAGGGAATTATGGACCTCAAGAAGGAAGAGTTTAGAGCACTGAAGCAAGGTAATCAGCCGGTGGCCGCGCGAATACCTGAATAAGTTCACACAGCTTGCACGTTACGCACCTGAAGACGTAGCGATAGATAAAGCCAGACAGTCTCACTTTATGAAGGGACTTAACTCAGGACTGCAGGTGGGACTGATCACCCACACCTTTCCAGATTTCTAGGAACTTGTGAACAAGGCGCTCATTCTTGAAGATAAGCGTAAGGAACTGGATGAAAACCGGAAGCGAAGGATGCAACAGCAGGGATCGCGTCAGGGAGCGCAGCAACGTTTGAGAGTTGCGCCAAATCAGTTTTTCAGATTCCAGCCGCAGAATGCAACAAGGACACCGTCACCAGCACCAAGACCCGTCAATCAGAATTATGAAACCCCAGCTCCAGCCAGAAACGCCGCTTCAGGAAGTCAACAGGGGACAGTGAGACGCTGCTACAACTGCAACGAGCCAGGACACTTCGCCAACAGTTGCCCTAAGAAGACAGCAGGAGTGACCCCAGTCCGCTTCAATCTGGGATCCACACCAGCCAGGACGCCAGCACCAGGAGCCAACCGAGGGACAGCACAGCCAGGAGCAGCCCCCCAGACCATAGTGAGAGGCCGAGTCAACCATGTCACTGCAGAGGCACTTCAGAATGCTATGAACGTCGTGCTGGGTAAGTTACTTGTAAACTCAGTACCTGCAACAGTTTTGTTTGATTCTGGAGCTTCGCATTCATTTGTTTCTCAAGGTTTTGCTGCTAAAAATGATTTGGAGATTGCAAGACTTAAATGCATGCTTTTAGTTCAAACCCCTGGTTCCGAACTCCGAACTAAAGTAGGATGTTCTGGGGTGAGAATACTAATAGATGGGATAGAATTCCTAGCGAACCTTATTATATTGGAAACCCAGACCCTAGGTGTTATTTTGGGAATGGATTGGTTGTCCAAGCACAAGGACGTATTGGATTGTGGACGAAGGATTATCTCAGTTGAGAGCCCGTGTGGAAGGAAAGTGGAATTTCAAGCTACCGCCGTTAGAGATGGACAGTTGATGGTTAAGAGCGCCAAGGCAATCAGCATAGAAGATGTCTCAGTAGTGAATGAGTATCCAGATGTTTTTCCCGAAGATCTACCTGGTATGCCGCCAGACAGAGACATAGAGTTTGTGATAGAGCTTGTACCTGGTACAACGCCAATAGCAAAGAGACCTTACCGGATGTCCACCGAAGAATTGGTAGAGATGAAGAAACAACTTGAAGAGTTAATGGAGAAAGGATTCATCAGACCGAGTTCGTCGCCATGGGGAGCGCTAGTTCTGTTCATCAAGAAGAAGGACGGGAGTTTCAAGATGTGCATTGACTACCGTGCACTTAATGAAGTCACTGTGAAGAATAAATACCCGCTACCCAGGATCGATGACTTGTTTGACTAGCTGAGAGGAGTCGGAGTTTTCTCCAAGATTGATCTTAGATCGAGATACCACCAGTTGAAGATCCGATCAGAAGATATTCCGAAGACCGCATTTTCGTCCAGATACGTACATTACGATTTTACAGTTATGTCATTCGGTCTGACGAATGCGCCAGCATATTTCATGAATATGATGAATAAGGTGTTCATGGAATATTTGGATAAGTTTATCGTTGTGTTCATAGATGATATCTTAATCTACTCCAAGACAGAGGATGATCATGCAGAGCACTTGAGGCGAGTTTTGGAAAAGCTGAGGGAACAACAACTTTTCGCCAAGTTCAGCAAGTGTGACTTTTGGAATGACAAGGTGGAATTCCTCGGACACGTAATGACCGCAGAAGGAGTCGCCGTCGACCCAAGCAAGGTAGAAGCTGTGTTACATTGGGAGCAGCCGAAGACTGTGACCCAGATCAGGAGTTTCCTAGGAATGGCAGGGTACTACCGCCGTTTCATTGAAGGCTTTTCGACAATTACGAAACCTCTCACGCAACTGTTGAAAAAGGAGAAGATGTTCGCATGGACGCCAGAGTGCGAAAAAGGTTTTCAAGAACTGAAGAGACGATTGACATCAGCGCCAGTGTTAGTTCTACCGGATGTTAATCAAAGCTTTGATATTTATTGTGATGCATCGCGCCAAGGACTTGGATGTGTGCTGATGCAGAATGGAAAGGTCGTCGCTTATGCATCTAGGCAGTTGAGGCCGCATGAGGAGAATTATCTGACGCATGACCTAGAGCTAGCTGTCGTAGTGCATGCTTTGAAGTTATGGCATCACTATTTGATTGGAAACAGATGTGAAGTGTACACGGACCATAAGAGTCTTAAGTACATTTTCACCCAATCAGACTTGAACATGAGGCAGAGGAGATGGTTAGAGTTGATCAAGGATTATAATGTTGGAATCCATTACCATCCCGGGAAGGCCAACGTGGTGGCTGATGCCTTGAGTAGGAAGAGCCATACTATGAACATGTTGGTAGCCATGAATCAGGACGAGCTATGCAAGGATTTCCAGAGAATGCAGATTGAAGTGGTTCCAGAAGGATTCTTGGCCGCATTAGAGGTGAAGCCTACCCTGGAGGATCAGATCCGAGAAGGACAGAAGGATGATGACAAGATCCGCAGGATTAAGTCCAAGATGGATGAAGGCAAGGCAAGAGACTTCAAGATGGATGAGCAAGGCACGATGTGGATGGAGGATCGAATTTGTGTGCCGAACAAGAAGGAGCTGAAGCAGTTGATCCTAGAGGAAGCCCATGACTCCAAGTATTCAATTCACCCTGGAAGTGCTAAGATGTATCAGGATTTGAAGGAAAGATTCTGGTGGCCGAGCATGAAGCGTGAAGTTGCCGAGCATGTTGCGTTGTGCGACATATGTTAGAGAGTCAAGGCAATGCATCAGAGACCCGCAGGACTGTTGCAGCCGTTACGGATACCTGAGTGGAAGTGGGAGGAAATCGGAATGGACTTCATTACTGGTTTACCCAAGACTCAAGGAGGATGTGACTCCATATGGGTCATAGTGGATCGCTTGACTAAGGTCGCTCATTTTATTCCAGTAAAGATCACTTACTCGGGAGATAAGTTGGCAGAATTATATATGACCAGGATCGTTTGTTTGCACGGAGTGCCGAAGAAGATTGTATCGGACAGAGGTACCCAGTTTACCTCGAGGTTTTGGAACAAACTGCATGAAGCCATGGGAACCCGTTTGAATTTCAGTACAGCTTATCATCCGCAGACGGATGGACAGACCGAGAGAGTTAACCAGATTCTAGAGGACAAGTTGAGAGCGTGTGCTTTGGCTTATGCTACCTCTTGGGATAAAAGTCTGTCGTATGCTGAGTTTAGCTACAATAACAGTTATCAAGCAAGTTTGCAAATGTCACCTTTTGAGGCACTATACGGTCGACCTTGTCGAACACCGTTAAACTGGAATGAGACAAGTGAACGCCGAGTCTTTGCACCGGACATACTTCAAGAAGACGAAGAGCAGATTGCCATGATCCGAGAAAGACTGAAGATAGCACAGTCAAGACAGAAGATAGCACAGTCAAGACAGAAGAGCTACGCTGATAACCGTCGCTGAGACCTAAGCTTTGAGCCGGAAGATTTCGTGTATCTCAGAGTTACGCCACTCAGGGTAGTTAAGAGATTCCATGCAAAAGGGAAACTCGCGCAGAGATATGTTGGACCATTCAAGGTTCTTAGTCGCAGAGGGGAAGTTGCTTATTAGTTGGAGTTACCGCAGTCGTTGGCAGGAGTACATGATGTTTTCCACGTGTCCCAGCTGAAGAAGTGTCTTCGAGTGCCAGATGAGCAGACACCGCTAGAAACAATCGAGCTACAAGAGGATCTGACTTACAAGGAGCACCCCGTCAAGATTTTGGACACAATGGATCGAGAAACGAGAAATAAGTCAACCCATTTCTGCAGAGTTCAATGGAGCAACCATGCGGAGAGTGAAGCAACTTGGGAGCGCGAGGAGGATTTGAAGAAAGAGTTTTCGAACCTATTCTTTAGTAAGCCCTGAATCTCGGGGATGAGATTTTGTTAAGGGGGGAGGTTTGTAACACCCCAAAATTTTGCTTTTCTTGAATTCAAATAAGATTTGGCACTCTGGTGAATTTTTGGAATTTTCTGGGATTTATTTGGAATTTATTTGAATTTATTCCCTTTTGAAATAATTAAAGAATTTAACTTTGCAAATAAAATTTTGTTGGAAATATTTTATTTGAGTCCCAAATGCCTTAAAATATTTTCCAGAATTTTTCTGAGTATTTTACTATTTTTAATGAACTAAATGAATTTCTGAGAATTTATTTGAATATTTAATCGCTGGAAAACCTAACCGGTTTGTACTGTTCCACCGACCGAGCCCGAGTCTGACTCGAGTCCGAGTCCGACTCGAACCCAACCTAACCCTAACCCTCTCGACCGTCCGATCAAGATCGAACGGCCGAGATTGAGCCACGTCACCCGGACCCAAGCCTAACCGAGCCAGCCAGCTCACCGAGTCGGACCCGAGTCCAACTCACGCAACCGTTGGATCTTGATCCAACGGCTCTCGTTGAGCCACGTCACCTTCTCCGTGTCGCCGCCGGACTCCGCCGCCGCCCGTGCGTGGGTCCTCGTTTTCCGCGCATATCATGGACGTCGAGGGGCTATTTAATGCGCCGCCACCCGTGTCGGGTCCCTTTCCCGTGCGCACCCGAAGCCCTAGCTCACGTCGCCTGAGCCGCCGTCGTTTGCCCGCTAGAGCTCGCCGTAGTTGGTCTAGCGCTCGGTCGCGGTTAATCGCTGTATCCGCCGCCGTCCGCCGTCCTCCGCCGCCGTTAAACCCAGATCCGGAACCGCAAGGTTGAGACGCGTCGGAGGGGACCTTCCACTTCGCCGGAGTCGTGCCCAAATGTCGTCGAGCGTGTCGCCATCCCCGTCTCCGGTGACCTCTGCTCCGCCGTGCGCCATCGCCGCCTCGCGAACTCCCTCCACCGTCCGATCCAGATCCAAGGGCCCAGAGCGCGCCACGTCACTCCCCGATGAGATCCACGTTCTAATCCTCAGATCTATTTCCAACCGTTGGATCTTGATCCAACGGCTTAGATTGTGCCACGTAGCTAGAACCGCACCGTGCTGGATCCAATCTCAGCCGTTAGATCTAGATCGAACGGCTAGCGTTAACCCATGTGTTAGCATTAGATTTGATCTTGACCGTCCGATCAAGATCGAACGGTCCAGGTCAGCCGAGTAGGTTTCCAACGCGTTAAGCCAGAGCCGATCTGGGCCATTGATTTTCAAATCAACGGCCGAGATCTAGCCACGTGTACGGGAGCCAACCGGCGCGTCCGCGTGGGCTGAGGCGTGGGCCACTGACAGGGCGGGCCCGCCTGTCAGTGACACCGGTCCGGTGGACCAGAATCACCGTGGACAGGGCCGCGCGCATAGACCGCGTCCGTAGGCCGGGACACGTGGCAGCACCCGGGTGATGCCACGTGGCCGATGACGACATGCTGACGTCATCGGTGGGTTCGGCCGGCGCTGAGGTCAGCCAGTCCATGTGGACCAATCCGGTACTGACACGTGTCACTGCTGACGCAATAAATTGATTTCCGAAAAAGAAAATGATTTATTAATTCGGTTTATTGATTTCAAAAATGGATTCAAACTTCAAACGCTTATAACTTTTGCGTTTCAACTCCGAATTGAGCGATTCAAATTTCTAAATTTGTATAAAATTGAGATCTACTTGATGATGAATTTTATTTAATTTTTGGACCAAAGTTTTTCTCTGTAATATTATTTAATTGATTATTTAAACTTTAAACAGTTATAACTTTTGCATTTAAACTCCGAATTTGACGATTCCAGTTTCTAAAAATTCATAAAATTATGCTCTCTCTGTTTGTGAACTTTATTTGAGTGTTTGGACACTTTTTGTATACTTTTTATTTATTTATTGCTATTTGCACGCTTTACGAGTAGACGTTGAAGTGCCCGAAGGCTTCGAAGGTGAAGTGTTGACCCAGGAGCCAGCTCAGGACCAAGAACAAGTACTCTTTGAAGGCAAGTTATGCTTTGACCATGTTGATCCCATTTTGAAACCTATTTTGATTTAATTTATTGCATGCTAGTTTAATTAGAAAATGCTTTACTTAATTATGGGGAAATTAGATAAATGCCAAATTGTTGTATGACACCTTGATTAATTAAATATGTGCCATGACCCCTTGTCACCCTAGTTGTGAATTATTAGTTGGACATTATTAAATTGCCAACATGGGTAGTTAGACCGATGTAGTATGCTTAGCCTTGCCACGTGAAATGCTTTGGACAATCAAATGCTAATATTGACTTAATGAGATATTGAATCTATTTCGAAAGAAGTATCATGTGTTGTGATTGTCGATGGCACGTGGTGCATGGTAATCAACTGGGGTTTGATAAATAGCTTTCGACCGGGGCATGTGGCAAGAATGATCAGGTGGGCCAGCTGTGGCACCGGGAGCGTTGGTTTAGTTCTTCGGGTAGTCTTGCCCTGGTCACCCTAAGGACTTAACCTTGCAAGCCTTTGAACTGAGTCAAGCGTGCAACCACATGTCTGTAATGGGACGGACCTAATTGATTAAGTTGCTAATAACGTACCTGTGGGACCTCTGGGTGTCAACTATACCTTTTGTGTAGTTGTACGGGGGAGCGTACCGGGGCTGCGGCCAGGTACCCATCTAACGGTGGATTGGCCTAACCTTCGCCTTCGCTAAGGGAAGGGTTAGTGTGCAATCACCGGAGAGGACCACTTGTGCTGTTAGAAGTTTCCCAAAGACTTTGTTACGGACACTCGCCTTTGTGGTGTTTGACTGTATCTTGTGGGTAAAGTGCATAACCTCTGCAGAGTGTATATTCGAATAGCCGTGTCCGCGGCATTGGACATCGCTCGGGAATTACAGTTAAGGGTTAGACTTTCTTGAAAATAACTTGGACTTGAAAGGTTGGGTTTGGTTTATTAATGATGTTGATGGAAATGAGGATTAGGAATGGGAAAGATGCTTATTTAATTCCTGGAAAAGTTATTGATCTTATACTTGTCTCGACTGCTTTTGAATCTACTTATGTTACTTGTCAAATGCTGTTTACTGCAATTATACCTTGAGCTATTCCTTTGTACCAAGCCATGCATGTAGTATATTAGCCTGCATTCTGTGCATGACTTGCTGAGTACCAAGTACTCACCCTTGCCACAATACAACACCAGTTGAAGAAGAGACTACACCAGCGTTGGAGGAGGAGCTCCAAGAGGAACCGTCTAACTAGGGAGCGAGCCCAATCAGTTGCCTGTGGTATACTGGATGGCGCCACGATGTTATCTTACTTTTTCCGCTGCTATTATTTCTCTTTATTAGGTTTCGCCCTGCGAGGCGTATATTTGTAACTCGACCCTAAGGTCGAGCAACCAGTTTGGTTAACTATTTAAAGTATCCTATTATTCGTTGAGTATGATTGTGATATTTACCAATGTTGAGACTGTGTGCACTAGCGTGTTCCTGGACTAGTGTTGAATACACAGAGGGTCCAGATTTGCAAATTCGGGTCCCGACAGACCGGATAAGGCAGGAAGGCATGGCTCGAGGTTAGAATTGTAGAACCACTCTTGGTGCCAGCCTTTGTTAGAGGATCGGAAGGGAATGGCGAAGTAGGATTTCCTCAGCCCATCCCGCAATTGAAGACCAGCACCCCCAACCAGATTGGGGGCATTCTTATTCGGGAAAGGCTTAAGGAGAAAGAGATGGCGAAAAAGGCTAAAATGGGGATGAACGCGAATGTAGGCTTCGCAAAGATGCATAAAGACAGCAATTTGAAGAATGGAGTTGGGATTGAGGTGGGTCAGCTCGATCCAATAATAATGCAGAAGGCCACGAAAGAAGGCGCTAGAAGGTAAACTGAACCCGCGCTAAAAAAAGATTCAAAAACGACGATCTCCTCGGGATGAGGCGTATGGGAAGACTCACCCACCGCCGGGCGAGCTCTGATCAGTATCAAAGGAGGAAGGACCCCGGTAGAAACTATGGCGTCCAGGCGCTCTTCCGTCACAACCAAGATGGCCCAATCTTGCGGCGCAAGCGACACGTCAGGCGCCGTGGCGGTGGAGGACGTCATGTCAAAAAACAGAGAAACAAGGTAGGGCGTTGGGCTAAGCGGAGAACCCTAAGAAGCACCACACCAAAGGCAATAGCAGAAGGAAGGAGAGCGAGGAAAAGGAAAGACCGCCTCTTCCCCCGAAAACCACATTAAATGTGTCGTGGGATGCTGGAAAACCGCCCTCGGGCGGGGAAAGCGGAACTTCCTTTCCTGCAAAAGGAACAGTGCGGACCTAAAGTCACGGTCCCAATCCAGATCCAATCGAAAATTTTGGGTCCGGACGAAGTCAAAGCTTCTCGCGAACGCCTTCGACCTGGGCACAAGGGCGCTAGATAGGCAACAAAGGTGGGACCGGGTGTGATTACCATTCGGCCAGCGTCCTATTGGATGCACCTCAGGTGCGCCCCAAGTCGGGCTGATCACCAGCGTCCTATTGGATGCAACCCAGGTGCGCCCCAAGTCGGGCTGATCACCAGCGTCCTATTGGATGCAACTCAGGTGCGCCCCAAGTCGGGCTGATCACCATGGTCCTATTGGATGCAACCCAGGTGCGCCCCAAGTCGGGCTGATCACCGGCTGTCGCGCCCGGAATTGGAATTCCGAGCACTTTGTGTGACACACCAGTCCAGGACCACGCTGGTGCTCACAGATACAACAGAGATGAATACCATTACACATACACAGCGAAAATAATAATAATAAAGTATTCAACTCATATAAAAAATGTTAAGACCTTAAGGTTAGCCTTACAATATTAAGCTACGCAGGGCTGAGTTCAGAGTAAACAAATAGCAGCGGAAATAAAACTCGTTCGCGGCGCCTCAGTATGCCACAGGCAACTGACTTCGCTTGCCCCTAGTTGTTCGCCTTTCCGTTCTGCTCCTCTTCGTTGGCTTGCAGATCCTCTTCTTCTGGTGTTGTGATTTTTGGAGGGGTGAGTACATTGGTACTCAACAAGCTATGCACAGAATGCAACCTAATATACTACATGCCAGGCTTATTCCAATGGAATGGCTTAACAGGTTTATTTTGCGGTGAAGCAGCATTTAACAAGTAACATAAATAGATTCGAAAGCGATAAAAACAAATAAAATTAACAATAACTTTTCCAGTAATTGAGTAAAAGCATTCCCACAGCCTAATTCGTATTTCTATTAACTTCATCTTTTACCCCAACCACATTTCCAATAAAGTCTAACCCTTGACTGTAATCCCCGAGCGTTGTCCAGTACCGTGGACTCGGCTATTCGAATAGTTTGTACACTCTGCAGAGGTTATACACTTTACCCACACGATATAGTTAAACACCACACAGGCGAGTAACCATAACAAAGCCTTTCCGAAACTTCCATCCTCGCATGCGTACCTCCCGGTATAGTTCCCACTGTCCCTTCCGTTTGGAGCGGAAATCTGAGGCCAACGTATACCGTTGAAGAGATGTAAGACCAATCGGTAAACACTACACCCTTCTTTCCATATTTATAGCTACAAAAACCACCTGAGGTCTCACATGCTAAGACTTCGAAATCATACTCAACTAGGTCTGTCCCACTCCAAACATGTGGTTGTATGTTAGGCCCAGTTCAAAGGCTTGCAAGGTTAAGTCCTTAGGTTGACCGTGGCAAGACTACCCAAAGTTCACAAAACCAAATTCAACAACATCACTACCATGTGCCACATCGGGCCCCCCATTAATCACTTACCACTTGCCACAGTCTAAACCATTTTCCCACCCGGTTGGTTACCATGCATAATGTGCCACCAGCTTATCAACAACACATGTCACATTTTTACAAAACAGGTTCCATAGTTCAATAGTCAGTATTCTGCTTACTTCCAAATTGGTGTCATTAGTTCGAATGGCATGGCTAAACAGAACTACCACGTTCTAACTACCCCATTATGGTGATTAGTATTAACCAGTATATATAATCCAACCTAGGGTGACAAATGGTTATTGGCATACAAGTATTATGGACAAGGTGACAATACCAAGGGGTAATTATCTAATCCGAAATTACTTGAACACATTATAATTAAACTAGCATGCATAATTTAAAACAAACTTAATATTTAAAAACATGGGAACAAAATGATCAAAGCATAACTTGCCTTCAAATATCAGCTGGTCTTGGTCTAGATCTTGATCTTGAGTTTGCTCCTCGAAATCAACTCCCTCACACAGTTCGACATCTACGCGCAACAATTAAAGCACCAAATAAACACGCAATCAACATACAACACATCTTTAGAAAATGCTACAAATCAAACTAGTTTGGAATTTCATGAAAACTTCCAGATAATTAGTTTAGCATTTTCTAAGATTTATAAAATTTATTTTGACATTTTTGGACGTGTAGTTTACGAGCTACAAAATTCATACGTTTGGACTTATCGTGAATAATTTAACAGTATAGATTTGATTATAAAATTTCAGAAAAATTAGCGTAGCTAGGTATTAATATTTACTAATTAACAAAATTTGTTGTCAGCGATTCGGACTTAGAACGAATTTTTAGCGAAAAAGAGAAAATTCGCAATTCCGGGAAAACTCACGTACAACTAGCCTGCACTTACTTTTCCTGCATGGCACTATTCACTGTGTATACGTATATATTTCTGTGCGGCTAGGCTACGTGAGAAACCGAAACAACATTATACAATGCGTATTAAAATACGTATTCTTCCTAATATGACCGTATACTCGCATATAGAAAAATTTATACTTGCGAAACGGCTGAATATATATATGCAAATCCGACGAATATATCCATACGTATACATACTACTAGCATCTAATAACAGAGAGTACCGAATCAATATGCTACGATATATATTTTTACATGCGTAGCAACCGAATATATCTACGCGCGACTATATCTACACGTGAGTCGACCAAGTATACCTACATGTAGACATATATATGCGCATGCTACAGAATACATCTGCCTAACCTATACTAACATATATATACACGATTACACGTCGACGGGATCAATCGATCAATAGATCAGTGCGCGCAAAAGAAATAAAAAGGTACCGATCGACGACGGGCAGTAGCGCGGATCGTCGACGCGGAAGAAGGCGAGGCCGAAGAGTGCGCCAGCGGCGACGACGTAACCGGGGCGGCAACGACGGCGGCGGCGACGATGGCGGCGACGTAGGCGACGTAGACAACGACGACGGCGGCGACGGCGGCGACGATGACGGCGATGAGATGACAGCGGTGACGATGACGATGGCGACGGCGGCGAACCGACGTAGACGACGGCAGAAGCGACGGTGACCAACGGCGACGGAAATGAGGCAATGAAACGGTACGGTGGTGTGCTAGAAAATGGAAGGCTCATGCATTGCTTGGAAAAAAAAATGGAAATGGCCTCTCTGGATGCATAACAACGACACCGACTAGTCATTCACCAAATGACTTCTTCCTCGGTATCAAAAGACGGAAACACAATTAACATCGAAGGTTGCGGAAATTCAAAAAGACTATGACGACAGCATAGTTGACAGTAAAACACCACGTCGTAAAAGAACCCACATCAATTGAAAACTGAACTTGCACAACATTGCATTTCATCCAAATTCAACATTTTGGAAGAGAACATCAAAATTTCAAGTCGAGCATCTGCTCCCACAACCATCACAAACTTCCTCAAGGAGTGGGAAACTCATTCCCAAAAGGGAAACACCTCACTAACAAAATCACTTTGTAAAACTTTCATAAAGTCCACCTTTTTGAAGCACTCGCAAACATCACACACATTTTCAAAACAACTCCAACTCTAGCCAAAAAGAGTTACAAATTAAATCTCAAGAGTTTCCAACACAAACCCACTATGTCCATCTGTTTCCTTTAAAATTTACTCAAAAGATAATTCAGTGCGAACGCGAAAGGGCACGATCCACTCAAAAACTTTTGGATGAAAACTCAAACTCACAACACGAACTAAACAAATTCGCCAAAACCAAAGGTTGACACCAAACACTACGAGTTTTGGGGAAACTCTGAAACTCAACATAAGGAACACCTCAACTGAAAGCATTCAACCGAGATGGCAAACAACCAAACCAGTTTCAAAGGTTTTTAAACAACAGCTCAGCCTGAAATCCACTATAACTCGTATTCCACTACACTTACCATTTAAGCATTCATTAATCACTATTTACTCATCAAAAGAGTCCAACCGGATTTAACAACATTTACATAACAATTTCTTTCTCTAGTTACCATTCCCAACACTTTTAAATAAGGTTTAAGATGCTTATAAAAAAAAGGCACCCAACCAAGACTATATTGACATGATCCCCACGGATCACCGAATCATAATACATCTTATTCTAAATTTGAAACATAGTACTTCCACAAATCTTTCAGCAAGATCAACATATAAATTTCATACCTCCTATATATTCACGTCTCGACAACCGAACCTTATTTAGTTAAACAACGACTTCAACATGTAAATATTATCTCTACAAGACAAAGTTCATAACTAGGATTCCAAGGCATACATTCATTAAGGATAAAACTCTACATCAGGTTAATTATCCATGGTTCACTCTATCGCAACATGTTACAAATTCCCCTATTTTAACCATGGTTTTCAACAAGTAATCTAAACAATTACCACCACTACTAGGTTATTAATAACAACCAACGAGCATAATCATCAAACGACAAAACCCATATCTTTCCAATTGGCCTCGACACTAGCATTTTAGGAACACGACTGCATACCTCCAAATATACTAGTAATTTGCAACAACATAAATAGCAGCTCTAATCAACATCCAAATTAAAGTCGCTAGGCAACACGATTAAATTTCTCTATTAATTCATTAGATTAGAACATGTTTAAACAACCAGCAAGGTTTCTTTATCAAATACAGCAGTCTACATCATCTTAAAGTTTTAACTATGCATCAGGGTTTAAAACTTTAAACATTAACAAGGATCATAAGCACTTTTAAAGCAAGGCAACAGATTCTAAGCATGTACATTAACCCATTCAATCATTCTCGCTAAGAGTAAACTACAACACTAGTAGTCTATTTATTCTCAAGCTAGAGATAGTAATCACATTGAATTGATTCAACTCAAAATTTAACTTAGCAACACATCAATCCATAAACCACATTGTTACCTACTACATAACATGCTAAACATCAATTCTTATTAGGGGCAAACGATTTCAGTCAAAAGACTACTTACTTTGTTTGCAGCATTTTAGTTTTAAAACTCATCCCAAATTCATAAGGAAACTTGACTCTCAAAATTGCCATGAGACAAACCCAAACTTGGTCATGCAAAGGAATTCTCCAAAACACTTTTCAATATCAAAGACTCCCACTGGAGGGAACCAACCGATCAAATAAACCTTTGCAAATAAAACCTTAGCACCAAACCCCAAATCTTTCACGAAACAAGAAGGGCTTTTCAAAGATGATTTCTTAAACCAGTAAAATAACGAAATCAAACACCACGTACTACTGCAAAGCCACAGAACTTCAGCCCTGACAGCCAGGTCTGGCATAACTCTGCAATAACTCCTTTAACCTCGGAGAAAGACAAACACATGAATAAATTGAATGCTTCTTCCCCATAAAGCAATCAGCAAACTAGGCATCAAAACTGGGAAGGCGCCCAAAAGAAGCGCAACACTAGTCTCCTCTTCTTCGTCTTCAACCAAGGAAGACAAAACCACACACTGCATACGGAACGATCCGCGAAAACCCAACACTTTTCATTTGATTCAAATCTACTAAAGCCAAGAAAAGCAACGAAAACCGACCGTCATAACGGTAAAGAACATACGAAGGAATTCACCACCAACTCTTCTATTTGACTCCAGTCATCTACCCGATTTACGACAGAAAGGGTAAGCACTCTTCTCCTACAGGGGTTAATAGTTCTTCGGTGGTGGCGCTAACCGTCCACACCGTCAAACCTCACCCTTACTATGAAATAAGAGAGGTGGCCGAAACCCTTCGGCACCACAACCCACTTTATCACAACAACAAGAACAATTCAATCATCTATGTCATAGACATAGCAACATGCATTAACAAATAGAGCATTCAACATCAAAGTTTAAATACAACATTTAAGCGTAAAGAAACGATTCCCATACCCTTTCCTACTGTGCATCCATTGTGTGTCAAATTTTAGATTAGTTATACCACTTTTGCAAGTTTTAATGTTGCTATCCTATGACAAAATTTTAGTAAAAACCTAAGCCATGTTTCTAAGTTATTCAACATCACATTTTAGTTGTACCCTATAGCATGACACTAGAAAATTCTCATTCCAAGGACCTACAGCCCGCTCTGATACCAACTGTAAAACCCCGGCATTTAATATGCCTGAATGCTACCAAACATAAGCTAAACAACATCTAAATACCACAATTTATCATAAATTACAGCAAAGGAGCAAATGCTACAAATCGAAATTTCGGCAGCATCTCCTTTGTTTTAACATGAATTAACACAATATCAATATCATGGCAAGATATATCATAGCACACGACATCTAAATCATCAACATAAAAGGATTTATCATCAAATTACGCCAATAATACCATGCTCAACCACTTCATAAGCTATAACGAAGCAAATAAGGAATCACAAGCATGCTAAATTAAACCATACATTAAGTTTATGGCACAACCCTTAATATCATGTCTCCAAGTGATTAATCATAGACTATGATTGTGGAGCTACGTGTAGAAGTGTAGCTAAACCCCTTTTTCCCGCATGCCGATCTCAAAGTACCTAAAAACCACATAAAACACAAGCGTGAGTTCATCACTCAGCAAGTATATTGCAATGGAATAAAAGAACAACTTACATTGCAACAACACACAACATGTTTATCATCTCATTCATAATCACATATCTTTATCATCATCATCATGTATGCAATGCGATGCGATGCTCATATCTCCTTGGAAACTCATACCGGTATGGTTGAGTACACACCCGTCGGTGTGCACCCTCTCCCCCCTTCCATCCCGAAGATGGAGGGTGCCTACTCCTCGCTTCCAAACACCACGTGGATGGAATCACAATGTAGGACTTACTAGATGGCTCTCCGGATTAGTCATATCTTTCTCACCGACCTTCCCGGATTAGATATTGACTTTCTCACCGCCCGGGCCATGTAACATGTCATGTATGCAATTATGCCAACATCATGTTTAACTCACATATTAACACATGGCATCATAACATAATAAACATGCTCATCATATCATTGGCAATCATTAAAGCATGGCAAGTGATCATATATCATATAGTCAATTCCATCTATTCTCAACAAGCAACCTACAACTCGCTATCCATCACAACACACTTGCCTCAACCACGTGCAACGGATTGGCGGGAAGTATAGGGCACTCCCGAAGTCGCACCACCTGCACATAGGCACCACACGCTCACAATCACAACCACAAAACAGTACGCAAACCCTCATCTACCCCGACATTGCCATCTACTCGCAAAACCTAAAAACAGAGGTTCTGTCTCGGCGGGACAGCAGCCTTGCAAAAGGCATAACTTCGGTTCTGGGACTCTGAATCAATTAAACGAGTACATCCTCGCGTAGCTTAGGAAATCTCCCAACTTTCTCTAGGTATATGGAAAGATTGATTCGGACTCTAAAGTCGTCTAATCTACAGATTACCGTGATCTGTTCCAATTACGTCACAGATTTTAATGCGCTCGGTAAAACAGTCATAACTTTCAAACGGCTGGGAAGAATTTAACTTTCTTTATATCCACGGAAAGATAATTAAATTATATACAACTTCTTGAACATCCATACGACAAGATTCGGATTCTAAATTGGCGGTAACGCGAACCCTAGATCGACTGCTCATGCTGCCCCAAAACAGAAACGTGGCAACATCTAGATCTAATCCAAATTACTCAAATCCAGCAACACCAATTGATCTAAAACTTGATAATCACCCTAAGAACAGTACCTAGATCAACCCCAAGGAACCCCATGATCATACCTTTGCCCGACGCATGAAAACTCAACGAAACTCCTCCCGGATCGCTCCTCGCTCCACGTTCCACGTTCCTCGCTCCTCGCTCCTCGCTCCTCGCTCCAATGGATGGATCCACGAGGTGCAGGGGTGGGGAGGGCACCCTAGGGCAGCAAGGGGGTGGAGGAGAGGTGGTGGAGAGGTGGGGAGCAATGGGGCAAGGGAGGGGGAGGCGCACGGCCAAGGGAGGAGGGAGGAAGGGGTGGCGGCTAGGGCAATTGGGGGTGGGGAGGGGGCGCACAAGGGGCAGCAAGGGGATGGACATCCCAAGGGGCAGGGAAACCCCCCTTTTAACAGCCCTAAGCCCCTTTCCTAATCCTAAATGGATTCCCACTCCATCCCACCAAAGCCCACAACCCCCTCTTTAAGGCCCAAAATCCCCCGGGAAGGCCCAAAACCCCGGAAACGGCCCGGAAACGTTATTAACCTCCATACCTTATGGTTTTAACCTTAATTCCACATCTCATATTATTTTCGACCTTATCATGCACGTTAAATAAGGTTACGACACTCCGTGGTGTCACAACACTTCAAACGGCCCAAAAACGTGAGTAAACCTCAAGCCGAAAGGTTTTACCAAGTGCTCATGACCGCGAGCGCGGCTAATCGATTAGTTTTGACTCTGCAGAGTTGTACAGCTTTTACCCACAAGATATGTTCTCCCTTTTTGCAAGCTATAAGACACACTTCCTTTGGTATGTCCGCGGGGAGTTCATAACGAAACCGTTCGATTACTTGGACCTTAACCTTGCACTAGCCCGATGCCGACTCACCCTGACTATGATGGAAGCTAAAAAGGTAAAAATCTTTCCGGAGTCAATGACCCACCAGGAATAATAATAGCCCCAAATCATAGCCAGACGTACGCCGTTACAACGGCAGATGCCAACACCTCGGTGATGACACCTCCCTCGAGCAAACCTATATCTGGAATGCCCGTGCTACAATTGCCTACCAATGTGCAAAGCTAATTCCCAAATAATTTAATAAGTTAAGACTGTCCCATTCCAGTACTTGTGGATGTACGTACGGTTATCTTAGCCTGAAAACAACACATTAGCTCGGTCCTTATTGAGACATGGGCGACACTCCACCCTATCTACGTACATGTTAAAACATGTACATCCGGCTATTGCCAATAATCACCCACGTCAAAACAATAGTTTTATTTTGATTTTTATCAAACTACCTGTATCCTTTACTGCCTAAATAAACCATAAAAAGATTCATAAAGAATAGTGTGTGGGTGTAAATATTCCCGACATTAATCTAAAGCAGTGCTAAGCATGTGTAGATTAATAAGCGATTATACCCGGTTCAATGAACTTAACCATTCCTATGGCTTTCATGGATCGTATGTCAACATGATTAATGGAATCCATCAATTTGGGTTATAACTACCAGATAACACAAAATAGAAATTCACTAGAATATAAAGCATGCAGGCAGGTTATTAATCACATTTTATCTGTTTATAAAATTTGGGTTCAAAGATGTTCAAGGGGGCACTTGCCTTGCTCTTCAGTAGCGTAAGTGGGATCGGCGTCGTCAACTGTAGCGTCGGTAGCGTCAACGTCTATGCATCATTAGAAGAACATAACAAGTAGCAAATAGCAAACTTTCAATAACGGCAAAAAAACAAATGAAAGAATCAAATAGAATCATTACATGGGCAAACAAAATAACAATCAAACTTTGTCATTTCATGTGGTAACTAAGTTGTGAGGTTTTGGCTTTAAAGACAGAAGCTTATGGTTATATGACACACCTACTTTTCTTTATGTATTATTTCATTTCAATTTACGAATTCAGGAAGCTAAGATTGTAAGATTAAATATAATGAAATTCATTTTCAAGGTATAGAGTTATTTGTACTGATACCAATTAGCAACCTTAATTATTTTCAATAAAAGTTGCATGGTACACCCTAATTCTTATTTCATAACATGGTTCTAAATCATATAACTAGCACAATAAAAGAAATTTCATTTAATTTGGATGATTTTTGGTTAAGTTATAACAACTATATTGATGTTATGCATTAAATTCAACCCTAATAGGAGATTTTCGTAAACTAGCTCCAAATTCAAATATAATCACATATTTGGGCAGTACTTGACCTAAGGATTCAAACAAAATTGATTTCACTCAATTTGGACTTAGTTTGCAAAAATTCTATATGGAGCATACTCAAATTTCATACTTTAAATTCAAATTCAAATTTAAATTACTAAACAAGTTCTAAATATTTTTGCAGATTATGAAACTAGAGGATTTATCATGAATTTAGAAATTTGCTTCATCCAATTTGGAGCTATGGTTTAAAAGTTATAAGCATTTGAATACATTCGGTTTTCTAAAATTAGGAAAAAGATAAAATGCGCTTTCTTTAAAGGAAAGCGTATTTCTTAGTTTTCTTGTGGTGGCTTTTGAACTCGACCCACAGATTCTTGTGGTTGGGTCCTTGTCAGCTAGGCTAGGTTGTGTCTTGTGCGACAGCCGGGGCTGACCTGTGGGGTCAGCTCGGCAGTGAGTAACGCGTGCTCGTGAGGCTGCCAAGCATGGTCCACATGGCAGTGATGGCTAGACCGAACAGACCTGAGGCTAACCAACTGGGCCCATGCATCAGTGACATAGCGCAGGGGAGGTCAAGGCCGAGCTCGCCGGCGGCCAACCGACGGCGTCGCTGGGTTTTGGCTGTCTCCTAGAGCTTCATGGGCCTAAGGCATACCTAGGGAACCTCTTAGTTGTGGGTGTTGTTCGGAGAAATCAGTTCCGCAACGATAGCTAGCGGAGCTCTATGATGAAGAATGGCTCGTCGGTGTTACGGTTTGATTCGAGCCGAATGGTCTTTCGTACGAGCTTTAGGAGGTCCTAAGGACTCTATCCATACACTTAAACCAAAGAAAAGATGGCCGAGTGGTGTTCTCACCGTGCGGCAGTAATGGCGGAAGAGGTGGCACGGCGCGAGAGCTTCTCAGGCTTCTACAGGCTGGATGAAGATGTGCAAAAGCTTTGTGAGTATCCACGGATGCTCTATGGTCAATCAATTTGGACGTTTTCTTATCGAGATGCACGAATTCGAGTTTTCCCCCAACTCGGGTTCTTGCCGGAGCTGAGGAAGAATGGCTTGTCTCGGGCGATTGAAAGCTCGAGAAAGGAAATGGTGATGCGGTCCGAGTTATGGGAATCAACACTGGTTTGGCCGGTGCTTAAATAGGCGAAATGGGGTGCTGCAGTGTTTGAACGGCCGAAAGAATGGGCGGCGGTAAAGCTCGGCTCTCCTGAGGCCACGGTGGCTTCCCACTGTGCTTGTTACTGGGATGAACTACAGCATGGCTGAGGTAGGCCAGCGTGGCCTCGAACGGGCGCGAATGCGGCTGAGAAACGACAAGGAATGAGGCGGTGCCCTAGCTCGGCCGAAGGAATAGAGAGGGAGAGAAGTGTTGCAGGGGAGAAGATGGCCCTGACATGTGGGGTCGGGTCCCACATGTCAGTTGTTCAACCAGCATGGGTGAGAGGCGACTGAGGCTGGCACACAGGTCCGATTGGCTCTAGGGTCCACCTGGCAGCGTCTAGAGGCGAGTGGAACCGGCTGGAGGTGTCTGGGCGTATGGCCCCATGTGTAAGGAGAGAGGGAGGGTGAGAACTAGAGTTTTCCCCTCCAGACAACACGATAAGTGAATTAATTCACGGTCCAAAAACATGTCCAGAATTTTCTAAACTTTTTGACCAAGCTAGCGGCTAAGATATCTATCTCCAGTAAAATTTTGGGGTTGAAATGATCTATGGTGATTTAATTAAAAATCTGACAACACAGACTGCACAGGAAAATCATTTCGGTTTTTAAATTAGTTAGTGGTCTAAATGAACATATTAATTTTTAAACTTTTACTGAGAGTGTTATTCCATACAATGGACCGACCATAGAAATTTCAGAACTATATTCACAATATTTATTTTATTAAAAGTCTTTTACTAACTTTTGCAGAATTTCGAATCTGTATTGTTTAATTGGTAATAAATAGTTAAACTACTTATTAATTTTTCAAACTTTACTGGATTAAGGTGAAGTAACTAAGATCACATGATAAAAATTCCAAACACTCGAAGGCTCCACGATTTTCTCTAAAAATCTGACAAAGGTCTGGTCAGGGGTAAAGTTGGCTAGTTTAAATTGTTTTCTATACATTTAAATGCTTTCACATGGTCTTTTGACCAGCTAAAAGTGATTCTAGGGCTGTCCAAGGTCAGGTGTGAATTTACTACGATAATTTTCATTTCTTACCATTTTACCATTCTATAATTTCCTTTCTTTTCTTTCTCAATTCCAATGATCATTTTATTCACTCAATTAAATCAATAAAAGCACACAAAATCATGAAACACAACAATGAATTAATTTCACATTTCTAATATTGGATTTTAAACTTTTATAATTTTGAGGATGTTACAGATCTATCCCCCTTACAATAATCTCGTCCTCGAGATTGCGAGGGTTAAAGAAAACTAGAAGTATGGAAACTCTTTCATGAGATGATCTTCGTGTTCCCACGTGGCCTCCTCTTCAGTGTGATTACTCCATTGGACCTTCAGCATTCTGTGGATTCTGTTTCTGGTGTGTCGTTCAGCTTCTTCGAGAATGCGAATAGGTCGCTCTCGATAGGATAGATCAGGTTGCAGATCAAGATCATCGAGATTAGCGAGATCAGTTGGCACACGGAGACATTTCTTGAGTTGAGATACATGAAAGACATTATGGACTTCTGATAAACGGGGTGGCAATTCCAACTTATATGCCATTTCTCCCAGCTTTTCGATGATTGGATATGGTCCAATATATCGAGGGGCTAGTTTCCCGCGGATTTGAAAACGACGCACTCCACGAAGAGGGGAAACTTTTAAGTAGACATGATCTCCAATTTCAAAGCTCAGATCTCGTCGACGATTGTCGGCGTAACTTTTCTGCCGAGATTGGGCTTCCTTGAGTCGACTTCTAATCATGTCAACTTGCTCTTGGGCTTCTTGGATAATGTCTGGGCCGCAGAAATTTCTTTCTCCAGTTTTAGACCAAAAGAGAGGGGTCCTACACTTTCTTCCATAAAGTGCTTCAAAAGGGGACATTTGAAGACTGGCTTGATATCTATTATTATAGGAGAATTCAGCGAAAGGCAAGCTTTTCTCCCAATTCATGCCATATGATTGTACACAAGATCTTAGCATATCCTCTAAAGTTTGATTGGTCCGCTCAGTCTGCCCATCTGTTTGGGGATGATAAGTTCTACTGAAAGTTAGCTTTGTTCCAAACAGGGTGTGCAAACTTTCCCAAAAACGAGATGTAAATTGAGATCCACGATCAGATACAATTGTCTTGGGGACTCCATGAAGACGAACAATATTTTCAAGATACAATTCCGCGAGTTTATCTCCAGGGTGAGTGGTTTTGACTGGTATGAAATGGGAAACTTTGGTTAATCGATCAATGATAACCCATATAGAATCATGTCCTTTTCTTGTTCTCGGCAGACCAGTAATGAAATCCATACTTATATCATCCCATTTCCATTTTGGAATCTCGAGAGGGTGAAGAAGACCAGCAGGACGTTGATACTCGGCTTTCACTCGCTGACATACATCACATTTCACGACATACTCGGCGATTTCCTTTTTCATGCCAGGCGACCAATATTCCCGCTTCAGATCTTGATACATTTTTGTACTACCCGGATGGATAGAAAGAGGTGATTCATGAGCTTCACTCAAGATCAGATTCTTGATTTCTAGATCACTAGGGACATAGATTCGATTTTTGAATTGGAGTATACCATCCGAGTCTTCTGAAAATTCCAATTCTTTGCCTTGTCTCAACTCTTCTCGGATTTTTGATATTGCTTCATCTTTGGATTGAGCTATTTTAATTTGGGTTTTCAGATTTGGTTGCATTTGAAGATTAGCAACAAATCCCTTTTTGACAATTCCCAAATTAAGCTTCTGAAACTCCTTTACTAACTCTGATTGATCAGTGTATGCTGATATTGTCATACAGTGAAGTTTACGGCTTAGAGCATCTACTACGACATTAGCTTTACCAGGGTGGTAATGAATACTAAGGTCGTAATCCTTTATTAGCTCTAGCCATCTCCTTTGCCGCAGGTTAAGATCTGGCTGAGTAAAGAAATACTTTAGGCTTTTATGATCTGTATAGATGTTACACTTGTTTCCAATAAGATAATGATGTCAGATTTTGAGGGCATGCACTACAGCGGCTAATTCCAGATCATGAGTTGGATAATTAAGTTCATGAGGTCAAAGCTGACGAGAAGCATAAGCTACGACTTTCATTTCTTGCATCAACACGCAACCAAGACCATTGCGTGACGCATCACAATAGACATCGAAGCTCTTATGAATATCGGGTAACACCAGCACTGGGGCTGTGGTTAACCGCTTCTTTAATTCCAGGAAACTTACTTCGCATTCTGGAGTCCATTCATATTTCTTTTCTTTCTTCAAGAGCTGAGTCAAAGGTTTAGCGATTTTGGAGAAGTTTTCGATAAAGCGGCGATAATATCCCGCTAAACCGAGAAAACTTCGAATTTGAGGAACAGATTTTGGTTGCTCCCAGTTTTGAACTACTTGAACTTTACTAGGATGGACAGATATTCCACCTTTAGAAAGAATATGCCCGAGAAATGCAACTTCCTTCAACCAAAATTCACATTTCTCAAATTTGGCATATAACTTATGTTCTCGGAGTTTCTCAAGTACCATGCGCAAATGTTGAGCTTGATCTTCTTCATTTTTAGAATAGATGAGGATATCTTCTATGAATACCACTACAAACTTATCTAAATACTCCATAAAGACTTTATTCATTAGGCACATAAAGCTAGCTGGAGCATTCGTAAGTCCGAAAGACATTACGACGTATTCGTATAGGCCGTAACGAGTGGTAAAGGCTGTTTTAGGTATATCTTCTGGTCGAATTTTTAGTTGATAATATCCATGTCTGAGGTCAATTTTAGAAAAGATCTGGGCACCGGTTAATTTATCGAATAGATCATCAATGCGGGGTAGAGGATATTTATTTTTGATAGTAACATCATTGAGAGCACGATAATCTACACACATGCGTAGACTACCGTCCTTTTTACTGACAAAAAGAACTGGGCTGCCCCATGGAGAAGAACTAGGTCGAATAAATCTTTTGTCCAGTTGTTCTTGAAGTTGCTTTTTGAGTTCTACTAACTCATTTGGTGGCATTCGATAGGGTCGTTTAGCAATTGGAGCTGTACCAGGTATAAGATCAATGGCGAATTCTATGTCATGATCTGGTGGCAAACCCGGTAATTCTTCTGGAAATACATCAGGAAAATCGGAGACTACAGGAACAAATTGAATCTTCTCCAACACTATTACATTTAGGCATGATTTTGATTTGGAAAGATTTTGGGTGGAACTAAAGTTTACTTCAATTCCTTCAGGGTTTATGAGGGATATGGATCTATTGGCACAATCTATCTGACCTTTATTTTCTGCTAACCAATCCATTCCAAGAATGATATCAAGTCCTGGAGTTTCTATGATAATAAGATCGGCATAAAAAGATACTCCATTTATTTGGATGTTAACCTTAGGACACATTTTAGTGGTTCTCATTTTTGCTCCAGGTGAAAAGACTATCATGGCAATAGGTAAATGATCAGTTTGGATTTTGTGCGTTTCTACGAATTTCTTAGATATAAAGGAGTTAGATGCACCGGAATCAAATAGCACCAAAGTAGGGATTGATTGAACGAGAAACATACCCAGAACCACATCTGATGCTTCATTAGCTTCTTCCGCGGCCACATGATGTAGGCGACCACGGTTTGCGGCTGGTGTAGGAGTAGATGTAGTTCTCCCAGCTTGTTGTCCTCCGGATCCTTGAGGACGACCAGGGGGTCGCTGAGGAGCTCCTCGGTTCGGCGAAGTGATTCCCTTGTTTGGGCAATTATTGGCATAATGCCCACGTTCCCGACACTTGAAGCAAGTAACATTCGGAGCTTGAGTTGTTGCCCCAGTAGAACGTGCTCCGGTAGCACCCGCCGAATGTGCTGGAGGCGACCGAGGTTGAGGGGTAGAACCTTGGTGCCTCTGCTGTGGTGGCGGAGCAGGTGGTCGCACATTGCCCTGAGTTGCAGGGCGAGGCCTGGATGATCCGGCACCAGCAGTCTTTTGGGCCATCCATTTTCTCTTACGCGACTCCATGGCGACTCGAGTGCTATGCTCCACTCTAATCGCCTTGTCCACCAAGGTTTGGAAATCATCGATGTCGATGGCGGCTAGCGCACATTTTACCTCTTCATTCAAGTTATCCTGGAAGCGTTCCAGCTTACGCGCTTCGGGGGTAACCTCCGACGGGGCATAATGGGAAAGATAGTTGAAGCGATGAAGATACTCTATCACCGTCTGATTCCCCTGACGAAGGTCAAGGAATTCTCGCCTTTTCACGTCTACCAGGCTCGCTGGAATATGAGCCCGGCGGAACGCAATCTTGAAGTCATTCCATGAGATCTCTGGATCTTACGGAAGCACGGCTTCATAGTTTTCCCACCAGGAGGCTGCAGCTCCATTCAGCTGGTAGGAAGCATACAGAACTTTCTCCCGGTCATTGCACTGAGCGATGTTCAGTTTACTCTCCACCGAACGCAGCCAATCATCGACGTCCAATGGATCAACTGATGTGGAGAAAGTGGGAGGCCGAGTCTTTAGAAACTCAGTCAGCTTGGATTGTGGGGCACCACCACCACCACGGGCTCCATGATTAGAAGTATTATGCACCAATTGTTGCAGGAGAAGGGTATGAGTCTGGCGGTTTTGCTCAATCATCTCCAAGACTTGCGCCATAGTCGGCGGTCCTGGCAACTGTTCTTCTGGAACTCCTCCTTGTTGATTAGGAATTGGGGGTGGTGGAGGAACAGTGTGGTGCGAGGACGAAGCCCTCACAGATGGGTGCATTGGATTGGGTTGTGCTGGAGTAGGAAGCGTTTCACGTGGAGGCAATGGCTCCTACGAAGCTTCACTTTCCAGGATCCCACGAAGCGATCTAGTTACTGGCATCCTGAAATTTCAATTCAGATGATATGATAATATATTGTAATTAAATGATTAAACTAGTATTTTGGAAGATCTAGCTTAATCTCTACCGGTCATAAGGCAACATTTCATTCCCTAAATTTTTATAAATCTTAAAGAAATTCATTTAAAAGGAAGGTGTGTTGTTGTTATGTTATGTCATATTGTTGACAAAGAATAAAAAGGATCACATCGTCGTGAAGTTATAATTAAACATTAAACGATCACGAGAAGGAACCAAAAACACACTCAAAATACAGCAAAAGCTCTTTTATTCAAACCACATATTTACAATATGTACAACAAAAGTAAGACCATCACATAACTCGGTACTACATAGACACTACATACTACTAACAACTATAGGTAACTCTACTCTAGTCCTGGTGCTGATGCGCCCTCGTCGGTAGTAGGCTCGACAGGGACAGCAGGAGTGGAGTCAGCCACCGTAGCAGGAAAGGTGCCACGGCGCCAGTATACCTGCGTCACTCGGGGACGAGGTACACTAACAAACCTCGGCTCAAGTCTAACTCGCGAAAGGCGGGGACGACTACCTCCAGTAGACATCCTAGCCTGCCCTGAGCGCCTGGCAGCTCTGGCAGACCTAGGGCTGGGAGTACTAGGTACCTCCTGAACTGGCAAAAGGGTGGCATCATCGCCTAACACCGACCGTGAGAACAAGCCCATAGCCACAAAAGGTGCTATGGCGTCCTCCAGAAAATCCACTCTACGATGAGCCACGTAGTACTCCAACGTAGCCTACCGATGATATCGGTCGGCAGCGCTAAGAAACCCAACTATGACCCTCTGGCGGTCATCCAGACCACCAAACTGTGAGACCCTTATTTTTATGCCACTAAGTAACATAAATATGAGGTTCTTAAGTGCTTTCTGTGCCATTCCCATGATCAGTGGCTGGCACGCACAAACACAATTTGAAATTACAGCCATACACAAGTTCAAGCTTTTATTACATCAGATGTTCGATATTAATATTACACATCCAAAAGTAGTAGTAATAAAGACCACATCTCATTGTTTGCCGACTAGCCAAAAACTCCACAGGCAACAGACGAGATGAACTTAGAGAGGACAGTCGTCGCCATAAATAACGAGTTCTTCATTATTGTTATCGTCAATGGAAAATTCTTGCTCATCACCTAAAAACCAGGTTATAGCAAGTTGAGTACATTGGTACTCGCAAGACTTGTAGTGTTTGCAAAGCCTGGAATATATGCAAGTTGAATAGAAAGTGGGTTTCTACGGTTGTTTTGCGTAAAGCGAAACTTTTGAATTGTAAATACTGAATAGTAATGGAAAGCATAAATTGAATTTAAAGCAGTTTGATAAATAATTGAAGTAACATGTAATAAAATGAATAATAGCAATTTATTTACGGCCCTTTGTGAATAACATAACGAAAAAGACCCTCCATGGTCTTATGCAAGCATAACAATAAGTGACATTAACAAATGTGAGTTATTTTTCAAACCATTTAATCAGGGTTTTAGAAAATAGAAAACAACTAACTATGTGATGACTTTACCAAGTTCTCATGACCGCGAGCGTGGCTAATCGATTAGTTTTGACTCTGCAGAGTTGTACAGCTTTTACCCACAAGATATGTTCTCCCTTTTTGCAAGCTATAAGACACACTTCCTTTGGTATGTCCGCAGGGAGTTCATAACGAAACCATTCGATTACTTGGACCTTAACCTTGCACTAGCCCGATGCCGACTCACCCTGACTATGATGGAAGCTAAAAAGGTAAAAATCTTTCCGGAGTCAATGACCCACCAGGAATAATAATAGCCCCAAATCATAGCCAGACGTACGCCGTTACAACGGCAGATGCCAACACCTCGGTGATGATACTTCCCTCGAGCAAACCTATATCCGGAATGCCCGTGCTACAACTTCCTACCAATGTGCAAAGCTAATTCCCAAATAATTTAATAAGTTAAGACTGTCCCATTCTAGTACTTGTGGATGTACGGTTATCTTTGCCTGAAAACAACGCATTAGCTCGGTCCTTATTGAGACATGGGCGACACTCCACCCTATCTATGTACACATTAAAACATGTACATTCGGCTATTGCCAATAATCACCCACGTCAAAATAATAGTTTTATTTTCATTTTTATCAAACTACCAGTATCCTTTATTGCCTAAATAAACCATAAAAAGATTCATAAAGAATAGTGTGTGGGTGTAAATATTCCCGACATTAATCTAAAGCAGTGCTAAGTATGTGTAGATTAATAAGCGATTATACCCGGTTCAATGAACTTAACCATTCCTATGGCTTTCATGGATCGTATGTCAACATGATTAAGGGAATCCATCAATTTGGGTTATAGCGACCAGATAACACAAAAAAGAAATTCACTAGAATATAAAGCATGCAGGCAGGTTATTAATCACATTTTATCTATTTATAAAATTTGGGTTCAAAGATGTTCAAGGGGGTGCTTGCCTTGCTCTTATGTAACGTAAGTGGGATCGGCGTCGTCAACGGTAGCGTCGGTAGCGTCAACGTCTACTCATCATTAGAAGAACATAACAAGTAGCAAATAGCAAACTTTCAATAAAGGCAACAGAACAAATGAAAGAATCAAATAGAATCATTACATGGGCAAACAAAATAACAATCAAACAAAATAGAATCATTACATGGCCCCACAGACACTGACGGGCTGGGTCCACTGTCGTGGTGGGCTCATTGTGTGTGCGCGACAATGAGGCTGACTGTGAGGTCGGCTCGAAGCGAGTAATGCAGCGTCGCGTGAGGCTGCCAAGCATGGTCCACATGGCAGTGATGGCTAGAGCGAACATACCTGAGGCTGACCAACCGGGCCCACGCATCAGCGACAAAGCGCAGGGGAGGTCAAGGCCGAGCTCACCGGCGGCCAACCGGCGGCGTCGCTGGGTTTTGGCTGTGTCCTAGAGCTTCATGGGCCTAAGGCGTACCTAGGGAACCTCTTAGTTGTGGGTGTTGTTCGGAGAAATCAGTTCCGCAACGGTAGCTGGCGGAGCGCTACGATGAAGAACGGCTCATCAGTGTTACGGTTTGATTCGAGCCGAATGGTCTTTCGCTCGAGCTTTAGGAGGTCCTAAGGACTCTATCCATACACTTAAACCAAAGAAAAGTGACCGGGTGGTGTTCTCACCATGCGGTAGTAATGGCGGAAGAGGTGGCACGGTGCGGGAGCTTCTTAGGCTTCTACAGGCTGGAAGAAGATGCGCAAAAGCTTTGTGAGTATCCACGGATGCTCTATGATCAATCAATTTGGACGTTTTCTTACCGAGATGCACGAATTCGAGTTTTCCCCCAACTCGGGTTCTTGCCGGAGCTGAGGAAGAACGGCTCGTCTCGGGCGATTGAAAACTCGAGAAAGGAAATGGTGATGCGGTCCGAGTTATGGGAATCAACACTGGTTCGGCCGGTGCTTAAATAGGCGAAATGGGGTGCTGAAGTGTTTGAATGGCCGAAAGAATGGGTGGCTATAAAGCTCGGCTCTCCTGAGGCCACGGTGGCTTCCCACTGTGCTTGGTACTAGGATGAACTACAACATGGCCGAGGTAGGCCAGCGTGGCTTCGAGCGGGCGCGAATGCGTCTGAGAAACGACAAGGAATGAGGCGGTGCCCTAGCTCGGCCAAAGGAACAGAGAGGGAGAGAAGTGTTGCAGGGGAGAAGATGGCCCTGACATGTGGGGTCGGGTCCCACATGTCAGTTGTTGAACCGGCATGGGTGAGAGGCGACTGAGGCTGGCACACGGGTCCGATTGGCTCTAGGGTCAACCTGGCAGCGTCTAGTCCTGGTGCTAAGGCGCCCTCGTCGGTAGCAGCCTCGACAGGGACAGCAGGAGTGGAGTCAGCCACCGTAGCAGGAAAGGTGCCACGGCGCCGGTATACCTGAGTCACTCGGGGACGAGGTACACTAACAAACCTCGGCTCAAGTCTAACTCGCGAAAGGCGGGGACGACTACCTCCAGTAGACATCCTAGCTTGCCCTGAGCGCCTGGCAGCTCTGGCGGACCTAGGGGTGGGAGTACAAGGTACCTCCTAAACTGGCAAAAGGGTGGCATCGTCGCCTAACACCGACCGTAAGAACCAGCCTGTAACATCCCAAAATTTGAGTTTTCAAAACATTTTTGTTTTGTTTAGCTTCCCAAAAATTTTCGTTGATTTTCTCGCGTTTATAAAACTTGATTTGAATTTTCTAAAAGCTAAAATAATTTAATTTTATTATTCTAAACCTCAAATAAAATAAATTACATTTTATTTGGGTTCCTTGTGCTTCAGGAAAACTTTCTGTAATTTTTGAGATTTTTCGGAGATCGTTTGCTATTTATTGGATTTATTCGGAATCGATTTGTATTAAGCCTTTTATTGAAATTAATTAATTATTTGGAAAAGTTTATATAAATTTTTGTTGCAAATATTTTATTTGAGTTCAAAATGTCTCAAAATATTTTCTGGAATTTTTCTAGAATTGTTCTGCTATTTTTATTGCCTCATTTGGTTTATTTGAATTGTTGGAATTGTTTTTATTAGAAATTGTTGGAATTTCGGATTTGGGCAGTGGGCCAAATCCCTCTCTCTCCTCCCGCCGGCCCACCCCGACAGCCAGGCCTGCTGCCACCAGTAGCCTCGCGCCCGGGCCTCGCTCGCCGGTCATGAGCCGCCTCGCCTTGGCGCCGGCCACGCTGGCCCACTCGGCCGCCTCCCTTCCAGCGCCGCGCCCGACCCAGCTGGCGCGCTTCGCCGCGAGCCGCTGGTCCAGCCAGCCCACCCCGCTGCCATGTGTCGCCCCCACACGCGGCCACGTCAGCCCCAATCCGATTCATGCACGGTAGGTGTTCGTTTAAATGCCTACAAAGCCCGTTTCTGCTCCAAACGCGTCCAAACTTGATTTTTCTTGACCTAGCCGCCACCCCAACTCAGTATAGCCCTCCCATGATCTCTCCAATGCATCTTCAACCTCCGGATCCCCTCCAAACCCGAGAAATCCATCCCATGTCCTACGAACGTCGCCCAACGCCGGCCGAACTTTGGAGCCGCATCCCAGGAAGCTCTTCGACTCTTTTCATGATCCGTATTCACCGTGGTGTGCCACAAGCTACCATCTGCTTGCTGTCCAAAATTCAGCCAATTGTGCCCACGGGATCAAAAGTTATGGCCGTTTCAATCTCGAATCTTGCCGAGGCCATAACTCCCTCAATTTTTTGAGTTTGACATTGAAATTTTTTGTGTAGACTCCTGGGGATGTCCTATACGTGATGCACATCTTGCCTCATGGTTTTTCCCTCTGGATTTGGTGCAGAAAAATATTTTCTCCGATCAGACTACGATCAGACTACGTTTCAGACAGCGGCAAACTTCCTCGCGCGTTCCCCGCTGTTCCAGAAGGTATTTCTTCGAGCCACCTGCGTCACGCTGTGCCTCTTGATTCCATCTAGCTCTCGGTCAAATTTCGATAAGTTCCAATCATTATTCTAGAAGTTATGGCCGTCGAAAGTTTTGATCCGAAACTCGTTAATCGGCAGTTTGTGATTAATCCGGAGGGGCGCCGCAAAATCCGCCTATATTGTTGAGTTCGTTTCGCCGCGCTCTACGTAGTAGATATTCTCCCTTTGCCAACCCATCCTACGGAATTTTTTTTATATATTTAGGCCACCGTTTAGCCGTCGCCGCGCGTCGCCTTTTGACGCCGGCTATTTTAGCTCGCTCCGGCCGTGTTGTCACGTCCGGTGGATCATCATGTACTGTTTTTGTCCATCCTTAAAGTTCTTTTGGTCTCCGTTTACCGTCGGAGCCGATTCCGGCCTAAAACCGTCGTTTTTGGTTTAACCCGTTGTTGCCGGTTCGAGTTTCGGTTAGCCATCCTTGGTAGCGTTTTGTCGCGGCTATGTCGTTGGACCGTCGGTCGCTACCTTGTTTCATGAGTATCCTATCATTGTTTGACCTCCGCCGTTAACGATCCACCGTTAACGTTTTGCCGTTAACATTCGCCGTTAACGTTTCCTCGTTAACGTTTCGTCAATGTTTCGCCATTAACGTTTCACCGTTAATGTCCCACCGTTAACGTTTCACCATTAACGCTCTGTCGTTAACGCTCCGCTGTTAACGTTTCGCAGTTAACGTTCCACCGTTAACATTTCACCGTTAATGTCCCACCGTTAACGTTTCACCGTTAACGCTCTGTCGTTAACGCTCCACCGTTAACGTTTCGCAGTTAACGTTCCTCCGTTAACGTTTCGCCGTTAACACTCCGTCGTTAATGTTCCGTCGTTAACGTTCCATCGTTAACGTTTCGCCGTTAACGCTTCATCGTTAACGCTTGGCTCTCTTCGCTTCGTTGTCATCGCATGCGTGCATTCATGCAAGAGCTCTAGTGCGATGTCCTCATCTTCTCTATCATCATGACGTGAGCCTAGTCTCATCGTCATATCATCTTCAAAGCCGAATCAAAACCCTAACCTAAGACCGGTTCGATGAACTAAGTTCATCGTGAGCCGCGTTGTTATCTTTGCAATCTTCCCCGTTGTTTCAATCGTGGGACGACACTTGTCTTGTCTTATCCCTGAAAACCTAATCTACCAATAACCTAGACTTCGTTCGTGGACTTGGTCGATAGACCATTGGCCATGTGTCTTACCCTTGTGCCCGATCTAATCTAACCGTGTCTCTTTTGTTTGATCGTGTTTCGTTCGGTCAACAAAAGTCAACTTCGAGAATCAGTTTAGTTCATTGTGAACTAACATATCCTTATGGACCCGATCTATAGATCGAGGGCTCATATGTCAATGTTTGTCCAATCAAGATAATAACCTTGGAAGAAATATTCTTCGGAATAATATTATTTCTTTCCCAGTTATTAATCTTTCCCTTTTCGGTGTTTTTCCGAAAGCTCGTTCTCTTTTGTCTAACCTTCGATCTAATCCGATCAAGTCCCTAAATTCTCCCAAGCCGTTGTGCCCAATGCTATTTGTTCTTAATTTGGAGTTTATTTGATTTGTCTTTGAATTTTGTTGTATCTGTGTTTCTTTATCGTTAGACGCGTTGTCCGGAAGTCGTCCTACGGAGCTGAAAGTCAAGGAAGCGAAGATTGAAGATCGAGGACCAAGAATCAAAGATAAAGAGTGAAGAACATTAAAAGTTGCAAGGGCCAGGCAAGTTGTGCTTTGACCATGTTGATCCCATTTTTGAAACTTATGTTGTTTCAAATTATTGCATGCTAGTTTGAGTTAAATTGTTTTCAATTAATTTGGGATTAGATAATCAACCTACTTGTTATTGCCACCTTGTTTATAATAGCTGTACGCCATGATTCATTTGTCACCCTAGGTTTGTTGATTAATAGTTGGTAGCTAAATACTTTGCCGACATGGGTTATTTAGACCGTCAGTAGTTTGCTTAGCCATGCAACGAACCTTTGACATCGTTTTCGAAATACAAAAGCTCAATATTGACTAATGGAATATGCAATGTATTTTGGAACGGTGTGACGTGTTGCCGACACGATGAAGTTGATATGTGGAGGTATTCGCACTTCTTCAAGGATGTTGAACTTGGGCTTGGAGGCAGTTTGCCTGTGGAAAAGAGATAACTGGTTAAGGATGTGGAATGGTTTACTTGTGAAATAACTGTGAAATCTATTACTGTTATTACTTGTTTTACTGCTTTACAATCTATTATATTTATTTATGATTGTTGCTTTTCAGCAAAATAACCATTCAGCCTATCATTTGGAGTAAGCCATGCATATAGTTATTAGACTTGCATTCTGTGCATGACTTGCTGAGTGCTTTATGTACTCACACCTTGCAAACAAACAATCACCAGTGAGCAGAAGTCTACATCGTCGAAGAAGAAGTTCCGTGAGAAGGCGATTATCTAGGAGTCGAACCCTGTCAGTTGCCTGTGGCGTATTGATGGGATTCACCGGTGTTATTCGTTCCGCTGCTGCTTATTTGGAGTTGAAGCCGTCAAGGTTGACCTTAAGGTCGTACATTAGTTTATATTTTATAATTGGGTTATTTTTATTATTCCGCTGTGTATGATTGTGATATTCATCTATGTTGAGACTGTGTGCACTAGCGTGATCCTGGACTAGTGTTGAATACACAGAGGGTCCGGATTTGCAAATTCAGGTCCCGACAGAGGTGGTATCAGAGCCATACTGACTGTAGGTCTTGACTCTAGATAGATTGGCCGTCTTTAGGAGCTTCAAAATTATTTTCTAAAGAGAAAATTTAACTTGAAAGAATAATACATTCTTGACTTATCTTATTCTTCCATTCTTTCCTCTTTGCTGAAAGTTCTATCTTTCCCTTCGATTTAAATGGAAATCTTACCTGAGTTGTTCCGAATAGTTAACGATGTTTCACACTTAAGGAGAAAGTACTGGATGTCGCTGTCAACCCTAAAGATCGTGAAGTAAGGAATCATCGAGCTCGAAGAGAAGTGGATCGATGAAGTGTTCCAGAAGCTTGAAGAACCAGTGCTTAGTAGTAAGTTGAGACTCATGTGTGAGAGTCGCGTCTCTTAAGATAGGAGTGTTACCCCTTTTAGACGCTAGAATATTGTGTGCTTAGGAATTTGGTTCTTCATTGATTGCTGAGTGTGCTGTATGTGTTGCAAAGCTTTTAGGCTTGGATAAGCAACCATACCTAGTTTTTAGTTGTTTTTTTTATGTTTTTGGGTTAAACCTGTTCCCCTGCACTAGGATTCTTGAACCTCATCTATGCTTTTTCCCTCTTACCTAAACCTTGGAGTGATCAACAAATGGAAAGGACCAACTACAGCAGTGACTTCGAGGCAGTTCAAGTCAGTTCAGTTCCTACTACTGGTGTTAGTGTTAAAGCAGATAGTGACCAACAACCGTCCACTGTACCAACCGTGACAATTCAACACTTGGATCAGTTTTTAACTACCCAGACTCAGCTCATGCAGATGGTGATGCAACAGATGAATGTTATCAATGCCAAAATCAACCCCTCCCCAACTGAAGTCACAACCTCCTGTTCAAAGTCAAAGTTTGCCTTGTTCATGACCAAACCACCCACGTTTGATGGATCAGCCACTCTCAAGGATGCAAAAATATGGCTTCGTGTCATATAAGAGAAGCTCGATTTGGTGGAAAGTGAAGATGAAGAGAAGGTTCCCTATGCTACATGCCAGTTAGAAGGAGATGCATTAGTCTGATGGAGAGGTTTCTATGCCACCTCTGAGGATGAACATACCATCACTTGGTTAGAGTTTACCACCGCCTTTTTGTCGGATCTTCACCTCGTCAGAAGACAGTGGAACCACAGCAAGGTCAAGGAAGAATGGTGCCTCCGCACTCGATACCATACCTGGACTTGTTCTTTGAAGTGTTGTCAACCAAGCAAGTCAGAAGATCGTGCATGCATCCGTTGTGGAGAAATATGACACACTGCTGATCAACATGAAACCAATTGTTCAGCGGTGAAGGAAGCCATTTAACTGGAGAATGTCCTATGTGCAACATCACATGCTATCTTTGTGAAGGCCGTGATGACTACCCATCTCAATGTCCCCTGGATCCAATAGTAACCACTGTGACTCAACATCAGCGAGAGGATCTGCGAGCTGCCATTGCTCAAAAGTTAGTGAGAGGAGGACTGTCATTCGCACTTGCTGTGCCACGTGAAGAAATGAAGAAGAAACATGTCAACACTATCAATCTACCTCAGGAAATCAGTAATACTTGGTCACCATGGAATTGTTTCTTGTGTGATAAATGAGGTCATTGGCCTAGAGAATGCCCCACCAACTCGACACGATGACCCAAACGTTCATGTTACAACTGTGGCGAGTCAGGTCATTTGTTAAGGAATGCCATAGAAAGATCAAGCAATTTCGAAAGCCATGATCATCCCAGAAATTACATCAGTAAAGATTATAACACAGAAAGTGAATGGTAAGGCTATGGAAGCAACTTGCTTAAGGAGCCAGTTGAAGCAAGAGGAATTGGTTAACAAGACCCCTGATCCAGAAGATGAATGCAAGGAATTGGAAGATAACCGCAAGCATCAGAAGTCTAACAAAGAAGGACCACTGCAACAGCGAATGAGGAGTGCCTCTCAATAACTCAGCTGCCATACTACTCAGACTTTGTTCGAGACACCTTCACCTGTGCTTCGCCCTGATGGTCAGAGTTTCCATAACACCACCCAGTGAAAAGTCCTCACGGAAGAAGCCAACAGACATCAGTCACGCGTTGCTTCAGATGCAATGAGCCGGGACACTTTGCTAATAGTTGTCCTAGGAGAAAAGATGTTTTACCTGCCCACTTCAATCCTAGCCCTACCCCTACCGAGACACTTGCGTCAGAAAGTGAATTGTGAAGGAGTATTCAGTTGATCTGAGTTTGATCAATGCTGAAGAATCAAGCCGACAAAGATAGTGCCAGACCAACCGGAATGCTATCCAAGTCCTGTTGAAGACCGCGTAATTGCATATAAGCTTTGTTGTCAGATACAGCTTGTCCAATTTCCAGAAGAAGCAGAGAATCAAGTGCTCAGGAACAGAAGCAAGGATGCTTGTCAATGGAGTTACCAGAAACATCAGCATGAGTGCATGAGATGTTCAAGATTCTCCGACAAAGAAGGTATCAAGATTTTCCAGAGAAGAAGTGCCTTTTTGTGCCAGAGAAGCAGACACAGTTGGAGTCAGTGGACTTGTAAGAGGATCTCATCCGCAAGGAGCAGCCTACAAATTTTTGGATATTATCAAGCGCTTGTTCAGAAATGACCCTGTCCAGTGTACAGTTGCTTGGAAGTCGAAGAAGCTCAAGAGTTGAGTCCCCCTGAACCTAATTCTGTAGTCAGCCCTAAATCTCGGGGACGAGATTCTGTTAAGGGGGGGGAGATTTGTAACATCCCAAAATTTGAGTTTTCAAATTTTTTTGGTTTTGTTTAGCTTCCCAAAAATTTTCGTTGATTTTCTCGCGTTTATAAAACTTGATTTGAATTTTCTAAAAGCTAAAACAATTTAATTTTATTATTCTAAACCTCAAATAAAATAAATTTCATTTTATTTGGGTTCCTTGTGCTTCAGGAAAACTTTCTGTAATTTTTGAGATTTTTCGGAGCTCGTTTGCTATTTATTGGATTTATTCGGAATCGATTTCTATTAAGCCTTTTATTGAAATTAATTAATTAATTCGAAAAGTTTATATAAAGTTTTCTTTCAAATATTTTATTTGAGTTCAAAATGTCTCAAAATATTTTCTGGAATTTTTCTAGAATTTTTCTGGTTTTTTTATTGTCTCATTTGGTTTATTTGAATTGTTGGAATTGTTTTTATTAGAAATTGCTGGAATTTCGGATTTGGGCAGTGGGCCAAATCCCTCTCTCTCCTCCCACCGGCCCACCCCGCCGGCCGGGCCCGCCCACTTGAGCCGCCTCGCGCCACAGCTGGGCCTGGCTTCGCCGGCCATGGCCGCCTCTCGCCATTGGCGCCAAGACCGCAGCCCACTCGGCCGCCTCCCTTCCCCGCCACCCCAGCGTGCGTGCGCCGCCGAGCAGCTGGGCCAAACCAGCCCACCCCGCTGCCATGTGTTGCCCCCACACGCGGCCACGTCAGCCCCAATCCGATTCATGCACGGTAGGTGTTCATTTAAATGCCTACAAGGCCCGTTTTTGCTCCAAACGTGTCCAAACTTGATTTTTCTTGACCTAGCCACCACCCCAACTCAGTATAGCGCTCCCATGATCTCTCCCACGCATCTTCAACTTCCGGATCACCTCCAAACCCGAGAAATCCATCACATGTCCTCTGAACGTCGCCCAACACCGGCCGAACTTTGGAGCCGCGTCCCGGGAAGCTCGTCGACTCTTTTTATGATCCGTCTTCGCCGTGGTGTGCCACAAGGTACCATATCCTTTCTGTCCAAAATTCAGCCAATTTGGCCCATGAGATCAAAAGTTATGGCCGTTTCAATCTCGAATCTTGCTGAGGCCATAACTCCCTCAATTTTTTGAGTTTGACCGTGAAATTTTCTGTGTAGACTCCTGGGGATGTCCTCTACATGATGAACATCTTGGCTCATGGTTTTGCAATCTGGATTTGGCGCAGAAAAATATTTTCTCCGATCAGACTGCGATCAGACTGCGTTTCAGACAGCGGTAAATTTCCTTGCTCGTTCTCCGCTGTTCCAGAAGGTATTTATTTGAGCCACCTATGTCACGGTGTGCCTCTTGGTTCCATCTAGCTCTCGGTCAAATTTCATTAAGTTCCGATCATTATTCTAGAAGTTATGGCCGTCGAAAGTTTTGATCCGAAACCCGTTAATCGGCAGTTTGTGATTAATCCGGAGGGGCGCCGCAAAATCCGCCTGTACCGTTGAGTTCGTCGCGCCGCGATCTACGCAGTAGACATTCTCCATTTTCCAACCCATCCTCCGAAATTTTTTATATATATTTAGGCCACCGTTTAGCCGTCGCCGCGCGTCGCCTTTTGACGCCAGCTATTTTAGCTCGCTCCGGCCATGTTGTTGCGTCCGGTGGATCATCATGTACTGTTTTGGTCCATCCTTGAAGTTCTTTTGGTCTTCGTTTGCCGTCGGAGCCGATTCCGGCCTAAAACCGTCGTTTTCGGCTTAACCCGTTGTTGCCGGTTCGCGTTTCGGTTAGCCGTCCTTGGTAGCGTTTTGTCGCGGCTATGTCGTTGCACCGACGGTCGCTACCTTGTTTCATGAGTATCCTATTATTGTTTGACCTCCGCCGTTAACGATCCACCGTTAACGTTTTACCGTTAACATTCGCCGTTAACGTTTCGCCGTTAACGTTTCGTCAATGTTTCGCCGTTAACGTTCCACCGTTAACGTTTCACCGTTAATGTCCCACCGTTAACGTTTCACCGTTAACGCTCTGTTGTTAACGTTTCGTCGTTAACGTTTCGCAGTTAACGTTCCACCGTTAACGTTTCACCATTAACGTCCCACCGTTAACGCTCTGTCGTTAACGCTCCGCCGTTAACGTTTCGTCGTTAACGTTTCGCAGTTAACATTCCTCCATTAACGTTTCGCCGTTAACGCTCCGTCGTTAACGTTCCACCATTAACGCTCCGTCGTTAACGTTCCGTCGTTAACGTTCCACCGTTAACGTTTCGCCGTTAACGCTTCATCGTTAACGCTTGGCTCTCTTCGCTTCGTTGTCATCGCATGCGTGCATTCATGCAAGAGCTCTAGTGCGATGTCCTCATCTTCTCTATCATCATGACGTGAGCCTAGTCTCATCGTCATATCATCTTCAAAGCCGAATCAAAACCCTAACCTAAGACCGGTTCGATGAACTAAGTTCATCGTGAGCCGCGTTGTTATCTTTGAAATCTTCCCTGTTGTTTCAATTGTGGGACGACACTTGTCTTGTCTTATCCCTGAAAACCTAATCTACCAATAACCTAGACTTCGTTTGTGGACTTGGTCGATAGACCATTGGCCATGTGTCTTACCCTTGTGCCCGATCTAATCTAACCGTGTCTCTTTTGTTTGATCGTGTTTCGTTCGGTCAACAAAAGTCAACTTCGAGAATCAGTTTAGTTCATTGTGAACTAACATATCCTTATGGACCCGATCTATAGATCGAGGGCTCATATGTCAATGTTTGTCCAATCAAGATAATAACCTTGGAAGAAATATTCTTCGGAATAATATTATTTCTTTCCCAGTTATTAATCTTTCCCTTTTCGGTGTTTTTCCGAAAGCTCGTTCTCTTTTGTCTAACCTTCGATCTAATCCGATCAAGTCCCTAAATTCTCCCAAGCCGTTGTGCCCAATGCTATTTGTTCTTAATTTGGAGTTTATTTGATTTGTCTTTGAATTTTGTTGTATTTGTGTTTCTTTATCGTTAGACGCGTTGTCCGGAAGTCGTCCTACGGAGTTGAAAGTCAAGGAAGCGAAGATTGAAGATCGAGGACCAAGAATCAAAGATAAAGAGTGAAGAACATTAAAAGTTGCAAGGGCCAGGCAAGTTGTGCTTTGACCATGTTGATCCCATTTTTGAAACTTATGTTGTTTCAAATTATTGCATGCTAGTTTGAGTTAAATTGTTTTCAATTAATTTGGGATTAGATAATCAACCTACTTGGTATTGCCACCTTGTCTATAATAGCTGTACGCCATGATTCATTTGTCACCCTAGGTTTGTTGATTAATAGTTGGTAGCTAAATACTTTGCCGACATGGGTTATTTAGACCGTCAGTAGTTTGCTTAGCCATGCAATGAACCTTTGACATCGTTTTCGAAATACAAAAGCTCAATATTGACTAATGGAATATGCAATGTATTTTGGAACGGTGTGACGTGTTGCCGACACGATGAAGTTGATATGTGGAGGTATTCGCACTTCTTCAAGGATGTTGAGTTGTTGGCATTGTGTTGCGCAATAATCAACTGGGGTGATAAAATGATTTAGACCGGGGCAAGTGGCAAGATTATGATCAGGTGGGCCAGGTGTGGCACCGGGAAGGTTGATTTGGTTCTTCGGGTAGTCTTGCCCTGGTCAACATAAGGACTTAACCTTGCAAGCCTTTGAACTGAGTCAAACGTGCAACCACATGTCTGTAATGGGACGGACCTAGTTGATTAAGTTGCTAATAACTTACTTGTGGTACCTCGGGGTGTCAACTACACCGGTTGTGTAGATTGAAGGGGAGCGTACCAGGGCTGCGGCATTGTACCCATCCAACGGTATGTCGGTCCGATACTTCGCCTTAGCTAAGGGAAGGGATGGTGTAGGGCAAAAACCGGAGAGGTCCACTTGTGTAGTTAGAGGCTACCGAAAGACTTTCTTATGATCTCTCATTCGCATACTCTTGTATGGCGATTCACGGCTGACGTGGTGAGTGGATTGTATCTTGTGGGTAAAGTGTATAACCTCTGCAGAGTGTAAAATCTATTCGAATAGCCGTGTCCGCGGTACCGGACAATGCTCGGGGATTACAGTTAAGGGTTAACTTTTCTCAAAATTGCACTTGGGCTTGGAGGCAGTTTGCCTGTGGAAAAGAGATAACTGGTTAAGGATGTGGAATGGTTTACTTGTGAAATAACTGTGAAATCTATTACTGTTATTACTTGTTTTACTGCATTACAATCTATTATATTTATTTGTGATTGTTGCTTTTCTGCAAAATAACCATTCAGCCTGTCATTTGGAGTAAGCCATGCATATAGTTATTAGACTTGCATTCTGTGCATGACTTGCTGAGTGCTTTATGTACTCACCCCTTGCAAACAAACAATCACAAGTGAGCAGAAGTCTACATCGTCGAAGAAGAAGAAGTTCCGTGAGAAGGCGATTATCTAGGAGTTGAACCCTGTCAGTTGCCTATGGCGTATTGATGGGATTCACCGGTGTTCTTCGTTCCGCTGCTGCTTATTTGGAGTTGAAGCCGTTAAGGTTTCACAAATGTAAGGTTGACCTTAAGGTTGTACATTAGTTTATATTTTATAATTGGGTTATTTTTATTATTCCGCTGTGTATGATTGTGATATTCATCTATGTTGAGACTGTGTGCACTAGCGTGATCCTGGACTAGTGCTGAATACACAGAGGGTCCGGATTTGCATATTCGGGTCCCGACACACCCCATAGCCACAAAAGGTGCTATGGCGTCCTCCAGAAAAGCCACTCTACGACGAGCCACGTAGTACTCCTACGTAGCCTGCCGATGATATCGGTCGGCAGCGCTAAGAAACCCAACTATGACCCTCTGGCGGTCATCCTGAATCGTACTAGGATCAACGTAGCTGGTATCTCCTCTGGGCAGCAAAGCTGGTAGCTCACGGTAGACCGTCGCCAACTTTGGGAGTGCATGTCGCAGTCGAACGATCGCCATATATGTGACATCGTTCAATGCGGCAATCACTGAAGCTCCTCGTCCGTCGAAGGTGTGTCCAGTCTCTCCAAACTCCGTCCTGGCTGGAATCTCGACTCTAGCAATATACTCGATCGACACCGGGCTAACCATCGCCTGATAGACGATGTAGCGAGGGGTGTCGAATCTCGCGTACTCTAGTATCTGAGCCAAAACTCCCATCAACCCAGCATCCTGTCGCTCTGAAGTGACGAAGCACGGCGTATATCCTTCCATCTGCACATTTAATAAGGAATTAGTATTCCAGATCAAATGTAAGATGCAACGATAACGCTTAAAAGAAAATAATAGATGACATAATAGCTAAGGATTAATAACAGATATAGCAATTTTATGTTCCTAAGTATAATTTGTCTATTCAAATTTTAAATTTTCCCACCAACGACCGTTCTAACTAGTGTTCACCTACAGTCTGCATGGCTCTGATACCAAACTGTGAGACCCTCATTTTTATGCCACTAAGTAACATAAATATGAGGTTCTTAAGTGCTTTCTGTGCCATTCCCATGATCAGTGGCTGGCACGCACAAACACAATTTGAAATTACAGCCATACACAAGTTCAAGCTTTTATTACATCAGATGTTCGATATTAATATTACACATCCAAAAGTAGCAGTAATAAAAGACCACATCTCATTGTTTGCCGACTATCCCAAAACTCCACAGGCAACAGACGAGATGAACTTAGAGAGGACAGTCGTCGCCATAAATAACGAGTTCTTCGTTATCGTTATCGTCAACGGAAAATTCTTGCTCATCACCTAAAAACCATGTTATAGCAAGTTGAGTACATTGGTACTCGCAAGACTTGTAGTGTTTGCAAAGCCTGGAATATATGCAAGCTGAATAGAAAGTGGGTTTCTACGGTTGTTTTGCGTAAAGCGAAACTTTTGAATTGTAAATATTGAATAGTAATGGAAAACATAAATTGAAATTAAAGCAGTTTGATAAATAATTGAAGTAACATGTATTAAAATGAATAATAGCAATTTATTTACGGCCCTTTGTGAATAACATAACGAAAAAGACCCTCCATGGTCTTATGCAAGCATAACAATAAGTGACATTAACAAATGTGAGTTATTTTTCAAACCATTTAATCAGGGTTTTAGAAAATAGAAAACAACTAATGTGATGACTTTACCAAGTGCTCATGACCGCGAGCGCGGCTAATCGATTAGTTTTGACTCTGCAGATTTGTACAGCTTTTACCCACAAGATATGTTCTCCCTTTTTGCAAGCTATAAGACACACTTCCTTTGGTTTGTCCGCGGGGAGTTCATAACGAAACCGTTCGATTACTTGGACCTTAACCCTGCACTAGCCTGATGCCGACTCACCCTGACTATGATGGAAGCTAAAAAGGTAAAAATCTTTCCGGAGTCAATGACCCACCAGGAATAATAACAGCCCCAAATCATAGCCAGGCGTACACCGTTACAACGGCAGATGCCAACACCTCGGTGATGACACTTCCCTCGAGCAAACCTATATCCGGAATGCCCGTGCTACAACTGCCTACCAATGTGCAAAGCTAATTCCCAAATAATTTAATAAGTTAAGACTGTCCCATTCCAGTACTTGTGGATGTACGGTTATCTTGGCCTGAAAACAACACATTAGATCGGTCCTTATTGAGACATGGGCGACACTCCACCCTATCTACGTACACGTTAAAACATGTACATCCGGCTATTGCCAATAATCACCCACGTCAAAACAATAGTTTTATTTTCATTTTTATCAAACTACCAGTATCCTTTACTGCCTAAATAAACCATAAAAAGATTCATATAGAATAGTGTGTGGCTGTAAATATTCCTGACATTAATCTAAAGCAGTGCTAAGCATGTGTAGATTAATAAGCGGTTATACCCGGTTCAAAAAACTTAACCATTCCTATGGCTTTCATGGATCGTATGTCAACATGATTAACGGAATCCATCAATTTGGGTTATAGCTACCAGATAACACAAAATAGAAATTCACTAGAATATAAAGCATGCAGTCAGGTTATTAATCACATTTTATCTGTTTATAAAATTTGGGTTCAAAGATGTTCAAAGGGGTGCTTGCCTTGTTCTTCAGTAGCGTAAGTGGGATCGGCGTCGTCAACTGTAGCGTCGGTAGCGTCAACGTCTACGCATCATTAGAAGAACATAAAAGTAGTAAATAAAAAACTTTCAATAAAGGCAAAAGAACAAATGAAAGAATCAAATAGAATCATTACATGGGCAAACAAAATAACAATCAAACTTTGTCATTTCATGTGGTAACTAAGTTGTGAGGTTTTGGTTTTAAAGACAGAAGCTTATGGTTATATGACACAGCTACTATTCTTTATGTATTATTTCATTTCAATTTACGAATTCAAGAAGCTAAGATTGTAAGATTAAATATAATGAAATTCATTTTCAAGTTATAGAGTTATTTGTACTAATACCAATTTGGAACCTTAATTATTTTCAATAAAATTTGCATGGTACACCCTAATTCTTATTTCATAACATGGTTCTAAATCATATAACTAGCACAATAAAACAAATTTCATTTAATTTGGATGATTTTTGGTTATGTTATAACAACTATATTGATGTTATGCATTAAATTCAACCCTAATAGGAAATTTTCGTAAACTAGCTCCAAATTCAAATATAATCACATATTTGGGCATTACTTGACCTCAGGATTCAAACAAAATTGATTTCACTCAATTTGGACTTAGTTTGCAAAATTTCTATATGGAGCATACTCAAATTTCATACTTTAAATTCAAATTCAAATTCAAATTACTAAACAAGTTCTAAATTTTTTTGCTGATTATGAAACTAGAGGATTTATCATGAATTTAGAAAAAAATTTCATCCAATTTGGAGCTATGGTTTAAAAGTTATAACATTTGAATACATTCGGTTTTCTAAAATTAGGAAAAAGATAAAATGTGCTTTCTTTAAACGAAAGCGTATTTCTTAGTTTTGCGCGGGCTGGCTTTTTGAACTCGACCCACAGACACTGACGGACTGGGTCCACTGTCAGCGGCTGGGCTCGGGTGTGTGTGCGCGACAGCCGGGGCTGACCTGTGGGGTCAGCTCGGCAGTGAGTAACGCGTGCGCGTGAGGCTGCCAAGCATGGTCCACATGGCAGTGATGGCTAGAGCGAACAGACCTGAGGCTGACCAACTGGGCCCACGCATCAGCGACACAGCGCAGGGGAGGTCAAGGCCGAGCTCGCCGGCGGCCAACCGGCAGCGTCGCTGGGTTTTGGCTGTCTCCTAGAGCTTCATGGGCCTAAGGCATACCTAGGGAACCTCTTAGTTGTGGGTGTTGTTCGGAGAAATCAGTTCCGCAACGATAGCTAGCGGAGCTCTACGATGAAGAACGGCTCGTCGGTGTTACGGTTTGATTCGAGCCGAATGGTCTTTCGCACGAGCTTTAGGAGGTCCTAAGGACTCTATCCATACACTTAAACCAAAGAAAAGATGGCCGGGTGGTGTTCTCACCGTGCAACAGTAATGGCGGAAGAGGTGGCACGGCGCGGGAGCTTCTCGGGCTTCTACAGGCTGGAATAAGATGCGCAAAAGCTTTGTGAGTATCCACGGATGCTCTATGGTCAATCAATTTGGACGTTTTCTTACCGAGATGCACGAATTCGAGTTTTCCCCCAACTCGGGTTCTTGCCGGAGCTGAGGAAGAACGGCTCGTCTCGGGCGATTGAAAGCTCGAGAAAGGAAATGGTGATGCGGTCTGAGATATGGGAATCAACACTGGTCCGACCAGTGCTTAAATAGGCGAAATGGGGTGTTGCAGTGTTTGAATGGCCGAAAGAATGGGCGGCGGTAAAGCTCGGCTCTCCTGAGGCCACGGTGGCTTCCCACTGTGCTTGGTACTGGGATGAACTGCAGCATGGGCGAGGTAGGCCAGCGTGGCTTCTAGCGGGCGCGAATGCGGCTGAGAAACGATAAGGAATGAGGCGGTGCCCTAGCTCGGCCGAAGGAACAGAGAGGGAGAGAAGTGTTGCATGCAGGGGAGAAGATGGCCTTGACATGTGGGGTCGGGTCCCACATGTCAGTTGTTGAACCGGCATGGGTGAGGCGACTGAGGCTGGCACACAGGTCCTATCAGCTCTAGGGTCCACCTAGCAGCGTCTAGAGGCGAGTGGAACCGGCTGGAGGTCTCTGGGCGTATGGCCCCATGTGTAAGGAGAGAGGGAGGGTGAGAACTAGAGTTTTCCCCTCCAGACAGCACGATAAGTGAATTAATTCACGGTCCGAAAAACATGTCCAGAATTTTCTAAACTTTTTGACCAAGCTAGAGGCTAAGATATCTATCTCCAGTAAAATTTTGGGGTTGAAATGATCTATGGTGATTTAATTAAAAATCTGACAACACAGACTGCACTAGAAAATCATTTCGATTTTTAAATTAGTTAGTCGTCTTAATGAACATATTAATTTTTAAAATTTTTACTGAGAGTGTTATTCCATACAATGGACCTACCATAGAATTTCAGAACTATATTAACAATATTTATTTTATTAAAATTCTTTTACTGACTTTTGCAGAATTTCGAATCTGTATTGTTTAATTGGTAATAAATAGTTAAACTACTTATTAATTTTTGCAAATTTTACTAGATTAAGGTGAAGTAACTAAGATCACATGATAAAAATTCCAAACACTGGAAGGCTCCACGATTTTCTCTAAAAATCTGACAAAGGTCTGGTCAGGGGTAAAGTTGGCTAGTTTAAATTGTTTTCTATACATTTAAATGCTTTCACATGGTCTTTTGACCAGCTAAAAGTGATTCTAGGGCTGTCCAAGGTCAGGTGTAAATTTACTAAGATAATTTTCATTTTTTACCATTTTACCATTCTATAATTTCCTTTCTTTTCTTTCTCAATTCCAATGATCATTTTATTGACTCAATTAAATCAATTAAAGCACACAAAATCATGAAACACAACATTGAATTAATTTCACATTTCTAATATTGGATTTTAAACTTTTATAATTTTGAGGATGTTACACTCAAGCCTTCATGGAACCTCAAGACCGGTGGAATCGGATTTAGAGCTCATTCCACTAGGTTTGAATCAAAACCCTAAACCCTCCTTTTCCCCCCTTTTCAATCCTTTTGATTTAGCTCAAGAAACCCAAGTTCTAGTGGTAGATTACCGTTTCCCTAAGTTGCTAGACATAGGTTGGACTCGTAGAAGTAAGTTAGCGTGATCGGTTCAATCCGGGAACCCTAATCGGCTTTTTGTTGGATTTATTCGCACCCAAGTCGATTTTGTAACACCCCGGCATCTAGTATGCCACGAATTTCACCCAAACAGCTTTAGACACAACCAATAACACATATTTAACAATAAATTATAGTAACTACGCTAATTGCTTAACTAAAATTTCGGCAGCATATCCTTTGTTTTTTCATGTTTTGAAGCAACAACAATAGAGGAATAACATAATACCAAAATCAAAGACTACAATAGCATGGCAACTAAGGATTTCAGCAACAAATCAACTAAGGATATAAATCTATCCGTCACATGACAAAAATGGACTAAGCATTTACTCATGACAACCAATGAGGCATCAAAACCATAATCTAGCTCAATGAGTTAACCATCACAACTAAGGAAGGGTATGCCATTGAATCAATGAGTGATGGTAAGTGATGTCGTGTATCTAGCTCCCTTTCCCACATGTTGGATTCAAGGTACCTAAAAACATCATAAAACAACAAGCGTGAGTTCATCACTCAGCAAAGTGTATTGCAATGGAATAGAGCAACAACAGTAATCAATAACATCTTTATTTCATATCATATCACATCATCATAAGCATCTCATAATTCATCTTCATAAACATCTCATAACATCTCCATTCATGCAATGCAATGCACATATCTCTTTTCTTAGCACATACCGGTATTGCCGAGTGCACACCCGGCGGTGTGCACCCTCTTTCCCTTCCATCCCGTGGAGGGTGCCTACTCTTACTGACTCACTCCCATTCACAACCATGGATGGGACTACGAGGTAGGTCTTTCGTGTTCACTACATGTGAACACAGAGGCTCGCACCAGAATGGGTCACCTCTTCAATTATGAATGCACATATGTCATAAACATGTATGAACTTGCATAAGTACTCAATATGACAATTGCATAGCCAATATCAAATCATGTTCATCATATCACAAGCAAGGAGCAAGCATGGCAATTAAACACATCATGAATTCATATTGCAACTAACAAGGAGCAAGCATGGAAATTAAACACATCATGAATTCATATTGCAACTCTACAAATCTAAATGGCCACCCAAGCCCAAAACCATCCCAATACACTTGCCTTCAACCGTGTGCGACGGAGTGGCGAGATGTTGAGGGCACTCCCGGGGTCACACCACCTGCACAAAGGTACAATAAACTCAAAACATGCCCACAAAGCAATACAAGAACTATCATCTACATCTACTTCGCAACCTACTCCCAAAACTCAGAAACAAAACAGGGAATCTGTCCTACGGGACAGCGGGCTTCCAACAAACATAACTTGAGTTCTACAACTCCAAATAAGGTAAACGAGTATATTTTCTCGAATCTTAGGAGATTTCCCAACTTTTTCTAAGTATTCTCGAAGACTAATTAGGCCTCTAAAGTACTCTAATCTATAGTTGAACACAATCTGTCGCAATCACATCACAGATTGGACAACGCTCGGTAAAACATCCATTACTTTTAAATGGCTAGACGGAACCAATTAAAGGTAATTGGATTATCTACAACTTTTGTAACAGCCGGCCGACCAGGAAACGCCTCTAAAGTCCTCAAATCTGTGCCCAAAGTCGGCTCTGTAATCTGGCCGAGAGCAGCACGCGAAACAGATCTACAATCACTTTAATCCCCTCTAACGAAAGCACCTAATTGGGGGTTTTAGACATGGATTCTCTCATCTAACAGCTCCTAGATCTCCACAAATTAACCACAATTCGTTACCTCTTCTTGGAGATTCGAACGGACGACGAACACCTTCCTTCTCCCGGCTGCTCCTTCCTTCGGATCCGCAGCGATTCACCGGAGTTCTCCGGACGAACGATCCTCCACGTGGGGCAGCGACGATCACTGAGGAATGTGGAGGAGAGGGTGGCTGCGTGGGGGTGGGAGTGTGGCAGCTAGGAGAGGGAACCCTAGAGGGTGCAAGGGAGAAAGAGAGGGGGGGCCGGTGTCGGGACCCCGAATTTGCAAATCCGGACCCTCTGTGTATTCAGCACTAGTCCAGGAACGCGCTAGTGCACACAGTCTTAACATCGGTGAATATCACAATCATACCACTCGATACTAATAAAGTACTTTTATTTAATAGTCAAACTGGTTACTCGACCTTATGGTCAAGTTACAATTATATGCCTCGCAGGGCGAAACTTATTCAGAGAGAAATAATAGCAGCGGAAAATCAAATAACTTTGTGGCGCCATCCAGTATACCACACGCAACTGACTGGGCTCGCTTCCCTAAGTAGACGGTTCCTCTTGGAGCTCCTCCTCCAAAGCTGGTGTAGTTTCCTCTTCAACTGGTGTTGTATTGTGGCAAGGGTGAGTACTTGGTACTCAGCAAGTCATGCACAGAATGCAGCTAATATACTACATGCATGGCTTAACGTACACAAAGGAGTGGCTCAAGGTATTTTTGCAGTAAACAGCATTTAACAAGTATCATAAGTAGATTCGAAAGCAGTAGAAGCGAGTAAAGCATAAATAACTTTTCAAGGAGTTTAATAAACATCTTTCCCAACCTAATCCACATTTCCATCAACATCATTATTAATCCAACCCAACCTTTCCAAACCAAGTTATTTTTGAGAAAATCTAACCCTTGACTGTAATTCCCGAGCGATGTCCAATACCGCGGACACGGCTATTAGAATAGATTCTACACTCTGCAGAGGTTATGCACTTTACCCACAAGATATAGTCAAACACCACAAAGGCGAGTTCCCGTAACAAAGTCTTTCGGAAACCTCTAACAATACAAGTGGTCCTCCCTGGTTATTGCGCACTAACCCTTCCCTTAGCTAAGGCGAAGTCTAGGCCAATCAACCGTTAGATGGGTACCTGGCCTCAGCCAGACGCTCCGCATACAACTTACACAAAGGGTGTAGTTGACCTCCTGAGGTCCCACAGGTACGTTATTAGCAACTTAGTCAACTAGGTCCGTCCCATTACAGACATGTGGTTGCACGTTAGACCCAGTTCAAAGGCTTGCAAGGTTAAGTCCTTAGGGTGACCAGAGCAAGACTACCCGAAGAACCAAATCAACATCCCCAATGCCACAACTGGCCCACTTTGATTATTCTTGCCACATGCCCGGTCAAAAACTATTTATCAAACCCCACTTGATTACCATGCACCACGTGCCATCAACATCACATGATACCTTTCCAAAACAGGTTCAATATATCATTAAGTCAATATTAACATTTGTTTGTCCAAAATCATGTCATGAGCACGTAGCAGGTCTAAGCAGTTTACTACAACGGTCTAAAACCATGTTGGCAAGTTAATAATGTCCAACTAGTAAACCACAACTAGGGTGACAAGGGGTCATGGCACATACTTAAGTAATCAAGGTGTCATCTGACAAATTGGTATTTATCTAATTCCCCTATATTTAAATAAAGTATTTTTCTAATTGAACTAGCATGCAATAGTTTAAATCAAAATAGATTTCGAAATAGGATCAACATGGTCAAAGCACAACTTGCCTTCAAAAAGTACTTGCTCTTGGTCTTGAGTTGGATCCTGAGTCAATACTTCTCCTTCAAAACCTTCCGGCACTTCAACGTCTACTCGTAAAGCGTGCAAATAGCAAATACACAAATAAACAATAGGCAAAAAGTGTCCAAACATCCAAATAAAATCCATAAACAGAGAGAACATAATTTTATGAATTTTTAGAAACTGGAATCGTCAAATTTGGAGTTAAAATGCAAAAGTTATGATTATTTAAAGTTTAAATATTCAATTAAATAATTTTACAGAGAAAAACTTTAGTCCAAAAATTAAATAAAATTCATATTTAGGTAGGTCTCAATTTTATACAAATTTAGAAATTTGAATCACTCAAATCGGAGTTGAAACGCAAAAGTTATAAGCGTTTGAAGTTTGAAACAAAATCTGAAATCATTATTTCGAATTAATAAATCATTTTCTTTTTCGGAAATTAATTATTGCGTCAGCATGGACACGTGGCATCCTCTAATTGGGCGGCTGACGTCAGCCGGTCCATGGACTCGGTACACGCTCGACTCGGGTCTACCGTGGACCCGGTCCATGGTTCACGTGTCGCTAACATGTGGGGCCCCCCTCGGGTGACGTCACTGCTGACGTCAGCGGGGCTCAGCCCACAGCGCTGACAGGTGGGTCCCACCGATGATGTCATGGGTGACGTCACGGTGCGGTCGCTGACACGCGGGCCCGGTGTGTCAGTGACCCACGCGCACGCCCGCGTGGCGCGGCGGTTCGGCTCCCTGGACACGTGGCACGATCGTGGCCGTTGGTTTGAAATCCGACGGCTAGGATTGGATTTGGGCCTCATGTGCTTGGGGCGCACGGGTTGATCTGGGCCGTTGGATCTTGATCTAACGGTCCAGATCCAATCTAGCCTGGTGTAGTTCCTGCTACGTGGCACGACCTAAGCCGTTGGATCTAGATCCAACGGTTGAGATTAGATCTAGGATTTTCAACGGAGAACTCACCGAGGGTGACGTGGCGCGATCTGGGCCTTTGGATCTTGATCGGACGGTTGGTGGAGCTCGGGGTCGGCGATGGCTTCACGGCGGCGGAGTTGCGGCTGCCGAGAGGCAGCGACCACACGAACGGCGTTTGGGGCGTGCTCGGCGAGGTGAAAGGTCCTCACCGACGCGCTTGACCTGGCTGTTCCGAATCGGGCTCAAGCGGCGGAGAAACGGCCAGGCGGCGGCGGAATCGGCGTTGCCGTGGCGAAACAGGATTCCAACTCCGGTGAGCTCGTGACGGCAAACGGCGGCGGCTCAGCGAGATGGCTTGGAACGCAGTGCGCCGCGGAAGAGGGCAACCTCGGGCGATGTCTCACGCATTAAATACCCTCGGGATGCGGCGCCTGGCCGGAACCCTAGCGGGACAAGGCGGCTACGCGGCGTATGAATCCTGCTCGGACTCGGCGGGGATGACGACGGAGAACCGTCCACGTGGCACGATCTGCGGCCACTATCGCCGCAAGCGCGGCCCGGGTCCGGTCCTGCCGCGGCTCGGGTGGGGTCGGTCGATCATGACCGATTGGATCTCGATCAAGCGGTCCCCGTGGGTTTGGGTTCAACGTGGTTCGGTCGAGTCGGTGGCTCGGGTCGGACTTGAACTTCGAGTCTGACTCTGGATCGGTCTGATGAACAGTACAAACCTACTAGAATTTTCCAGCGATTTAATAATTAAAATAATTCCCAGTAATTCATTTAATTCATTAAAAATATCAAAAGACTTCGAGAAAAATTCAGAAAAATTCTGGAAAATATTTTGGATCATTTTGGACTCAAATAAAATATTTCCAACAAAATTTTATTTGCAAAGTTTAATTCTTTAATTATTTCAAAATGGAATAAATTCAAATAAATTCCAAATAAATTCAAATAAATTCCAGAAAATTCCAAAAATTCACCAAAGTGCAAAATCACACATGAAATTTAAGAAAGCAAAATTTTGGGGTGTTACAGCCGGCCCTAATGGGGAAAGAAGGAGGGGTGCACATGGGCCTAGGATGGCTGCCTCTCCCTCTCCCTCTCCACTTGGGCCAAAAACCTTCCCCTGCAGGCCCAAAACAAAGCTCCCTAAGGCCCACGCTCTCCCGGAAAGGCCCAAACACTCCAAAAAGGCGTAAACGCAACATAAAGTCGTACCGTAATGCCGAAATCTATAATGTCACATTCCAAAATGTCACAGATTTCTTGAGTTCTTGAGATTTTTCCTTGAAACCCTAGTTCCAAGAATCAAGAAGATGTGTAACACCCCGGCATCTAGTATGCCTGAATGCTACCAAACATAGACTAAGCAACATCTAAATACCACAAATAAAGATAAATTATAGCAAAGGAGCAAATGCTAAAACCGAAAATTTCGGCAGCATCTCCTTTGTTTTGTCATGAATTGAAGCAATAGCAATAACATGGCAAGTCATATCATAACATAAGATATCTAAAGCAGCAATATGAATGGATATAGCATCAACATAAGTCAATAATACCAAGCCCAACCACTCCATAAACTATAGCAAAGCAAATAAGGAACACAAGCACACAATTTAATCCATACGCCAAGCTTCATGGCATTATTAATATGATCACGACTTAAGTTGATAAATCTGCCTATAGGTGTGGAGCTACGTGAAGATGTGTAGCTAATACCCCTTCCCACATGCTGGTTTCATGGTACCTAAAAACAACATAAAACACAAGCGTGAGTTCAACACTCAGCGACAGCAAGTATATTGCAATGGACCATAAAGAACAATTCAATATTTACATCACTACATACCAAGCTCAACATCATGATTAAGTCATTATTTCATACACAACATCATACCCATGTTTAAATCTCATTGTACTCATTTCATCATCATCATCATGTATGCAATGCGATGCAATGCACATATCTCCTCGAAGCATATACCGGTATTGCTGAGTGCACACCCGTCGGGGTGCACCCTCTTCCCCCTTCCATCCCGAAGATGGAGGGTGCCTACTCCTCGCTTCCATTCACCACGATGGATGGAATCACGAGGTAGGTCTTACACAATGGCGCTCCGTATTAGTCATAACTTTCTCACCGACCTTACCGGACTAGTTATGACTTTCTCACCGACCGGGCCACTTTACATGCCATGTATGCAATCATGCCATAAACATAAACCATTAATCATTGCATAGCATCATACTATACCATTTTCGTCATGTCATGAGCAAACATTAAACATAGCAAGATATCATATCATGTATTCCATTTGCATCTAGTCAAGACTAGCAACATACAACACGATACCCATTCCAATACACTTGCCTTAACCGCGGGCGACGGATTGGCGAGAGGATGAGGGCACTCCCGGGGTCACACCACCTGCACATAAGTACCACATACTCAACACGTGCCCACAAAACAGTACATACTCACCCATCTACCCCAATTTCGCAAACCACTCCCAAAAACGAAAAACAGAGAATCTGTCCCTCGGGACAGCAGACTTCAATCTAGCATAACTTGAGTTCTAGTTCACTAAATTAAGTAAACGAGTACATCATCGCGAAGCTTAGAAAATTTCCTAGCTTTCTCTAAGTATTGGGAAAAGCTGATTCGGCCTCTAAAACTGTCTAATCTACAAAGCAATGCGTTCTGTCCCAAATGAGTCACAGATTTGAACACGCTCGGTAAAACGATCATAACTTTCAAACGGCTGAACGGAATTAAGCCTTCTGTATGTTGAATTAAAGGTATTTCAATTACCTACAACTTCTTCAACAGGCGGACGACCAAAATCCGACTCTAAAATTGTGAAAACTCTAACCCTAGGTCGTGTGCCCAATCTGCCCGAAACAGAGAACTATGAAATCTCTAGTTTTCATCCAATCTATCCAATCACAGCACCTCCTCTTGATCTAAAAGCATCAAATCAACCTCTAGATCAGCACCTAGACCAACTCCAAGGATCACCCATACCATACCTTTGCCCGACGAACGACGAACGCCGAATCCTCTCATCCTGATTTCCCCGATCGTCTTCCTCGCACCGGAACCGCCGGATCTCCTCGTCGTGGGGCTTCCCGATGGAGAGATCAATGGAATGACGAGGTGGGGATCTCCTCTAGGGCAGCAAGGGGGGTGGAGAGGGGAGGGGTGGTGGCGCAAGGAGGAAGGAGACAGGGGGGGCGCACAAGGAGGTGGAGAGGGGGGGCGGCTAGGGTTAGGTGGGGGCACACAAGGGCAGGGGAGGGCACCCCAAGGGCAGAATTTCAGGTCTCCCCCTCCCACATGGGCCCAAATCCCCTCCGACTAAAGCCCACGATTCAATCCCTTGGGCCCAAACTCCCCCGGAGAGGCCCAAACTCCCGAAATCGGTCCAGAAACGCGATTAATCCTCGTACCGTAAAGTTTTAATCTTGAAATTCACATTTTATAATGTTTCGACCTTCCGTAGTGTCACAAGATGACTCTTGAGTATGTCCAAAGTCGCCAAAGTTCGATTCTCGTGAAAAGAATCGAATTTGAACTCGATTCGGGTCGGAAATCGAAGTTTGGACTATTTTTGAGTCGAAATCCATTTTCTCATCATTTTCGGGGTTTGTGAGGTCAAAAAGCATAGAATTGAACAAACGAGCTCGAAAACTTGATAGGGACAGCATGAATGGGTCCCTAGAATCGCTAGGAACCTAGTCATACTCTTGTGTCGAAGTTCTGAACTCATTTGCGCGAAATTCGACTTTTTGCAAAACTATCCCTGGAAATCTGGCACTACCGCAGTTGTGAGTCCGGTAGTACCGCTCTAGCGGTAGTACCGGGAATACAACACCGGTAACTAATTTCCAGTGAGGCCCCATTTTGATCTCTGGTGACCGGCACTACCGGGCCGTGGGGCTGGTACTGCCGCTTTTATAGTAGTGCCGAAGGTAACGCCCTGGTACTTAATTTCCAGAGAGCACACCCCCTTTTGCGAGTTTCCAGTGGTCGGCACTACCGCTGGTGAAGGTCGGTACTACCGCCCTAGCGGTACTACCGCACATTGGCCGCCGGTACTACCGGGCTGAGGGTAAAAACCCTGATTTCCTTTTCCGATTGAGTTCTCGTCTTCCATTTTTGGTTCTTATTGGAGTTTGATCCCTTCTTTCCTTATTTTGATCGTGTTATTGGCTTTATTGCTTTTCGTGTAGACGTTGACGTGTCGAACGCCGCAGACGACCCCGAATACGTTTCGGAGTCCGATTTCGCCGAAGAGCAAACAGGCAAGCACCTCCTTTGACCATTTTGCTCCTATACATGCAAATCATACTTTCTGATTGTTAAAACTACTATGCATGCGTGTATGTTCAATTAAAATGCTAGTTTGTGGGAATTGGTAGTTAAACCCAGATGTGGTGGATTTCCTTAATCAGAGTTGAACTGAGAACCTTGTAAAACTGTAGACTAGTGTTAGACATAACAATAAGTGTCAAGAGGGTAATAAAGTGTAGTAATTACATACGCTTAGTCTTGCGGTAGTAATTGCTATAGGAGATTGTGATGCTCTCAATTATATATCTCATGGAACTAATTTGATGGTTGGTTGGGTTTTTGTCGGAATTTGTGTTCTAGTTCAGGAAATCAATTAGTGGGTTGGTTTTTCCGGTTAAGGGAATAGTTGCATGAGTAAAATGGAAAATACGGAGAGTTTAGACCCGGGCGAGATATGTGGAGTTGGTGGTTTGGTTTGGTCTAGTTGGTTCGGTTGGTTGAATGGATCTGGTATTGGATTGGATCTCAAGCCAGGGGCTTGCCTTGGAATGGTTTTGGTTTCGGTTGAACCCTTGCTATGGGGAGGTTGCGGGCTAGTGGGAGCTCCGAGGGGCCACTGGTGCCGATCCTCTGTGGCCGTAGCAAGTGGGTTTGGAAGATCTCGCCTGAGTCACCCTAAGGACTGAACTTGATGTTATCACTAAAGTCAAAACGTGCAACGACATGTGCCAGTATGGGATGGCCCTGACCTAGTACATTGGGAAGGATTAGGTCTTGCATCTGAGGAGGGCGAAGGGGTATGGACATGCCTGTGGTGTCGGTATGTACTAGGGACTATCTCGTCGCGGCGTCGAGGGAGAGTTTACCCAATACAACGGTAATGCCTTCTACGGGGAGGTTATGGGCTAGTGGGAGCCCGTAGGGACCACTAGTGGCCATCCTCTATGGCTGTAGAAAGGAACACATATTACTGGGCCGGTTGTAACACCCCAAAATTTTGCTTTTCTTAAATTCATGAGTGATTTGGCACTTTGGTGAATTTTTGGAATTTTCTGGAATTTATTTGGATTTATTTGGAATTTATTTGAATTTATTCCATTTTGAAATAATTAAAGAATTTAATTTTGCAAATAAAATTTTGTTGGAAATATTTTATTTGAGTCCCAAATACCCTAAAATATTTTCCAGACTTTTTCTGGATTTTTTCTGAGTCTTTTGCTATTTTTAATGAATTAAATGAATTACTGGGAATTATTTTAATTATTAAATCGCTGGAAAATGCGAGTGGGTTTGTACTGTTCATCCGACCGAGCCCGAGTCAGACTCGAGTTCGAGTCCGACCGAAACCGGCCGACTCGGCGAACCACGTTCGAACCCAAACCCACGGGGACCCGTCGGATCGAGATCCAACGGTCATGATCGACCGACCTCGACCCGAGCCAGATGTCGGACCGGACCGGACGGCGCTCGTGCGATCGTGGCCGCTGATCGTGCCACGTGGACGGTTCTCCGTCATCGTCCCCGCCGAGTCCGAGCTGGATTCCTCCGCCGCGTAGCCGCCGTGTCCCGCTAGGGTTCCGGTTTGTGCGCGCATCCCGAGGGTATTTAATGCGTGAGACATCGCCCGAGGTTGCCCTCTTCCGTGCGCACCCGTGCCCCCAAGCCATCTCGCCTGAGCCGTCGCCGTTTGCCCGTGCATTTGAGCTCGCCGGAGTTGGAATCTGTTCGCCGCGGTTAACGCCGATTCCGCCGTCGTCGCCGTTCTCGCCGCCGTTGAGCCCGATTCAAACGGCGAGTCAAGCCGCGTCGGTGAGGACCTTTCACCTCGCCGGAGCACGCCCCAAACGCCGTTCGTGTGGTCGCCGTCCTCAGCGCCGGCAGCCGCAACTCCGCCGTGAAGCCATCGCCGACCCCGAGCTCCACCAACCGTCCGATCAAGATCCAAAGGCCCAGATCGCGCCACGTCACCCTCGGTGAGTTCTCCGTTGAAAACCCTAGATCTAATCTCAACCGTTGGATCTAGATCCAACGGCTTAGGTCGTGCCACGTAGCAGGAACTGCACCAGGCTAGATTGGATCTGGACCGTTAGATCAAGATCCAACGACCCAGATCAACCCGTGCGCCCCAAGCACATGAGGCCCAAATCCAATCCTAGCCGTCGGATTTCAAACCAACCCCACGATCGTGCCACGCGTGTCCAGGAGCCGAGCCGCGCCACGCGAGCGCGCGGCGTGGTCATCGACACGCCGGCCAGCGTGTCGGCCGATCGCACCGTGGCGTCACCCATGACGTCATCGGTGGGACCCACTGTCCGGCGTGGTGAGCCTCGGCGTCGGCAAGAGTGACGTCACCCGGGGGCCCACATGTCGGCGACACGTGAACCATGGGCCGGTCCACGGTAGACCCGAGCCGAGCGTGGACCGAGTCCATGGACCGGCTGACGTCAGCCGCCCCATTAGAGGATGCCACGTGTCCATGCTGACGCAATAAATAATTTCCGAAAAAGAAAATGATTTATTAATTAGAAATAATGATATAAGATTTTGTTTCAAACTTCAAACGCTTATAACTTTTGCGTTTCAACTCCGATTTGAGTGATTCAAATTTCTAAATTTGTATAAAATTGAGACCTACCTAAATATGAATTTTATTTAATTTTTGGACTAAAGTTTTTCTCTGTAAAATTATTTAATTGATTATTTAAACTTTAAATAATCATAACTTTTGCATTTTAACTCCAAATTTGACGATTCCAGTTTCTAAAAATTCATAAAATTATGTTCTCTCTGTTTATGGATTTTATTTGGATGTTTGGACACTTTTTGCCTATTGTTTATTTGTGTATTTGCTATTTGCACGCTTTTACGAGTAGACGTTGAAGTGCCTAAGGTTTTGAAGGAGAAGTATTGACTCAGGATCCAACTCAAGACCAAGAGCAAGTACTTTTGAAGGCAAGTTGTGCTTTGACCATGTTGATCCTATTTGAAATCTATTTTGATTTAACCTATTGCATGCTAGTTCAATTAGAAAATACTTTATTTAAATTTGGGGAATTAGATAAATACCAATTTCTTTGTATGACACCTTGATTACTTAAGTATGTGCCATGACCCCTTGTCACCCTAGTTGTGGTTTACTAGTTGGACATTATTATCTTGCCAACATGGGTTTTAGACCGTTGTAGTAAATCTGCTTAGAGCACATGCGTGCTCATGACATGATTTTGGACAAACAAATGTTAATATTGACTTAATGATATATTGAACCTGTTTTGGAAAGGTATCATGTGATGTTGATGGCACGTGGTGCATGGTAATCAACTGGGTTTGATAAATAGTTTTTCGGCCGGGCATGTGGCAAGAATAATCAGTGGGCGATTGTGGCATTGGGGATGTTGATTTGGTTCTTCTAGTAGTCTTGCCCTGGTCACCCTAAGGACTTAACCTTGCAAGCCTTTGAACTGGGTCTAACGTGCAACCACATGTGCGTAATGGGACGGACCTAGTTGACTAAGTTGCTAATAACGCACTGTGGGACCTCGGGAGGTCAACTACACCCTTTGTGTAAGTTGTACGGGGAGCGCATCGTGGCTGAGGCCAGGTACCCATCTAACGGTTGATTGGCCTAAACTTCGCCTTAGCTAAGGGAAGGGTTAGTGTGCAATAACCGGGGAGGACCACTTGTATTGTTAGAAGTTTCCGAAAGACTTTGTTACGGGAACTGGCCTTTGTGGTGTTTGACTGTATCTTGTGGGTAAAGTGCATAACCTCTACAGAGTGTACAATCTATTCGAATAGCCGTGTCCGCGGTATTGGACATCGCTCGGCAATTACAGTCAAGGGTTAGATTTTCTCAAAAATAACTTGGATTTGAAAGGTTGGGTTGGATTAATAATGTTGTTGATGGAAATGTGGATTAGGATGGGAAAGATGTTCATTAAACTCCTTGAAAAGTTATCTATGCTTTACTTATTTCTACTGCTTTCGAATCTATTTATGATACTTGTTAAATGCTGTTTTCTGCAAATATACCTTGAGCTATTCCTTTGTACCAAGCCATGCATATAGTATATTAGCCTGCATTCTGTGCATGACTTGCTGAGTACCAAGTACTCACCCTTGCCACAATACAACACCAGTTGAAGAGGAGACTACACCAGCTTTGGAGGAGGAGCTCCAAGAGGAACCGTCTACTTAGGGAAGCGAGCCCAGTCAGTTGCCTGTGGTATACTGGATGGCGCCACGAAGTTATTTGATTTTCCGCTGCTACTATTTCTCTCTTAATAAGCTTCGCCCTGCGAGGCATACATTTGTAACTTGACCATAAGGTCGAGTAACCAGTTTGACTATTTAATTAAAGTACTTTACTAATATCGAGTGGTATGATTGTGATATTTACCGATGTTAAGACTGTGTGCACTAGCGCGTTCCTGGACTAGTGCTGAATACACAGAGGGTCCGGATTTGCAAATTCGGGGTCCCGACAGAGGTGGTATCAGAGCCAGGTTGACCGTAGGCTCAACCCTAAGCTAGAATGATCGTAGTGAGGATAAAACCTATTTTGTAAAGCTAAAAATTTGTCAAGATAAGAAATGACATCTCGACTTACCCCCTTCTCTCTTTCCTTGTCTCTTGCTGAATATTCCCTTACCTTGTCACGATTTAAAATTTCGAGTTCTTACGGGAGCACTCTTGTGACAGATGGAGGGAGAGTTCAACTACGTCGATCTGGAGGTTGGTCACGCCGCGGAACTTTGGCATATGCTTCAGACTCTCGGAGATTTTGAGAAGCCGCAATACCAAGTGGAAGTGATCAGACAAGCAGGATTGATCAAGGCTTGTGACGTGAAGATTGAGGTACCTGTTAGGAAGAAGGGCCCAGGCAATCGCTCGATACACCTGACCGCCAGGAGGACTACAATGCAGATGGGTATCCAAGAAGTATCACGACGAGCAATGCGGCACATTACCCGTATCTCACGCCAGAGAGTTGGAGAGCACGGTGTTCGTTATCACCAGCGCGAATAACCTTCTTGACCCGAAGGCGATTCAGGATGAGGATGCCATGGTTACACAGTTGGCACGACTTGTTGTCGCCCAGGAGGATGTACTCGATGATACAAGCAAAGAGCTACAGAAGGCCCGCAAGGAGATCACGACAGAGAAGAACAGATGGCGGGAAGCTCAAGAGTATGTGTCCCACCTTCGCGAAGGATTGACGAGTTGGAGATGGCATTATACGGACTGTAACGAGCGATTACTCGAGCTACACGAGCGGATCCGGAGGAGTCAGATCTCGATGAGGACACTTGCTTCTTCGACTACCACAGATGACACGATTCTTTGGGCATGGCAATCGTTCGCACCTATGCCGCAAAGATCCGTACCAGGCCGTGGAGGTTTTCGATGAGTGAGCGTAGGTTCTATAGTGAGACTCCTTCGCCGAGTCGGCGTCTTAGAATAAAGAGTCACCCTTTAGGCGTTAGACTCCAGTGTTAGTTCGATTTGGATTTTCATTGTTTGCTGAGTGTGCAGTATGTGTTGCAAGGCCCTTAGGCATTGTAAGCAACCATACCAAGTTATTAATATCAATAATAAAGTTGGACCTTAAAGTTACACCTTTCGCCCCGCATAAGTTCCATATTACTTGTCTATTCTTGATTCCCCTCATCTCTAAGACTTAGAGCAAATCGGCGGATGGTGAACACCCATGGAAACTTTGGAAGCAATGGAAGTGGTTCTCGCCAGAAAACCCTAATGATGGAGCACCAAAGACCGCCATTGATATGCAGAATTTTGGAGCATTTCTTGCTGCTCAGACTCGATTGATGCATGCTATGATGCAACAAATGCAACACGTCCTTTGCTCAGCCACGACTAATCAAGTCAATCAGGGACAACGCCAGAATACAAGACTATCAGAGTTCATGAGGACTCACCCACCTACTTTCTTTGGGAATGCCAATCCATTGGAGGCCGATGATTGGTTAAGGTCAATTGAGAGGAAGCTACACATAGCTCAATGCATAGGAAATGAGAAGGTACTCTACGCTTCTCATCGGTTGGAAGGAACAATTGCTTGAATGGTGGGAGAACTTCTGTGCCACGCAAGAGAACCCTCAAGACATCACTTGGGAAGAGTTCACAGCTGCGTTCCGTCAGTATCACATGCCTGAAGGAACCATGGATCTTAAGAAGGAGGAGTTCAGAGCACTGAAGCAAGGTAATCAGCCAGTGGCCGACTACCTGAACAAGTTCACACAGCTAGCACGCTACGCACCTGAGGATGTAGCGACAGATAAAGCCAGACAGTCTCGCTTCATGAAGGGACTTAACTCAGGACTACAAGTAGGACTGATCACCCACACCTTTCCAGATTTCCAAGAGTTGGTGAATAAGGCACTCATTCTTGAGGACAAGCGCAAGGAACTGGATGAGAACAGGAAGCGCAGGATGCAACAGCAAGGATCACGCCAGGGAACGCAACAGCGTCTGAGAGTTGCACCAAATCAGTTCTTCAGATTTCAGCCACAAAATGCAACAAGGACACCGTCACCAGCACCAAGACCCGTCAATCAGAACTACCAGACCCCAGCCCCCGCTAGAAACGCTGCTCCAGCGATCGAAGGAAACGATGAGACGCCTGCTACAAGCGCAACGAGCCAGGACACTTTGCCAACAGTTGTCCAAAGAAGACAGCAGGAGTAACCCGATTCGCTTAAACTTGGGAACCACCCCAGCTAGGACGCCAAAGCACCGGGAACCACATCCTGCACCGTGGTGAGAGGCCGAGTCAACCATGTCACCGCAGATGCACCGCAGAATGCTACGGACGTCGTCTTGGGTAAGTTACTTGTTAACTTTCGATGCACCTGCTTGATTTTGTTTGACTCACGGAGCTTCGCATTCGTTTGTTTCGCAAGGCTTTGCTGCTAGAAACGATTTGGGGATTGCAAGACTCAAGTGCATGCTTTTAGTTCAAACCCTGGTTCCGAACTCCGAGCGAAAGTAGGATGTTCGGGTGAGAATACTAATAGATGGAATAGAGTTCCTAGCGAACCTTATAATTTTGGAGACCGGACCTTAGGCGTTATTTTGGGAATGGACTGGTTATCCAAGCACAAGGCCGTATTGGATTGTGGACGAAGGACTATCTCGATTGAGAGCCCGTGTGGAAAGAAAGTGGAATTTCAAGCCAACGCCGTTAGAGAAGGACAGTTGATGGTTAACGACACCAAGGCAATCAGCATAGAGGATGTCTCAAGAGTGAATGAGTACCCGGATGTTTTTCCCGAAGATCTACCCGGTATGCCGCCAGACAGGGACATAGAGTTTGTGATAGAGCTTGTACTGCAGCGCCGATAGCAAAGAGACCTTATCGGATGTCCACCGAGGAGTTGGTAGAGATGAAGAAACAGCTAGAGGAGTTAATGGAGAAAGGATTTATCGAGACCGAAGTTCGTCGCCGTGGGGAGCACCGGTTTTGTTTGTCAATAAGAAGGACGGGAGTATAAGTATGGGCATCGACTACCGTGAACTAAATGAAGTCACCATGAAGAAAAAGTAACCGCTACCCAGTATTTATGATTTGTTCGATGAGCTGTGTTGAGCCTGAGTTTTCTACAATATTGATCTGATATCGTGATAACATCAGTTTAAGATCCGATCGGATGATATCTCGAAGACTGCATTCTCGTCAAGATATGGACATTACGAGTTCTGATTATGTCCTTTGGATCGATTTAATGCGCCAAAGATATTTCATGAATATGATGAATAAGGTGTTCATGGAGTATTTGGACAAGTTTGTTGTCGTGTTCATAGATGATATCCTAATCTACTCCAATACAGAGGATGAACATGCCGAACACTTGAGGCGAGTTTTGGAAAAGGCGAGGAGCGACAACTCTTCGCTAAGTTCAGTAAGTGCGATTTTTGGAAGGACAAGGTGGAGTTTCTTGGACATGTAATGACCGCAGAAGGAGTCGCCGTAGATCCAAGCAAAGTAGAAGCTGTGTTACACTGGGAGCAGCCGAAGACCGTAACCCTGATCCGGAGTTTCCTTGGAATGGCAGGATACTACCACCGTTTCATTGAAGGCTTTTCGACAATTGCGAAACCTCTTACGCAATTGCTGAAAAAGGAGAAGAAGTTTGCATGGACGTCAGAATGTGAGAAAGGATTTCAGGAGCTGAAAAAGCGATTGACATCAGCACCGGTGTTAGTTCTACCGGATGTTGCTCAAAGCTTTGATATTTATTGTGACGCATCGCGCCAAGGACTTGGATGTGTCTTGTGATGCAGAATGGAAAGGTCGCCGCTTATGCATTAAGGCGCTTGAGGCCGCATGAGGAGAATTATCCGATGCATGACCTAGAGTTAGGCTGCCGTAGTGCATGCCTTGAAGATATGGCGTCACTATCTGATCGGGAACAGATGTGAAGTGTATACGGATCATAAGAGCCTTAAATACATATTCACCCGATCGGATCTGAATATGAGGCAAAGGAGATGGTTAGAGTTGATCAAGGACTACAATGTTGGAATCCATTACCATCTGGAAAGGCCAACGTAGTTGCCGATGCCTTGAGTCGGAAAAGCCATCTTGTGAGCATGTTGCTAGCCACAAGTCGGGGTGAGTTATGTGAGGATTTTCAGAGAATGAAGATTGAGGTGGTACCTAGCGGATCCTTGGCGCATTGGAAGTAAAGCCTACCCTAGAGGATCAGATTCGGGAAGGGCGAAGGATGATGACAAGATCCAGGATTAAGTCCATCAAGGAAGAAGGCAAGGCAGAGGACTTCAAGTTGGATGAGCAAGGCACGTTATGGATGAAGGATCGCATTTGTGTGCCCAACAAGAAGGAATTAAAGCAAGCGATTTTGGAGGAAGCCCATGACTCCAAGTATTCAATTCATCCCGAAGCGCCAAAATGTATCAGATTTGAAGGAAAGATTCGGTGGCCAAGCATGAAGCGTGAAGTTGCCGAGCATGTTGCATTGTGCGATGTATGCTAGAGAGTCAAGGCAATGCATCGAGAGACCAGCGAGGATTACTACAACGAAAATACTGAGTGTAAGTGGGAGGAAATCGGAATGGATTTCATTACCGGTTTGCCTAAGACTCAAGGAGGTTATGACTCCATATGGGTTATAGTGGATCGTTTGACCAAAGTAGCCCATTTTATCCCCGTGAAGACCACCTACTCGGAGATAAGTTAGCGAGTTGTACATGATCAGGATCGTCTGTTTGCACGGAGTGCCAAAGAGGATTGTATCGGACAGGTACCCAATTCACCTCAAGGTTTTGGAATAAGTTGCATGAAGCCATGGGAACCCGTTTGAACTTGGCCTGCCTTATCATCCACGCAGACGGATGGACAGGCAGAAAGAGTCAACCAGATTCGGAGGATATGTTAAGAGCTTGTGCATTGGCTTATGCTACCTCTTGGGATAAGAGTTTGCCGTATGCCGAGTTCGATTACAACAATAGTTACCAAGCTAGTTTCTGAGATGTCACCTTTTGAGGCCTTTGTATGGTCGACCTGTCGGACGCCATTGAATGGAATGAGACCGGCGGCGCCGTGTCTTGAACTGATATTCTTCAGGAGGTGAGGAAGCGGATTGCCATGATCGAGGAGAGATTAAAGATAGCCCAATCACGGCGGAAGAGTTATGTCGACAACCGTCGTCGAGACTTGAGTTTTGAACCAGAAGATTTTGTATACCTCAGAGTTACGCCGCTCAGAGGAGTTAAGAGGTTCCATGCCAAAGGGAAACTGGCACCCCGTTATGTTGGACCATTTAAGATTTTGAGTCGCAGAGGCGAAGTTGCTTATCACCGGAGTTGCCCACGATCGTTAGCGAGGAGTACATGGCGTATTCCATGTGTCTCGATTGAAGAAGTGTCTCAGAGTTCACGAGAGCAGACACCGCTAGAGTCAATTGAGTTGCAAGAAGATTTGACTTACAAGGAGCATCCCATAAAGATTCTAGACACAATGGATCGAGAGACCAGAAATAAGTCAACCCATTTCTGTAGAGTTCAGTGGAGCAATCATGCAGAGAGCGAAGCGACTTGGGAGCGCGAAGAGGATTTGAGGAAAGAGTTTCCAAACCTATTCCTTTAGTAAGCCCTGAATCTCGGGGACGAGATTCTATTAAGGGGGGGAGGTTTGTAACACCCCAAAATTTTGCTTTTCTTAAATTCATGAGTGATTTGGCACTTTGGTGAATTTTTGGAATTTTCTGGAATTTATTTGGATTTATTTGGAATTTATTTGAATTTATTCCATTTTGAAATAATTAAAGAATTTAATTTTGCAAATAAAATTTTGTTGGAAATATTTTATTTGAGTCCCAAATACCCTAAAATATTTTCCAGAATTTTTTTGGATTTTTTCTGACTCTTTTGCTATTTTTAATGAATTAAATGAATTACTGGGAATTATTTTAATTATTAAATCGCTGGAAAATGCGAGTGGGTTTGTACTGTTCATCCGACCGAGCCCGAGTCAGACTCGAGTTCGAGTCCGACCCGAGCCAGCCGACTCGACCGAACCACGTTCGAACCCAAACCCACGGGGACCGTCGGATCGAGATCCAACGGTCATGATCGACCCGACCCCGACCCGAGCCGTGTCTGGACCGGACCCGGTCGCGCCCGTGCGATCGTGGCCGCTGATCGTGCCACGTGGACGGTTCTCCGTCGTCGTCCCCGCCGAGTCCGAACAGGATTCCTCCGCCGCGAAGCCGCCGTGTCCCGCTAGGGTTCCGGTTTGTGCGCGCATCCCGAGGGTATTTAATGCGTGAGACATCGCCCGAGGTTGCCCTCTTCCGTGCGCACCCGTGCCCCCAAGCCATCTCGCCTGAGCCGTCGCCGTTTGCCCGTACGAGCTCGCCGGAGTTGGAATCCTGTTTCGCCGCGGTTAAACGCCGATTCCGCCGCCGTCCGCCGTTCTCCGCCACCGTTGAGCCCAGTTCCGGAACAGCCAGGTCAAGCCGCGTCGGTGAGGACCTTTCACCTCGCCGGAGCACGCCCCAAACGCCGTTCGTGTGGTCGCCGTCCTCAGCGCCGGCAGCCGCAACTCCGCCGTGAAGCCATCGCCGACCCCGAGCTCCACCAACCGTCCGATCAAGATCCAAAGGCCCAGATCGCGCCACGTCACCCTCGGTGAGTTCTCCGTTGAAAATCCTAGATCTAATCTCAACCGTTGGATCTAGATCCAACGGCTTAGGTCGTGCCACGTGGCGAGAATCGCACCAGGCTAGATTGGATCTGGACCGTTAGATCAAGATCCAACGGCCCAGATCAACCCGTGCGCCCCAAGCACATGAGGCCCAAATCCAATCCTAGCCGTCGGATTTCAAACCAACGGCCACGATCGTGCCACGTGTCCAGAGGCGAGCCGAACCGCCGCCACGCGAGCGGCGTGGAGTCAGCGACACGCCGGGCCCGCGTGTCAGCGACCGCACCGTGACGTCACCCATGACGTCATCGGTGGGACCCACTGGCCGTGGTCGAGCCCGACGTCGGCGATGGACGTCACCCGAGGGGGGGCCCACATGTCAGCGACACGTGAACCATGGACCGGGTCCACGGTAGACCCGAGCCGAGCGTGGACCGAGTCCATGGACCGGCTGACGTCAGCCGCCCAATTAGAGGATGCCACGTGTCCATGCTGACGCAATAATTAATTTCCGAAAAAGAAAATGATTTATTAATTCGAAATAATGATTTCAGATTTTGTTTCAAACTTCAAACGCTTATAACTTTTTATGCTTTCAACTCCGATTTGAGTGATTCAAATTTCTAAATTTGTATAAAATTGAGACCTACCTAAATATGAATTTTATTTAATTTTTGGACTAAAGTTTTTCTCTGTAAAATTATTTAATTGATTATTTAAACTTTAAATAATCATAACTTTTGCATTTTAACTCCAAATTTGACGATTCCAGTTTCTAAAAATTCATAAAATTATGTTCTCTCTGTTTATGGATTTTATTTGGATGTTTGGACACTTTTTGCCTATTGTTTATTTGTGTATTTGCTATTTGCACGCTTTACGAGTAGACGTTGAAGTGCCGGAAGGTTTTGAAGGAGAAGTATTGACTCAGGATCCAACTCAAGACCAAGAGCAAGTACTTTTTGAAGGCAAGTTGTGCTTTGACCATGTTGATCCTATTTCGAAATCTATTTTGATTTAACCTATTGCATGCTAGTTCAATTAGAAAATACTTTATTTAAATTTGGGGAATTAGATAAATACCAATTTGCTGTATGACACCTTGATTACTTAAGTATGTGCCATGACCCCTTGTCACCCTAGTTGTGGTTTACTAGTTGGACATTATTATCTTGCCAACATGGGTTTTAGACCGTTGTAGTAAACTGCTTAGACCTGCTACGTGCTCATGACATGATTTTGGACAAACAAATGTTAATATTGACTTAATGATATATTGAACCTATTTTGGAAAGGTATCATGTGATGTTGATGGCACGTGGTGCATGGTAATCAACTGGGGTTTGATAAATAGTTTTTCGACCGGGGCATGTGGCAAGAATAATCAGTGGGCGATTGTGGCATTAGGGATGTTGATTTGGTTCTTCGGGTAGTCTTGCCCTGGTCACCCTAAGGACTTAACCTTGCAAGCCTTTGAACTGGGTCTAACGTGCAACCACATGTACGTAATGGGACGGACCTAGTTGACTAAGTTGCTAATAACGCACTGTGGGACCTCGGGAGGTCAACTACACCCTTTGTGTAAGTTATGCGGGGAGCGCATCGGGCCGAGGCCAGGTACCCATCTAACGGTTGATTGGCCTAAACTTCGCCTTAGCTATGGGAAGGGTTAGTGTGCAATAACCGGGGAGGACCACTTGTATTGTTAGAAGTTTCCGAAAGACTTTGTTACGGAACTCGCCTTTGTGGTGTTTGTTGTATCTTGTGGGTAAAGTGCATAACCTCTGCAGAGTGTACAATCTATTCGAATAGCCGTGTCCGCGGTATTGGACATCGCTTCGGAATTACAGTCAAGGGTTAGATTTTCTCAAAAATAACTTGGATTTGAAAGGTTGGGTTGGATTAATAATGTTGTTGATGGAAATGTGGATTAGGATGGGAAAGATGTTCATTAAACTCCTTGAAAAGTTATCTATGCTTTACTTATTTCTCTCGCTTCGAATCTATTTATGATACTTGTTAAATCTTTGTTTTCTGCAAATATACCTTGAGCTATTCCTTTGTACCAAGCCATGCATATAGTATATTAGCCTGCATTCTGTGCATGACTTGCTGAGTACCAAGTACTCACCCTTGCCACAATATAACACCAGTTGAAGAGGAGACTACACCAGCTTTGGAGGAGGAACTCCAAGAGGATCCGTCTACTTAGGGAAGCGAGCGGTCTGGTTGCCTGTGGTATCTTGGATGGCGCCACGAAGTTATTTGATTTTTCGCTGCTACTATTTCTCTCTTAATAAGCTTCGCCCTGCGAGGCATACATTTGTAACTTGACCATAAGGTCGAGTAACCAGTTTGACTATTTAATTAAAGTACTTTACTAATATCGAGTGGTATGATTGTGATATTTACCGATGTTAAGACTGTGTGCACTAGCGCGTTCCTGGACTAGTGCTGAATACACAGAGGGTCCGGATTTGCAAATTCGGGGTCCCGACACCGGTGCAAGATTCAAATCCCGACCTCTCGAATGGTTTCGTCACTGTCTAGCAAAATGGATACGATAAGTATCGTGTGGCATGGATGACATGATTGCTAGAACGTGTCATGTGGGTACAGTGTACAGTCTCTGCAGAGATAAATAAACTAATCGATTAGCCATGCTCATGGTCACGAGCAGCTTGGGAAGTATTATCATGTATAGCCTTTGGTTGGGCTTTTGGTTTTGGAAAACAATGGTTTGGGTTGGTTTTGTTTTGGTTCGGGTATGATTTGTCAGGAAAGGGTTGGCTTGGTGAACGGTTTGCGGTTGCGGAAATGGAAAGATTTGGTTAAAGGTTGGAATCGGAATGGTTGGATTTTGGTTATGGTTTAAATGTTTATTATTGTTTACTTTAAAATGTCTTTGGAAATTCTTTTTACAAATCGTGAATGTTTGAATCTATTATCGTATTGCAAATAAATTCTGCTTTGTGCTCAAATAGACTTAGTGTAGAAACCTACTTTCATTGTTATAGCCTGCATCTATATAATTGTTGCCATACACTAAAGTCTTTCGAGTACATATGTGTACTCACGGTTTGTTCTAACAAAATTCTGCTAGAAGGAGAAGAAGGTAATGTCGAAGACAATCCCGATGAGTCGCAGTTCGCATCGGAGTTTGACGAGTTTGCCGAGGGTTAATTGGATTCCTTTCGAGTCAATTGCCTATGGGTGGATGGCACACTGCGCGTCATTATTTTGAACTTTCGCTGTCCTTATTCTGTCTTTTGGACTTGTGTAGGCCTTGAGGCCATAAATTGTAAGATTTAATAGTTGAAATAACTTTACCTTTTAGATGTAAATTATTTACTCTTGCATGGATATGATATGTCTCGATTGACAACGTGTCGGTACTAGGCTACTGATCCAGGGAAACAGTACTAGACACACGGTTGCGGGAAGCTCGGGTTTTGTTCAATCGGTTGGCATGTGCACTTGTATCGAGTGTTGCCGATCAATTGACCTCAATCTGAGTACGGATTTAGCTTAGCGGTCGAAAGTTATTGCGGGTTGCATTAATTGCCAGTCCAATGCAACTGTTATGACCTGGTTCGCTAATCTGACTCCGGAGCCCCAATAAGAGGTGGTATTAGAGCTATGCATGACTGAAAGGAAACCTTAGTTAGTTGATCGGCAGGACTAGGAATGAGTCCTTTTCTTGAAGACTTAATTCAATTGTATATCCCTATTTGCGAAAATGTAGAATTCTATTCTTTTCCCTCTATAGCCTCTTATCTGATTTTGAACCTTCAAAATGAACTTCAGCTTACCCCAATCTTCAACTTCTGATTTCTCAGGTAAGGGTGAAGAGAGAAAATAGGGTTATTCTATTTTTCCCTCCTTATTCAAGAGTTAGAGTTAGAGTTTTGGGAAGCCTCACCTACTTCAAAAGTTAGCTAAGTATCGAGTGATGGTAGAGTTAAGGCTCTAGGTCATGGTTTTTGTTTGGCCTGGCATGTTTGTTGTGTTTTCCCTGCCTATTTTGGTTCCTATCCATTTAAGGTCCTTGCTAACTGGTTTCTCTTCTTGATTTTAGATGTCGGGACGCTGGGAGCCCTACTACTTCATGCGCGCGATCTTGGAGGGCACCGTCCAGGCGGCCCTTTGGGACATGATGTGCCGCACTGGCTTCACAGAGCTGCCGGGGTATCTGATATCGCATGCAGGAGTCAGCCCAGCCTCCTCTCTCTACGTGGCGGAGGTTTCCAACCGTGGACGTCATGATGGGGAGCAGACTCGCCTCTACCATGGTATGGCCCTGAGTCCTCTCGCAGCTTTGTTGGATGGGACGTACATCGCGATCCTTCGACTCCGCTTCGACCTCCCAGAGATGTCCCAGTAATTTCCTAGCTGTCCCTCACGCGAATCGGACAGCCAGGGGAACCTCCACGCGTCAGCAAATCCATTGATGGACCCCGCGCAGGCTTGGCAGATCGGGTTCGTGAGGTCTCTCGACAAGTACCTGCTTCGCCTTCGGGACGAGCTGCTGCTTGCTCGACGCCGCATCTCCGAGCTTGATAGCCATATGGCGCCGTTCGTCAACCATGGCTTCTTCACCACCGAGATAGTCTATGGGGAGCACGACACTCTTGAGCTGGCAGAGGAGCTTCCTCGACCATACGGATCCTACCGCCGAGTCTCCAGTCCCATGAGGAAGTCAATGTGTAGGATCGAAGTATACGAATATAGCAATCAGAGGGGGGGTGAATGATTGTGCGGAAGCTAAAACCAAATCTTTGATCTAATAAAAGTTCACCCCAAAGCGGAACCAAATAATTGCCTCGTATTCGACAAAAATAGAATGACAGAGATTCGGTAAAACGCGAATTCCCGGAGATCCAACCGTCGTAACGATCTGAAATTTTGACAAACGAAACTAGATTCCAATACGCATCAAACCCAAAAATAATCAGCTCGATCGGACTTATGGATCAAAAGTTATGAGCTTCGCAAGCTTGCTGTTCCAGAACTTGACGAAAATCAATCTAATCAAAACTTCAAGATTAAACAAGATCTTCAAAAGATTAATCAACTAGACTTTGAGGAACTCTAAATCAATACCCTAGAAAGGTTTTTAATGGATCAAATCAAGATGAAACTCAAGGATCAAAAACCAATCTAGATTTAGAGCAAGCATGCAAACAAGAACCAAGACAGAAAACACTGTAGCAACGTGGTTACTGTAGCACGCAAGAATCTTGGAAGAATTGATCTTTATTTCTTTTGTCTAAAGTACTCTCATCAAAAGAGTACAAACCCTAAAACTGAGCTAGAGGCTCTCAAAGCGCTCAGCTCCGATTAATACCCTTCAACAGGAGACACCCCTCCTATTTAAAGGAGCAAAACACAAGGAGTTCTGAATACAATTCCTAATCCTAGTAGGAGTCCCACTCCTAATCCTAGAAAGAGTATGTATTCAACACAACTCCTCTTGGCCCAACCTGGCCGAGTACAACTCTTGCACGCGTATGTCAACCGTACCATACTCACGTGACTAACACTTTGCACGCGTATGGCCACCTGCCATACTCACGTGACTAACACTTTGCACGCGAATGACCTCCTGCCATTCTCACGTGACTAACCATTCTTCATGTGCACCATTCTCTTAGCCCGAACGTCCCGCATGACATCCTTGACCACCAAGACCTCAGTTCCTCCCTGAACCTAGTCCCGAACCTCAGTTCCTCCATGAAACTAGTTCTGGTCCCGTCATCGACCACATTCGCCCTCGAGCAATACCTGCACATGAACACACCACAAAACAATTTTGAGCACAAGTCCGCGACTTGACTCAACATTAGTCCATGCAAATACTCACACGAGCATTGCATAAATTCCACTTCAAAACAAGCATCATGAAATTCTCACCAATTTCATAATCTCAAGGTCAAACCAAAAACTCAATTCCAAGTTTGCTCAAAACCCTAATCGAGCAAAAACGCATTCACGACGGACCCCAAAAAAATATGTTCCGTCGTACATGGGAAAATGAGGTTGCCAAAACCATGTTCACGTAGGACCAAAAATTTGGTCCTTCGTAGATGGGAAAATGAGGTTGCCAAAAACATGTTCACGTAGGACCAAAAAATTTGGTCCTTCGTAGATGGGAAAATGAGGTTGCCAAAAACATGTTCACGTAGGACCAAAAAATTTGGTCCTTCGTAGATTGGAAAATGAGGTTGCCGAAAACATGTTCACGTAGGACCAAAAAATTTGGTCCGTCGTAGATGGGAAAATGAGGTTGCCAAAAACATGTTCACGTAGGACCAAAAAATTTGGTCCGTCGTAGATGGGAAACTTACTGTTTTCTTTAAGTTTGGTCCGGCGCCAAAGCGAAACTTACTGTTTCTTGTCAAATTGTCAAAACACATGAACAAACACATTTTTGCAAATTCAATCCTAAGCCAATTTTTCAGCACATGATTTCACAATCTCCCCCTTGATGAAAACATTGGCAACACCACTTAGAATTGAACATTTGGCATTCACTTTACAAAATATTTTGAAATCCAAAGGATCAAGGACCAAAAAGAGAAAACAAAGAATTCCCCCTTTGACCAAAATGCAAAACAAAATCTCCCCCTGAGAAGGAAAATGTGTGTGAATGTGCAATGTGCCCAAAAATTCCAAAATTCTTCAAACTTCTACCAAAATTCTCAAATTTCCAAAAAACAACTCCCCCTTTTTCTTCTCTCCCTTTTTCCTTAAACTTTTCAACGATTCCCAAATTTCTCCCCCTTTGACAATGGATTCATCAAGAGTACAAAAGAGAGAACAGGTTCAAAATTTTCCCTGTAGCAAAGATTTCACAAGGAGAAACAAGGGAGTGCCAAGATAGGAAAAGATGAGCTCATTCGATCATATGACCTTATATATCACATAATATGCAAAATACATAATCTTGATGTGATTTTAACAAGTTAGGGAATGACATGCATCTCAACCTCAATTTAGTCAACTATAGCCAAGTACTAAGCAAAACCTTTAGTAGAAAAACAAAGGCTCAAAATTGAAGCAACTAACAACTCTGGGCGAGCAAGTAGTTTCAACTCCAATCTAGTAAACCAATTTAATCTTTAAAACAGTAAACTGCATGTGGCATGCTTGAAGCATACTTCTTTTATTTCCTTGAAGTGGCATGCTTGAAGCATACATCTTGTCTTTGAGGGAATGGCATGCTTGGAGCATACATCTTATCTTTTTAGGGAAAGCATTCCTGAAGCTCATAGCTTGAGGCTTTTGCTTTTAACAACCCTTTTTTATTGATTCCCTTTTCTTTTCATTTTTCTTTGATTATAAACATGAAAAGTGATTAAAAGGTCTTATGAAAGAGTAAAGCTGAAAACACACTTGCTTCATAGCCCAAATTTGTCAAGAAGATTCAATATCAAGCCTAGAAGAGTAAGAAATCACAGAGTATTTAGCTATAGGCAATCAAACCAAGGAATTCCGCAATGTCATTTTTAGTTCAAGTGGAACAATTTAGATTATCATATATTAGCACAATTACATAATATATAAAGAAATATGATAAAGTGAGCTCATTAAGTGAAAGAACTTGGCAAGGAAACTCCCCCTCAAAACAAACCCATTGGATGAACAATCCCAAGTTCTCCCCGAATGAAAGCAAAACGAGAAGAAGACAAAGGTTTTGTAAAAATGTCTGCCAATTGATGTTCAGTATCCACATGATGAAGCACAATGTTGCCTTTTTCAACATGATCTCTAAGAAAGTGAAAGCTGATGTCAATGTGTTTTGTTCTAGAGTGTTGCATGGGGTTCTTAGCAATGCAAATTGCACTAGTGTTATCACACAAAAGAGGAACACTATCCAAATTAACCCCATAATCTTTAAGTGTAGCTACTATCCAAAGAATTTGAGAACAACAACTAGCGCAGCCCACATATTCAGATTCAGTGATTGATTGTGCAACAGAAGATTGTTTTCTAGATGACCATGCAATAAGAGAATTGCCCAAAAAATGACATGTACCAGATGTACTTTTTCTATCAATTCTACATCCTCCAAAATCAGCATCAGAAAATGCTCTTAAACTAATACATGAGGAGGCAGAAAGCCAAATGCCAAAATCTTGAGTTCCATGAAGATACCTGAAAATTCGCTTGACAGCTTGTCGATGTGAAGCACGTGGGGAAGCTTGAAAACGAGCACACAAGCACACAACAAATTGTATATCCGGCCTTGATGCAGTGAGGTACAAAACTGTACCTATCATGCTTCTATATTCCTTTTGATCAACCGGCTCACCATCTTCATCCGGATCAAGTGTGCAAGCGCTCTCCATGGGTGTCATGATCGGTTTGCTGTTTTCCATCCCAAATCTATGCAACAAGTCTTTTGTGTATTTGCTTTAATGCACAAAAGTACCATCCTTTGTTTGCTTGATTTGAAATCCCAAAAAGTATGTCAACTCACCCATCATACTCATCTCAAACTCCTTCCTCATTGTTTCTGAAAACTCAGTCACTAAAACATGAGAGGAACCACCAAAGATAATATCATCAACATAAATCTGAACGAATAGTTGATCATTGCCTTGTTTGAGTAAAAAGAGAGTTTTGTCAACCTTTCCCATTGAAAACCCCCTTTCAAGTAAAAAGGTTTTTAGCCTATCATACCATGCTCTAGGGGCTTGTTTCAAACCATACAAAGCTTTTGATAGTTTGAAGACATGATTTGGGAATTTTGGATTTTCAAAACCAGGTGGTTGCTTGACATAAACCTCCTCATTTATGTAGCCATTAAGAAAAGCACTTTTCACATCCATTTGATACAATTTGAAACCTTTGGATGCAACAAATGCTAAAAGGATTCTAATGGCTTCAATTCTAGCAACAGGAGCAAAGGTTTCATCAAAATCTAAGCCTTCAATTTGAGTGTAACCTTGAGCAACCAATCTAGCCTTGTTTCTAACAACAACACCATTCTCTTTGTTTATTTTTGAAAACCCATCTAGTTCCAATAACATTAAAATCTGGAGGTGGTGAGACAAGTTTCCAAACTTTATTTCGTTCAAAATTCTCTAATTCTTCATGTATGGCATTGATCCAAGATTCGTCAGATAATGCATGAGATATATCTTTGGGTTCAAAAGAAGCAACTAAAGCAGAATGAGCATGAGTGTCAGAATGAATAAACCTGGATCAAGTGACTCTCTCATTTAGGTCTCCAATCATTTGTTCAGATGGATGCATTTTCTGAATGTGCAAGGGAGCATTGGCTTTTGAGACTTCTCCTTCTCCTTCTTCATTTTCAGCATGTACAGATGATGTTGTAGCTTGAGGATGGTTAGCTGTAGGTGATGTAGTAGTAGGTGCCAAAGGTGCTACAGCTTGTTGTGCATTAGGAAGAGTCAAGACGTCATCTTTAACATCATCATTATCTTCAAAGATTTTCTCCCCCTGAACATATGCGCATGTACCTGCATCACTTAGACTAGTGCCTGGACTAGACTCATCAAAAGTAACTTCACAAGTTTCCACAATTTTGTTAGTCTCCAAAACAACCACACGATAGCCACGAGTATGAGCAGGATATCCAAGAAAAAAGCCATCCACTGATCTAGCTTCAAATTTATCAAGATTTCTAGCTTTCAAGACAAAGCATTTGCATCCAAAAATTCGAAAGTGAGAAACAGAAGGTCTATATCCAAACCGAAGCTCATATGGAGTCTTACCCAATTTTGATCTCAAAAACACACGGTTTGAAACATAACAAGCAGTTGAAATCGCTTCAGCACAAAAATTTCTAGGAGTGTGATGCTCATCTAGCAAAGTTCTAGCCATTTCAACTAACGTTCTATTTTTCCTTTCAACTACACCATTTTGTTGAGGCACTCTAGGAGATGAAAATTGATGATCAATTCCTTTTTCAACACAAAAGAGATCAAAGGAAGCATTTTTGAATTCAGTTCCATTATCACTTCTAATAGCTTTGAGAGCTCCTGGATGGTCAACAGAAAGCCTAAGAACAAGACTTCTAAAATGACTAAAAGCCTCATCCTTAGATGCCATAAAATACACCCAAGAGTATCTAGAAAAATCATCAACTATCACAAGCACATACCATTTTCCTCCAAAGGATTGAACTCGAGATGGTCCAACTGTATCAAGATGTAGAAGCCGTCTGGAGCGCTTTGTCATCACCATGGTAAGAGGTGGATGTGAACCTGCAATCATCTTACCATGTCTACAAGAAGAACATACTAGATTGCTATCACCCTTAAGCTTAGGCAAGCCACGTATGAGATCTAAACCACTTACACGAGTAAGATGATCAAAACCAACATGACCAAGTCTACGATGCCAAAAGAATAAATCTTTAGAAACAATGGCAATTAGACACCTATGCTTAGAAGAAGGTGATGCATCAAAATCAGCTTTAAATACTCTTCCAAAATAAGAAATTTTGAACACAAGATCACCTGAAGCATCTAGCACTTTGCATTCATTTTTCTTAAAGCTTATCTCAAGATCTTCATCAAACATTTGTGAGACAGAAAGCAAGTTATATTTCAAATTTTCAACAAGAGCCACATCTTTGAACATAAACTTGTCACTTACCTTTATTGTACCTTTTGCCACAACAGAAGAGGAAGAAGCATCTCCAAAAGTAACACTTTCAGCACGAGATGCACGAGTGAGGGAGGAGAACCAATTCTTATCACCGGACATGTGGCGTGAGCATCCGGAATCCACTAGCCATATGTTCTCCTTCCTCGCGCGAGAAGCCTACATAGCAAAACATGTCGAGGTCTCAGTACTGGGGTTAGAACTCAGATTTTTGGGAATCCAGTACTGAGACACACGACGCAACAAAGTAGGCACAACACGAGTATTCTTATGCACAAAATCAGATTTGCCCTTTCTCGTGTCTTTAGCAACAAAAGGTGTTTGCTTCACCCTAGGCACATAATGAAAGATGAAACGTGCCTGTTTGAAATTAGACCTAGCCTTAGCCCTTTCTTTCTTTTGTTGTTTGGCTAGTCTAAAGCAAAAATCTACTAGATGTCCATCTCTACCACAATGAGTGCAAGTGTACTTAACATGAGGTTTTCCTTTAACACTAGAAACACATTTTGCATTCATCATAGTAGAAGAAAGAAAACCAGCAGATTTAAAAGCAATCTTTTTAGGTTCATTGAGAATCTCAATTTTGTCATTGCGAGGAGCATGAACAACAGTGCAAGGTTTAGTTTCAAACGACGTATGAAGATCAAAACCTAAACCTTTCTTGTTTGAGCTAACCTTAGATTGATCCAAAATCATGTTCAATCTTTTCTTGCCATTAGTGAATCGTTCCAAAGAACTTTGCAAGTAATCAACTTTCTTGGCAAGAGTTAAACAATTATTGCAAAGATTATCAACCTTCTCTTCCTGTTTACGACAAGTAGAGCGTGAAAGAACCTCATGTGTAAGCAGATTATCAGTTATTTGAGAAACCCTAGCATTTGCATCTTTTGACTTCAATTCAAGAGTTGAGCATTTAGAATTTAGGATCGAAGTATACGAATATAGCAATCAGAGGGGGGGTGAATGATTGTGCGGAAGCTAAAATCAAATTCTTGACCTATTAAAAGTTCACCCCAAAACAGAACCAAATAATTGCCTCGTTTTCGACAAAAACAGAATGACAGAGGTTCGGTAAAACGTGAATTCCTGGAGATCCAACCGTCGGAACGATCTGAAATTTGGACACAAGAAACTAGATTCCAGTACAAACCGAACCCAAAAAGAATTAGCTCAATCGGACTTACGGATCAAAAGTTATAAGCTTCGTAAGCTTGCTGTTTCAGAACTTGACGAGAATCAATCTAATCAAAACTTCAAGATTAAACAAGATCTTCAAAAGATTAATCAACTAGACTTTGAGAAACTCTAAATCAATACCCTAGAACGGTTTTTGATGGATCAAATCAAGATGAAACTCAACGATCAAAAACCAATCTAGAATTAGAACAAGCATGCAAACAAAAACCAAAACAGAAAACACTGTAGCGACGTGGTTACTGTAGCACGCAAAAATCTTGGAAGAATTGATCTTTATTTCTTGTCTAAAATACTCTCATCAAAAAGAGTACAAACCCTAAAACCAAGCTCAAAGCTTGATGCGCTCAGCTCTACTTAGTGCCTTTCAACAGGAGACCCCCCACCTATTTAAAGCACCAACCCACAAGGAGTTCTGAATACGATTCCTATTCCCTAGAAGGAATCCGTATCCAACACAACTCTACTTGGCCCAACCTGGCCGAGTACAACTCTTGCACGTGTATGGCAACCCTACCATACTCACGTGACTAACACTTTGCACGCGTATGGCCACCTGCCATACTCACGTGACTAACACTTTGCACGCGAATGACCTCCTGCCATTCTCACGTGACTAACCATTCTTCATGTGCACCATTCTCTTAGCCCGAACGTCCCGCATGACATCCTTGACCACCAAGACCTCGGTTCCTCCTGAACCTAGTCCCGAACCTCGGTTCCTCCATGAACCTAGTTCGATCCGTCCACCGACCACGTTCGTCTTCAAGCAATACCTGCACATGATCAAACCACAAAACAATTCCGAGCACAAGTCCACGACTTGACTCACATCAATCCATGCAAATACTCACATGAGCATTGCATAAAGTCCATTTCAAGCATCATGAAATTCTCACAAATTTCATAATCTCAAATCAAACACAATTCCAAGTTTGCTCAAAACCCTTAACCGTGCACAAAAACATCCAGCACAGACCAAAAACCAGTCCAGCGCACAAAAGAAAAACTTACTGTTTTTAAGAACTTGTGCACGCGCAAAAACCTCAAAATCACGTTTATGACGGACCAAAAATTTGGTCCGTTATACATGGGAAAATCGAGGTCGCCAAAATCATGTGTATGATGAGACCAAAAAATTTGGTCCGTCATACATGGGAAAAACGAGGTCGCCAAAATCATGTGTATGACAGACCAAAAAATTTGGTCCGTCATACATGGGAAAAACGAGTTCGCCAAAAGCATGTGTATGACAGACCAAAAAATTTGGTCCGTCATACATGGGAAAAACGCGATTTCTTGTACAAGCGTAAAAGCATCAGAATCACGTTTATGACAGACCAAAAAGTTTGGTCCGTCATACATGCGAACTCACTGTTTTTGGAGGCGCAAATGCAAAGTCTCTGTTTTTGGATGTTTGAATGTTTGGTCCTTCATGCAAGCAATTTTGCAAGATTAATCCTAACCAATTTTTCAGCACATGATTTCACAATCTCCCCCTTGATGAAAACATTGGCAACACCACTTAGAATTGAACATTTGGCATTCACTTTACAAAAGATTTTGAAATCCAAAGGATCAAGGACCAAAAAGAAAACACAGAATTCCCCCTTTGACCAAAATGCAAAACAAAATCTCCCCCTGAGAAGGAAAATGTGTGTGAATGTGCAATGTGCCCAAAAATTCCAAAATTCTCCCAAAATTCTCAAATTTCCAAAAATAACTCCCCCTTTTTCCTTAAACTTTTCAACGATTCCCAAATGTCTCCCCCTTTGACAATGGATTCATCAAGAGTACAAAAGAGAGAACAGGTTCAAAATTTTTTCTGTAGCAAAGATTTCACAAGGAGAAACAAGGGAGTGCCAAGATAGGAAAAGATGAGCTCATTCGATCATATAACCTTATATATCATATAATATGCAAAATACATGATCTTGATGTGATTTTAACAAGTTAGGGAATGACATGCATCTCAACCTCAATTCAGTCAACTATAGCCAAGTACTAAGCAAAACCTTTAGTAGAAAAACAAAGGCTCAAAGTTGAAGCAAATAACAAATCAGGGCGAGCAAGTGGTTTCAACTCCAATCTAGTAGACCAATTTTAATCTTTAAATAATAAACTGCATGTGGCATGCTTGAAGCATACTTCTTTCTTTTTCTTGTATTGGCATGCTTGAAGCATACATCTTATCTTTGAGGGAATGGCATGCTTGAAGCATACATCTTGTCTTTTTAGGGAAAGCATGCCTGAAGCACATTACTTTAGGCTTTTGCTTTTAACAACCCCTTTTTTATTGATTCCCTTTTCTTTTTCTTTTTCTTTGATTGTAAACATGCAAAAGTGATTAAAAGGTCTTATGAAAGAGTAAAGTTGAAAATACACTTGCTTCATAGCCAAAATTTGTCAAGGAAATTCAATATCAAGCCTAGAAGAGTGAGATATCACAGAGTATTTAGCTATAGGCAATCAGAGGGAATTCCGCAATGTCATTTTTAGTTCAAGTGAGACAATTAGATTATCATATATTAGCTCAATTACATAACATATAAAGAAATATGATAAAGTGAGCTCATTAAGTGAAAGAACTTGGCAAAGAAACTCCCCCTCAAAACAAACCCATTGGATGAACAATCCCAAGTTCTCCCCGAATAAAAGCAAAACGAGAAGAAGACAAAGGTTTTGTGAAAATGTCTGCCAATTGATGTTCAGTATCCACATGATGAAGCACAATGTTGCCTTTTTCAACATGATCTCTAAGAAAGTGAAATCTGATGTCAATGTGTTTTGTTCTAGAGTGTTGCACGGGGTTCTTAGCAATGCAGATTGCACTAGTGTTATCACACAAAAGAGGAACACTATCCAAATTAACCCCATAATCTTTAAGTGTAGCTACTATCTAAAGAATTTGAGAACAACAACTAGCAGCAGCCACATATTCAGATTCAGCAGTTGATTGTGCAACAGAGGATTGTTTTCTTGATGACCATGCAATAAGAGAGTTACCCAAGAAATGACATGTACCAGATGTACTTTTTCTATCAATTCTACATCCTCCAAAATCAGCATCAGAAAAGGCTCTTAAACTAATGCATGAGGAAGCAGAAAGCCAAATGCCAAAATCTTGAGTTCCATGAAGATACACGAAAATTCCGCTTGACAAATTTTGTCGATGTGAAGTACGTGGGGAAGCTTGAAAACGAGCACACAAGCACACAACAAATTGTATATCCGGCCTTGATGCAGTGAGGTACAAAAGTGAACCTATCATGCTTCTATATTCCTTTTGATCAACCGGCTCACCATCTTCATCCGGATCAAGTGTGCAAGCGCTCTCCATGGGTGTCATGATCGGTTTGCTGTTTTCCATCCCAAATCTATGCAACAAGTCTTTTGTGTATTTGCTTTGATGCACAAAAGTACCATCCTTTGTTTGCTTGATTTGAAATCCCAAAAAGTATGTCAACTCACCCATCATACTCATCTCAAACTCCTTCCTCATTGTTTCTTCAAAACTCGCAGACACTAAAACATGAGATGAACCACCAAAGATAATATCATCAACATAAATCTGAACGAATAGTTGATCATTGCCTTGCTTGAGTAAAAAGAGAGTTTTATCAACTTTTCCCATTGAAAACCCCCTTCCAAGTAAAAAGGTTTTTAGCCTATCATACCATGCTCTAGGGGCTTGTTTCAAACCATACAAAGCTTTTGATAGTTTGAACACATGATTTGGAAACTTTGGATTTTCAAAACAAGGTGGTTGCTTGACAAAAACCTCCTCATTTATGTAGCCATTAAGAAAAGCACTTTTCACATCCATTTGATACAATTTGAAACCTTTGGATGCAGCAAAAGCTAAAAGGATTCTAATGGCTTCAATTCTAGCAACAGGAGCAAAGGTTTCATCAAAATCTAAGCCTTCAATTTGAGTGTAACCTTGAGCAACCAATCTAGCCTTGTTTCTAACAACAACACCATCCTCACTTTGTTTATTTTTGAAAACCCATCTAGTTCCAATAACATTAAAATCAGGAGGTGGTGAGACAAGTTTCCAAACTTTATTTCGTTCAAAATTCTCTAATTCTTCATGCATGGCATTGATCCAAGATTCGTCAGATAATGCATGAGATATATCTTTGGGTTCAAAAGAAGCAACTAAAGCAGAATGAGCATGAGTGTCGAATGAATAAACCTGGATCGAAAGTGACTCTCTCATTTAGGTCTCCAATCATTTGTTCGAGATGGATGCATTTTTGAATGTGCAAGGGAGCATTGGCTTTTGAGACTTCTCCTTCTCCTTCTTCATTTTCAGCATGTACAGATGATGTTGTAGCTTGAGGATGGTTAGCTGTAGGTGATGTAGTAGTAGGTGCCAAGGGTGCTACAGCTTGTTGTGCATTAGGAAGAGTCAAGACCTCATCTTCAACATCATCATTATCTTCAAAGATTTTCTCCCCCTGAACATATGCGCCTGTACCTGCATCGCTTGGACTAGTGCCTGAACTATCCTCATCAAAAGTAACTTCACAAGTTTCCACAATTTTGTTAGTCTCCAAAACAAGCACACGATAGCCACGAGTATGAGCAGGATATCCAAGAAAAATGCCATCAGTTGATCTAGCTTCAAATTTATCAAGATTTCCAGATTTTAAGACAAAACATTTGCATCCAAAAATTCGAAAGTGAGAAACAGAAGGTCTATGTCCAAACCGAAGCTCATATGGAGTCTTACCCAATTTTGATCTCAGAAACACACGGTTTGAAACATAAGAAGCAGTTGAAATCGCTTCAGCCCAAAAATTTCGAGGAGAGTGATACTCATCTAGCATAGTTCTAGCCATTTCAACTAACGTTCTATTTTTCCTTTCAACTACACCATTTTGTTGAGGCACTCTAGGAGATGAAAATTGATGATCAATTCCTTTTTCAACACAAAAGAGATCAAAGGAAGCATTTTTGAATTCAGTTCCATTATCACTTCTAATAGCTTTGAGAGCTCCTGGATGGTCAACAGAAAGCCTAAGAACAAGACTTCTAAAATGACTAAAAGCCTCATCCTTAGATGCCATAAAATACACCCAAGAGTATCTAGAAAAATCATCAACAATCACAAGCACATACCGTTTGCCTCCAAAGGATTGAACTCGAGATGATCCAACTGTATCAAGATGTAGAAGCTGTCCTGGAGTGTTTGTCATTACCATGGTAAGAGGTGGATGTGAACCTGCAATCATCTTACCATGTCTACAAGAAGAACATACTAGATTGCTATCACCCTTAAGTTTAGGCAGGCCACGTATAAGATCTAAACCACTTACACGAGTAAGATGATCAAAACCAACATGACCAAGTCTACGATGCCAAAAGAATAAATCTTTAGAAACATTGGCAATTAGACACCTATGCTTAGAAGAAGGTGATGCATCAAAATCAGCTTTAAAGACTCTTCCAAAACGAGAAATTTTGAACACAAGATCACCTGAAGCATCTAGCACTTTGCATTCATTTTTCATAAAGCTTATCTCAAGATCTTCATCAAGCATTTGTGAGACAGAAAGCAAGTTATATTTCAAGTTTTCAACAAGAGCCACATCTTTGAACATAAACTTGTCACTTACCTTTATTGTACCTTTTGCCACAACAGAAGAGGAAGAAGCATCTCCAAAAGTAACACTTTCAAAGACGAGATGCACGAGTGAGGGAGGAGAACCAATTCTTATCACCGGACATGTGGCGTGAGCATCCGGAATCCACTAGCCATATGTTCTCCTTCCTTGCGCGAGAAGCCTACATAGCAAAACATGTCGAGGCCTCAGTACTGGGGTTAGGAATGAGATTTTTGGGAATCGATCTTGAGACACACGACACACAAATAAAGAGGGTACAACACGATAATTTTTATGTACAAAATCAGATTTGCCTTTTCCCATGTTTGTAGGAACAGAAGGTGTTTTCATCACTCTAGGCGCATAAAAATGTGCTTTGCTGAAATTTGACCTAGCCTCAGTTCTTTCCTTCTTTCTTTGTTTGGCTAGTCTAAAGCAAAAATCTACTAAGTGTCCATCTCTACCACAATGAGTGCAAGTGTACTTGATATGATGTTTAGCTTTAACAGTAAAAGCACATTTTGCATTCATCATAGTAGAAGATAAAAAAACCAGCAGATTGAAAAGCAATTTTCTTAGGCTCATTAGATAACTCAATTTTGCAAGGAGCACGAACAACGATCACGAGGTTTAGTTTCATATGTGGCATAAGGATCAAAACCTAAACCTCTCTTGTTTGTGCTAACCTTAGATTGATCCAAAATCATGTTCAACTTCTTCTTGCCATTAGTGAAACGTTCCAAAGAATTTTGCAAGTAATCAACTTTCTTAGCAAGAGTTAAACAATTATTGCAGGGAACATCTACTTTTCCTTTTGCTTGCGACAAGTTGAGCATGAGAGAATTTCATTTGAAAGCAAATTATCAGTTAATTGAGAAACCCTAGCATTTGCATCTTTCAATTTTAATTCAAGAGTTGAGCATTTAGAACAAGAAGTTGAACTATGCAAATCATCGATTGGAACAGCTAGCATGTACAACATGTTTCTCATTTTCTCATTTAGATGCAACAAAAGAGCATGTTCTTTCCTAAGCAAGGTGAGCTCATTGTAAATTAAGTCACATGATTTGCAAGTATCATCACTAGGAATCAAAGTCTTAAGTCTAGCAATTTCAGCATTCAATGATTCAATAATGAAATCATGTTTCTTAATTTTCTTATCACGTTTGTCAAGCAATTTTCCAAGACGAGCAACAGCAATAGCTAATTCATCATAAGAGGGATCTACCTCATTGAAGTCACTGTCGTGGTTAGTCCTCGGTGAAGCTATTCTTGCTGCTTGCCATGAGACATAATCCTATCAAATCATGCTTGCTTGGAGTTGCATCATCTTCGCTGCTCTCCGAGTCCACATCGCTCAAATTGACTTGTTCAAGAGCGGAAAGAACTCGGTGAACCACCTTGCGGTTGATGAAGCTCTTCTTCTTCCTATCATTTAGCGAGAACCTTTTCTTCTCATTCCTTCATCGTTGTCCTTCTCCTCCTTTGATGTTTTTCCTGCAAGCTTAGGACAATTTGTGCGAATATGGTTGAGGTCACCACACTCATAGCATCTTGGAGGACCACCTCTCTTTCTCATTCTCACATTCGCAAAGCTTTGTTAAAGCGAGAAGAGAGTAGTGCCAGATCTTCTTCAGGAAACTCTTCAAGTTGCTCATCTGTTAAAGAAGACATGGAAGACAAGGCAAAGCTAGAAGAAGAATTTGCATTTGACATGTTAGGGTTAGAGATCAAAGCAATTGAATTAATGTTACCCTTCCTGGCAAGAACATCCAACTCATGAGTTTTCAACTTAGAGTAAAGAACATCTAATGTGAGTGTGCTCATGGTAGTAGATTCTTGTATAGATGTTACTTTCATCTCCCACACTGACATGTCCAAAGCACTAAGCAATTGTCGAGCATTTTCAGCATCAGTGTAGCTAACTCCAACAGCACGTAGATTGCTAAGAATTTTATTGAAACGTGCAAAGAAGTCATCTGATTCACTAGGTTTCATCTCAAAACGCATGTATTCTTTTTTGTAAATATCTTGGCGAACCTCTTTGTGATGTTAGAACCCTCATGGTAATCACAAAGAGATTTCCATACCTCATATGCGGATCGAAGATGAACCACACGATCAAAGTCGCTGCGTCCCAAGCCTTGGATGATCAAGTTGCGCGCCTTGCTATTTGCTTCAACATGTGTGCGATTGGTGTCGTTGACGTTGTCGTTTGCAGGGACTTCATATAGCTTGTAGACCTTCTCCCAAATTGTGAAGCCCTGTGCTTGGATGAACGCCTCCATCTTGGCCTTCCAAAACTGAAAATCAACACCATCGAACACACATGGTTTTGTCGAATAACGATCCATTGATCTAATCACCGGTTAAGATAGATTAGAGAAACCTTGCTCTGATACCACTTGTAGGATCGAAGTATACGAATATAGCAATCAGAGGGGGGGTGAATGATTGTGCGGAAGCTAAACTCAAATTCTTGACCTATTAAAATTCACCCCAAAACAGAACCAAATAATTGCCTCGTTTTCGACAAAAACAGAATGATAGAGGTTCGGTAAAACGCGAATTCCTGGAGATCCAACCATCGGAACGATCTGAAATTTGGACACAAGAAACTAGATTCCAGTACGAACCGAACCCAAAAAGAATTAGCTCGATCGGACTTACGGATCAAAAGTTATAAGCTTCGCAAGCTTGCTGTTTCAGAACTTGACGAGAATCAATCTAATCAAAACTTCAAGATTAAACAAGATCTTCAAAAGATTAATCAACTAGACTTTGAGAAACTCTAAATCAATACCCTAGAACGGTTTTTGATGGATCAAATCAAGATGAAACTCAACGATCAAAAACCAATCTAGAATTAGAACAAGCATGCAAACAAGAACCAAAACAGAAAACAACGTAGTAGCGTGGTTCTTGTAGCATAAAAATCTTGGAAGAATTGATCTTTATTTCTTGTCTAAAATACTCTCATAAAAGAGTACAAACCCTAAAAACAAGCTCAAAGCTTGATGCGCTCAGCTCTACTTGGTGCCTTTCAACAGAGACCCCCACCTATTTAAAGCACCAACCCACAAGGAGTTACGAATACGATTCCTATTCCTAGAAGGAATCTGTATCCAACACAACTCTACTTGGCCCAACCTGGCCGAGTACAACTCTTACTGCCAGCGTATGGCAACCCTACCATACTCACGTGACTAACACTTTGCACGCGTATGGCCACCTGCCATACTCACGTGACTAACACTTTGCACGCGAATGACCTCCTGCCATTCTCACGTGACTAACCATTCTTCATGTGCACCATTCTCTTAGCCCGAACGTCCCGCATGACATCCTTGACCACCAAGACCTCAGTTCCTCCTGAACCTAGTCCCGAACCTCAGTTCCTCCATGAACCTAGTTCCGATCCCGTCATCGACCACGTTCGTCTTCAAGCAATACCTGCACATGATCAAACCACAAAACAATTCCGAGCACAAGTCCACGACTTGACTCACATCAATCCATGCAAATACTCACATGAGCATTGCATAAAGTCCATTTCAAGCATCATGAAATTCTCACAAATTTCATAATCTCAAAAACAAATCAAACACAATTCCAAGTTTGCTCAAAACCCTTAACCGTGCACAAAACATCGGCCTGAGACCAAAAAACCAGTCCAGCGCACAAAAGAAAAACTTACTGTTTTTAAGAACTTGGTCCCGCGCAAAAACCTCAAAATCACGTTTATGACGGACCAAAAATTTGGTCCGTTATACATGGGAAAATCGAGGTCGCCAAAATCATGTGTATGACAGACCAAAAAATTTGGTCCGTCATACATGGGAAAAACGAGGTCGCCAAAATCATGTGTATGACAGACCAAAAAATTTGGTCCGTCATACATGGGAAAAACGAGTTCGCCAAAAGCATGTGTATGACAGACCAAAAAATTTGGTCCGTCATACATGGGAAAAACGCGATTTCTTGTACAAGCGTAAAAGCATCAGAATCACGTTTATGACAGACCAAAAAGTTTGGTCCGTCATACATGCGAACTCACTGTTTTTGGAGGCGCAAATGCAAAGTCTCTGTTTTTGGATGTTTGAATGTTTGGTCCTTCATGCAAGCAATTTTGCAAGATTAATCCTAACCAATTTTTCAGCACATGATTTCACATAGAACAAGAAGTTGAACCATGCAATCCATCAGTGGAACAGCTAGCATTTTTAACACGTTTCTCATTTTTCAGAAGAGCATGTTCTTTCCTAAGCAAGGTGAGCTCATTGTAAATTAAGTCACATGATTTGCAAGTATCATCATCAGGAATCAATGTCTTAAGTCTAGCAATTTCAGCATTCAATGACTCCACAAGAATATCATGTTTCTTAATTTTTCTATCACGTTTGTCAAGCAATTTTCCAAGACGAGCAACAGCAATAGCTAATTCATCATAAGAAGGATCTACCTCATTGAAGTCGCTGTCTTGATCGTCCTCGGTGAAGCTATCCTTGCTGCTTGCCATGAGACACAACCCTGTCAAGTCACGTTTGCTTGGAGTTGCATCGTCCTCGCTGCTCTCTGAATCCACATCGCTCAAATTGACTTGTTCAAGAGCGGAAAGAACTCGGTGGACAACTTTGCGGTTGATGAAGTTCTTCTTCTTTCTATCACTTGAAGGGAACTTCTTCTTCTCTTTTCTTCTGTCGTTGTCCTTCTACTCCCATGATGTTTTACCTGCAAGTTTTGGACAATTTGATCTCATGTGGTTGAGATCACCACACTCATAGCACCTTGGAGGACCACCTCTCTTTCTCATTCTCACATTCTGTAAAGCTTTGTTAAAGCGAGAAGAGAGTAGTGCCAAGTCTTCTTCAGGAAATTCTTCAATTTGCTCATCTGTTAAAGAAGACAAGGAGGACAATGCAAAGCTAGAAGAAGAATTTGCATTTGACATGTTAGGATTAGAGATCAAGGCAATTGATTTAATATTACCCTTCCTGGCAAGAACATCCAACTCATGAGTTTTCAACTTAGAATACAGAACATCTAATGTAAGTGTACTCAAGATAGTAGATTATCTAATGGATGTAACTTTCATCTCCCAAATATACATGTCTAATGCACCAAGCAATTGTCTAGCATTAGCAGCATCATCAAAGCTAACTCCAACAGCACGCAAATTGCTAAGAATCTTATTAAAGCGTGCAAAGAAATCATCTAGTGACTCACCAGGCTTCATCTCAAATCGCATGTATTCTTTTTTGTAAAGATCTTGACGAACCTCTTTGATAGTGTTAGAACCCTCATGGTAATCACAAAGAGATTTCCATACCTCATATGCGGATTTGAGATGGATCACACGTTCAAAGTCGCTGCGTCCCAAACCTTGGATGATCAAGTTGCGCGCCTTGCTGTTTGCTTCAACATGTGTGCGATTGGTGTCGTTGACGTTGTCGCTTGCAGGGACTTCATATGGCTTGTAGACTTTCTCCCAAATTGTGAAGCCCTATGCTTGGATGAACGCCTCCATCTTGGCCTTCCAAAACTGAAAATCAACACCATCGAACACACATGGTTTTGTCGAATAACGATCCATTGATCTAATCACCGGTTAAGATAGATTAGAAAAACCTCGCTCTGATACCACTTGTAGGATCGAAGTATACGAATATAGCAATCAGAGGGGGTGAATGATTGTGCGGAAGCTAAAACCAAATCTTTGATCTAATAAAAGTTCACCCCAAAGCGGAACTAAATAATTGCCTCGTATTCGACAAAAACAGAATAACAGAGGTTCGGTAAAATGCAAATTCCCGGAGATCCAACCGTCGTAACGATCTGAAATTTGGACAAACGAAACTAAATTCCAATACGAATCAAACCCAAAAAGAATCAGCTCGATCGGACATATGGATCAAAAGTTATGAGATTCGCAAGCTTGCTATTCCAGAACTTGACGAAAATCAATCTAATCAAAACTTCAAGATTAAACAAGATCTTCAAAAGATTAATCAACTAGACTTTGAGGAACTCTAAATCAATACCCTAGAAAGGTTTTTGATGGATCAAATCAAGATGAAACTCAAGGATCAATAACCAATCTAGATTTAGAGCAAGCATGCAAACAAGAACCAAGACAGAAAACACTGTAGCAACGTGGTTACTGTAGCACGCAAGAATCTTGGAAGAATTGATCTTTATTTATTTTGTCTAAAGTACTCTCATCAAAAGAGTACAAACCCTAAAACTGAGCTTGAGGCTCTCAAAGCGCTTAGCTCCGATTAATACCCTTCAACAGGAGACACCCCTCCTATTTAAAGGAGCAAAACACAAGGAGTTCTGAATACAATTCCTAATCCTAGTAGGAGTCCCACTCCTAATCCTAGAAAGAGTATGTATTCAACACAACTCCTCTTGGCCCAACCTGGCCGAGTACAACTCTTGCACGCGTATGGCAACCCTACCATACTCACGTGACTAACACTTTGCACGCGTATGGCCACCTGCCATACTCACGTGACTAACACTTTGCACGCGAATGACCTCCTGCCATTCTCACGTGACTAACCATTCTTCATGTGCACCATTCTCTTAGCCCGAACGTCCCGCATGACATCCTTGACCACCAAGACCTCAGTTCCTCCCTGAACCTAGTCCCGAACCTCAGTTCCTCCATGAACCTAGTTCCGGTCCCGTCATCGATCACATTCGCCCTCGAGCAATACCTGCACATGAACAAACCACAAAACAATTTCGAGCACAAGTCCGCGACTTGACTCAACATTAGTCCATGCAAATACTCACACCAGCATTGCATAAATTCCACTTCAAAACAAGCATCATGAAATTCTCACCAATTTCATAATCTCAAGGTCAAACCAAAAACTCAATTCCAAGTTTGCTCAAAACCCTAATCGAGCAAAAACGCATTCACGACGGACCAAAAAAAAAATGGTCCAGCGTACATGGGAAAATGAGGTTGCCAAAAATATGTTCACGTAGGACCAAAAATTTGGTCCTTCGTAGATGGGAAAATGAGGTTGCCAAAAACATGTTCACGTAGGACCAAAAAATTTGGTCCTTCGTAGATGGGAAAATGAGGTTGCCAAAAACATGTTCACGTAGGACCAAAAAATTTGGTCCTTCGTAAATTGGAAAATGAGGTTGCCAAAAACATGTTCACGTAGGACCAAAAAATTTGGTCTGTCGTAGATGGGAAAATGAGGTTGCCAAAAACATGTTCACGTAGGACCAAAAAATTTGGTCCGTCGTAGATGGGAAACTTACTGGTTTCTTTAAGTTTGGTGCGGCGCCAAAGCGAAACTTACTGTTTCTTGTCAAATTGTCAAAACACATGAACAAACACATTTTTGCAAATTCAATCCTAAGCCAATTTTTCAGCACATTATTTCACACAATGCGAGGCAGCCGGCGTCGTGTCTCAGCCGCGCGGCCTAGTGCTTCATCGAGTGCCGAACCGGGGAAAAACCTCGTCTTTGGCGGGCGTGAGTACGAGCTGATGTACCCGGTGGAGCCATCTACGCCCCATGCTGCTCCAGACACTTCGGATGCCCCTATCGAGAATGGTGAAGATGCCTAGACTTCTGTGTAATAGTAGTACTGAAGCTCGCTTTTGTCGTAAATACGAGCTGGCTTGTTATGTACTTTTGTTGTACAGAAATTGTGTGGAAACCTGCGGTAGTTATGATGATGATGTATTATAACCCCGCTGTAGCGCGAAAAGACGTGCTAAGTCGTCATCCTTAAATCTATCACATTTGCAATCCTTTCGCCGTGATGCATGCTTAATTGCTTAGAGTTGCTGCAATTTGAGGAATGCATGAGTTTTCGTAATGTTCATTCTAGTTCGTCTCGTTACTCGAAATGCACCTGTTGTACATGTTGCTGAGTCTCTATGTCAAACAGGATGCCGAGGAGATGGATTGTTCATGCACTGATGGCTGGTGGTGCAGCTCAGGATGAGCAGAATCCAACCAGAGCAGTGCCAAATCCAGTACTCCCTGATCCACCGTTGCCGGGATCCCATGGACCTGAATCCCAGCACTCCAGTGTACCGGTGGGTGGACTGGAAGCGTCACACAGTCATCATGATACTCAGAGTGAGGAGCTGCCTCCTCCTCCGTTGATGACTCAAGTACTGGTGATGCAGACCCGTCTACTTGAGGGGCTGGTGCAAAATTCAAAGAACCTTGGCGCCGCTGCCTATGGTGGTGTGGCAGCGATGCAGCCTTAGACAAGATTGGCAGAGTTCTAGCGAACTCGCCCACCAAATTTTTCTTCAGCAACAGACCCTCTAGATGCGGACGACTAGCTTCGCGATGTCGAGTGCAAACTCGATCTCGCGAGGTGCACCGATGAGGAGAAGGTGCAGTATGCTGTATATTACCTCCAAGGAGCAGCTGCAGCATGGTGGGACAGTTTCAAGGCAATACGCCCCCCTGGACAGGTCACGACTTGGGAGGGATTCGAGGAAGCATTCCGTGCAGTCCACATCCCCTCGAGTCTGATGGAAATCAAAAAGAGGGAATTCTATAGCCTCAAGTAGGGATCCATGTCAGTCATGGATTACCTTCACAAATTCAATTACATGGCTCGCTATGTTTATGATGAGGTTCCGAGTGAGGCCCGAAGAACTGCTCTGTTTCGGGAACACCAGAACGAGGAGATTAAATACTCACTCATAGCCCTCGATTTTCCCAACCTTCAGATGTTGGTCGACAAGGTGATCAGAGTGGAAGACAGTGCTAAAGCAGTCGCGAAAAGCCGAAAGCGTAAGTGGCTGGCCCAGAAGGTAGCTAGCGCTGGCCCATCAAGGTCGCGCTCTGGAAAGGCAGTATGTGCTCAGTCAGTCACCTCGCCGCCATCAAGGCCTCAGCAACATGTTCCTTGTGCCCCTTAGTCTGCAGTTCAATCTTATAACCGCGGCGGGCAAGTTCAAGGAGGACAGAACAGGATGACCCCGGTTTTGTGCTTCGGTGCGGGCGAAGTGGGACATTTCGCCAATGTTTGCCCACACCGACGACCCCTTTCGACTCGTCCTCCAGCACAGAGCGCTCCAGTTCGTCCCCAAGCTCTGGAAAGTTAACATGGCGGCCACCAAGCAGGTCGATCAGGACCCCGATCAGCACAGGGTCCTAGACAAGGCCGACTGAACTTGGTGACTATGGAAGAAGCAAGCAATGCACCAGACGTGGTTCTTGGTACGTTCCTTGTGCATTCATCTCCTATTGTGGTTTTGTTCGATTCGGGAGCTTCTCATTCCTTCGTGTCTTCAAGATTTGTTAAGGACCAAGGGGTCGAGACTAGTTTGCTAGGCAATTATATGCTAGTTCATTCTCCTAGCTCAATCCTTCGAGCTCAATGTATTTGCTTAGGAGTCCCGATCGAGATTGAAGGAGTGAAGTTCAGTGGAGATCTGATCTAGATTGACACACTAGGACTCGATGTAATCCTAGGAATGGATTGGCTATCCAAAAACCTAGGACGCATCAACTGTGCAATCATTCTATCTCCTTGGTAAATCCAGATGGCATCCAAGTCTGTTTTACCTCCAGTTCGTCAGCCGTGCAAAAGCCATCTCTTCATTTTCTTTCTATTCCAGAGATGAGCCAAGTGCCGGTAGTCTGTGAATACCCCGATGTCTTCCCTGAAGAATTGCCGGGATTGCCTCCAAACAAAGACTTGGAGTTCATTATTGATTTACTGCTTAGAACCGCACCAATTTCCAAGCGACCTTCACTACTACAGAATGGCACATTACTATCGGTTTTTTTTTGGTCATCACCGTCGGTTTTGGTGGCGATACAAAGTCCAACGACAGTGATAAGGTAGATATATCACGATCGGTTTTTAACCGAGCACTAATAATACATTATCACCGTCGGTTCTTTTCTGAACCGATTGTGATATTACACTTATCTGTCGGTTTTCTCTTAGAACCGATTGCGATAAGTATAATATCACAATCGGTTCTTATCTAGAACCGATACAAATGATTACATTATCACAATCGGTTCATTTGTAGAACCGATGGGGATAATAATAATATCACAATCGGTTCTTTTTTAGAACCGATTCAAATTATTACATTATCACAATCGGTTCATTTGTAGAACCGATGGGGATAATAATATTATCAAAATCGGTTCTTTATGCAAACCGATTGTGATACTGTACATATCCCAATCGGTTCCAGTAAGAACCGATTGTGATACTGTACCTATCCCAATCGGTTCCAACAAATAACCGATTGTGATGATGTTACTGTCCATCGTCCGAAAATGGCCTCGCATTGACAATATGACACATTCATCACAATCCACAATATCACAGAACATATACATCACAATCTACACACATTGCATTAAAATTAATATTGTTTACAATCTGTAACAGATCACATTCACATTTAGATAAATTTTGTTTACACTTTATGGACTAGTATTTGCTTGAATGGTCTCTATATCTACCATCATCCGTTATAACTTCTGTCCCATTTACTCGGCATAAATGGTCTCGTAATTTCTTGAGATCAGCGTTGGTTAGGCTCTTAGGATGATATCAAGGTCCTGCAAAATAGATAGTAGTGCACTAATATATTTAAGTCTTAAATTGGAACTAAAACATGCTTGATAGTATTATGCTTGTAAACAAATATCACATAGGCAGAGTGCAAATAATCTGCTCTATACCTTAGGAAAAGATGTGGCGACCAACCAAAATCGGCATGTGATGCATCACGTAAAAGCCGCATAGATCATCGCACCCTTGTTGATGACACTGTGAACAAAGAAACTTAAATTAGGAGACGAATTAAAAATAGGTGTGAGAAAAAATCCTATGATAGACACTTGTACCTTGAAGCGCTTCCACTCGAGTTTGGTGCCTTGTTTATCATTGTGTCGGCCACGTTCAGCAACGTAAGACATGAAAGCCCTATACATTGGAGAGATGCCATTGAGGTTAAAAATACCTAACGTAGTTCAATATGTAAAGTGTTAGGTTAGAGGAATGTACTTATACGCAAAACAGGCTCGATCGCATATTCCATCGGTCTATTTTCGAGTGAGTTCAACGTGTAGACCTTGTTTTGACTCGGAACACCCACAAGTAGAACCCAATGGTTGCTTATTAAACGGTACACAATGCAAGAGAATAAGTTAATACATGGTTGAAGTGTGTACATGTAATTGAATTGTATAGTAGTACATACTCCTGGTGGTATTGGAAGAGAATGAAGTCCTTTTTGCCTCCTCATGCAATGCCTCGCTTGATGTATCACGCAAGGAACTCCGATTGATACTTAGCCATGGTCGCAGACACCATCTCGGGTCGACAAACCCGACAGTGTCGACCCGTCCACTACTTCATTGCCTCATGATCCCGCAATTCATGTCAATTGTTAAAAATATAATACAAAATCAATAAATAGTCATCTGATTGAGTATGGTGCGAGACTCACAGCGCCAGGATCGTATGGTAGAAATATCGACGGCTTTCAAGTGTACATAAAGTCTGAGATCCTCAAAATCGACCCAGGAAGGTCCCATCCTCGTTGCGGTGGAATTGGCGCTCGATACTTCACTATGAAATCGTGGCGAGGCTCGTCCTCATGTGACCTATCGATGTACCATCCATGTAGGTGGCGAGTGAACAAGCCCAAAGAATTCAATTCTTGGCTTGGGAGAAAGGGCTTTCCATGTATGTACCGCTTGTGATCATCGGGTGTTCTGTGCCCTCGACAACTTTGCCTTCTTCACGGAGGGACTCTACGAACTCTGCTTTGTATCTTTCGTCATCGTGGTAGAAGTCCTTTGCGCCCACTGCGCACTGACATTTGTAGGCTGCAGCGTAGGTGCAGGAGGTGCAGCTGCAGCGTAGGTGCGAGGTTGTGTAGCAGCGAGGAGCATGTGCAGCGAGGCGAGCAAGCGGCGATAGTAGGAGGAGCGAGGAGCAGGAGCGGCGATAGGAGGAGCGAGGAAGCGGCCAGCAGGAGTAGTACCAGGAGCAGCGGTAGTAGTACCAGCGAGAGTGATGGTGAGCGACACGATGCGATGCAGTACTAGCGATGAGATAGTAGTAGCAGCGCAGAGCGATAGCGATGGCAGCGATAGCGATAGCGATGGCAGCGAGCAGCGATAGCGGCAGTAGTACCAGCAGAGCGAAGTAGTAGCGATAGTACCCGATGCGGCAGGAGGTGCTTGCACTACGACACTCGTCGCGGGCCACTTGATGAACGACATCCGTGCTTGCCCAAGAGTGGTGATATCTTCGTTGGGGAACTCCAGGGCATGAGACATGTAAACATCGTGGACATAGTCCACCTGCACCCTCATGTAGCCCATCCCCAAAGGTATACCATGCACCGTGTCATCCTCCTTGCTTGGAAATGCAACCTCGCGCGCAGCCTCAATGTGTATTCCGTCGTCGATCAGGACTAGCTGGCACTTGGCAGGACCACGCAAGAAGTGATCGACATCTTCATCATAATCTGTGTTAAGCTTACTCATGTACCTTTGGTCTGAAGCAGTTATTACCTTGAGGTGTGGAATGCACAGATTCCTTATTGGAAGCGCGTTTGCTAGGGCGTAGCATAGGCGATGGTTGAGGAATCTGATTTTGGGAGAACATCGCCATCATCTCAGCCATCATCTCAGCCTTTAACTCCTCCTTCAACTCCTCCTTCATCTGCGCCCTAATCCGCGCCTCACGTGCTTCCCATGATCTTGCCACAGCACTGAAGCGCTCTCCTCTACAAAGAAGGACCTCTTCGTATACCCCGCACTGGCAAGCACCCGCCCTTATGATCGGGCTTCGATTGCCGAACACAGGATGTCCCTTGACCCTTGGCTTTCAAATGCTCCTTGCTCTTTACTGCAGGCTTACCTCCTCTGCAGTCGCAAGTATAAATTATTACTAAAATACAATGGGAATATAATATGCAATGTACTATGTTAGATATCTTACGATGGTCGTGACGATACGTGCGGTCGCGGGGTTTGGAATGACAATCGGCCAGTCGAGGTTTTCTTCGTCCTCGCTAATACCCGATCGCGTGCGCTCCTGCGCATATGTGGGAGTAAGGCATCGTTGTCCCAGAGGTTGCACACTCCTCGCTAGTCGCACCCACTCGCCTTCTTCCCTACATACCCACCGGAACCGAGGTGGTGCGGCGTGTGTGTTACGCCTGCAGTATAGCGATATTCTTCTCTCTCGGCTCCTCCGCCTCGGCGTATTCCTCATCCTTGCAAACTCCTCCCAAACCTCGGGTGTAACAAATGGATACCTTTGGAAGGGAGTCACGGTTTTTCAACACGAACTGGGCATGCATGGTCACCACTGAAATGCCTCAAAGCCACACCCATTCTCTTCAAGGCGTACTGCCTCGCATTGATTTCATCTTCCTCTGGTATAATCCATTTTCCCTTAACCCGTCCCACAGTCGGTTCTTACGCTCAAGCCTTACTTCCTTCCTCCAGTCCTTAATTGTGATCGGCACTCGCTCCCTCACCAATTGGCCGAGAAAAGAGGAGTAGCGCCCCTTAAACGGGCCAGGACCCGTGCAAACCCCCCTGGCATTGAAGCGGAGCACTTGCGGCGTTCTCCCTGTGGCTCCTTTATTCGGTCCTCTGGCCTTTCTAACCTTCCTCGATGGGGTAGCAGGACCTTCTTCTCTCTCTGGCGTTGAGCCGGTGCTCTCTCTTTGCGACATTTCGAAGTAAATACGTATATGTCAAACCTAAACTTCATGAGAGGAAGCAATTCAAATTTCACATAATAGAAAGCAATTCACATGTCTATCTGTAGACCGACTAAGTACGTACGTACCAACGATGACTCCTAATCTCTAAGTAGGTTAGGTCCTAATCCCATTCGAGGATATGTGGTTCGCGCAAGTTCCTAAGTCGTTGTACAACTCTAGAAAATTTGGCGACATCTTCGCTGTTCTCCAAATACACGTCTCGACAACAGGTCAAGAGGGTGTGTATTCAAGAACACCAGGAGATCTTTGCGAAACTTTCTCTAGAGTTTGTACAATACCTTAGGAACTTGCCTTGAGCCACATATCCTCGAACTATCCAAAAGCGTGGACAATTGAGATCGCTTATTTATAAATATGCCATTTTAGCATACTTATAAACAAGCACCCTCGAACGGGAGACGCATAGGTTACGCAACTAAACTCGATAATAAAGTGCGATAATATAGCATGTGTTACAAGTTTCAAATTGCAATGATGGATTGCTCTCAGTTGCTATAGAAGGGTTGCTAAATTAATTAGCCGTCCAACTTCTAGATGGCCAATATATCACCTGGCTATTACATCTAAAAATTTCAGGATTACAACCTAGAACAAAGACCTTTGCTCTGTACAGAAAACAACAAGTACTGACATACCTGAGAATGAATATAGCACTAATCTAACTCCTACCACAATGCATTAAGAGCAAGTGCCACCAAATTGTCGACTAAGAGCATAAAGGAATAAGCACTGATCGCTCGACCTAGAACAATGCATTAAGAGCAAGTGGCACCAAATTGTCACTAAGAGCGGTGTTGTTCTAGGTCTAGCAAGTTCCTTTAATGATCGATTAATCAAGCCTCATTCAAAAGCAATCATCATCGAGCTATTTACAACCAATTACAGCCCACAGTCCGAAATGCATCTTCACGGTCGCGCCGAGGCAGTCGGCAATGGGGAGGAGCCGACTGGGGGGCCGCGCCGATGGGGGAGGAGCCGAGGGGAGGCGCCAGGGGGAATCGCCAGGAGGGAGGCGCCGGGGGGGAGGAACCGGAGGGGGAGGCGCCGGTTGGGGAGGTGGTCGAGCTAGGGTGTGGGATCGACGAGCCGGATGGGGAGGCGCCCACGGGGTACCATCCGATGGGGGAGGCGCCGGGAGGAGGCGGAGGAGGCGCCCGGTGGGGAGGTGGTCGAGCTAGGGTTGTGGAATGAATTGAAAGCGAAATCGGTCTTGGCGCCGAAAATGAACCGAGTATGCGGCGGCAAATGAAAATGCTCGGGTTTTATCACGGTCGGTTAACCAAAGAGACCGTCGCAATATGTGGAGTATACGTGTCGGTTCTATATAAAAACCGATCGCAATATGTTGAGTAACTGTTTAGGTTCTATAAAAAAACCGATCGCAATATTTGGAGATATCACGTGCCGGTTCTATAGAAGAACCGATCGCAATTATACTATCTCGTGTCGGTTTCCTAAACGAACCGATTGTGATGACTATGATCAATTTCTATTTTTTTAAGCGAGTCTTCATTCAAAAGAGTCGAATAATTCAAATCTTTTTCAAATTTGCTATACTATAAGATCCATTTGACATATATATTCCACAAAATGCTACATTAATACAGGAATTCTTACAACTTAATTTATTTAAAATACAACCCTTCTTGATGATCTACACGCATGTAATGTGTTCCATGTGTGCCGTCGTCACCGCTAAGACATGCCCCATCTCGCAAGCGGAGGTGTTTCATCAAATTGGTTGTACTCTTCTTCATCTACGACATTTTCAACTCCAACAATCCTCCTCTTGCCATGAAGTACGACGTGCAACCTCGGATTGGCCGGATCACGCACGTAGAAAACTTGAGTTGCTTGCTTTATGCGAGGACGAATCTGCTTCATCTCTCAGTAGGCCAGTCTATTCAGATCAACAATTGTAAAACCTGTCTTGTCGACCTTAACTCCGTGAGGAAGTCTCACCCACTTACATCGGAACAATGGAACTTGGTATATTCCGTAGTCGAGCTCCCATATTTCTTCGATCATCCCGTAGTAATGATTCATTGCAGTTGGCGATCCTCTAATTGAGTGATCATCGGACAAAGCATCTATGCTCACACCACTGCTTTTGCCTTTGTACTTCTTTGCATCTTGACTTTCAGTATAAAATGTGTAGCCATTAATATCGTAACCTTGCCATGTCTGTATATTAAATCTTGGTCCGTCAGCCAACCATTTGACATCCTCGGTACTAACGGAGACCTTCACCTTTTCTTTGAACCATGTGAGGAATCGATCGTTGTGTTCTCGTGTGATGGAAAGCTCATCCATAAGTGGATTCTCTTCCGTAATATCAACTTGTGCTTTGTTGGATGTATGGATGAACCTGCATTTGTGTTGCAAGACTGTGAAATGCGCTTTACAGTACATATCAAATTGTGGGCTCATTAGATTTGACCCAATGGTTCCTTTGCCACCAAGTCTGCCCTCATGACGAGATATAGGAACACCAATCGGTTGTCTTTTACCTAGGTAGTCCACGCAGAACTCAATAACCTCTTGATCCCATAACCTTCAATAATACTACCCTCGAGGCTTGACCTATTCCTCACGTATGACTTTAATATACCGCATGTACCTCTCGAGCGGATACATGTAACGCGAGAATGGGGGTCCACAAATCTTAATCTCTCTAACATGGTGAACACCGCGGTGGACCATGACGTCGAAGAACGACGGGGGGAAATGCATCTCAAGCTGACAAAGAGTCTGCACCACCTCACTCTGTAAGTTGTCCAGTATATCGGGATCAATAACCTTGCATGAAATCGCATTGAAGAAATAGCATAGCTTCGTGATTGCCAACCTGACGTCATCTGGTAGGATATTTCTGATTGCAACAGCGAGGGAGCATTTGGGTCATCAAGACATGACAATCGTGGGACTTCATACCGATCAACTTCAAATCATCCATAGACACAAGCTTCTTAATGTTTGCGAGTAGCCCGATGGAACTTTAATATCGTGGAGACACTTGCAGAGGTCTTCTTTCTCTTTCTTGGATAAGGTGTAGCATGCACGGGATGTACGGCCCTTTCCATCCTCCTCCATCACTTTGCAAGCTTGGGCCTGATCCCCATGTAGGTCATATCACGGCGAGCATTCAAACCATCCTTGGTCTTCCCAGGTATGTTCAGCAGGATGCCTACCAAATTATCACAAACATTTTTCTCAACGTGCATGACATCAATACATTGACGGACATCTAACTCCTTCCAATATGGTAAGTCCCAAAATATCGACCTCTTTTTCCAAATGGTCCTAGGACGAACAGATTTACGGCTCTTACCATACTGAACATCGATATCATCTACACGTGAATATACTTGCCTTCCAGTCATAGAGGCTGCGGGGCTGCCTGAACTTCCCTCTTTCCATCAAATAAGTCATCCATCTTACGATATCGATGACTTGAGGTAGAAACCTCACGGTGACCCATGTACACCGTTTTCCTCGAATTCGGCAGCCACAAGCTATCAGTGTCCTCTTCACAAATTGGACAAGCTTTGGCTCCCTTCGTGCTATAGCCCGCCAAATTACCAAAGGCTGGAAAATCATTTATGGTGCAAAATATCATAGCCCGTAGGATGAAGTTCTCTCTTTTGTATGCATCCAACACCTCAACCCCACATTCCACAATTTACCAAATCCTCAATTAGTGGTGATAGGTACACATCAATATCATTACCCGGCTGTTTGGGACCTGAGATTAGCAACGACATCATGATATACTTCCGCTTCATGCATAACCAAGGAGGCAAATTGTAGATACACAACAAGCTGGCCAGAAATCTTGTGTCGACTGCTCATATTACCAAACGGATTCATACCATCCGTACTCAATCCAAATCTTATGTTCCTCATCTCGGCACCAAACTCCTCATGTTGCCAATTAATGTTTCTCCATTGAGCCGAATCAGCGGGATGTCTCAACTTGCCATCTTCCTTTCGGGATTCATAATGCCAACGCAACAATTTTGCCTCTTTAGGATTTGCAAATAACCGCTCCTAAACGGGAATGATGGGCAAATACCATAACACCTTGGTGGTGCCCCTTTTTCACATCTTCACCGTCGTCAATTAGGTTCTTACGCTTCTTGTCATTACGCTTCTCATTTTGTTTGTATCGGGGTACACCACAACAGGACAAATCTGTGATTCCTTATGGACGTTGCGGTATAGTATGCAATCATTTGGACATGCATGTATCCTTTCTATTTCCATTCCCATGGGACATAATAGCTTCTTCGCTTCATAAATACTTGTTGGCAACTCGTTTCCCTCTGGAAGCATATCCGATAGAAGTATTAAAAGTGCATTGGAAACTTGTATACGTCCCAACGGTGTTTTGCCTTCAGTTCAAACAATGCAAGGACCGAACCCAACTTGGTGTATTCCCCTTTGCAACTTGAAAACAATGGTTTGGCATCGTCATCCATCAAGCTTTTAAATTTTTCGAACTCTCTTTCCGTGTAATTTCCCTCCACATCCCGCAACATTTGATCTAAATTATCGTCATCGAACATATCACGCTCCAACTCGTGATCGGCTTCCAAAGATGTCTTCAAGTATGTGAGCAATGAGGTACTACCTATCTCCCCATGATGGATCCAACACGTGTAATTCCTCACGGCCACGTCGAATCAAATGCCCTTCAATTTGAGCTGAGTTGTTAAATCTCCTGAGATTGGTGCAATCAATACAAGGACAATATATGAACTTTACCCCCCTCATAATCATATCTTCTTCTGCAATTCTTATGAACTCCTTAACTCCCTCTACAAATTCAGCACTCACACGGCTTTTGTGATACATCCATTCTTCACGGTCCATCTACAAGTAAACCGCATAAACAATAAATTAATAATGCCCTAATCAATGAAATAAAAGAAGGGTTGAACCCGAAAACAAAGTTTTTGTTGAATGATCTTAAAGAAACGTATATCCTCAGAGATCGACTAAGTAATGCGTGCATTACCAACGATGACTCTAATCTCTAAGTAGGTTAGGTCCTAATCCCATTCGAGGATATGTGGTTCGAGCAAGTTCCTAATTAAGATGTTGTACAAACTTTAGAGAAATTTCGGCAGCATCTTCGCTGTTTCTCCAAATACACGTATCGACAACATGTCAAGAGGATGTGTATTCGAGAACACTGCCAGGAGATCTTTGCGAAACTTTCACTCTGATTTGTACAACAACAAGAACTTGCCCGAGCCACATATCCTCAACTATCAAAAACGTGGACAATGAGATCGCTTATTTATAAATATGCCATTTTAGCATACTTATAAAACAAGCACCCTCGAACAGAGGGACGGCATAGGTTACGCAAACCCTAATTAACTATTATATATAATTGATCATATTAATTATATTAAAACAATTATGACATGTAATGTACACATTCACCAAATAAAAAAAATTAATTTAAGTCCTACTGCAATATTGAAGAGATTTCTAAGAATTAATGCTGGTCACCTTTGAGGAAAACCACAAACGAGGGGAAATCTAGCTCCTGATCAAGCTAGCTAGGGTTTCAATTAACGAAGACCTTCAACGCACCAATCTCCTCCACCATACACTCTGCTAATGAGACCAAATCAAAATCGAATAATGTACGTTAATACAACATTGAAGGGATTGAAGGAATCGGGCCCACCTTTTGAATAAAGCCACAGGTAAGATAGGTGGAAAATAGAGAAATCGCCTAGCGAACTAACTCGACGAGTTAATAAGTTCATTCAGAGTCCGCACGGTACATATAAAACCTAGCGAGCCTCATCACAATCGGTTCTATAGAAGAACCGTTTGTGATTAATTAGTTATCACCGTCGCTTATATGTAAAACCGACTGTGATAATTTGATTCTCAACACTATCGGTTTCTTTATAGAACCGACACAGATAATATATCAGTGTCGGTTCGAAAAAGGAACCGACTGTAAAGCAAGTCAACATCACAGTCGGTTCTTGATAAGAACCGACACGGATATCCATTCGCCCCCTCGTCTTCCCCGCCATTTTGACGTTCAAACAATACTTAACTCCTTTCGTTCTCTGCATCCTGGTCACATCGGTACAAGTCTTCCATATAGCTCCTTTCGTTCTCTGCATCTTCGACCAAGCAATGGCAGCGCGCCACCACCATCTCCTAAGAAGTTCCGACGACTGCGGAGTCGCCTCTCTTCCATCCTCCTCCACCGTCCTCACCGCCGCCCGGTAGTGCGCCTCAGCCTCGGCGCCACTTCCGGCGTGGCGCCAGCTGCCACTTTGTCTCCGTCGTCCCTCCCGGCGCCTCACCCCATCCGGCGCCTCCAAAGGCAGGCAGGAATAAGCGCCCGAGATGATGATTTACTTACGCAGGACGGCATTTACGAGGACGACGATTTACTACGAGGGGACGACGAGGAGGACGACGACGAGGAGGAGGAGGAACACGAGCGGAGACGACGGCTTACGATGATGAGGAGGAGGAGGAGGAGAAGGAGGAGGAGGAGGAGGAGAAGGTGGAGGAGTACTCTGCCGATCACCATAGGGACCGGCGTCGTCTAGATCGGGTTCATCATCGGAGGATGAACCATCACTAGTCCGCGTAGTCTCCAGACTCAAGCGACTTCGGGTGACTCGGAGTCACTCTGATGACTTCGGTTGACTTCCGGGTTACTTCGGGCTAGAGCATGAGTAGTAAATTTAATATATTAGGTGCAATGCAGTCCTCCTTTATATGTTTACTAATTATAAACAATGGATGTGGTGATATATTGTAATGAAATACACTTGTTTAATATATTAGGGTTGTTGGCCTAGTGCAGATGAAGTCTATTCGGCTGCCTTTACACTCTATTTTGAATCTCTTTTATATTTTTGTGCATTGTATCTTTCTAATGTTCTGTTGTTCCAAGTCAAAATGTTTCATGTCCTATTGATAAAAAAAACAAGTATAATGTGTGGAATGGTATATATATTATTATTATCTGCTGCATGCATGCTACTATAATGTTATATATAATTTGCATCACTACATGTGTCTATATAAATTGTCTGAGAGTTGAACCGCGAGTTGGAATTCTAACAGATTGGTACTGTTCATCGTCCAAAATAAAGTTTTGCACAAATATTAAAGCATGAATGAAGGGTACAAGAGGTGCGTGTTGGGATTCTAGAAGAGCGGCCTGTGTTGAGTTTGTTTTTTCTTTTTCCTGAAGGGAAATGTGTGAGTGGAGGATCTCACAAAACTATGTTTCTAATGAAGCTGTTCTTGGTTGCACCTAATGGTGTTGCCAAAAAATCATCACAATCGGTTCCGAAAAGAATCGATTGTGATAACCCAATGCTCATCACAATCGGTTTCTTCCCAAAACCGATTATGATAATACCTTCTCATTACAATCGGTTCGGAAAGAACTGATTGTGATAACTCCTCAACTTTCAGGACAATCGGTTTCTTCCCAAAACCGATTGTGATAATACCTACTCATTACAATCGGTTCTAGATAAAAACCGATTGTGATAAAAAAATTATTATCACAATCGGTTCTTATCTAGAACCGATTGGGATTATTATCGTATCACAATCGGTTCTCTCTCAGAACCGATTGTGATAACCTGTTATCAAGATTTCCAAATGGAATATGCTTATCACAATCGGTTCTGAAGTCAAAAGTTTAGAACCGACACAGATGAAGCGATAGTAATGTGTCATTCTGTAGTAGTGCTTATCGCATGCCCTCGGATGAGTTGCTCGAGCTCAAGAAGCAGCTCAAGGAACAGCTAGCGAAAGGCTTTATCCATCCTAGCTCTTCACCATGGGGAAGTCCAGTGCTCTTCGTCAAGAAGAAGGATGGCGGTCTTCGCATGTGCGTCAACTACTGTTCGTTGAACGAAGTCACTATCAAGAACAAGTATCCTCTCCCGCGGATCGACGATCTGTTTGATCAGTTGAGCGGAGCTCAGGTTTTCTCCAAGATCGACCTGAGACTTGGTTATTTCCAAGTCAAGATCCGGCCAGAAGATATTCAGAAAACTACGTTCACTACTAGATACGGATTGTATGAGTATACCATGGTTTCGTTTGGTCTCACCAATTCCCCTGCCACATTCATGAACCTCATGAACAAGGTATTCATGGAATACCTGGACAAATTCGTGGTAATCTTCATTGATGATTATTTAGAATTTTCTGGAATTTATTTGTACTCAAGTTTATTGAACTAATCGCATTAAATAAATATCACGCATTTTTGCATAAGCATAAAATCCAAAATTTTATTGATAATTAAGATAGTTAGAAGACGAGAGTGTTATCTTCAAATATTTTCGAAAAATATGTTATATAACGTAAGTCATTGATTTTATAAAAATCAGTACAGGTGTCTGATTCACGAAAAGAATTTTTGCGAAAAATCTACACGTCGAAAAATCACGAAACCAACTTCGTTAGGTTCCAAATAGTTCCTAATATTTTAGAGGAATTTTCTAGATTTTTAGAACCCCTCTGCTATTTTTTTTCTTTCCTAAACACGTTTCGATAATGTATACGTGTATATACCTTTCATGCACATACTCGTGAACTGAGTGAATTCGTGGACGTTTGGTTTTCCCTGCTGTTTCTTTTGACTTCCAGCCGTTCAGAACTAGTAGTGCAGTGCTCATTCATTTTTACATGCATGGACTAGTAACCGGCCACATAAAGTCTTGAGGTGCATGGATGCCATTACGGCCAGTACTATGTTTCTCTAATAAACGTGTAGAGCAATACTAGTAACGTCTGGCCGGCTCCTTCATTCCATGCATGGACTAGCTAGTAACATCCAGGCTCTCTCATTCCCACCTGCTTGGCGTGTGTAGAACCAACCCTCAATCTTCTAGCTATATACTTCTCTCCATTTCTCATTCGAGCCATTCTTCACGACATTTATTTTTCCTGCACCACCCAACGCTCCAGTACCTTCTCTATTACTTCACAATATCGCTGCCGTCTCGTTGTCGTCGTGTACGTCGCTGTCATCTATGTCATCGTCGTCGTCTACGTCATCATCGCCGTTGTCGTCTCGTTGCCGCCGGTTAATTACGTCGTCGCCGCTGGCTTCGCCGTCGCCGTCGCTTCCGCCGCCGTCTACATCGTCGCCGCCACTGCCGCCTCGCCGCCATTGAAGCCGCCGTCGCCATCGCCGTCATCTACGTAATTGGTCGCCGCTGCCACCGCCGTCGCTACCGCCGCTGGCTTCGCCGTCTACATCGCCGCCGCTTACCTCACCGTTCACACACTCTCCGATCTCGCATCCCCTGCGTCGGACGGTATACCTGTTTTTCTTTTCCTTCATGTGCGCTCTGTTTCTACTGATCGGTTGATCTCGTTGCATGTATACAAGCTTATAATAGGTTGCATGCAGGTATAAATTTCTATACGCATATATAAATATTAGGCTGTGCGTACATATGTATATATATATATATATATATATATATATATATATATAGTACAATTACCTGGGACACCAAGGTGCCTGGGCACCATGATCCAAAATGGGTATTTTCTATATGTATTTGTATGCGAATTTTTTTGAAATTTTTAGGATGTTGAGTTCAACTAGTTTACTAACTAGTTCAAACAAGTTTGAACTGAAATTCAAATTAAAGTTTCCTTTTTTGATGATAGTTTGATTGTAGGCATGTGTTGATCATACATATAAATCAGCAAAGTATGTAATCTAAATTCTTTCAAATCTTCAAATTCGAGTATATTTTTTTAAAGATATGTGTTGCATTTGAATTCTTATAGATGGGTATATACCCTAAAACTAAAAGTTTTGAAAAATATATCCGAATTTGACTTGAATTAACGCATTTAAAATCATGGTGCCCAGGCACCAAGGTGTCCCATACTGTTATCCTATATATATATATATATATACACGTCTTAGACTGAATCTTGAACCTAGATATGTATATGTTGTACGTAGTCTTGTATACAGTAGGAAGTATACGCGTATGTATATATAGATATTTTGTTTTAACATGAACCAAGTTGTTGTATGCGTGCATGAAACCTTCTCAAAACCGAACCCACAGCACTAGCACGTATGCGTGGAGTTGCCCAAGCCATGAACAGTACCATGCATGGAGCTAAAGGTTAAGTGTACATGATTTTGAACCCAAATTGTGAAATTTGTCTTTTTCGCTACAAATTCATTTTAAGTCCGAATAGTATGCGACTAATTTTATTAATTAGTAAAAATTAAAACCTAGCTACGCTAATTTTACTGAAATTTTATAATCAAATCTACACTGTTAAATTATTCGCGGAAAGTCAAAACTTGCGAATTTTGTATCTCTTAAACTATACGTCCAAAAATTCCAAAATAAATTTTATAAATCTTAGAAAATGCTAAAATAACTATTTAGAAATTTGCATGGGGATTATAAGCTAGTTTGATTTGTAGCATTGTTTTCGTATGTGTGTTTATATATTGTTCCGAGTGTTTATTTGGTTCTTTATTTACTACGCGTAGACGTCGAGTTGTGTGACGCTGTCGGATGTGAAGATCAGGACCAAGATCAAGATCTAGACCAAAGCCAACTGATCTTTGAAGGCAAGTTGTGCTTTGACTATATTGCTCCTAGTTTTTGAAATGTATTTTGATTTAAATTATGCATGCTATGTTGATTGAAATGAATAATTTAATTTGGGCTAAGTAGTTAGATAACCTAATTGTTAATTCCACCCTTGATGTTAATACTTATATGCCATGTATTCCCTTGCCACCTTAAGTTGGTTTATTTAGTTGGATGCTAGTAATATGCCAACACGGGAGGCTAGACCGTGAATAGTTGCTTAGCCATGCTTACGTGAAATGTGTTTCAAATGGCAAAATAATATTGACTAATGATATACGGAATGAATTTTGGAATCAGTGTAATCTTGCCACGTGATGATGTGAAGTGTAGGTACCTTTGTGGTTCTACATGGTAACTGATATTATTGTTGGCATGTGTTGCACAATAATGGAACAGGGGTGGGAAAAGATTTAGTCTGGGGCAAGTGGTATGAGGCTTTACACCAGGTGGGCCTTTATGGCACAGATTTTGAAATAACAGCCTTTGCGGTAATGGGATGAGTGATGTGCGAAGATTTGGGTTAGGGACTGTGAGAAGGATGTCTTGCCCTGGACAGTTAAGGACTTCACCTTGCAAGCCTTTGAACTGGGCCTTACGTACAACCACATGACTGGAGTGGGACGATCCTAGTTTAGTAGGATTTTGAAATCTTACCTTTGATACCTCAGGGTGACAGTTACGTCGGGGTAACTGTGTGGGGGAGCGTACCGGAGCTACGGCTCGGTACCCTATCCAACGGTATGTCGGTCCTATACTTCATCTCTGCTGAGAGAAGGGATATTGTATGGAAACCGGAGAGGGTCATAGGTGGCGATCGAGGTTTCCGTAAAGCTTTGTTATGATCACTCATTCGCATACTCTTGTATGGTGATTCACGGCTGACGTGGTGAGTTGATTATATCTTGTGGGAAAAGTGTACAACCTCTGCAGAGTGTGCCAAAACTATTCGAATAGCCGAGTCCACAGTACTGGACAAAGCTCGGGGATTACAGTCAAGGGTTAGATTTTCTAAAATGAAATGTGGGAATGGGTGGCTGTATGCCAGAGTTAATTGCCAAGGTGACATAGGGCTTTGTGCCAAACTGTTTGAGAAGAGATTGATAACTTATTATACAATATGATTTCATTGCTTTTGAATCTATTAAGATTATTTAATTAAAGCAAAATGCTGTTTGCGGCAAAACAACCACTTAAGCCATTCCTTTGGAACAAGCCATGCATATAGTAATAGGATTGCACCCCTGTGCATGACTTGCTGAGTATGTTGTATACTCACCCTTGCTTCCAACAAAATCATCAGCTGAGGAGAAGACTACAACTTCAAAGGAGGAGAAGTTCCGCGAGGAGGCAGTTATCTAGGAGTTGAACCTCGTCAATTGCCTGTGGCATACTGATGGGTGTCACCGACGTTCTTTGTTCCGCTGCTGATTATTCACTTTTGTTATTGTAAGCCCTGCGTGGCAGACTATTTGTAAGTTGACCTTAAGGTCTTGTAACCAGTTTATCTAATGTTTGAAGTACTTTATTATTAATTCCACTGTGTATGATTGTGGTACTTCATCCCTGTTTAACTGTGTGTACTAGCGTGATCCTGGACTAGTACAGAATACACAGAGGGTACGGATTTCCAGATTCGGGTCCCGACAGGTAGTTCTGGTTGGTAGGTCTCGGTGCTGGCGACGGTGTCCTTGCAGCATTCTGTGGCTGGAATCTAAAAAACTGATTCGCGCAACCCTTAGACGTTGCTGCACTCCCTAACGTGATCCCTGCTATTGCATTCTGCGCTTCCGGTTTTCATCCAGCTCCTTGCGCTTGTCCTCAAGGATGAGTGCTTTGTTTACAAGCTCCTGAAAGTCTGGGAAGGTGTGGGTGATCAGTCCCACCTGCAGTCCTGAGTTCAGTCCCTTCATGAAGCGAGACTGTCTGGCCTTGTCCGTCGCTATGTCTTCAGGTGCGTAGCATACAAGCTGTGTGAACTTGTTAAGACTCAGACACCGGTTGATTACCCTGCTTTAGCGCCCTGAATTTTTCCTTCTTTAGGTCCATTATTCCTTCTAGTACGTGATACTGGCGAAATGCAGCGGTAAATTCCTCCCAAGTGATATCCTGTGGGTTCTCCCACGTGGCGCAGAAGTTCTCCCACCATTGTTCTGCGGTCCCTTCCAACTGATGAGAGGCGTAGAGCACCATCTCATTTCCCACACATTGAGTAATGTGCAGCTTCCTTTCAATTGACCTTAACCAGTCATCGGCCTCTAATGGATTGGCGTTCCCAGAGAATGTGGGCGGATGAGTCCTCATGAACTATGACAACCGTGAGCCCTGACGCTGCCCTTGATTTGCTTGGTTAGCGACGTCCTGTGCAGTGACTTGTTGCATCTGTTGCATCATAGCATGCATCAGCTGAGTCTGCGCGGCAAGGAAGACTCCAAAGTTCTGCATGTCGACTAGCGGTGCTGGTTGGGGTGCAGGTGCTCCGTCATTGGGGTTTCCCGCTGGGCGAGAACCACTTCCGTTACCTCCCAGGTTTCCGCGAGTGTTCACCATCTGTGGATTTCTCCAAGTTAGACGAGAGGGAAACAAGCATAGACAAGCAGTAGAGTAACTTATGAGGGGTGGACGGTGTAACTCAAAATTCAACTTTATTAATTATTCAATAATAATAACTTGGTATGGTTTCTCACAATGCCTAAGGGCCTTGCAACACATACTGCACACTCAGCAAACAAAGGAAATCCGGATCAAACTAACACTAGAGTCTAACGCCTCTAAGGGTGACTCTTATTCTTAGACGCGACTCGACGAAGGAATCTCAACTACGAAGCCTACCGCTCACTCATCAATCCAACCTCCACAGCCTCCTTTTGGTGGGTGCGGCGGCATCGGCGCCAAGCAATCACCGTGCCCCTCAACAACGGTAGCTGACGACGCAACGTCCTCCTCTGGCTGCGGTGCGAGCTGCTGCTCTGGCTGTGGTGCAGGTGGCACCTCTTCTGGGTCCTCCTCAGGGTCTGGGTCGTGCAGCTCCAACACCGGCTCTGGTTCAGGTCCATACAGTGCCATCTCTAGCTCACGAATCCTCTGAATAGAGTGAGCTAAGTATCCCAGAGTCTCCTGCAGTTTTTTCCTAACATCTTTGACTTCTTCGCGGGCCTTCTGCAATTCCTGAACAGTTTCATCGATCACATTCTCCTGAGCGACGACGAACCTCGCCAAATGTGTGATGGTGACATCCTCATCTTCTATCGGCTCCCGCTCAATCCTGTTGTCTCGACGTGGGTGCTGGCGGAACACTGTGCCTTCCAGCTCCCTGGAGTAGGTGCGAGCGATGTGCCTCATAGCTCGGCGCGACACCTCCTAGATTCCCATCTGGAATGTAGACCTCCTGGCAGTGAAGTAGCATGGGCGACTACACTTCGTCTTCTCTCGAGCATATACTGTGATCTTGACGTCCCATCCAATGACCAGCCCCGCCTTTATGATGGTGGTTCCTTGGTAGAGCGGCCTCTCAAAACCTCCAAGCACCTGTAGCATACGCCATAACTCGGCGGTGAATCCTTCCTCACGCTCAGCGTAGTTGTTGAGCATCTTCATCTGCCAAAAGGTTACTCGCGTAAGAACGCAACATTTTTAAATCAAAATGGAGACAAAAGAATTCAGCAAGGGGTATGAAAAGAGAGAAGGGGATAAGGCAAGATTTCATTCATCATCTTGTCAAGTTTTAGTCTTTTAGAAAATAGGTTTTGTCCTCACTATGACCATTCTAACAAAGGGTAGTCCTACAGTTAGTATGGCTCTGATACCACCTCTGTCGGAACCCGAATTTGCAAATCCGGACCCTCTGTAATTATCACAACACTAGTCCAGGATCACGCTAGTGCACACAATCTCAACATCGGTAATTATCACAATCATACTCAACGAAATACTAAAGTACTTTATTAAAGGGAAATATAACTGATTGCTCGACCTTATGGTCAAGTTACAAAAGTACGCCTCGCAGGGCGGTAACTTATTAAAAGAGACAATAACAGCGGAACAAAAAGATAACACGTGGCGCCAACCAATATGCCACAGGCAACTGACTGGGCTCGCCCCTAGTTCGTCGGCTCCTCCTGGAATTCTTCCTCCGAAGCTGGCGTCGACTATTCTTCAACTGATGTTTGTATTGTGGCAAGGGTGAGTACTTGGTACTCAGCAAGTCATGCACAGAATGCAAACTAATATTCTACATGCAAGGCCTATTACAAGGGATAGGCTAACAGGTACATTTGCGGTAAATAGCAATTAACAAGTAGCGTAAGTAGATTCGAAAGCAGTAAAGCAATTATAATATCAATAACTTTTCCAGGAGTTAAGGAAACACTTTTCTTTTCCTAATCCACATTTCCATCAACATCATCATTAAACCCAACCAAGCTTTTCAAGTCCAAGTTGTTTTCTTGAAAGTCTAACCCTTGACTGTAATCCCCGAGCATTGTCCAATACCGTGGACTCGGCTATTCGAATAGGTTTTACACTCTGCAGAGGTTATGTACTTTACACACAAGATATAGCCAAACGCCATCAAGGCGAGTGTCCGTAACAAAGTCTTTCGGAAGCCTCTAACTTCACAAGCGGACCTCCCCGGTTGTTGCGCACTAGCCCTTCCCTTAGCGAAGGCGAAGTCTAGGCCAACTAACTATTAGATGGGTACCTAGCCATTGCTCCGGTACGCTCCCCCGTACAACTACACAAAAGGTATAGCTGACACCCCGAGGTTCCACAAGCAAGTTATTAGCAACTTAATCAACTAGGTCCGTCCCATTCCGGACATGTGGTTGCACGATTGACTCAGTTCAAAGGCTTGCAAGGTTAAGTCCTTAGGGTGACCAGGGCAAGACTACCCGAAGAACCATATCACTTTCCCGGTGCCATACCTGACCCACCCGATCATTCTTGCCACATGCCCCGGTCTAAATCTATTTATCAAACCCAGCTGTTTACCATGCACCACGTGCCATCATCAACATCACAACACATGATACTTCTCCAAAAACAGGTTCAGTATCTCATTAAGTCAACATTCACATTTTATTTCCCAAAAATCATGTCATGACTACGTGGTGGGGCTAAGCAATATACTACAACGGTCTAAACGCCCAATGTTGGCACTTTAATAATGTCCAACTAAATATTCCACAACTAGGGTGACAAGGGTTCATGGCACATAAGTAATTAATCGAGGTGTCATACTGCAATTTGGCATTTATCTAATTCCCGGAAATAATTTAAACAATTTCTAATTAAATTAGCATGCAATAATTTGAATCAAAATAATTTCAAAAGTGGGATCAAAATGGTCAAAGCATAACTTGCCTTCAAAAAGTACTTGTTCTTGGTCTTGAGCTGGCTCCTGGGTCAACACTTCACCTTCGAAGCCTTCGGGCACTTCAACGTCTACTCGTAACGCGTGTAAATAGCAATAAATGAATAAACAGTAGACAAAAATGTCCAAAAATTCAAATAAAATTTATAAACATAAAGAACACAATTTTACAAATTTTTAGGAATTTGAATAGTACAAAACGGAGTTAAAACGCAAAAGTTATAATCGTTTAAAGTTTGAAGAATCTATTAAAAAAATAAAAATAGAGGAAAAATTATGTCTAAAAATTAAATAAAATTCACCATTAAGTAGATCTCAATTTTACAAAAATTTAGAAATTGGAATCGCTCAAATCGGAGTTAAAATGCAAAATTTATAAGCATTTGAAGTTTAAAATTTCAAATAAAAGAATAAACCGAATTAATTCATTTATTTTTATATTGAAAAATCGTATTATGACGTCAGCGTGGAAATTCGATTTCCACCGAATTATTTTTCTAAAGGAAAATCAGATTATGACGTCATCCTTGCGTCATCCGGTCCATGGACTCGGTCCATGGTTCGGCTTCGTTCCACCGTGGACCCGGTCCACGGGCGCACGTGTCTCTGACACATGGGACCCACTGGATGACGTCAGCGCTGACGTCATCGCGCTCGGTCGAGGGTCGGCTGACACGAGGGCCCCACCGTGATGTCGGCATGACGTCACGGATGACGTCATGGTGCAGTTGGCTGTCCCGCTGACATGCGGGCCTCATGCTGACGTCACACGTGACGTCAACGACGACCGGGCACGTCCGCGTGGACCGCGCCGGTTCGGCTCCCGTGCACGTGGCATGATATGGGCCGTTGGTTTGGAATCCAACGGTCCAGATTAGATCCAATACCGCACGTTGCTGTGCGATGCGGCTAATCTGGACCGTACGATCTAGATCTAACGGGTGCGATTAACCCTAGCACAGTGCGGTCCAAGGGCTACGTGGCTCAATCCCGTACGTTGGATCTAAATCCAACGGCGGATATTGGATCTAAAAACCGTAACGTGAACTTAACACGGGTGACGTGGACGAACGTGGACCGTTGGATCTGGATCCAACGGTCTAGATCTAATCTGGTTCTTTACGGGTGCGGGGTGACGTGGACTCACCGTGATCGTTCGATGGAGATCCAATGGTCGCGCGGTTAGGGTTAGGTTGGGCTCGAGTCGGACTCGGACTCGAGTCGGACTCGGACTCGAGTCTGACTCGGGTTCGGTCGGAGGAATAGTAAAACCGATTCGATTTTTCCAGCGATTTAATATTCAAAATAATTTCTAGAAATTCAAATAATTCAAGAAAAAATCTGGAAAATACTTTGAGACATTTTGGACTCAATTAAAATATTTCCATTAAAAATTTATTCATAAATTTTAATTCTTTAATTATTTCAAAAAATGAATAAATTCAAATTAAATCCAAATAAATCCAAATAAATTCCAGAAAATTCCAAAAATTCTCAAAAATGCCAAATTTAATTTAAATTCATGAAAAGCAAAAATTGGTGTGTTACAAACCCACCTTAACAGAATCTCATCCCCGAGATTCAGGGCTGACTAAGGAATAGGTTCAGAAATTCTTTTCTCAAATCCTCTTCGCACTCCCAAATTGCTTCACTTTCTGCATGGTTGCTCCACTGGTCTTTCCAAAAGCGGGTTGACTTATTTCTTGTCTCTCGATCCATGGTGTCAAGAATCTTCACCAGGTGCTCTCTGTAAGTCAGATCTTCTTGTAACTCAATCGATTTTGAAGGTGTTTGCTCGTCTGGCACTCGGAGGCACTTCTTCAGTTGGGACACATGGAACACATCATGTACTCCCGCCAAGGACTGCGGCAACTCCAGCTGATACGCAACTTCACCTCCGCGGCTCAAAATCTTAAGAGGTCCAACATATCAAGGCGCGAGTTTCCCTTTGGCATGGAACATTTTGACTCCCTTAAGGGGTGTAACCTTGAGGTACACGAAATCTTCCGGTTCAAAGCTCAAGTCTCGGCGATGATTATCAGCATAACTCTTCTGTCTTGACTTAATGGTGAATTTTATTTAATTTTTGGACATGAGGTTTTCTCTGTTTTTATTTATTTGGTGTTTATTTATCCGTTACGAGTAGACGTTGAAGTGCCCAAAGGCTTCGAAGGTGAAGTTTTGACCCAGGAGCCAGCTCACGACCAAGAACAAGTAATTTTTGAAGGCAAGTTATGCTTTGATTATATTGCTCCCATTTTTAAAATTATTTTGTTTCAAATTATTGCATGTTAATTTAATTAGGAAATGCTTTGATTAATTATGGGAATTAGTTAAATGCCAATCTGCTGTATGCCACCATGACATAAATGATTGTATGCCATGAACCCTTGTCACCCTAGTTTGGACATTATTAAATTGCCAACATGGGTTAATTAGCACGTTTGTAGTTTGCTTAGCCCTGCCACGTAGTCATGACATGATTTTGGACAATTAAATACTAATGTTGACTTAATGAGATATGGAACATGTTTTTGAGAAGTGTCATGTGTTGTCGATGATGTTGATGGCACGTGGTGCATGGTAATCAACTGGGTGTTTCAATGATTTAGACCGGGGTATGTGGCAAGATTGTTCTGGTGGGCCAAGAGTGGCACCGGGGATGTCGATTTGGTTTTGTTACTTGGGTAGTCTTGCCCTGGTCGACCTAAGGACTTAACCTTGCAAGCCTTTGAACTGAGTTCATCATGCAACCACATGTCTGGAATGGGACGAACCTAGTTGAGTAGGCTACTGATAACTTGCTTGTGATACCTCGGGGTGTCTACTACATTAGGTGTAGTTGTACGGGGGAGCGTACCAGGTGCTACGGCATGGTACCCATCCAACGGTATGTCGGTCCTATACTTCGCCTCTGCTGAGGGAAGGAATAGTGTATGGCAACCGGGGAGGTTCACTTGTTAAGGTAGAAGTTTCCGAAAGGCTTTGTTACGGTCACTCGCCTTTGTGGTGTTTGATTGTATCTTGTGGGTAAAGTGTATAACCTCTGCAGAGTGTAAAATCTATTCGAATAACCGAGTCTGCGGTATTGGACACTACTCAGGGATTACAGTCAAGGGTTAGACTTTCATGAAAATGACTTTGGTTACTTGGTATGGGAATGATGAAATTGCTTTAGGATGATAAATGATTTACTTGTGAACTGTTGATGAAAGTTATATTTGTTATTACTGTTTTACTGCTTTCAATCTATTATTGTTATTGAGAATGTGCTTTACTGCAAATGAACCTGTTAGCCTATCCTTTATAATAAGCCATGCATATAGAATATTAGCTTGCATTCTGTGCATGACTTGCTGAGTACCAAGTACTCACCCCTTGCAAAAATACAACACTAGTTGAAGAATAATCAACGCCAGCACTGGAAGAGGAGTTCCAGGAGGAGCCAATGAACTAGGGGAACGAGCCCAGTCAGTTGCCTGTGGTATACTGGATGGCACCACGAAGTTATCTTATTTTTCCGCTGCTGTTATTTCTTTAAATAAGACTTCGCCCTGCGAGGCGTATCTTTGTAACTTGACCATAAGGTCGAGCAACTAGTTTGGTTAATTAATTAAAGTACTTTATTAATTCGCTGAGTATGATTGTGATATATACCGATGTTGAGACTGTGTGCACTAGCGTGATTCTGGACTAGTGCTGAATACACAGAGGGTCCGGATTTGCAAATTCGGGTCCCGACAGAGGTGGTATCAGAGCCAGGCCGACTGTAGGACTACCCTTAGTTAGATTGGTCGTAGTGAGGATAAAACTATTTTCTAAAGTTAAAAGTTTGCCAATTTAATGAATGAATTCTCGACTTATCCCCTTCTCTCTTGTTCATACCCCTTGCTGAATTCTTTCTGTCCCCACCTTGATTTTAAAATGTTGCATTCTCACGTGAGTGTCTTTGGCAGATGAAGATGAGCAACAACTACGCCGAGCGTGAGGGTGGCTACGCCGTTGAGTTGTGGCGTATGCTACAGGTACTTGGAGGCTTTGAGAGACCGTTCTACCGGGGGACCACCATCGTGCAGGCAGGATTGGTCCAAGCATGGCGCGTCAAAGTCACTGTGTATGCCCGAGAGAAGACGAAGGCAAGCCGTCCACTTTAATTCACTATGAAGAGGTCTTCATATAAGGCCGGGATCCAAGAGACGTCGCGCGATGCGGTGGATCGCTCGCATCTACTCCAGGGAGTTTGAGGGCACCGTGTTTCATCACCACCCGCGCCGAGACAACCGCCTTGATCGAGAGCCGATAGTGGATGAGAATGCCACGATCACCCATCTTGCGAGGTTGTTGTCGCTTAGGAGGATGTGATTGATGATACAGTTCAGGAGTTACAGAAGGCTCGTGATGAAGTTGAGGATGGCAAGAAGCAACTGCGAGAGGCTCGGGAGTATATTGCCCACTCTTCACGGAGGATCGACGAGTTGGAAATTGCGTTGTACAGACCTGAACCAGAGCCGGTGTTGGAGCTGCACGACCCAGACCCTGAGGAGGACCCAAAGGAGGCACCACCTGCACCACAGCCAGAGCAGCACCACAGCCAGAGCCAGAGTCAGAGGAGGACGTCGCGTCGTCGACTACAGTTATGGTAAGGCATGGTGATTGCTTTGCACCGATGCCGTCTCACCCACCAGTGTTGTGACACTACGGAAGGACGAAACATTATAAAATGTGAATGTTGAGGGCAAAAACATTATGGAATGTGGAATTGGAGGTTGAAACCTGTCGGGACCCCGAATTTGCAAATCCGGACCCTCTGTGTATTCAGCACTAGTCCAGGAACGCGCTAGTGCACACAGTCTTAACATTGGTAAATATCACAATCATACCATTCGATATTATCAAAGTACTTTATTTAAATAACCAAACTGGTTACTTGACCTTATGGTCAAGTTACGAATGTATGCCTTGCAAGGCGAAACTTATTAAAAGAGAAATAATAGCAGCGGAAAATCAAATAAGGTAACATCGTGGCGCCATCCAGTATACCACAGGCAACTGACTGGGCTCGCTTCCCTAAGTAGACGGATCTTCTTGGAGTTCCTCCTCCAAAGCTGGCGTAATCTCCTCTTCAACTGATATTGTGTTGAGGCAAGGGTGAGTACTTGGTACTCAACAAGTCATGCAATGTAATGCAAGCTAATATACTATATGCATGGCTTGGTACAAAGGAATAGCTTAAGGTATATTTGCGATAAGTGACTTTTGACAAGTAATATAAGTAGATTCGAAGCGGTAGAAATAAGTAAAGCGTAAATAACTTTTCAAGAAGTTTAATAAACATTTTTCCCCATCCTAAACCATATTTCCATCATCTTCATTACTAAACCAACCCAACTTCCAAATCCAAGTTATTTTCAGAAAGTCTAACCCTTGACTGTAATTCCCGAGCATTGTCCAAGATCAGTGGACTCGGCTATTTAAATAGATTCTAAACTCTGCAGAGGTTATGCACTTTACCCACAAGATACAAATCAAACACCACAAAGGCGAAGTTCCTCAGTAACAAAGCCTTTCTAAGCCTCAAACAACACAGGTGGTCCTCTCCTGTTCGTGCTCTACACCATCCCTTCCCTTAGCCAAGGCGAAGTATGGGACCAACACACCGTTAGATGGGTATCGGCCACAGCCACGATACGCTCCCCGCACAATCACACAAACGGTGTAATTGACACCCTGAGGCTCCACAAGTGAGTCCTTAGCGACTTAGTCAACTAGGGCCGTCCCATTCCAGCCATGTGGTTGCAAGTATGACCTGGCTTCAAAGGCTTGCAAGGTTAAGTCCTTAGAGTGACCAGGGCTAGACTACCCGAAGAACCAAATCAACATCCCCAGTGCCACATCGGCCCACCTGATTACTCTTGCCACATGCCCTGGCCGAAATCATTTATCAAACCCCGCTTGATTACCATGCACCACGTGCCATCAACATCACATGATACTTTTCCCAAAACAGGTTCAATATATCATTAAGTCAATATTAACATTTGATTGTCCAAAATCATGTCATGAGCACGAGCGAGTCTAAGCAAGATACTACAACGGTATAAACCCATGTTGGCAAAATAATAATGACCAACTAGTAAAAAACAACAAGTGTCACAAAGGTTCATGGCACATACTAAAGTAATCAAGGTGTCATATACCAAATTGGAATTAATCTAACCCACAGGTTTTAACAAATTATTTTTATAATTTAACTATGATGCTATTGTTTAAATCAAAATAGATTTCTATATAGGATCACCATGGTCAAAGCACAACTTGCCTTCAAATAGTTCTTGTTCTTGGTCTTGAGTTGGATCTGAGTCAATACTTCTCCTTCGAATCCTTCCAGGCACTTCAACGTCTACTCGTAAGCGTGCAAATAGCAAAACACAAATAAACAATAGGCAAAAACATCCCAAAACTCCAAATAAAATCCATAAACAGAGAGAACATAATTTTCTGGATTTTTAGAAACTGGAATAAATCAAATTTGGAGTTAAACGCAAAAGTTATGATTATTTAAAGTTTAAATAATCAATTAAATAATTTTACAGAGAAAAACTTTAGTCTAAAAATTAAATAAAATTCATATTTAGGTAGATCTCAATTTTATACAAATTTAGAAATTTGAATCACTCAAATCGGAGTTGAAACGCAAAAGTTATAAGCGTTTGAAGTTTGAAACAAAATCTGAAATCATTATTCGAATTAATAAATCATTTTCTTTTGCGGAACTTAATGATTGCGTCATCATGGACACGTGTCGGCTCTGATTGGTGGTGGCGTCGGTAGCTCATGGGCTCGGCTCACGGCGTGATTCGGTCCCACGAGTGGACCGGTCCACGGCTTCGGGTGGTGACATGTGGGACCACTCGGGTAGCGTCATCGGCCCGGCGTCGGTGAGCTCGACGGTCGGCGGCAAGTGGAGTCCCACCGATGGCGTCATGGGTGGCGTCCGCGGTCTGTCGGCCCGACCAGCGGGCCGCGTGTCGGTGATACTACTGCTGTAGCGATGGTAGCGCGACTCGGCTTCCTGGATCGTTAGCTGCTGTCGTGGCCGTTGGTTTGAAATCCGACTACCGGGATTGAGTTTGGCCTCATGTGCTTGGGGCGACGTGGATCGATCGTGGGCCGTTGGATCTTGATCCAACGGTCCAGATCCAATCTAACCTGGTGCGCTTCACGATACGCGGCGCAACCTAAGCCGCTGGATCTAGATCCAACGGTTGGGATTAGATCTAGGATTTTCAACGGGAAACTCACCAAGTGGCGTGGCACGATCTGGGCCTTTGGATCTTGATCGGACGGTTGGTGGAGCTCGGGTCGGCGATGGCTTCACTGGCGGAGTTGCGTCGCCGGCGCCGAGGACGCGACCACCCAAACGGCGGTTGGGGCGTGCTCGGCGAGATGGATGGTGTCTTCGGTGCGCGCCTGGCTTCGGGGTTGAATCTGGGGTCAATGGCGCGAGGATCGCGGACGGCCATGAGGGCGAGGCAAGGACCGTGGCGGCGCTTCACGCAACTACGGCGAGCGATTCCGGCGAACCTACGGCGGCTAGAGCTCGGCGGGTTAGGGCAAGAAGTGCGCGGTCACGGCGGTCCTCGGTGCGATCCGGCATTAAATAGCCCCGGATGCGTGCTCGGCGGAGCCCTAGTCGATTACGGTACAAGACTTTGGCTCGGCGTGAGTCCGGCTCGGACTTCGCGACGGAAGGCAGACGAGAACCGTCCACGTGTTCAGATCCAGCGGCCTGATCGGGCGCGAAGCAGGTTCGGGTGAGGACACCTACTTCAATCCGATGACGGCGGATCACTGTTGGATCTTGATCCAAGCGGTTGGGATTGATTAGGTTTAGAGTGGGTTCGGTCGAGTCACGTGGTTCGGGTCGGACTCGAACTTCGAGTCTGACTCGGGCTTGGTCGGATGAACAAAGATTTGACCCGAGTTGATTTTCCAGCGATTTAATATTTAAAATAATTCCCGATAATTCATTTAATTCATTAAAAATAGCAAATGACTCGAAAAATTCCAGAAAAATTCTGGAAAATATTTTGGATCATTTTGGACTCAAATAAAATATTTCCAACAAAATTTTATTTGCAAAATTAAATTCTTTAATTATTTCAAAATGGAATAAATTCAAATAAATTCCAAATAAATCCCAATAAATTCCAGAAAATTCCAAAAATTCATCAAAGTGCCAAATCACACATGAATTCAAGGAAAGCAAAATTTTTGGGTGTTACAAACCTCCGCCCTTAATAGAATCTCGCCCCAGAGATTCGTGGCTCACTGAGAATAGGTTTGGAAACTCTTTCTTCAAATCCTCTTCAAGGCGCTCCCAAGTCGCTTTCGCTTTCTTCATGGTTGCTCCTTGAACTCTCTAAGCAGGTTGACTTGTTTCTAGTTTCTCGATCCATTGTGTCGAGAATCCTCACAGATACACCTTATAAGTCAAATTCTCTTGCAACTCAATTGACTCAGCGGTGTCTGCTCTCGGGAACTCGGAGACACTTCTTTAATCGGGACACATGGAATACATCATGTACTCCTCGCTAACGATCGTGGGCAACTCCACCGATAAGCAACCGCCTCTGCGACTCAAAATCTTAAATGGTCCAACATAACGGGTGCAAGTTTCCCTTTGGCATGGAACCTCTTAACTCCCGAGAGGCGTAACTCGAGGTAAACAAAGTCTTACGGTTCAAAACTCAAATCTCGCGACGATTGTCAAGATAACTCTTCTGTCGAGATTGAGCTATCTTCAACCTTTCCCTAATCATAGCGACCGTTTCTTCACCTCTTGAAGAATATCAGGCCCAAAGACACGGCGCCACGGTCTCATTCCAATTCAATGGCGTCCGACAGTGGTCGACCATACAAAGGCCTCAAAGGTGACATCTCAGAACTAGCCTGATAACTATTGTTGTAATCGAACTCAAGATACGGCAAACTCTTATCCCAAGAGGTAGCATAAGCTAATGCACAAGCTTCTCAACATATCCTCCGAATCTGGTTGACTCTTTCTTGGCCTGTCCATCCGTCTGCGTGGATGATAAGTCACATCTTGAAGTTCAAACGGGTTCCCATGGCTTCATGCAACTTATTCCATAACCTTGAGGTAAATTGGGTACCTTCTGTCTCGATACAATCCTCTTTGGCACTGCAAACAGTCAATCCTGATCATGTACAATTACGCTAATTTATCTCCGAGTAAGTGGTCTTCACGGGATAAAATGGGCTACTTTAGTCAAGCGATCCACTATAACCCATATGGAGTCATAACCTCCTTGAGTCTTGACAAACCGGTAATGAAATCCATTCGATTTCCTCCCACTTCCACTGTATTTTCAATGGTTGTAGCAATCCTGCTGTCTCTCGATGCATTGCCTTGACTCTCTGGCATACGTCGCACAATGCAACATGCTCGGCAACTTCACGTTTCATACTCGGCCACCGTAATCTCTCCTTGAGATCCCGATACATCTTGGCGCTTCGGGATGAATTGAGTACTTAGAGTCATGGGCTTCTTCCAAAATCAGTTGCTTTAACTCCTTTTTGTTAGGCACACAAATGCGATCCTTCATCCACAACGTGCCTTGCTCATCCAACTTGAAATCCTTTGCCTTGCCTTCCTCCATTTTGGACTTAATCCTACGGATCTTGTCATCATCCTTCTGTCCTTCTTGGATCTGGTCCTCTAAAGTAGGCTTTACTTCCAATGCGGCCAAGAATCCGCTAGGTACAACCTCAATCTTCATCTTTTGAAAATCCTCACATAACTCATCCTGACTTGTGGCTAGCAACGCACTCACGGTATGGCTTTTCCGACTCAGGGCATCGGCTACTACGTTGGCCTTCCCGGGATGGTAATGGATTCCAACATTGTAGTCCTTGATCAACTTTAGCCATCTCCTTTGCCTCATATTCAGATCCGACTGGGTGAATATGTACTTAAGGCTCTTATGATCCGTATATACTTCACATCTGTTTCCAATCAGATAGTGACGCCATATCTTCAAAGCATGCACTACGCAGCCTAACTCTAAGTCATGTGTCGGATAATTTTCCTCATGCGGCCTCAATCGCCTCGATGCATAAGCGGCGATACCTTTCCATTCTGCATCAAGACACATCCAAGTCCTTGGCGCGATGCGTCACAATAAATATCGAAGCTTTGAGCAACATTCGGTAGAACTAACACGGTGCTGATGTCAATCGCTTCTTGACCCATCGAAATCCTTTCTCACATTCTCAAGCGCCCATGCAAACTTCTTTTCCTTCTTCAGCTTGCGTAAGAGGTTTCGCAATTGTCGAGAAGCCTTCGATGAAACGGCGGTAGTATCCTGCCATTCCAAGGAAACTCGACCGGGTCACGCCTTCTACCGCTCCCAATGTAACACAGCCTTCTACTTTGCTTGGATCTACTGGGCGACTCCTTCATGGTCATTACATGTCCAAGAAACTCCACCTTGTCCTTCCAAAAATCACACTTGCTGAACTTGGCGAAAAGTTGCTGTTCCCTCGCCTTTTCCAAAACTCGCCTTAAGTGTTCGGCATGTTCATCCTCTCTGCCTTGGAGTAGACTAGGATATCGTCTATGAACACGACGACAAACTTGTCCAAATATTCCATGAACACCTTATTCATCATATTCATGAAATAAGTCGGGCGCATTAAATTTCAAAGGACATAATCAGTAAACTCGTAATGTCCATATCTTGATGAGAATGCAGTCTTGAATATCTTCCGATCGGATCTTCAACTGATGGTATCCCAATCTCAGATCAATCTTGGAGAAAACTCGGCTCCTCTTAATCGATCAAACAAATCATCGATCCTGGTAGCGGATACTTATTCTTCACGGTGACTTCATTGAGTGCACGGTAGTCAATGCACATCCCGAAACTCCCGCCCTTCTTCTTGACAAACAAAACCGGTGCTCCTACGGCGACGAACCTGGCCTCGATAAATCCTTTCTCCATTAACTCTTCTAGTTGTTTCTTCATTTCTACCAACTCCTCGGTGGACATCCGATAGGGTCTCTTTGCTATCGGTCTTGTACTGTACAAGCTCTATCACAAACTCTATGTCCCTCGTCTGGCGGCATACTGTAGATCTTCTGGAAAAACATCGGGGTACTCATTCACTACCGGGACATCCTCTATGCTTTGATTGCCTTGGCATCGTTAACCATCAACTGTCCATCTCTAATCGCAAAGTGGCTTGAAATTCCACTTTCTTCCCACACGGGCTCTCAATCGAGATAGTCCTTCGTCCACAATACAATACTGCCTTTTGCGTGGATAACCAAACCATTCCCAATAAGACGTCTATGGTCTGTGTCTCCAAAGTTATAAGGTTTGCTAGGAACTCTATTCCACCTATCAAGATTCTCACCTTAACATCCTACTTTCGCTCGGAGTTCGGAACCGTGGGTTTGAATTAAAAGCATGCACTTAAGTCTTGCAATTCTCAAATCATTTCTAGTAGCAAAGCCTTGCGAAACAAACGAATGCGAAGCTCCAGAGTCAAACAAAATCACAGGTGTATCGAAGTTAACAAGTAACTTACCCAAAGACGACGTCCGTAGCATTCTGCAGCTGCATCTGCGGTGACATGGTTGACTCGGCCTCTCACCACGGTCCTGGGTGTGGCTCCTGGTCTTTGGCGCCCTAGCTGGGGTGGTTCCTAGGTTGAAGCGGCCGGGGTCACTCCTGCTTGTCTTCTTGGGACAAGCTGTTGGCAAAGTGTCACGGCTCGTTGCTTGTAGCAGCTCACCTGTTCCTTGCACCGCTCGAGTAGCGTTTCTAAGCGGGCCGGGTCTGTAGTTTTGATTGATGTGTCTTGGTGCTTGGGATGGTGTCCTTGTTGCATTCTCGTGGTTGGAATCAAGAATTGATTTGGTGCAACCTCAAGCGCCGCTATGCCTCGGGCGTGATCCTTCTTTGTTGCATCCCGCGCTCTCTGTTCTCATCCAGTTCCTTGCGCTTGTCCTCAAGAATAAGCGCCTTATTCACCAACTCTTGGAAATCTGGAAAGGTGTGGGTGATCAATCCTACTTGCAATCCCGAGTTGAGTCCCTTCATAAAACGAGTATGCCTGGATTTATCTGTCGCTACATCCTCAAAGCGTAGCGTGCTAGCTGTGTGTGAATTTGTTCAGGTAGTCGGCCACCGGCCGATTACCTTGCTTCGATGCTCAACTCCTCCTTCTTAAGGTCCATGATTCCTTCAGGCACGTGATACCGCTTGTCGGAAGGCACCGTGAACTCTTCCCAAGTGATATCTTGAGGGTTCTCCTGCGTGGCACGTAAATTCTCCCACCATTCAAGCAATGTTTTTCCAACCGATGAGAAGCGAGAGTACCTTCTCATTTCCTATGCATTGAGCTATGTGTAGCTTCCTCTCGATTGATCTTAACCAATCATCGGCCTCCAATGGATTGGCATTCCCAGAGAAAGTGGGTGGGTGAGTCCTCATGAACTCGATAGTCTTGTATTCGGCGTGGCCCCCGATTAACTTGATTAGCGGTGGCCTGGCAAGGACGTGCTGCATTTGTTGCATCATAGCATGCATCAATCGAGTCTGGGCAGCAAGAAAAGCTCCAAATTCTGCATATCCAGTGGCGGCTGGTGCTCCATCATTGGGGTTTTCTTTGGCGAGAACCACTCCCATTGCTTCCAAAGTTTCCACGGTGTTCACCATCTGTCGATTTGCTCTAGGTTTAGAGATGAGAGGGAAACAAGAATAGACAAGTAATATGGAACTTATGCGGGCGAAGGGTGTAACTTTAAGGTCCAACTTTATTATTAATAACTTGGTATGGCTGCTTACAATGCCTAAGGGCCTTGCAACACATACCGCACACTCAAAGAAACAAAGCAAATCCAAATCGAACTAACTCGAGTCTAACGCCTAAAGGGTGACTCTTTATTCTATGACTCGACTCGGCGAAGGAGTCTCACTATAGAACCTATGCTCACTCATCGAGAAAACCACCACTACGGGCACGGTGCCGTGGGCATAGGTGCGAAACGATTGCCATGTCCAAAGCAATCGTGTCCTCTATGGTAGTCGAAGAAGCGTGTCCTCATCGAGATCGACTCCTCCGGGTCGGGCTCGTGTAGCTCAAGCAATCGGCTCTGGAGTCCGGTCCGCATAAAGTCATCTCCAACTCGCCAATCCTTCGCAGAAGGTGTGCCACATACTCTTGAGCTTCCCGCCACTGTTCTTCTCTCGCCGTGATCTCCTTGCGGGCCTTCGTAGCTCCTTGCTTGTATTATCTAGTACATCCTCCTGGCGACAATAAATCGTGCCAATCGTGTAACCGTGGGCATCCTCATCCCGAATCTCCTTCGGGTCAAGAAGGTTATCGCTGCGCGCGATGGTAACGAACACCGTGATTCTCCAATTCTCTGGCGTAGATACGGGTAATGTGCCGCATTGCGTCGTGATACTTCTTGGATACCCATCCGCATTGTAGATCTCCTGGCAAGGCGTGTATCCGCGATTGCCTGGCCCTTTTTCCTAGCAGTACCTCAATCCTCACGTCACAAGCCTTGATCAATCCCGCTTGTCCGATCACTTCCACTTGGTATTGCGGCTTCTCAAAATCTCCGAGAGTCTCGTAGCATATGCCAAAGTTCCGCTGGCGTGACCAACTCCTGCATCAACGTAGTTGAACTCTTCCTCCATCTGTCACAAGAGTGCTTTTCGTAAGAACTCGGAATTTTTAAATTGTGACAAGGTAAGGGAAAATTTCAGCAAGAGACAAGAAAAGAGAGAAGGGAATAAGTCGAGATGTCATTTCTTGTCTTCACAAATTTTTAGCTTTAGAAAATAGGTTTTATCCTCACTACGACCATTCTAGCTAGGGTTGAGCCTACGGTCAAGTATGGCTCTGATACCACCTCTGTCGGGACCCCGAATTTGCAAATCCGGACCCTCGTGTATTCAGCACTAGTCCAGAACGCAGCTAGTGCACAACAGTCTTAACATTGGTAAATATCACAATCATACCATTCGATATTATCAAAGTACTTTATTTAAATAACTAAATGGTTACTTGACCTTATGGTCAAGTTACGAATGTATGCCTTGCAAGGCTAAACTTATTAAAAGAGAAATAATAGCAATGGAAAATCAAATAAGGTAACATCGCGGCGCCATCCAAAGATACCACAGCAACCGATCGGCTCGCTTCCCCTAAGTAGACGGATCTTCTTGGAGTTCCTCCTCCAAAGTGGCGTAATCTCCTCTTCAATCGATATTGTGTTGAGGCAAGGGTGAGTACTTGGTACTCGGCAAGTCATGCACAGAATGCAAGCTAATATACTATATGCATGGCTTGGTACAAAGGAATAGCTTAAGGTATATTTGCAAAGAAATGACTTTTGACAAGTAATATAAGTAGATTCAAAGCGGTAGAAATAAGTAAAGCGTAAATAACTTTTCAAGAAGTTTAATAAACATTTTTCCCCATCCTAAACCATATTTCCATCATCTTCATTACTAAACCAACCCAACTTCCAAATCCAAGTTATTTTCAGAAAGTCTAACCCTTGACTGTAATTCCCGAGCATTGTCCAAGATCACAGTGGACTCGGCTATTTAAATAGATTCTAAACTCTGCAGAGGTTATGCACTTTACCCACAAGATGAGTCAAACACCACAAAGGCGAAGTTCCTCAGAATAAAGCCTTTCTAAGCCTCAAACAACACAGGTGGTACTATCCTGAACGTGCTCTCGACCATCCCTACCCTAAGCCAAGGCGGAGTATGGGACCAACACACCGTTAGATGGGTATCGGCCACAGCCCACGACACGCTCCCCGCACAATCACACAAACGGTGTAATTGACACCCTGAGGCTCCACAAGTGAGTCCTTAGCGACTTAGTCAACTAGGGCCGTCCCATTCCAGCCATGTGGTTGCAAGTATGACCCAGTTCAAAGGCTTGCAAGGTTAAGTCCTTAGAGTGACCAGGGCTAGACTACCCGAAGAACCAAATCAACATCCCCAGTGCCACACTGGCCCACCTGATTACTCTTGCCACATGCCCCTGGCCGAAAATCAGCTTATCAAACCCCGCTTGATTACCATGCACCACGTGCCATCAACATCACATGATACTTTTCCCAAAACAGGTTCAATATATCATTAAGTCAATATTAACATTTGATTGTCCAAAATCATGTCATGAGCACGAAAGGTGTCTAAGCGATACTACAACGGTCTAAACCCATGTTGGCAATTTAATAATGTCCAACTAGTAAACCACAACTAGGGTGACAAAGGGTCATGGCACATACTTAAGTAATCAAGGTGTCATATAGCAAATTGGTATTTATCTAACCCTGTGTTTAAACAAAGTATTTTTCTAATTGAACTAGCATGCAATAGTTTAAATCAAAATAGATTTGAAATAGGATCAACATGGTCAAAGCACAACTTGCCTTCAAAAAGTACTTGCTCTTGGTCTTGAGTTGGATCCCGAGTCAATACTTCTCCTTCGAATCCTTCCCAAGACTTCAACGTCTACTCGTAAAGCGTGCAAATAGCAAAACACAAATAAACAATAGGCAAAAACATCCCAAAACTCCAAATAAAATCCATAAACAGAGAGAACATAATTTTCTGGATTTTTAGAAACTGGAATCGTCAAATTTGGAGTTAAAACGCAAAAGTTATGATTATTTAAAGTTTAAATAATCAATTAAATAATTTTACAGAGAAAAACTTTAGTCTAAAAATTAAATAAAATTCATATTTAGGTAGATCTCAATTTTATACAAATTTAGAAATTTGAATCACTCAAATCGGAGTTGAAACGCAAAAGTTATAAGCGTTTGAAGTTTGAAACAAAATCTGAAATCATTATTCGAATTAATAAATCATTTTCTTTTTCGGAAATTAATTATTGCGTCATCATGGACACGTGTCAGCTCCTGATTGGCTGGCTGACGTCAGCCGCTCATGGGCTCGACTCACGGGCGCAGTTCGGTCCACGGTGGACCCGGTCCACGGCTCGGGTGAGAGGCGACATGTGGGACCACTCGGGTAGCGTCATCGGCCCGACGTCGGCGGGCTCGACCACGGTGCTGACAGGTGGGTCCCACCGATGACGTCATGGGTGACGTCACGGTGCTGTCGCTGACACGCGGGCCCCGCGTGTCTGATGACCATAGCACGCGTGGCGCGACGGCTACCGGCTTCTGGGCCGCGTGGCCTGTCGTGGCTGTTGGTTTGAAATCCGGCGGGTGGGATTGAGTTTGGCCTCATGTGCTTGGGGCGACGTGGATCGATCGTGGGCCGTTGGATCTTGATCCAATGGTCCAGATCAATCTAACCTGGTGCGCTTCTCGATACGGCGCAACCTAAGTCGTTGGATCTAGATCCAGCGGTTGGGATTAGATCTAGGATTTTCAATCGGGAAACTCACCGAGGTGACATGGCACGATCTGGGCCTTTGGATCTTGATCGGACGGTTGGTGGAGCTCGGGTCGGCGATGGCTTCACGGCGAGTTATGGCCGCCGGCCGAGGATCGCGACCACCCAAACGGCGGTTGGGGCGTGCTCGGCGAGATGGATGGTGTCTTCGGTGCGCCTGGCCGGGTTTGAACTGGGGTCAATGGCGGCGGAGGGCGGACGGCGGCGAGGCGAGGCAAGGACCGTGGCGGCGCTTCACGCAACTACGGCGAGCGATTCCGGCGAACCTACTGGCGGCTAGAGCTCGGAGTTAGGGCAAGAAGTGCGCGGGTCACGGCCAGTCCTCGGTGCGATCCGGGCATTAAATAGCCCCGGATGCGTGCTCAGCATGAGCCCTAGTCCGATTCTGGCCACGCTCGGCTGCGGAGTCCGGCTCGACTCGGGGAAGACGGCACGAGAACCGGCCCACGTGTTCAGATCAGCGGCCCCGATCGGACCGGGCGCGAACGGTTCGGGCCTGACACACCAATCTAAGACGGGCGGATCTCACCGTTGGATCTTGATCCAACGGTTGGGATTGATTAGGTTTAGGAGGGTTCGGTCGAGTCACGTGGCTCGGGTCGGACTCGAACTCGAGTCCGACTCGCTTCGATCGGATGAACGATACTTGACCCGAGTTGATTTTCCAAATGATTTAATATTTAAAATAATTCCCAGTAATTCATTTAATTCATTAAAAATAGCAAATGACTCAGAAAAATTCCAGAAAAATTCTGGAAAATATTTTGGATCATTTTGGACTCAAATAAAATATTTCCAACAAAATTTTATTTGCAAAATTAAATTCTTTAATTATTTCAAAATGGAATAAATTCAAATAAATTCCAAATAAATCCAAATAAATTCCAGAAAATTCCAAAAATTCATCAAAGTGCCAAATCACACATGAATTCAAGGAAAGCAAAATTTTGGGGTGTTACAAAACCATACGGTATGAGGTTTATTCGCATTTCCGGGCTGTTTTCGGGAGTTTGGGCCTCTCTAGGGGAGTTCGGGCCCAAGAGGGATGTGTCGTGGGCCTTGGTGGGAGGATTTTTGGGCCCATGAGGCAGGGGGAGTCAGGTTATCCTGCCTTGGGGGCGTCCTCCCCCTGCCCACATGCGCCTCCTCAACGCTAGCCGCCTCTACCTTCCCATGTGCCTCCACCTCTCCCCCATGCGCCTCCACCTCTCCCCTCTCCTCTCCACCCCCTTGCTGCCCTAGGGGAGATCCCCACCTCTCCACCCTACTGTCCTCTCCATTGGGAGGCTCCGCGACGAGAAGATCCGACGGAATCGGCGCGAGGAAGGAGATCGCGCAAACCGGGAGGAGATCGGTTGGTTTTTCGTTCGTCGGGCGAAGGTATGGCCACGGGAATCCTTGGGGTTGGTCTAGGATCTATTCTAAGGGTTAATATCATATTTTTAGATCAATTGGTGGTGCTGTAATTGGGTGGATTAGATGAAATCTAGAGTTTGCCACGTTCTCTGTTTCGGGCAGCATGAGCAGTCGACCTAGGGTTTGGGTTTTCGCCAATTTAGATTCGGAATTTGGTCGTCCGCCTGTTGAAGAAGTTGTAGGTAACTTCAATACCTTTCAGTGGGTATAAAGAAAGTCCAATTACGCCCAGCCGTTTGAAGGTTATGCTCGTTTTACCGAACGTATTAAAATCTGTGACGTGATTGGAACAGATCACGGTATTCTGTAGATTAAACCACTTTAGAGTCCGAATCAGTCTTTCCATATACTTAGAAAAAAGTTAGGAAATTTCCTAAGCTACGCGAGGATGTACTCGTTTAATCGATTCGGGGTCTTAGAACCCGAGTTATGCTCATTGCAAGTCTGCTATCCCGGCGGGACAGAACCTCTGTTTTTGGATTGTGCGAGTAGTTTGCGAAGTCGTGGTAGAAGAGTGTTTGCGTATTGTTTTGTGGGCATGATTTTGAGTGTGTGCTGCCTGTGCAGGTGGTGTGACCCCAGGGGTGCCATCTACTTCTCGCCAATCCGTCGCACGTGGTTGAGGGAAGTGTATTGGAATGGGTAGCGGGTTGTAGTTTGCTAGATTGGTTGAGATTGAAATTGAATATATGATATGTTCACATGCCATGCTTTAATGTTTTCCATTGATATGATGAATATGCTTATTATGTTATGATGCCATGTGTTAATGTACATATTATTTACGATGTTAGCTTGTTTGCATACATGGCATGATACATGGCCTGGGCGGTGAGAAAGTCATAACTAGTCCGGGGAAGGTCGGTGAGAAAGTTATGACTATTCCGGAGAGCCAATGAGTAAGTCCTACATCGTGATTCCATCCACCGCGATGTATGGAAGCGAGGAGTAGGAACCCTCCATCTTCGGGATGGAAGGGGGGAGAGGGTGCACACCGACGGGTGTGTACTCAACCATACCGGTATGAGTTTCCTGGAGACATGAGCATCGCATCGCATTGCATACATAATGATGATGATAATGATATGTGATCATGAATGAGATGATAGACATGATGTGAGTTGTTGTAGCCATGTAATTGTTCTTTTGTACCATTGATACTTGCTGAGTGTTGAACTCACGCTTGTGCTTTCTGGTTGTTTTAGGTACCATGAGACCGGCATGAGGGGAAGGGGAATAGTCACACTTCTACACGTAGCTTCACTCATTGTTCACACAAGTCATTCAATTGGGTCTTGATAATAAATTAAGTGTGATGCTTATTGATTTATGGTTTAGTTTTGCGATATGAGAGTCTTATTGTTCGTTTGGCTCATGGAGACATTGAATGCTTGGAATTAGACTTATATTGCTATCATGCCTTTAATTATTGCTATTTTAGATGCCCCTTATATTGCCATATATTGCTATGCTGTTGTTGTTCCTTCAATTCATGTTAAAACAAAGGAGATGCTGCCGAAATTTCGGTTTTTAGCATTCGTGCCTTTGCTGTAATTTACTTGTATTTGTGGTATTTTGTCGGGACCCCGAATTTGCAAATCCGGACCCTCTGTGTATTCAGCACTAGTCCAGGAACGCGCTAGTGCACACAGTCTTAACATCGGTATATATCACAATCATACCAAACGATACTATCAAAGTACTTTATTTAAATAATCAAAGGGTTACTCGACCTTATGGCCAAGTTACAAATATATGCCTTGCAAGGCAAAACTTATTAAAAGAGAAATAACAGCAGCGGAAAATCAAATAAACTTCGTGGCGCCATCCAGTATACCACAGGCAACTGATCGGCTCGCATCCCTAAGTAGGCGGGTCTTCTTGGAGTTCCTCCTCCAAAGTGGCGTAATCTCCTCGATATTGTGTTGAGGCAAGGGTGAGTACTTGGTACTCGACAAGTCATGCAGAATGCAAAGCTAATATACTATATGCATGGCTTGGTACAAAGGAATAGCACAAGGTATTTTTGCAAGAAATGACATTTGAAAAGTAATATAAGTAGATTCAAAGCGTAGAAATGAGTAAAAGCATAAATAACTTTTCAAGAAGTTTAACAAACATTTTTCCCATCCTAAACCATAATTCCATCATCTTCCTTGTTAAACCAACCCATCTTTTCAAAACCAAGTTATTTTGAAAGTATACCCCTTATTTGTAATTCGAGCATTGTCGATTGCAGTGGACTCGGCTATTCAAATAGATTCTACACTCTGCAGAGGTTATGCACTTTACCCACAAGATACAGTCAAACACCACAAAGGCGAGTTCGTCAGAATAAAGCCTTCGAAGCCTCAAACAACACAGGTGGTCCTCTCCAGACGTGCTCTACACCATCCCTTCCCTTAGCCAAGGCGAAGTATGGGACCAACACACCGTTAGATGGGTACTGCCACAGCCTACGATACGCTCCCCGCACAATCACACAAACGGTGTAATCGACACTCGAGGCTCCACAAGTGAGTCCTTAGCGACTTAGTCAACTAGGGCCGTCCCATTCCACCATGTGGTTGCAAGTATGACCCAGTTCAAAGGCTTGCAAGGTTAAGTCCTTAGAGTGACCAGGCAAGACTACCCGAAAAACCAAATCAACACTCCCAATGCCAACTCGCCCACTCTGGACATTTTGCCACATGCCCTTGGCCGAAAATCAAGTATCAAACCCCAGTTGATTACCATGCACCACGTGCCATCAACATCACATGATACTTTTCCAAAACAGGTTCAATATATCATTAAGTCCATATTAGCATTTGATTGTCCAAAATCATGTCATGAGCACGTAGCAGGTCTAAGCAGCATACTACAAACGGTCTAAACCCATGTTGGCAATTTAATAATGTCCAACTAGTAAACCACAACTAGGGTGACAAAGGGTCATGGCACATACTTAAGTAATCAAGGTGTCATATAGCAAATTGGTATTTATCTAACCCCCATGTTTAAACAAAGTATCTTTCTAATTGAACTAGCATGCAATAGTTTAAATCAAAATAGATTTCGAAATAGGATCAACATGGTCAAAGCACAACTTGCCTTCAAAAAGTACTTGTTCTTGGTCTTGAGTTGGATCTGAGTCAATACTTCTCCTTGAATCCTTCCTGCACTTCAACGTCTACTCGTAAAAGCGTGCAAATAGCAAATACACAAATAAACACTAGGCAAAAGATCCCAAAACTCCAAATAAAATCCATAAACAGAGAGAACATAATTTTCTGGATTTTAGAAACTGGAATCGTCAAATTTGGAGTTAAAGCATAAAAGTTATGATTTATTAAAGTTTAAATAATCAATTAAATAATATTTCAGAGAAAAACTTTAGTCCAAAAATTAAATAAAATTTATATTTAGGTAGATCTCAATTTTATACAAATTTAGAAATTTGAATCACTCAAATCGGAGTTGAAACGCGAAAGTTATAAGCGTTTGAAGTTTGAATCTAAATTTTGAATCAATATTTCGAATTAATAAATCATTTTCTTTTTCGAAATTAATTATTGCGTCAAAGCATGGACACGTGTCGGCTCCTGATTGGTGGTGGCGTCGGTAGATCCATGGACTTGGTCACGCCGGCTCGGGTCCACGGTGGACTCGATCCCACGGCTCCACGAAGGCCCGACATGTGGGTCCACTCGGGTAGCGTCATTCTTTGACGTCAAGACACTGCTTCCGGGACATTTGGCGACAAAGCGGGCCCGCCATGGCGTCGCCATCGTGACGTCATGGTGCAGTTTGGCTGGGCGACATGCGGGCCCGGCGTGTCGAGACACGCTCTCATGCGCTGGCGCCGATTGCCATGGCGGTTGGCCTTACGGCCCACGTGGCTAGATCTAGACCGTTGATTTGAAAATCAACGGCCCAGACATTGATCTGGTGTTACGCGTTTGGGTGAACGCGGTTAATCTAGACCGTTGGATTTAGATCCAATGGTTGAGATTGGATCTAGAGATAAATGCGAAACCTCACCGTGCGATAGCGTGGCAAGATCTGGATCGTGCGATCTTGATCGGGCCATTTGAGATGGCTCGAGCGACAGCAATGGCGTCTGGCGGCTTGCGGCCGGGTGATAGCGATGATTTATGACACGCCCAACGGCGATGAGGCCCCTCGTGAAGTGGATGGTAGGCACGGTGCGCCTTGACGCAAGGGATCTGGATCTGGGGTCAACGTCGGCGGAGGATGGCGACGGTGGCGAACGGCGCAAACCGCGGCGAGTGCTTTACCAACTCGGCCGAGCAATAGCGGCGAGGCGGTGGGGATCCTAGCGGCGCGAGCTAGGGTTTCGGAACCGGCGTGGGATGGCGATCCTCGGGGTGCGATCCGGGCATTAAATAGCCCCGGGAGGCGTGCTCAGGGCGGAACCCTAGTCGGTCACGGCGGCGCTCCCACCGGCGGAGTCCGGCTCGGACTCAGCGGAGACGACGCAATCGCAGCCGTCCCACGTGGCGCGATCAACGGCCCCGATCGACGCGGGCGCGATCGGATCCGGGCGGATCGGCGGCTCGGGTCGAAGTCGGCGGATCTCACCGTTGGATCTTGATCCAACGGTTGGGATTGATTAGGAGTTAGGAGTGGGTTCTGGCCGAAGTCACGTGGCTCGGTCGACTCGAACACGAGTCTGACTCGGGCTCGGTCGGATGAACAGTACTTGACCCGAGTTGATTTTCCAGCGATTTAATATTTAAAATAATTCCCAGTAATTCATTTAATTCATTAAAAATAGCAAAAGACTCAGAAAAATTCCAGAAAAATTCTGGAAAATATTTTGGATCATTTTGGACTCAAATAAAATATTTCCAACAAAATTTTATTTGCAAAATTAAATTCTTTAATTATTTCAAAATGGAATAAATTCAAATAAATTCCAAATAAATCCAAATAAATTCCAGAAAATTCCAAAAATTCACCAAAGTGCCAAATCACACATGAATTCAAGAAAAGCAAAATTTTGGGGTGTTACAAACCTCCCCCCCTTAATAGAATCTCGTCCCCGAGATTCAGGGCTTACTAAAGGAATAGGTTTGGAAACTCTTTCTTCAAATCCTCTTCGCGCTCCCAAGTCGCTTCGCTTTCTTCATGGTTGCTCCACTGAACTCTACAGAAACGGGTTGACTTGTTTCTAGTTTCTCGATCCATTGTGTCTAGAATCCTCACGGGATGCTCCTTATAAGTCAAATCCTTTTGCAACTCAATTGACTCTAGCGGTGTCTGTTCCCCAGGAACTCGAAGACACTTCTTCAACTGGGACACATGGAATACATCATGCACTCCTGCTAACGATTGTGGCAACTCCAGCTGATAAGCAACCTCGCCTCTGCGGCTCACAATCTTAAATGGTCCAACATAACGGGGTGCGAGTTTCCCTTTGGCATGGAACCTCTTAACTCCCCTGAGAGGCGTAACTCTGAGGTAAACAAAGTCTTCTGGTTCAAAACTCAAGTCTCGGCGACGATTATCAGCATAACTCTTCTGTCGAGATTGGGCTATCTTCAACCTTTCTCTAATCATGGCGATCTGCTCTTCAGCCTCTTGAAGAAGATCAGGTCCGAAGACACGGCGCTCGCCGGTCTCATTCCAATTCAATGGCGTCCGACAGGGTCGACCATACAGTGCCTCAAAAGGTGACATCTGTAAACTAGCCTGATAACTATTGTTGTAACTGAACTCGGCATACGGCAAACTCTTATCCCAAGAGGTAGCATAAGCTAATGCACAAGCTCTCAACATATCCTCCAGAATCTGGTTGACTCTTTCGGTCTGTCCATCCGTCTGTGGATGATAAGGCTATCTTGAAGTTCAAACGGGTTCCCATGGCTTCATGCAACTTATTCCCGAACCTTGAGGTAAATTGGGTACCTTCGTCTGATACAATCCTCTTTGACACTCCGTGCAAACAGACAATCTCGATCATGTACAATTATGCTAATTTATCTCCCGAGTAAGTGGTCTTCACGGGGATAAAATGGGCTACTTTAGTCAAGCGATCCACTATAACCCATATGGAGTCATAACCTCCTTGAGTCTTCGGCAAACCGGTAATGAAATCCATTCCGATTTCCTCCCCCTTCCACTCGGGTATTTTCATTGGTTGTAGCAATCCTGCTGGTCTTTGATGCATTGCCTTGACTCTACGGCATACGCCGCACAATGCAACATGCTCGGCAACTTCACGTTTCATACTCGGCCACGAGAATCTCTCCTTGAGATCCTGATACATCTTGGCGCTTCGGGATGAATTGAGTACTTGGAGTCATGGGCTTCCTCGAGAATCGATTGCTTTAACTCCTTTTGTTAGGCACACAAATGCGATCCTTCATCCACAACGTGCCTTGCTTATCCAACTTGAAGTCCTCTGCCTTGCCTTCCTCCTTTTTGGACTTAATTCTACGGATCCTGTCATCATCCTTCTGTCCTTCCCGGATCTGGTCCTCTAAGGTAGGCTTTACTTCCAATGCGGCCAAGAATCCGCTAGAGTACAACCTCAATCCTCATTTTACGAAAATCCTTACATAACTCATCCTGACTTGTGGCTAGCAACGCACTCACGGTATGGCTTTTCCGACTCAGAGCATCGGCTACTACGTTGGCCTTCCCGGGATGGTAATGGATTCCGACATTGTAGTCCTTGATCAACTCTAGCCACCTCCTTTGCCTCATATTCAGGTCCGACTGGGTGAATATGTACTTAAGGCTCTTATGATCCGTATATACTTCACATCTGTTTCCAATCAGATAGTGACGCCATATCTTCAAGGCATGCACTACGGCGGCTAACTCTAGGTCATGTGTCGGATAATTTTCCTCATGCGGTCTCAACTGCCTTGATGCATAAGCGACGACCTTTCCATTTTGCATCAAAGACACATCCAAGTCCTTGGCGCGATGCGTCACAATAAATATCGAAGCTTTGAGCAACATCAGGTAGAACTAACACCGTGCTTGATGTCAATCGCTTCTTGAGCTCTGAAATCCTTTCTCACATTCCGGCGTCCATGCAAACTTCTTTTCCTTCTTCAAAGATTGCGTAAGAGGTTTCGCAATTGTCGAGAAGCCTTCGATGAAAGCAGCGGTAATATCCTCGCCATTCCAAGGAAACTCGAATGCAGGTCACGGTCTTGGTGTTCCCAATGTAACACAGCTTCTACTTTGCTTGGATCTACGGCGACTCCCTCTGCAGTCATTACATGTCCAAGAAACTCCACCTTGTCCTTCCAAAAATCACACTTGCTGAACTTGGCGAAAAGTTGCTGTTCCCTCAGCTTTTCCAAAACTCGCCTTAAGTGTTCGGCATGTCCATCCTCTGTCTTGGAGTAGACTAGGATATCGTCTATGAACACGACAACAAACTTGTCCGAATATTCCATGAACACCTTATTCATCATATTCATGAAATAAGCTGGCGCATTAAATCGACCCAAAGGACATAATCGTAAACTCGTAATGTCCATATCTTGGCGAGAATGCAGTCTTGAATATCTTACGATCGGATCTTCAATCGATGGTATCCCGATCTCGAGATCAATCTTGGAGAAAACTCCGGCTCCTCTTAGCCCGATCAAACAAATCATCAATCCTGGGTAGCGGATACTTATTCTTCACGGTGACTTCATTGAGTGCACGGTAGTCAATGCACATCCTGAAACTCCCGTCCTTCTTCTTGACAAACAAAGCTGGTGCTCCCACGGTGACGAACTTGGTGCGATAAATCCTTTCTCCATTAACTCCTCTATTTGTTTCTTCATTTCTACCAACTCCTGGTAGACATCCGATAGGGTCTCTTTGCTATCGGTCTTGTGCAGTACAAGCTCTATCACAAACTCTATGTCCCCTGTCTGGCGGCATACGAGGTAGATCTTCGGGAAAACATCGGGTACTCATTCACCAGCGGGACATCCTCTATGCTGATTGCCTTGGTACTTGTTAACCATCAACTGTCCATCTCTAATCGCGGTGGGCTTGAAATTCCACTTTCTTCCCACACGGGCTCTCAAGCGAGATAGTCCTTCGTCCACAATCCAATATGACCTTGTGCTTGGATAACCAATCCATTCCCAATATAACATCTAAGGTCTGGGTCTCCAAAATTATAAGGTTTGCTAGGAACTCTATTCCATCTATTAGTATTCTCACCCGGAACATCCTACTTAGATTCGGAGTTCTGGAACCAGGGGTTTGAACTAAAAGCATGCACTTAAGTCTTGCAATTCTCAAGTCATTTCTAGCAGCAAAGCCTTGCGAAACAAGCGAATGCGAAGCTCCGAGTCAAACAAAGCTGCCGCAGATCGAGTTAACAAGTAACTTACCCAAAGACACGTCCGTAGCATTTTGCAAAGTTGCATCTGGCGGTGACATGGTTGACTCGGCCTCTCACCACTGATGCAGGGTGTGGCTCCTGGTCTTTGGCGTCCTAGCTGGGGTGGTTCCTAGATTGAAGCGAACTGGGGTCACTCCTGCTGTCTTCTTTGGACAGCTGTTGGCAAAGTGTCTGGCTCGTTGCGATTGTAGCGTCTCAGCGTCTCCTTGTTCGTATTGCTCGAGTAGCGTTTCTAAGCGAAGTGAAGTGCGATAGTTTTGATTGACAGTCTTGGTCTTTGGGGATGGTGTCCTTGTCGCACTCTGTGGTTGGAATCGAAGAATTGATTTGGTGCAACTCTCAGCGCCATTGCGTTCCCTGGCGTGATCCTTGCTTTGTTGCATCCTGCGCTTCTCGTTCTCATCCGATTCCTTGCGCTTGTCCTCAAGAATAAGCGCCTTATTCACCAATTCTTGGAAATCTGGAAAGGTGTGGGTGATCAACCCTACTTGCAATCCTGAGTTAAGTCCTTCATAAAGCGAGGTATGTCTGGATTTATCTCGTCGCTACATCCTCAGTGCGTAGCGTGCTAGCTGTGAACTTGTTCGGGTAGTCGGCCACTGGTGATTACCTTGCTTGATGCTCTGAACTCCTCCTTCTTAAGGTCCATGATTCCTTCAGGCACGTGATCTTTGTCGGAATGCATTTTGTGAACTCTTCCCAAGTGATATCTTTGAGGGTTCTCTGCGTGGCACGAAGTTCTCCCACCATTCGGTAATTTGTCCCTTCCAACTGATGAGAAGCGAGAGTACCTTCTCATTTCCTATGCATTGAGCTATGTGTAGCTTCCTCTCGATTGATCTTAACCAATCATCGGCCTCCAATGGATTGGCATTCCCGGAAGAAAGTGGGTGGGTGAGTCCTCATGAACTCGGCGACCTTGTGATTCAAGCGTGGTCCCTGATTAACTTGATTAGCAAAGGCTCGAGCAAAGGACGTGCTGCATTTGTTGCATCATAGCATGCATCAAGCGAGTGCAGGCAGCAAGAAACGCTCCAAAATTCTGCATATCGATGGCGGTCTTTGGTGCTCCATCATTGGGGTTTTCTGTGGCGAGATCCACTCCCATTGCTTCCAAAGTTTCCACGGGTGTTCACCATCTCGCCGATTTGCTCTAGGTTTAGAGATGAGAGGGAAACAAGAATAGACAAGTAATATGGAACTTATGCGGTTAAAGAAAGGTGTAGCCTTAAGGTCCAACTTTATTATTAGTAACTTGGTATGGCTGCTTACAATGCCTAAGGGCCTTGCAACACATACTGCACACTCAGCAAACAAAGCAAATCCAAATCGAACTAACTCTGGAGTCTAACGCCTAAAGGTGACTCTTTATTCTATGACTCGACTCGGCGAAGGAGTCTCACTATAGAACCTATGCTCACTCATCGAGAGAACCTCCATCTGTCACAAGAGTGCTTTCCGTAAGAATTCGGAATTTTTAAATTGTGACAAGGTAAGGGAAAATTTCAGCAAGAGACAAGAAAAGAGAGAAGGGGATAAGTCGAGATGTCATTTCTTGTCTTCACAAATTTTTAGCTTTAGAAAATAGGTTTTATCCTCACTACGACCATTCTAGCTTAGGGTTGAGCCTACGGTCAAGTATGGCTCTGATACCACCTCTGTCGGGACCCCGAATTTGCAAATCCGGACCCTCTGTGTATTCAGCACTAGTCCAGAACGCGCTAGTGCACACAGTCTTAACATCGGTATATATCACAATCATACCAAGCGATACTATCAAAGTAATTTATTTAAATAATCAAAGGGTTTCTCGTCCTTTTTGCCAAGTTACAAATATATGCCTTGCAAGGCATAACTTATTAATAGAGAAATAACGGAAAATCAAATAAACCGTGGCGCCATCCAAGATATACCACAGCAACTGATCGGGCTCGCATCCCTAAGTAGACGGGTCTTCTTGGAGTTCCTCCTCCAAAGTGGCGTAATCTCCTCACGATATTGTGTTGAGGCAAGGGTGAGTACTTGGTACTCGACAAGTCATGCACAGAATGCAAAGCTAATATACTATATGCATGGCTTGGTACAAAGGAATAGCACAAGGTATTTTTGCGATGTGACATTTGAAAAGTAATATAAGTAGATTCAAAGCGGTAGAAATGAGTAAAGCATAAATAACTTTTCAAGAAGTTTAACAAACATTTTTCCCATCCTAAACCATAATTCCATCATCTTCCTTGTTAAACCAACCCATCTTTTTCAAAACCAAGTTATTTTCGAAAGTCTACCCCTTATTTGTAATTCCCGAGCATTGTCGATCAAAGACTGGACTCGGCTATTCAAATAGATTCTACACTCTGCAGAGGTTATGCACTTTACCCACAAGATACAGTCAAACACCACAAAGGCGAGTTCTCGTAACAAAGCCTTTGGAAGCCTCAAACAACACAGGTGGTCCTCTCCAGACGTGCTCTACACCATCCCTTCCCTTAGCCAAGGCGAAGTATGGGACCAACACACCGTTAGATGGGTACCTGGCCACGCCCACGATACGCTCCCCGCACAATCACACAAACGGTGTAATCGACACCACTGAGGCTCCACAAGTGAGTCCTTAGCGACTTAGTCAACTAGGGCCGTCCCATTCCGACCATGTGGTTGCAAGTATGACCAGTTCAAAGGCTTGCAAGGTTAAGTCCTTAGAGTGACCAGGGCAAGACTACGAAAAACCAAATCAACACACCAAATGACACAACTTGCCAACCTGATTACTCTTGCCACATGCCCTGGCCGAAATCGTTTATCAAACCCAGGTTGATTACCATGCACCACGTGCCATCAACATCACATGATACTTTTCCAAAACAGGTTCAATATATCATTAAGTCCATATTAGCATTTGATTGTCCAAAATCATGTCATGAGCACGAAAGTGTGTCTAAGCGACATACTACAACGGTCTAAACCCATGTTGGCAATTTAATAATGTCCAACTAGTAAACCACAACTAGGGTGACAAAGGGTCATGGCACATACTTAAGTAATCAAGGTGTCATATAGCAAATTGGTATTTATCTAACCCCCATGTTTAAACAAAGTATCTTTCTAATTGAACTAGCATGCAATAGTTTAAATCAAAATAGATTTTCGAAATAGGATCAACATGGTCAAAGCACAACTTGCCTTCAAAAAGTACTTGTTCTTGGTCTTGAGTTGGATCCTGAGTCAATACTTCTCCTTCGAATCCTTCCGGCACTTCAACGTCTACTCGTAAAGCGTGCAAATAGCAAATACACAAATAAACACTAGGCAAAAAGATCCCAAAACTCCAAATAAAATCCATAAACAGAGAGAACATAATTTTCTGGATTTTTAGAAACTGGAATAAATCAAATTTGGAGTTAAAACGCAAAAGTTATGATTTATTAAAGTTTAAATAATCAATTAAATAATATTTCAGAGAAAAACTTTAGTCCAAAAATTAAATAAAATTTATATTTAGGTAGATCTCAATTTTATACAAATTTAGAAATTTGAATCACTCAAATCGGAGTTGAAACGCGAAAGTTATAAGCGTTTGAAGTTTGAATCTAAATTTTGAATCAATATTTCGAATTAATAAATCATTTTCTTTTGGAAATTAATTATTGCGTCGGCATGGACACGTGTCAGCTCTGATTGGCTGGCTGGCGTCGGCCCGGTCCATGGACTTGGTCCACGCTCGGCTCGGGTCCACGGTGGACTCGGTCCACGGCTCCACGAAGGCCGACATGTGGGTCCACTCGGGTAGCGTCATTCTTGGCCGACGTCGACACTCTGGGCCTGGCGACAGCGGGCCGCCATGGCGTCATCGTGACGTCATGGTGCGATTGGCTGGGCGGCCCGACATGCGGGCCTGGCGTGTCGTAGACACGCTCATGCTTGTTGGCGCCGAAGGCCAGCCATGGCGGTTGGCCTTACGGCCACGTGGCTAGATCTAGACCGTTGATTTGAAAATCAACGGCCCGATTGAATCTGGTGTTACGCGTTTGGGGTGAACGCGGTTAATCTGACCGTTGGATTTAGATCCAATGGTTGAGATTGGATCTAGAGATAAATAACGAAACCTCACCGTGCGATGGCGTGGCAAGATCTGGATCGTGCGATCTTGATCGGACGGCCGAGATGGCTCGAAGCGGCGGCAATGGCGTCGGCGGCTTCTGCGGCCGGGCCGATGGCGATGACACGCCTAACGGCGCTGCAGGCCCCTCGGCGAAAGTGGATGGTAGGTACGGTGCGCCTTAGCGCAAGGGATCTGGATCTGGGGTCAACGTCGGCGGAGGATGGCGACGGTGGCGGAACGGCGAAATCGCGGCGGAGTGCTTTACCAACTCCGGCGAGCAATAGCAGCGAGACGGTGGGGATCCTAGCGGCGTGAGCTAGGGTTTCGGGACCGGCGTGGGATGGCGATCATCGGGGTGCGATCAGGGCATTAAATAGCCGGAGGCGTGCTCGGCGGAACCCTAGTCGGTCACGGCGGCTCTCTCACGGCGAGTCCGGCTCGGACTCGGCGGAGACGACGCCAATCGCAGCCCGTCCACGTGGCGCGATCAGCGGCCCCGATCGCCGCAGGCGCGATCGGATCCGGCGGATCTGGCTCGGAGTGAAGTCGGCGGATCTCGGTAGTTGGATCTTGATCCAACGGTTGGGATTGATTAGGGTTAGGAGTGGGTTCGGTCGAGTCACGTGGCTCGGGTCGGACTCGAACACGAAGTCGACTCGGGCTCATCGGATGAACAACGATACTTGACCCGAGTTGATTTTCCAGCGATTTAATATTTAAAATAATTCCCAGTAATTCATTTAATTCATTAAAAATAGCAAAAGACTCAGAAAAATTCCAGAAAAATTCTGGAAAATATTTTGGATCATTTTGGACTCAAATAAAATATTTCCAACAAAATTTTATTTGCAAAATTAAATTCTTTAATTATTTCAAAATGGAATAAATTCAAATAAATTCCAAATAAATCCAAATAAATTCCAGAAAATTCCAAAAATTCACCAAATTGCCAAATCACACATGAATTCAAGAAAAGCAAAATTTTGGGGTGTTACATATTTAGAGGTTGCTTAGTCTATGTTTGGTAGCATTCGGGCACGCTAGATGCTGGGGTGTTACAAGTGTACCCGCCGGGGAGTTCCCGAGGTGGTTGGCTCGAGGAGTGAGCATTGAGGATTAGTAGTTGAGACTTCTTTGTCGAGTCGCGTCTAAGAATAAAGAGTCACCCTTAGAGGCGTTAGACTCCAGTGTGTTAGTTAATTTGGATTTCATTGCTTGCTGAGTGTGCAGTATGTGTTACGAGGCCCTTAGGCATTGTGAGCAACCATACCAAGTTATTATTGAATAATTAATAAAGTTGAATTTTGAGTTACACATTTCACCCCACATAAGTTCTCTACCACTTGTCTATTCTTATTTCCCTCTCTTCTCTAAACCTTGGAGTACTTGACAGATGGTGAACACCCGTGGAAACCATGGAGGCAACGGAAGTGGTTCTCGCCCAGCAGGAAACCCCAAGGATGGAGCCCCTGCACCCCAGCCAGCACCGCAAGTGAATATGCAGAATTTTGGAGCTTTCCTTGCTGCCCAGACTCAGCTGATGCATGCGATGATGCAGCAAATGCAGTAGGTCACTGCTCAGACCGCTGCCAACCAAGCTAATCAGGGACAGCGTCAGAACTCCAGGATTTTAGAGTTTATGAGGACTCATCCGCCCACTTTCTCTGGGAATGCTAATCCATTGGAGGCGGATGATTGGCTGAGGTCCATAGAAAGGAAGCTGCACATTACCCAGTGTGTGGGGAATGAGAGAGTGCTATATGCATCCCATCAGCTAGAAGGAACTGCAACTGAATGGTGGGAGAATTTTTGTGCCGTATATGAGAACGCACAAGCTATCACTTGGGAGGAGTTCACAGCTGCATTTCGCCAGTATCATGTGCCAGAGGGATCATGGACCTCAAGAAGGAGGAATTCAGGGCTTTGAAGTAAGGCAGCCAATTAGTGGCTGACTATTTAAACAAGTTCACTCAGCTAGCTCGCTACGCACCTGAAGACGTAGCAACGGACAAGGCAAGATAGTCCCGTTTCATGAAGGGATTGAATTCCGAACTTCAGGTGGGACTGATTACCCACACGTTTCCTGACTTCCATGAATTGGTGAACAAGGCTCTTATCTTGGAGGACAAGCGCAAGGAATTGGATGACAACCGGAAGCGCAGGATGGCACAGCAGGGAGCACGCCAAGGAGCGCAACGTCTGAGGATTGCACCGAATCGTTCTTCAGGTTTCAGCCGCAGAATGCTGCAAGGACACCATCACCAGCACCGAGGCCTACCGGACAGAATCTTCAAACGCCAAAGACAAGCCGAGTTGCACAGAGAAGCCACCTGGCGGTGAGAGACGCTGTTTTGCATGCAATGAACCAGGACACTTCGCCAACAATTGTCCCAAGAAGGGAGGAGGTGTGACCCCAGTTCGTTTCAATCTGGGATCCACGCCAGCAAGAACGCCTACACCAGGAACAAGCCGTGGAGTTGCACAGCCCGGAGCTGCAACTCAGACTGTGGTGAGAGGCCGCGTCAATAATGTCACTGCAGATGCACTGCAGAATGCTACGGACGTCGTACTGGGTAAGTTACTTGTTAAATCAGTACATGCGATAGTTTTTTTCGACTCTGGAGCTTCGCATTTGTTTGTTTCTCGAGAGTTTGTTGCTAGAAATGATTGTGAGATTGTGGATCTTAAATGCATGCTCATAGTTCAAACCCCTTGGTCAGAACTTCGATCACAAGTAGGATGTTCTGGGGTAAGAATTTTAGTAGAAGGGGTAGAATTCCTAGTGAACCTCATTATATTGAGTACCCAGACCCTAGATGTTACCTTGGGAATGGATTGGTTATCCAAGCACAAAGCTGTGCTAGATTGTGGATGAAGGATCATATCTGTTGAGAGCCCTTGTGGAAGAAAAGTGGAGTTCTAAGCGTGCCGATTCAAGATGGATGGATTGATGGTCAGCGTGTAAGGCGATCGGCATTGAAGAAGTATCAGTAGTTAATGAGTACCCAGATGTTTTTCCTAAAGATTTACCTGGTATGCCGCCAGACAGAGATATAGAGTTTGTAATTGAGCTAGTACTACCCGGAACAGCACCGATAGCAAAGAGACCTTATCGGATGTCAACCGAAGAGTTGGTGGAGATGAAGAAGCTGCTCGAGGAGTTGATGGAAAAAAGATTAATCAGACCTAGCTCATCGCCGTGGGGAGCGACAATTCTGTTCATCAAGAAGAAGGACGGGAGTTTCAGGATGTGCATAGATTACCATGCACTCAATGAAGTCACTGTGAAGAACAATTATCCGTTACCCAGGATCGATGTAACACCACGGAGTGTCGTAACCTTATAAAATGAGAATGTTGAGGTCTAAAACTTTATGGGATATGGAATTGGAGGTTTAAACCTTACGGCATGAAGTTTAATAGCGTTTCTGGGCCATTTCCGGGAGTTTGGGCATTTCCAGGGAGTTTTGGGCCTAAGGGAAAGGATCGTGGGCTTTGGTGGGAAGGTGTTTTGAGTCCGTGTGGGAGTAGGAATCCTATTTGGGCTAGTGGAGAGGCCTCCCCCTGCCCTTATGTGCGCCCCCACCTCTACCCTTACGCCCCCCACCACTTGGAGAAGCCCTAGCCGCCACCCCTTGCTCTCCTCCCTCGCTTGCGCCGCCCCCTTGCTCTCCTCCCTTGCTTGCGCCGCCCCCTTGCTCTCCCCTTGCGCCACCACCCCCTCCACCACCTCCCCACCTCCCTTGCTGCACCTAGGTGAGTTCTTGACCTCACCACCTCGAAGACCCATCCATTGGAGCGCTCCGCGACGAGGAGATCCGGTGGATTTGGAGCGAGGAAGGAGATCGCGCGAACAGGGAGGAGATCCATTGGGTTTTCGTGCGTTGGGCGAAGGTATGGCCATGGGAATCCTTGGGGTTGATCTAGGTACTGTTCTAAGGGTCATTATCATGTTTTTAGATCAATTGGTGGTGCTGGAAATGAGTAGATTAGATTAGATCTAGAAGTTGCCACGTTCTCTGTTTCGGGCAGCATGAGCAGTCGACCTAGGGTTTAGTTTTTCGCCAATTTAGAATCGGATTTTGGTCGTCCTCCTGTTGAAGAAGTTGTAGGTACCTTCAATACCTTTCAGTGGGTATAAAGAACGTTAAATTCCACCCAGCCGTTTGAAAGTTATGCTTGTTTTACCGAACGTATTAAAATCTGTAACGTGATTGGAACAGATCATGGTATTCTGTAGATTAAACCACTTTAGATTCCGAATCAGTCTTTCCATATACTTAGAAAAAGTTAGTAAATTTCCTAAGCTACGCGAGGATGTACTCATTTAATTGATTCGGAGTTTTAGAACTCAACTTGTGCCTTTTGGAAGGCTGCTGTCCCGACGGGACAGAACCTCTGTTTTTGGGTTTTGCGAGTAGTTGGCGATGTCGGGGTAGAAGAGGGTTTGCGTACTGTTTTGTGGACTTGATTGTGAGTGTGTGGTACCTATGTGCAGGTGGTGTGACCCCGGGAGTGGCTTCTACTTCTCGCCAATCTGTCGCCCGTGGTTGAGGCAAGTGTATTAGAATGGGTAGCGGGTTATTGTTTGCTAAATCGGTTGTGATTGAAATTTAATACATGATATGTTCACATGCTATGCTTTAATGATTGCCAATGATATGATGAATATGCTTACTATGTTATGATGCCATGTGATAATGTACAAGTGATTTATAATGTTGGCATGATTGCATACATGACATGATACATGGCCCGGGCGGTGAGAAAGTCATAACTAGTCCGGGGAAGGTCGGTGAGAAAGTTATGACTATTCCGGAGAGCCAATGAGTAAGTCCTACATCGTGATTCCATCCACCGCGGTGTGGGGAAGCGAGGAGTAGGCACCCTCCATCTTCGGGATGGAAGGGGGGAGAGGGTGCACACAGACGGGTGCGTACTCAACCATACCTGTATGAGTTTCCAGGAGATATGTGCATCGCATTGCATTGCATTGCATTGCATTATATGAGGATGTTATATGATGATGATATATGATGATGTCAATGATATGCTTACGCTATGAATATGAGATGTGTATGATGTCATATGTGAAAAGTGGTGATGAAGGTATTAGAATGTACTTTCTTGTTCCATTGCAATATACTTGCTGAGTGATGAACTCACGCTTGTGTTATGTTGTTTTTATTAGGTACCATGAAACCGGCATGAGGGAAAAGGGCATTAGCTACACTTCTACACGTAGCTTCACCTTATTATACAGTTTAATCAGTGGGAGCCATGATAATAATGATTAGTGCCATGAATCTTGGTGTATGGGCTTGAGTTCATCGTTTGGTTTGTTATATTTGTTGGAATGGTTGAATTCCTTATTTTAGACATAAGTGATGCTTTATTCATTGATATTGCTGTTTTAGATGTCTTATGCTATGATATAACTTGCCTTGTTATTACTCTTGCTCCAATTCATGGAAAAACAAAGGAGATGCTGCCGAAATTTTTGGTTTTAGCATTTACTCCTTTGCTGCAATTTATCTTAGTTTATGGTATTTAGATGTTGTTTAGCCTATGTTTGGTAGCATTAGGCATGCTAGATGCCGGGGTGTTACAATCGATGACCTGTTTGACCAGTTGAGAGGAGCCGGAGTTTTCTCCAAGATTGACTTGAGGTCAGGATATCACCAGTTGAAGATCCAATCAGAGGATATCCCGAAGACCGCATTCTCGTCAAGATATGGACACTACGAGTTTACTGTTATGTCCTTTGGTCTAACGAATGCGCCAGCTTATTTCATGAATATGATGAATAAGGTCTTCATGGAGTATTTGGACAAGTTCGTTGTTGTGTTCATAGATGATATCCTAGTCTACTCCAAGACAAGGGAAGAGCACGCAGAACACATGAGGCTAGTTTTGGAGAAGCTACGGGAACAACAACTCTTCGCTAAGTTCAGCAAGTGCGACTTTTGGAAGGACAAGGTGGAGTTCCTTGGACATGTAATAACCGCAGAAGGAGTCGCTGTTGATCCGAGCAAAGTATAAGCGGTGTTACACTGGGTGCATCCGAAGAAAGTGACCCATATTCGGAGTTTCCTTGGGATGGCAGGTTACTACCGCCGCTTCATTGAAGGCTTTTCGACAATTGCGAGACCTCTCACGCAATTGTTGAAGAAGGAAAGGAAGTTTACATGGACGCTAGAGTGCGAGAAGGGTTTTCAAGAGCTGAAGAAGCGATTGACATCAGCATCGGTATTAGTTCTACCGGATGTTAACCAAAGCTTTGATATCTATTGTGATGCATCACGCTAGGGACTTAGATGCGTGTTGATGCAGAATCGGAAGGTCATTGCATATGCATCAAGGCAGCTGAGGCCGCATGAGGAGAATAATCCGACGCATGACCTGGAGTTAGCTGCCGTAGTGCATGCCTTAAAGTTGTGGCATCACTATCTGATTGGGAACAGATGTGAAGTGTATACGGACTATAAGAGTCTTAAATACATATTCACCCAATCGGACCTGAACATGAGGCAGAGGAGATGGTTGGAGCTGATCAAGGATTATAATGTTAGAATCCATTACCATCCCAGAAAGGCCAATGTGGTGGCCGATGCTTTGAGTCGAAAGAGACATACCGTGAATATGTTGATAGCAGGAAGTCAGGACGAGCTATGCAAGGAATTTTAGAAGATGAAGCTGGAGGTTGTACCTGAAGGATTTTTAGCTGCATTGGAAGTAAAGCCTACTCTGGAAGATCATATCCGAGAAGGATAGAAGGATGATTGCAAGGTTCGGAGAATTAAGTCCAAGATGGAGGAAGGCAAAGCAAAAGACTTCAGACTGGATGAGCAGGGCATGCTGTGGATAAAGGATCGTATCTGTGTGCCGAAAAGGAGCTGAAGCAGCTGATACTGGAAGAAGCCCATGACTCCAAGTATTCCATTCATCCAGGAAGTGCCAAGATGTATCAAGACCTGAATGAAAGATTCTGTTGGCTTAGCATGAAACGTGAGTTGCCGAGCACGTTGCGTTGTGCGACATATGTCAAAGAGTTAAGGCAATGCATCAGAGGCCAGCCAGATTGCTGCAGCCGTTGAAGATACCTGAGTGGAAATGGGAGGAAATTGGAATGGACTTCATTACCGATTTACCTAAAACTCAAGGTGGATATGATTCCATATGGGTCATAGTGGACCGATTGACCAAAGTATCCCACTTTATCCCTGTAAAGACCACCTATTCGGAAGATAAATTAGCAGAATTGTATATGACCTGGATCGTTTGTTTGCACGAAGTGCCGAAGAAGATTGTATCGAACAGAGGTACCCAATTTACATCAAGATTCTGGAATAAGCTGCATGAAGCCATGGGACCCGTTTGAACTAAAGTACAGCATATTGTTGGTGTTTCGACCACTGGCAATACGATTTTTCGGTTTAGGGGGTTCGCGCGCTCCCTCTCCTCGAATGGCCTGACTCAAGGAGTCCAAGATGTATACTAGTTCGGGTTGAACGTCCCTACTCCAGTTCGTGAGATGAGTGTATATTGTCCTTTTGGGGGGTTACAATGGCAACTCCCTTTGGGAGGAAGAAGAACCGAACGATTTTACCACTTTTCGCATGTGGGTGTTTTTCTTGTGTTGACCGACCGATCGATCGATCTATCTCTCTCTCTCTCTATATCCCTCTCCCCGGGGTCCTACCTTTCCTTATATAGGCGGAAGCGACAGGTTACATGGGAGTTTGGAAGGGAAAAAAGAAAAGAAAAGTGGTGTCCTATGTCTCGGAATCTGGTCTTCGGTCTTGTCGTCCGACCGGCCTCCGTCCACCCCCACGCCGAGTCAGTAGTCTAGAAGCTGGGGGTTCTCGGCCGGGTTGGAGAAGTGACGCACTGCTCCGTACGATTGTCAGGTGCCGGCATTAATGGTATTTGACCTCAGCGTGGCCTCGGGAGGGGGCGTTCCCCTCTGATGTGTGTCAGGATGATGGGACCGGAGCTTGACTTCTTAGGCGGCCCCCCTGACACCTTGGGAAGGAGCCACCTACCCTGGAGCGGACGTCTTGGGACATCACGTCGGCAGGGCAGGTGTCCAAATGCTTCGATGGAGTTGCTGGACGCCCCGACCTGTGGCCTGAGTCGAAGCCGGGCACCACCCTCGGGTCGGAGCGTGTCTGTATTTGTGCTTGGCCGGGGACAAGATCCCTTCGTGGCCCACGGGCCCTTGGTCGGAACTGGGCCTCAAAGGCAGCCCGTTCACTGTCCCGGGATACTGGGGATACCCATGGTACGTGTACTCGTCAGTAGCCCCCGAGCGTGTTTCGCCAGAGGCGGTCGGGGGTTTGCCTGCTTTGCCGTTCGGTTGGATGTCGTCCGTCGGTCCATCCGGGTGTGCGCGAGCGCACCCGATGGGTGTAGCCCCCGAGCCCCCGAGCAGGTCGATGAGTCGGTCAGGGGGTGAACTTGCCGATGTAGGCCCGACCGACTGCGTGCAGGCGCTCTCAGCCGGTCTTTTCACCTGGGTGCCCGTGAGCGCACCTGGTGGGTGTAGCCCCCGAGCGGGTCGGAGAGCCGGTTGGGGGGGTGAACTTATCGATGTAGGCCCGACCGAGTGCGTGCGGGCGCTCTCAGCCGGTCTTTTCGCCCGGGTGAGTGTAGCCCCCGAGCCCCCGAGCGGGTCGGAGAGCCGGTCGGGGGGATGAACTTTTCGATGCAGGCGCACCGAATCCCCTTGGCGAAGCTCCTAGTGTCCTCGTGCTTACGTTGGGGACTGGACAACCCATCTGGCCCTTGCTGGAATGGTCGCAGCGTGGGCCGGCACGGTGAGTGAAGCCGCGCGGCGCTCCGCCCGAGACGATGCCCTTTCGGCTCCCGCCGCTATGACATTAATGCGGAGTGGGGGGAGCGGAAGGGAAACGTCACGCGTTACCGAGGCGCGGCGCAGTTTCGGCGCCAGTGCGGGCGGCGCTTCGCCCGAGATGGCATCCACCCGTACTGTCTCGCCCCTATAAACGCAACGCGTCGGGTGTGGAGACTGCCTCACTTGATTTCATGCATTTGCTTTGCTGCTTTCCTGCTTCTTTCCTCTCGTCTCTCTACTCCGAAAACATCCCCGAAGCGCAGATGTCGAGCGATGACTCTGCCAGCGACCGGAGGGCTGGGAAGCGCCCAGCGTCCTCGGACCTACGGGGCTCGGACCCCCGATGGCCTCGCGTCGGTGCCGGGCCTCCCGTCACCGTGTCGGGGGGTGGGCTCGTCTTGCCCTCGTCCCACTTCCGCGTGTAGGACCCGCTCCTGGCATAAGTTTTCGCGTAGATTTTTGGGGCAAACTTGAGTCTTTCTAGATGTTGGCTTGCCTTTCTTGCTTTCTTCAGCGCCTTCGGCCCAAGTTCCCGTCCGCCGCCCGCGGCGTCCTTGGCGGTGGCCGCGGTTAGGGCGGGGGGAGCAGATGTCTCGGGCGCCGCTGCCCACGCTGCCCCGTCCGCCCCAAGCGATCCCTCTTCGATAAGGTCACGGGTGGCCTCCCTGACAGACGCGCTGTCGAGGCTTCAGGCCACCTCGGCTGCCCAGGCCGAGGCAGCCGCCGCACAAGAGGCGGAGGGGTCGGCTCTACGGGCTCGGGCCGAGGCCGCCGAGGAGGAACTCGCCACGGGGCGTCGGGACCTCTTCTCCACGCTTCGCCCGGCCTTCGAGAACATGGCGAAGTCTCTAGAGCCGCTGGAAGTATGGCTGGAGGAGCCCTCGGAGCGTACTGCAGAGCATTATGCTCTTGGCCTCGTCCGGGCGTCCGATGCACTGACCGCGTTGCCCCGCGCCCGTCGCGAGCGTTCGGCTCGCAAGGGGCGGAATGTCGCGATTGTGGTGGCGGAGCACGTGCTGACTCGCTGCGCTAGCCGCGACGCCTTCTTCGACCCGATGGCGACTATCGCCTGGTCCGAAGGGGACGCAGGCCGTGCGCGGACGAGTGTCCGGGCGGCGGCGGAGACGGTGGCGGACCGGCTGCATGTGGACCCTGTGGGCGCATCCATCGACAGATGTGACAACTCCGACGACGACGACCGGAGCTAGGAGCTCTCTCTTCTTCTTTTTTTTGCAATGTAGTTGTGGCGGGACAAGGTGGCACTTGTTCCGACGAGCGGAATCGGGATGCTATCCTGTTGGGACCCGAATATGCAAATCCGGACCCTCTGTGTATTCTGTACTAGTCCAGGATCACGCTAGTACACATAGTCGTACAGTGGTTGAATATCACAATCATACACAACAGAAATATAATAAAGTACTTCAAGCATTAAATAAACTGGTTACAAGACCTTAAGGTCACCTTACAAATAGTCTGTCACGCAGGGCTTATAATAACAAAAGTAAATAAACAGCAGCGGAATGAAGAACGTCGATGACCCCCATCAGCATGCCACAGACAACTAACAAGGTTCAACTCCTAGATAACGGCCTCCTCGTGGAACTTCTCCTCCGAAGTTGAAGTCTTCTTCTCAACTGATGATTGTGTAGAAAGCAAGGGTGAGTATACAACATACTCAGCATGTCATGCACAGGGGTGCAATCCTGTTACTATATGCATGGCTTCTTCCAAAGGAACGGCTTAAGTGGTTGTTTTGCATCAAACAACATTTTTCTTTGATTAAATAATCTTAATAGATTCAAAAGCGGTAAAACCATAGTAGATAATAAGTTATCAATATCTTTTCCAAGCAGTTCGGCACAAAGCCCTAAATCACTTTAGCAGTTATCTCTGGCCTACAGCCACCCTTTCCACATTTTATTTTCGAAAATCTAACCCTTGACTGTAATCCCCGAGCGTTGTCCAGTACCATGGACTCTGCTATTCGAATAGTTTTGACACACTCTGTAGAGGTTGTACACTTTACCCACATGATACAGTCACACACCACGAAAGGCGATTGACCGTAACGAAGTTTTCCAGAAACTTCCATCTACACCTATGACCTTCTTCGGTATTGCCTTCACTACCACTTCCCCCACGAAGGACCAAAGTGTAGGACCGACAATCACCGTTGGATGGGCACCAAGCTGTAGCACAGGTACGCTCCCCCACACAGTTACACCGATGTAACTGTCACCCTGAGGTATCAAAAGCTAAGACTTCAAAATCCTACTAAACTAAGACCGTCCCACACCAGTCATGTGGTTGTACGAATGGCCCAGTTCAAAGGCTTGCAAGGTGAAGTCCTTAACTGTCCAGGGCAAGACATCCTTCTCTCAAGTTTTGGCACAAAGCCCTCACATCGCTCATCCTGTTGCCACGAAGGCCCACCTGGCATGAGGCCATCTTTCCACTTGCCCCAGTCTAAATCTTTTCCCACCCCGGTTTGATTATTGTGCAACACATGCCAACAATAATATCCGTTACCATGTAGAACCACAAAGGTACCTACACTTCACATCATCACGTGACAAGATCACACTTAACTTCCAAAATCATTCCATTTGTCATTAGTCAATATTATTTTGCTATTTGAAATATATTTCGCGCAAGCACGGCTAAACAACTAGTCACGGTCTAGCCTCTCGTGTTGGCACAATCATATCATCCAACAATTAATCCCAACCTAAGGTGACAATGGAACATTTGGCATACAAATAATATTAACAAGGGTGAAGTTAACAAGCAGGTTGATTAACTAATTATCCCAAATTAAACTATTCATTTTAATACACATAACATGCATAATTTGAATCAAAATATATTTAAAGGTAACTAGGAACAATATGGTTAAAGCACGACTTGCCTTCAAAAAGCTGATGATCTTGATCTAGGGCTTGATCTTGGTCTTCAACTTCCGCACTCTCGCACAGTTCAACGTCTACGCGTAGCAAACAATCAATTAAACACACATCCGGAAAATACTACAAATCAAACTAGCTCGTAATTTCACGAAAACTTCCAGATAATTAGTATCGTATTTTCTAGGATTTATAAAATTTATTTCAGAATTTTTGGACGTATAGTTTAGTAGCTACAAAATTCATAAGTTTGAACATTCTACGAATAATTTAACTATATATATTTAATTATAAAATTTCATAAAAATTACTGTAGAAAGGTATTAATTTCTGCTAATTAAAAAAATTTGTTGCAATCGATTTGGACTTAAAACGAATTTGTAGTGAAAAAGACAAATTTTGCAAATTCTGGAAATGTTCATGTATAACTACTATCTAGTTTCTTTCCTTATGCATGGCACTGTTCGGCGCATTGGCAATTTATCACGTATGCATACTGGTTTGGCTTAGTACTCAGGAGTGTATTATACCTACTTATACAAAATATACGTGTATATATATATATATGTATACATGTAATCACGTGCACCGCCGAGTATATATTTTCGTATACCTGCAAATCGCTGTCTAATATATATATGCATATACATGCGTACGTACTACATATACATGCAACGAGATCAACCGATCGGTAGAGATAGAGCACACACGAAGGAAAAGAAAAACAGGTATACCGTACGGCGCAGGGGATGCGAGACCGGAGAGTACGTCGATGGCGAGTTAACCGGCGGCGGCGGCGACGACGTAGACGACGGCGGCGGTGACGACGTAGACGATGGTGACGGTGGCGACGACCAACGGCGATGGCGGCGAGACGGCGGTGGCGACGGCAACGGCGAAGGTGACTACGGCGACGACGACCAACGTAAACGACGACGGCGTACACGGCGGCGATGATGTAGATGACGACGGCGACGATGGCGGCGCAGATGGCAGCATCAACGGCGGCGACGTCGGCGGCGGCGGCGAGACAGCGGCGGGAGTGAGGCAATGGAAACTTATGCTTGTGTGCTAGTAATGCTTGGCGGGATGAATGAATGACTAGAAACAATGGAATGAGTTTCCATTACGGTATGCATGTGTATAGGCTTGACTGAGTGAGCTTGGAGAAACGTTCACACGCATGCATGGAAGCTTCACACGTACGTTACTAGAAAGTGGAAACGGGTAGAAAGTGGAAACGGCTGGCAGGAGTGAAGGCTTCATGCATACCATTAAATGAAATGGAAAACAGCAGCTTCATGTATGCGGCTGGTTAAAGGAAGACGTGATTCCTGCTTGCATGCAATACAGAGCAGTACTAGTTCCTTCAGTCGCATGAAAGGAAGTGGAACAGCCATGAGTTCATGAAGTGGTTCACTAAGGAATGGAAAAGGCCATTACGTGAGAGTAGAAATGGATGGAGGAATTTATTGGGACTAGTAACTGATGGAGTGGAACGGCTAGAACATGGAGGGACATGACAGTGGAAACCAACCGTCCATGTATTCCTGTATATACGCACTACAGGAAACAACTAATTTTTCGTCGGCTAATTATAATTTTGTCTGCTCGGGAGAAGCCGACAATTCTAATCTTTTATTTTCGTCGGCCAGAGGGAAACCGATGATAACATCTATATTTTCGTCGGCTGAAAGGACAAGCCGATGACAATGAAGTTTTTTCATCGGCCACATAGCAAAGCCGTCGAAAATATATATTTATTTCGTCGGCTGACCGACAAGCCGATGAAAATAAAAGATTAACGTCGGCTCGTTGTAGCCGACGAAAATATGGTGGCCAGTGTCGGTGCGACACGTGCCCACGATATGTTTTCGTCGGCGGAAATGTAGCCGACGAAAATTGCCGCGCCCTAATAGGTCTTGCAGACCTCACGCGCGCCACACAACCAATCCTCACGCCGCCACAACCACTCCTCACGCCGCCACAGCCGTGCCCGTCGTCGCGCCTGCCACCGGCGTCCGCCCCGCCTACCGCAGACCGGCCTCTCGCCGCCTCGGCGCTGCGCCACGCCGCCCGCCCGCCCCGCCGCCCCGGCCTCAGTGCCGCCGGCGCGGCGCCCCGTGCGCCGCGCGCCCGTCCGCTCCAGCGCCGCCCCTCGCCTCCATTGCGCCTCCACCGAAGGTATAACAATGATAGCATGGCATTGAAGAGAACACGTACTTTCTTTTCAACTAAAAAAGTTGTAACAATGATAGCATGGCAATTCAGTATAATCAGTATTCATACAACAAGCTTAATTATACCTTGGTGCTTATGCTCCTCCATTATATGTGTGAACTATGACTTACTAAAGGTTCCTGGATTAGAGGTCAACAATTAGCCTAGGACTTCACACTGCAACAAACCAAAGAGCTAATGAAATAGGGGGAAGAAGCTTGCCATGGTATACAACAGGTTTGGCTTTGGTCCCTTCAAAAACAAGTGCAGGAGCAGATTCCACTCCTAACCTGACCTAGAAGAGACAAGAAAATACTAATAAAAAGATTCCATCATAAATTAATCGTGTATAGTTGGCAATATGTTTTACTCTTTTTTCTAGCGATTAGCGAAAGCTATTCTTCGCTTCACTAAAATGCAATAGCTCATTGATCTAGAAATCTAAACTTTTGAAGGCTAGGTAGCCACTATCTGTAGTATAGTTGACCCTAATTCTCTATATAAGAGCTTCTTTATAGCACCCTCAAAAGAGTTATTTTTTTGTGCTCGGCAACTTAGAGGTTGATATCTATAAACACATCCAAATCAGTAAGAACTAACAACTGTTCTTCAGGGAACAAGGATTAGGAAACAGATCATTAACCACAGGTTTAATCAGTCAAATTTAGACCTAAACTGACTCGAGGCTCTTCTATTGGATTATTGAGGCTGAATGCACCATCATAAGTGGCATGGTATAAACATATGAAAAGGCTTGTAAACAACAACAACATATATGTGAACTGAGTCTAGCTCAATTGATATATATCGTACCATCAAGCTTCTATTTCTAGGTTTGACTCTATAGATTTTCAAGCTTCCAGTTCTATATAAATTTTCAATCACGGCTTAACGAATTTGCCAAGCTTCCAGGGACGTCGCCAGCATAGGCAGGTTAACTCTATCCTGGGAGCCATCTGCCGCCACCACTACCCGGGCTTGTGGAAATCAACGGCGTGCAGCATCCGGCCCTTAAATGGGAGCACTACAGGTTGGCTCTTGATGTCCGGCACGGCACCGTTGCTGACGAGGTGTGGCACGATTTCTTGGTAAGTTCCTTAATTATGTTTGTACAGTTCATACATATAAATTAAATTATTGTGGCACAACTTAAGCATTGTTGTTGCAGGAGAGATACCGTTTGCAGGACGAGGATGTCCCTGTCAATCGCGAGAAGGCGCACAAGGTGTTCAACAAGGCAGCGGCAAGGGTGGTGAAGGACATGATCTCCAATGCTAGAATCCAGGCGGTTTGCATGTTCTACAAGAGGGTGAAGCAGGAGAAGATGAACAAGAAGCTCGGGGCATCCAAGATCTACCTACGCGAGGACGAGTACCTGCAGGTAACCGTCCCCTGGTTACTGAAGTGTCCTGATGCTTGGCAGGCTCTTTGTGCGTATTGGGCATCGCCTGCTTTTGTTGCCAAGTCGAACAAGAAGAGAGGCAATCGAGAGGCAGGTGATCCGGTTCTGCACCGGTATGGCGCCGATGGACACCTACGCTTAGCGAAGCGCATGGTATGTCTATATATTGAGTTCATCATGATTTCAGATGCATGGTACTAACTTTCGATTATAGGAGGCTGAAAGTGGCATTGCCCCCAGCTACATAGAGACATATCTTCGGGGACACATGAGCAGGGATCCTACACAGCCTAATCAGCTATGCAGCCAGGCAGCGACTGAGAGGCTTGTAAGTTGTTTACTCTATTTTGAAGTAATATGATCTTTCAAATTGTTGTGTTAACAACAGTCATGCAGGAGAAATATGGGGATGAAATGGTTCGACGTCATGGCCCAGAGTACGACTGGAGGAGGGAAGACCTTGATGTCCAGGCGTTGTACCAGAGCGGTGGAGGCAAGAGCCATGGAAGGTGAGAGATCATCCGCCCTTCTAAAAGTTGTCGGGAATTATGATTTGATTGTGAGTGTGTAGTTGCAATTAATGAATACATTTGTTTCTAATGTCTTTAAGGTACTCAATGTTCAATGGGGTTGTGGACTCTGACGTTGCTTTGAGCCAAGCAAGAACGTCACAGTCATCACAGAGCAGCGCTCGCTCCTCTCGAGAGACAAGGCTTCAGCAAGAGCTGTTACAATCAAAGGAAGAACTGAGGCTACAGCAGGAGCGCCTAGCGCAACACGAGGACGAGTTGAGAAACATGAGAAGACAGCAAGAGTACTTTCAGACCTATCTACAAGTAAGTTAAAAATGTTCAATTTTAGTGATTAAGTGTTTAGCTCGACAATTTTTAGTTAGACACCTAAATGTATGAGATCTAACACGTTGCTTATGTAGGAATGCTTCTCGCAAATGGGGCCTCATTTCAGGTTACATGATTCAGCCTCCTCCTGCGTACTTCCCCTCGCCACCTCCACCAGCACAGGTACATACATATACTTTTCCATTTTGTTCTAGTTATTTGCAATTCAAGACTAACATCAAATTATATATGTCCTTTGTACAGGGTTCAACCTCACACGCTCCAGAAGGCTCCCCAAATGTCGATGGTTTCCTCGCGTCTGGAGGTAGTGCACATAACTCGAATAACCCTAATAGTGGGAACAACATTAATAGTTAGAACGATGATTTCGAGTCGGATGGTTTTGTGATGTGACTTTGCATTTGTGATGTGAATGTGTCGAACGGTGGTTGATGTCGTTTGCTGTAATGGTGAATGGTTGATGTCGTTTACATTTGTGATGTGAATGTGACTTCTCGCAAATGGTGAATGTTTCGTGGTGGTTGATGCCGTTTGTTGACTGTGGTCCTGAATGGTTATTATATTTCTGTGCTGACTTTGCCCTGAATTTGCCCAGAATACTTTTTTTTGCTGCACATCCCAGTATTTTCGTCGGCCAGGGGTGGCCGACGAAAATATCGCAAATTCCAAGATTTTTAAATCGGCTAGGTATGGCTGACGGCAAATGCCTAGTATTTTCGTCAGCTGTAGTCTGGCCGATGAAAATAACTATTTTCGTCGGCTTTTGGTTGGCCGATGAAAATAACTATTTTCGTCGGCTTTTGGTTGGCCGACGAAAATAATGGTCATCGGGCACCTTTTTCGTCGGTTAGACGAGACCGACGAAAAAACTCTATTTTCGTCGGTTACCGACGAAAATGTGCCTTTTTTTCGTCAGGTTATTTTCGTCGGGAAGCCGACGAAAACGGTTATTTTCGTCGGGAAAGCCCTATTTTCATCGGCTTTTGGCCGACGAAAATTTGGCGGATTCCTGTAGTGACGTATACGCATATACGTTCTCGAAAGCGTATTTTGGATGGAAAAAAAATAGCAGAGAGGTTCTAACAATCTGGAAAATTTCTCTAAAATACTAAGATTCATTTGGAGCTTAACGAAGTTGGTTTCATAATTTTTTGAGATATAGATTTTTCGCAAAAATTCTTTTAGTGAATCAGACACCTGTACAGATTTTTATAAAATCAACGACTTAATTTATATGACATGTTTTTCGAAAATAGTTGAAGCGAACACTCTTGTCTACCCATTATCTTAATTATAAACAAAATTTTAGATTTTATGCTTATTCGAAAATGCCTGATCTTTATTTAACATAATTGTTTCAATAAACTTGAATTCAAATTACTCGCGAGGACTCCAAATAAATTCCGAAAAATTCCAAATAATCCCAGAAACACACTAAATATATTAAAAGCAAATTTTGGGATGTTACATACCTCCCCCCCCCTTAACAGAATCTCTTCCCCGAGATTCGAGGCTAACTAGAGAATAGCTTCGGAAACTCCTTCTTCAACTCTTTTTCGCGTTCCCAGGTCGCTTCGCTTTCCGAGTGATTACTCCCTTGGACTTGGCAAAAGCGGGTTGTTTTATTCCTAGTTTCTCGTTCAGCTGGGTCGAAAATATTAACTAGATACTCTTTGTAGGTCAGATCTTCTTGCAGTTCAATCTCCTCCAACAAATGGACTTCACCTCTATGGCTCGAGATCTTGAATGGACCAACGTATCTTGAAGCAAGTTTTCCTTGAGTGTGGAACCTTCTAACTCCTTTGAGGGGTATTGATTTTGGCACCATTAGCTTCCATCCGTTGCATCACCATCCGCATAAGCTGGGTTTTGAGCAATGAGAATCTGATCCAAGTACTGATTAGTTATTGCCGGTATGGTAGATAGCTACTTGTTTGTCTCTGCTTTATCAACGGTAGCAGCAACTGTATTGACTCGAACTGCTTCAGGAACATTGGTGTGTAGTCGGTCCCTTCCATCTGTTGACACACCGAGGTTTTGTTGAAACGGGAGAGCAGAGGTAAGGGAAGCAGGTTTCACCCAAAAACTTAACCACATATTATTAATAACTTGGTATGGTTGCTTACAAAAGCCTAAAATCTATGCAACGCATAATGCACACCCAGCAATCAATGAAGAACCAAATTAACCTAAGCACACAATAATCTATCGGCTAAAAGGGTACCTCTCCTATCTTAAGAGACACAACTCTCACACACGAGTCTCAACTGACGACTAAAGTACTAGCTCTTCAAGTTTCTGGAACACTTCATCGATCCACTTCACTTCAAGCTCGATGATTCCTTGCTTCACGATTTCCGGGGCTGACAGCGGCATCCAGTACTTTCTTCATAAGTGTGAAACATCGTTAACTAGTCAGAACGACTCAGATAAGATTTCCATTTAAACCAGTGGAAAGGATAGAAATTTCAACAACGGGGAGAGAATAGAAGAATAAGATAAGTCAAGAGGTTATTATTCTTTCAAGTTAAATTTTCTCTTTAGAAAATAATTTTGAAGCTCCTAAAGACGGCCAATCTATCTAGGGTCAAGACCTACAGTCAGTATGGCTCTGATACCACCTATGTCGGGACCCGAATATGCAAATCCGGACCCTCTGTGTATTCTGTACTAGTCCAGGATCACGCTAGTACACACAGTCGTACAGTGGTTGAGTATCACAATTATACACAACAGAAATATAATAAAGTACTTCAAACATTAAATAAACTGGTTACAAGACCTTAAGGTCACCTTACAAATAGTTTGCCACGCAGGGCTTATAATAACAAAAGTAAATAAACAGCAGCGGAATGAAGAACGTTGATGACCCCCATCAGCATGCCACAGGCAACTAACAAGGTTCAACTCCTAGATAACGGCCTCCTCGTGGAACTTCTCCTCCAAAGTTGAAGTCTTCTTCTCAACTAATGATTGTGTTGAAAGCAAGGGTGAGTATACAACATACTCAGCAAGTCATGCACAGGGGTGCAATCCTGTTACTATATGCATGGCTTCTTCCAAAGGAATGGCTTAAGTGGTTGTTTTGCATCAAACAATATTTTGCTTTGATTAAATAATCTTAATAGATTCAAAAGCGGTAAAACCATAGTAGATAATATGTTATCAATATCTTTTCCAAGCAGTTCGGCACAAAACCCTAAATCACTTTAGCAGTTATCTCTAGCCTACAGCCACCCTTTCCACATTTTATTTTCAAAAATCTAACCCTTGACTGTAATCCCCGAGCGTTGTCCAGTACCGTGGACTTGGCTATTCGAATAGTTTTGACACACTCTGCAGAGGTTGTACACTTTACCCACAAGATACAGTCACACACCACGAAGGTGATTGACCGTAACGAAGTTTTCCAGAAACTTCCATCTACACCTATGACCTTCTCCGGTATTGCCTTCACTACCACTTCCCCCACGAAGGACCAAAGTGTAGGACCGACAATCACCGTTGGATGGGCACCAAGCCGTAGCACAGGTACGCTCCCCCACACAGTTACCCCGACGTAACTGTCACCCTGAGGTATCAAAGGTAAGACTTCAAAATCCTACTAAACTAAGACCGTCCCACACCAGTCATGTGGTTGTACGAATGGCCTAGTTCAAAGGCTTGCAAGGTGAAGTCCTTAACTGTCCAGGGCAAGACATCCTTCTCTCAAGTTTTGGCACAAAGCCCTCACATCGCTCATCCTGTTGCCACGAAGGCCCACCTGGCACGAGGCCATCTTGCCACTTGCCCCAGTCTAAATCTTTTCCCACCCCGGTTTGATTATTGTGCAACACATGCCAACAATAATATCCGTTACCATGTAGAACCACGAAGGTACCAACACTTCACATCATCACGTGACAAGATCACACTTAACTTCCAAAATCATTCCATTTGTCATTAGTCAATATTATTTTGCTATCTGAAATATATTTCGCGCAAGCACGGCTAAACAACTAGTGACGGTCTAGCCTCCCTTGTTGGCACAATGTCGGGACCCCGAATTTGCAAATCCGGACCCTCTGTGTATTCAGCACTAGTCCAGGAACGCGCTAGTGCACACAGTCTTAACATCGGTAAATATCACAATCATACCATTCGATACTATCAAAGTACTTTATTTAAATAACCAACTGGTTACTCGACCTTATGGTCAAGTTACAATATACGCCTCACAGGGCAAAACTTATTAAGAGAGAAATAGTAGCAGCGGAAAATCAAAGAAGGTAACATCGTGGCGCCATCCAAAGATACCACAGTAACCGATCGGGCTCGCTTCCCCTAAGTAGACGGATCCTCTTGGAGTTCCTCCTCCAAAGTGGTGTAGTCTCCTCTTCAACTGGTGTTGTATTGAGGCAAGGGTGAGTACTTGGTACTCAGCAAGTCATGCACAGAATGCAAGCTAATATACTATATGCATGGCTTGGTACAAAGGAATAGCTCAAGGTATATTTGCAGTAAACAACATTTGACAAGTAGTATAAGTAGATTCGAAAGCAGTAGAAACAGGTAAAGCATAAATAACTTTTCAAGAAGTTTAGTAAACATTTTTCCATCCTAAACCACATTTCTAACATCATTATTAATCCAACCCAACTTTTCAAATCCAAGTTATTTTTGAAAATCTAACCCTTGACTGTAATTCCCGAGCGATGTCCAATACCGCGGACACGGCTATTCGAATAGATTCTATACTCTGCAGAGGTTATGCACTTTACCCACAAGATACAGTCAAACACCACAAAGGCGAGTTCAGTAACAAAGTCTTTCTAAACCTCTAACAATACAAGTGGTCCTCCCGGTTATTGCGCACTAACCCTTCCCTTAGCTAAGGCGAAGTCTAGGCCAATCAACCGTTAGATGGGTACTGGCCTCGGCCCCAGACGCTCCCCGCACAACTTACACAAAGGGTGTAGTTGACCTCTGAGGTCCCACAGTCGTTATTAGCAACTTAGTCAACTAGGTCCGTCCCATTACAGACATGTGGTTGCACATTAGACCCAGTTCAAAGGCTTGCAAGGTTAAGTCCTTAGGGTGACCAGGGCAAGACTACCCGAAGAACCAAATCAACATCCAAAATGCCACAACTGGCCCACCTGATTACTCTTGCCACATGCCTCGGTCGAAAACTGTTTATCAAACCCCAGTTGATTACCATGCACCACGTGCCATCAACATCACATGCTACCTTTCCAAAACAGGTTCAATATATCATTAAGTCAATATTAACATTTGATTGTCCAAAATCATGTCATGAGCACGAAAGGTGTCTAAGCGATACTACAACGGTCTAAAACCCATGTTGGCAAGTTAATAATGTCCAACTAGTAAACCACAACTAGGGTGACAAGGGTCATGGCACATATTTAAATAATCAAGGTGTCATACAGCAAATTGGTATTTATCTAATCCCCCATGTTTAAATAAAGTATTTTCTATTTGAACTTAGCATGCAATAGGTTAAATCAAAATAGATTTCAAAATAGGATCAACATGGTCAAAGCACAACTTGCCTTCAAAAAGTACTTGTTCTTGGTCTTGAGTTGGATCCTGAGTTAATACTTCTCCTTCGAATCCTTCCGGCACTTCAACGTCTACTCGTAAAGCGTGCAAATAGCAAATACACGAATAAACAATAGGCAAAAAGTGTCCAAACATCCAAATAAAATCCATAAACAGAGAGAACATAATTTTATGAGTTTTTAGAAACTGGAATCGTCAAATTTGGAGTTAAGACGTTAAAAGTTATGATTATTTAAAGTTTAAATAATCAATTAAATAATTTTGCAGAGAAAACTTTAGTCCAAAAATTAAATAAAATTCATATTTAGGTAGATCTCAATTTTATACAAATTTAGAAATTTGAATCACTCAAATCGGAGTTGAAACGCAAAAGTTATAAACGTTTGAAGTTTGAAACAAAATCACGAAATCATTATTTCGAATTAATAAATCATTATCTTTTTCGAAATTAATTATTGCGTCAAGATGGACACGTGGCAGCACCGATTGGTCTGGCCGACGCCACCGGTCCATGGACTCGGTCCACGCTCGGCTCGGGTCTCTGTGGACCCGGCCCACGGCCACGTGAGATCGACAGCGGGTCCTCTCCGATGACGTCATGGGTGACGCCACGGCGGTCGGCCGACGCAGCGGGCCCCGCGTGTCGGTGACTCCACGCTTGCACACCGCGTGGCGCGCGTGGTTCGGCTCCCTGGACACGCAGACGATCGTAGCCGTTGGTTTGAAAACCGACGGCCAGGATTGATTTGGGCCTCAAGTGCTTGGGGCGACGGGTTGATTCGGGCCGTTGGATCTTGATCTAACGGTCGAGATCCACCCAGCCTGGTGCAGTTCCTCGCCACGTGGCACGACCTAAGCCGCTGGATCTAGATCCAACGGTTGAGATTAGATCTAGGATTTTCAACGGAAACTCACCGAGGGTGACGTGGCGCGATCCGAGCCCTTAGATCTTGATCGGACGGTTGATGGAGCTCGGGTCGGCGATGGCTTCACCGGCGGCGCTTAGCTTGGCGGAGATGAAGACGATGACCACGGTCTCGGCGTTCCGGCAAGGCCCGGCGAGATGAAAGGTCTCTTCGGGTGCGTCTCGTCCCGGGGTCCTAGATCTGCGTTTCTGCGGCGGAGGACGGCGGACGGCGGCGGAATCGGCTTTTAACCGCGGCGAAACAGGATTCTAACTCCGGCGAGCTCGTACGGGCAAACGGCGACGGCTCAGGCGAGATGGCTCGGGGACACGGGTGCGCACGGAAGAGGGCAACCTCGGGGCGTGACCCGGGCTTTAAATAGCCTCGGCGTTCGTGCCCGAGACGGAAACCTAGTTCTCCACGGCGGCGGAGTCCGGCTCGGACTCGGGCGGAGACGACGACGCACAGCCGTCCACGTGGCACGATCAACGGCCACGATCGCGTGGGCGCGATCGGATCCGGGCCGGATTCGACCGAAGCGGTACGGATCCAACGGTTAGGATCGATTAGGTTTTGGAGTTGGTTCGGTCGAGACACGTGGCTCGGGTCGGACTCGAACTCGAGTCTGACTCGGGCTCGGTCGGATGAACAGTACAAACCCACTCGCATTTTCCAGCGATTTAATAATTAAAATAATTCCCAGAAATTCATTTAATTCATTAAAAATAGCAAAATACTCAGAAAAATTCCAGAAAAATTCTGGAAAATATTTTGGAACATTTTAGACTCGAATAAAATATTTCCAACAAAATTTTATTTGCAAAGTTTAATTCTTTAATTATTTCAAAATGGAATAAATTCAAATATATTCCAAATAAATCCAAATAAATTCCAGAAAATTCCAAAAATTCACCAAAGTGCCAAATCACACATGAATTTAAGAAAAGCAAAATTTTGGGGTGTTACAAACAATCATATCATCCACCAATTAATCCCAACCTAAGGTGACAATGGAACATTTGGCATACAAATAATATTAACAAGGGTGAAGTTAACAAGCAGGTTGATTAACTAATTATCCCAAATTAAACTATTCATTTTAATCAACATAACATGCATAATTTGAATCAAAATATATTTAAAGGTAACTAGGAACAATATGGTTAAAGCACGACTTGCCTTCAAAAAGCTGATGATCTTGATCTAGGGCTTGAGCTTGGTCTTCAACTTCCGCACTCTCGCACAGTTCAACGTCTACGTGTAGCAAACATTCAATTAAACACACATCCGAAAAATACTACAAATCAAACTAGCTCGTAATTTCACGAAAACTTCCAGATAATTAGTCTCATATTTTCTAGGATTCATAAAATTTATTTCAGAATTTTTGGACATATAGTTTAGGAGCTACAAAATTCATAAGTTTGAACATTCTGCGAATAATTTAACTGTATATATTTAATTATAAAATTTCATAAAAATTACTGTAGAAAGTTATTAATTTATGTTAATTAAAAAAATTTGTTGCAAGCGATTTGAACTTAAATCGAATTTGTAGTGAAAAAGACAAATTTTGCAAATTCTGAAAATGTTCATGTATAACTACTATCTAGTTTCTTTCCTTATGAATGGCACTGTTCGGCGCATTGGCAATTTATCACGTATGCATACTGGTTTGGCTTGGTACTCAGGAGTGTATTATACCTACTTATACACAATATACGTATATGTATACATGTAATCACGTGCACCGCCGAGTATATATTTTCGTATACCTGCAAGTCGCTGTCTAATATATATATATATGCATATACATGCGTACGTACTACATATACATGCAACGAGACCAACCGATCGGTAGAGATAGAGCGCAGACGAAGGGAAAGAAAAACAGGTATACCGTCCGGCGCAGGGGATGCGAGACCAGAAAGTGCGTCGACGGTGGCGGTGGCGACGTAGACGACGGCGGCGACCAACGGCGATGGCGACCAACGTAGACGATGGCGGCGACGGCAACGGCGAAGGTGACTACGGCGACGGCGACTAACGTAAACGACGACGGCGTACACGGCGGCGATGATGTAGATGACGGCGTCGACGGTGGCGACGTAGATGGCAGCGTCAACAGCGGCGACGGCGAGACGGCGGCGGGAGTGAGGCAATGGAAACTTATGCTTTTGTGCTAGTAATGCTTTGCGGGATGAATGAATGACTAGAAACAATGGAATGAGTTTCCATTACAGTATGCATGTGCATAGGCTTGACTGAGTGGGCTTGGAGAAACGTTCACACGCATGCCACTACAAGAATCCGATATATTTTCGTCGGCCAAAAGCCGACGAAAATAAGCGAAAAACCGACGAAAATAGATATTTTCGTCGGCCCGCCGACGAAACTATACCGATTTAAAATAGCTAGAGCGAAAATACAACTATTTTCGCTTACGTCGATTTAAAATAATCTATTTTCGACGGCCGACAGCCGATTTAAATTATCGCTCCGTCGCCGGCACCTGTCCACAAGCTGACGTGGCGACTTATTTTCCACGGCCTGGCCGACGAAAATAGTGTATTTTCCACGGCCTGGCCGACGAAAATAGCTATTTTCCACGGCTTCCGTAGCCGACGAAAATAGGTATTTTCCACGGCTTCGTGAGCCGACGAAAATAGGTATTTTCCACGGCTTCCGTAGCCGACGAAAATAGGTATTTTCCACGGCCAAGACGATGAAAATATCTACCCCAGTATTGTCGACGGCCAAGCCGACGAAATTATGTAATTTTTTTTAAAAAAACAAAATCTCAGAAAATCACACATACACAGAACAGTCACAGAAATTTTACAACACAATGATCATCACAACACAATACCACAATTCGACAACACATCATCATCTCATACACAATTCGACAATACAATTCGACAACACAATACAACAATTCGACAACACATCATCTCATACACATTGTTTGCATCCACATGCCATCACAAAACAATGATCATTTGCATCATCTCATCCACATGAACAAAAACAAATCATTGCAAGCCATTTAACATAAATACATTGTTCAACTCGAAGGTGTATGAAAGTTGTGGCCACTACCTGCATCACCCCCTGTGTTGAGATATTGATCAACCGGCGTCCCCGAACCACTAGCAACATCACCTGCAACATTTGTTTCTGGTCCAGCAGGCGGTGTTGTCGATCCCTATATGAATCAAAATAGTTATTAATTAATTTCACACGAAAGACAAGTTAGTAAATACCATTTCTAAAAATGAAAGTTAGTAAATACCATTTGCGGGGATTGGAAGAAAGGAGGTGGAGGAGGAGGACGAAATGTTGGCAAGTTAACGGCAGCGGATCCAAGGTGCGAAGCTAAAATTTCCTAAAAAAATTATTAATACAAGAACAAAAACAAATATAAGTATTGTGACACCAATTAGCAAACAAAATGATCAAGTTCATAAAAAAGTACATATAATTTGGCCATTAGCACTATATGGAAGCATTGATCATCAAAATTTGTCATTCCACTTCATGAGGCACGCATGATATAAATTTGATAAATTTATTGAAAATGATCATATCATGTGCTCTAAGCGTAAATGATCAATTATGGAGGATCATCAAAATTCGCCATTCCACATACATGGTCAACCATAACAAAGCATTTTCAAAACACATCTAGCACATATGATATAAATTTAATAAATTTAGGTAAACTAACATTATGAAGTGATTTAAGTCTAAATGAAATCGTAAACAACTTTACTTACTTGAAAGTATTGTTGTTGTTGTGCCTGCCATTGAACAAAATAGGCTTGGGTTTGTATTGCACTGTCGTGTTGCTGCCTCATCATATCCTGTTGTTGCCTCAGCACCTCCCGTTGTTGCCTTAACTCCTCCTCTAGTCTTACCTCACGTGAACTCCGTGCACTGCTTTGGGATGAGTGAGATGACCTCGCCTCTCCTAAGGCTTCACTTGAATCCACGACCCCATTGAACATGGCAAACCTGCCATGTTTCTTACCACCTCCACTTGTGTACAAGGCCACAAGATCGACATCTTCTCTCCTCCAATCGTACTCTTCCCCATGACGTTCGACCATTGTTTCTCCATAGCGTGCCTACAATATTAATTAAGGTAATAATAGGGAATTTCATTTAAACCAAATGTACCATGTTGATACTACTAACCAGGTTCTGCGTCGCCGACGAACTACAAAGCTGCTCTGGGTGCGTAGCATCACCTCCTTTGTGGCCTCGGATATATGCTTCAATGTAGCTTGGCGCATTGCCACTTTCAGCCTCCTATAGCTCAATGTTAATTAGTAAACATAAGTATAACCGAAGTTAAATAAATTAGAAGTACACCATGTCAAACGTACCATTCGACGTGCGAGACGAAGATGTCCATCAGCGCCATACCGTTGAGTCACCCTTGGACCCGCCTGTCGGTTGCCCCTCTTCTTGCGTGACTGCTCCACGAAAGCTGCCGACGACCAGTAGGCACAGAGCGCTTGCCATGCATCTGGGCATTTCCGTAACCAAGGCAAGTCCACCTCGAGGTACTCATCCTCTCGAAGGTATATCTGTGACGCACCTAACTTCTTGTTCATGTCCTCATTTTTGATCTTCTTGTAGTACAAGCACACCGCTTGTATACGAGCATTTGACAACATGTCCTTGATAACCCTGGCAGCAGCTTTGTCAAACACACATCTGGCTTTAGCTGCAAGTAAGTCCTCCTGACCCTCTGGCAAACGGTACCTCTCCTAATAGGAAAAAATTATGAGTTAGACAATTTAGTATAGACGTCAAAATCTATTAAACCAAGTGTAACCAATATCATTACCCAAAAGTCCTTCCACACCCTCTGTGCAACATTTCCCTCTTGGCCATCTATAGCCAACGTATAGTGATCCCACTTCATTGTTGGCTTAGAAACACCTCTAACCACAACCATCCCCGGATAGTGATACCGACAGAGAGATCCTAATGTAGCGTTCACAGGCCTTAACCGATTTCGACCCTCCCAAGCAACATCAATCCATTGCCTGCAAAATACAATTCTCAAGTAAACTAGATTATTAATAGTGAATTAATAACAAATTTTAAGTTCAAACTTACCAATCACCATGTGGCACGATCGCCCTTCTTAACCTAGGGTCTGCAATTGCGGGAGGAATCAAATTAGATCCCCTGTACCTGAAGACGGTTTCAGCATTTTCCCCCTCATCCCCTGCATCATCACCATCTCCAAAAACATTATCTTCCTCAGCCCCATCTTCCCCAACCTCATTCTCCTCCTCCACCTCTGCATCTTCACTATTCCCACTTCTATCTTCAGCCTCATTCTCCCCCTCCCCTACCTGTGTTGGAGCCTCCTCTGATGGAGCCTCCTGCCGCGAAGCGTCGGCAAGGCATTTCTGGAATGCGCTTCGTCGACTCTGCTGAGAAGCACTGCCCATAAATAAAGAACCCCCTGTTGAACCTTGGCTTTTTGAAGATGAAGATCCATCTTTCTTCTTGCCCTTTGAGAGCAACTTGCCACCAATATGAACAAACGACCTCATTCTGTTTCTGAAAATGCAAAAAACATTAGTACATGGACAAAAACCATTAAGATTACATAATAAAAAATGCAATAGTAGTAAGTATGTCATTACACTGATTAGAAGTCATCGGCATCGGGAGGTTCAATGGTAATATTATGCAAACTACCACGCATGTTAAAGTACTCTTTTCTGTTGTTGTCATATGTCATCACCCCATTCCATAACTCTTTCAACTCATCGATCACGGGTTGCATGAACATATCTAAGTGCTTTCCTGGATGGTCAGGCCCCGGTATGACGAGGGTTAAGAAAACGTACTCATCTTTCATGCATATCGAAGGTGGCAGATTATATGGAATTGCAAAAACAGGCCAACATGAGTACGAGGCTGCACTTGTGTTAAAAGGTGTGAAACCATCAGTCGCCAACCCAATACGCACATTGCGGGGGTCTTTGGCGAAATCGGCGTCATATTGATCCAACGCCTTCCAAGCCTCGGCATCAGAAGGATGGCCCATTAGCCCATTATTCTCACGGACGCCTTCCTTGTGCCACCTCATATGCTTCGCAGTCGTCCTAGATAAGTACGACCGTTGAAGCCTTGGTATTAGGGGCATGTGTCGTAACACCTTCACTGGCACAGTTGTCATCTGCATATTCCCTTCTTCGTCGACCATCTCCATATATCTCGATTTCATGCAATACACACAACGATCCTTGTCCTCGTGTTCCTTCCAGAACAACATGCAATTGTTAACACATACATCAATCTTTTGGTAAGGCATTCCTAAACCGGCCAATGACTTCTTCGAGCAGTAAAAGTCCTTGGGCATCTTATGAGGTTTTGGAAGGATATCACAAATCAAATCGACTAAATCGTTGTAACAACTTACAGAGAGGTTGTACTTCGATTTTATAGCCATGAGTCGCGTCACAGCGCCTAGCTGTGTCACATCCATAGACTCATGCAAAGAATCTTCTCAAGCGAAAGTAGCCTAAAGAATTTCTCGACCTCGGCCAGGGACATCCTCAAACTGATGAGCAATATCATTGACCAACTCATCCATTCTATCCTCAGGCTCATCTGATTGATCGACATAATTCGATGTTGCTCCTATTTGTGACTCACCATGCTCAAACCACGTGAGGTAATCCGGCATGAAACCGTATTTACATAGGTGATGCTCCATAGTAGGCTTGGACTGTCGAGCAAAGTTCCGGCACTTAGAACATGGACATTTCGCCAATCCGCCACCGGGAGACGAGGAATAAACGTGATGCACAAAACCTTGTGTCTTAACCATCCATTCTTGTGTGTGTGCCCCAGTGCTTGTCCAACCATTGTACATCCATCTACGGTCATCTCCCATTTTGTATGCTATACTGAATGCATGAATAATTGTGAAAGTGAGGTACACATCCTAACAAGAGGTCTAGGTAAGGATAGGTCCTAAACCCACCTAGGAATAGACGGTTAAGCCTGATTTTTATGACATGCCATACAATTCACACGAAATTTCGACAGCATAACCCCGCTGTTCCCCGAATGCACGACCGGTTGATGTGCATCGGAGAACAACTGGGTTACGCTACCGAAATTCCCATGCGAATTATATGACATGTCATAAAAACTAAGCTTAACCGTCCATTCCTAGGCTATCCAAAATCGTGGACAATTCCGGAACGACAAAGCACACAACTTAATGTGAACCGTGTCGCTCCCGAACGGGTGACGTATAGGTTGGGTGACTTGTGTGTGATATAAATCCTTGAGAATGAATCAGCTTCAAAAATATTTGATGATTATTGCTTGGTAAACTAAAGCATTCAATACCATGTAAAAATGACCATCTATACCATCCATACACATTCAAAATGACCATCTATACCATCTATACACATTCAATACCATGTAAATTGGTGTGATAGCGGCATATCATAGTTTTTCATTACATCATCAGTCTCGATTTATTACAAGATAAATAAGAGTATAATATCCATATTTCAATTCTGGAACCAATAATGAATATACAACAAACATGTGGACTGAAATATCTTAAGGCAATCTAGACGAATTAATTTGTAGTTTAATGATTACGTGCTATTATTCAACAACTAAAGCCACAATAAAAATGTTTTGATAATCTAATAAACCATAACAGTTAGATTACTTCACATTCCAACAACTAAAGAGGGGAGCAAAGTACATCATACCGGACAACGTGCGTGGGGCTGCGCGGACAGGGGACGACGATGCGTGGGGAGCGTCGAGGCCAGGCGACGGTGTGGCCGGGTCCGGCGCGGCTCGGCCGGGGCTGGCGTGGGGCGGGGCGCTGCCGGCGCGGGCGGCGGCCGGGCTGGCGTGGCGTGGCGGCGGCCGGGCGGGCGGGCGAAGCGCTGGCGCTGGCGTGGCGGCCGAGGCTGGCGTGGCGGCGGGGCGCTGGTGCGGCGAGGCGCCGCTGGCTGGCGGGTCGGCGGCGCGGCGTAGGCAGCCGGGCGCGGCGAGGGCGCCGCCGGCGGCGGCGTGGCAGCCGGGCGCTGGCGAGGCGCCGGCGCTGGCGCGGCCGAGGCTGGCGGGCGCCGCCGGGCGTGGCGGCAGCGCGAGGCGGCGCCGGCGTGGTCAGTGAGCCGGCGACAGCGGCGCGGCCGCCGCTCGTTGTTTTGCGGTAAGTGTGGTAGTACTGTCGTGAGAGTTTATTTGGTAAGTGTGGCAGCTACTAACGTCGGCTAGGCCGACGAAAATGAGGCTCACCGTTATTAATGTCGGCCCAGCCGACGAAAATGAGGCCGGCACCGTTATTAATGTCGGCCCAGCCGACGAAAATGAGGCCCCAGGCATTAATGTCGGCCATGCCGACGTAAATAATTTATTTTCAACGGCTTAGCCGACGAAAATAGGGAGCCGAAATTTAAAAAAATGCGCGGGGAGCTAGGCCAGGTATTGGCGTCGGCTAAGCCGATGAAAATAATTGCCTTATTTATTAACCACGGCCTGGCCGACGAAAATAACTGTTAATTCGTCGGCTGCATGTAGACCGACAAAAAAATAGATATTATTTCGTCGGCTTGCTTTGAGCCGATGAAAATATGTGTGGCCGTGGAAAAAAAATCGTTTTCCTGTAGTGTGCATGGAAGCTAGCTTCACACGTTACTAGAAAGTAGAAACGTGTAGAAAGTGGAAACGGCTGGCAGGAGTGAAGGCTTCATGCATACCATTAAATGAAATGGAAAACAGCAGCTTCATGCATGCGCTGGTTAAAGGAAGACGCCATGAGTTCATGAAGTGGTTCACTAAGGGTATGTTTGGTTGGTTGCATGGACCTTGTATGGTATGAGTGGATGCAACTAAATCACAAAATGCAGCTGTTTGGTAACCTGCTGTAGAATCAATTAACTTGGATAGTGTGTTTATGCAATAGCTTCTATAGTCAAAGATAATATTGTACGCCAAAATGCAGATGGCAGGAAACGCTGAGTGGACTGATGAGAAAACTAGGATAGTGGTGAGATGAGTGGATGATTCTCAGTTGTAAGCATGTAACTGAATGCTTATGAATTGTTGAGTGTGTAACCTGTAATTGAATGCTTGTAATGGAATCACTGAAAGTATCAAGCTCTTATAATGGAATCACTGAATTGTATTTGTGCATACACCTGATACTATTCACCTACGAATCTTCCCAATTAATTATATTTGTGCTAGGTGCTTGTTTCTTCTCTATTCGATGTCAAGCATACACCTGCTAGGTGGGTCGTTTTGTTCTCTATTCGATGTCAAGCATAATCTTAGGTGGTGCAGGCAACCAAACAGGATCTCTTATGTCCATGCATCTATAATGCAATCAACCAAACAGGTGCTCATCACAACCAGCCTCAACATAAACAGGCAACCAAACAACCTAACTTGTATCCACTCATCCAGGTTAGGACTAGCCTGAATGGCTCATACGGACCAGGCTACGGCGGTGCAGGCAACCAAACAGACCCTAAGGAATGGAAAAGGCCAACGTGAGAGTAGAAATGGATGGAGGAGTTTAGTGGGACTAGTAACTGATGGAGTGGAACGGCTAGAACATGGAGAGACGTGACAGTGGAAACCAACCGTCCAAGTATTCCTGTATATACGTATACGCATATACGTTCTCGAAAACGTATTTAGGAAGGAAAAAAAATAGCAGAGAAATTCTAAAAATCTGGAAAATTTCTCTAAAATACTAGGATTAATTTGGAGATTAAGGAAGTTGGTTTCATAATTTTTTGATGTATAGATTTTTCGCAAAAATTCTTTTAGTGAATCAGACACGTGTACAGAATTTTATAAAATCAACGACTTAATTTATATAACATGTTTTTCGAAAATAGTTGAAGCGAACACTCTCGTCTACCCATTATCTTAATTATAAACAAAATTTCAGATTTTATGCTTATTCGAAAATGCATGATCTTTATTTAACATGATTATTTCAATAAACTTGAATTCAAATTACTCGCGAAGACTACTAATAAATTCTAAAAAATTCCAAATAATCCCATAAACGCACTAAATATATTAAAAGAAAATTTTGGGATGTTACATGTAACATCCCAAAATTTGGGTTTTCAAATTTTTTTGGTTTAGTTTAGCTTCCCAAAAATTTTCGTTGATTTTCTCGCGTTTATAAAGCTTGATTTGAATTTTCTAACAGCTAAAACAATTTAATTTGGTTATTCTAAACCTCAAATAAAATAAATTTAATTTTATTTGGATTCCTTGTGCTTTAAGAAATTCTTCTGTAATTTTTGAGATTTTTCGGAGCTCGTTTGCTATTTCTTGGATTTATTCGGGATCGATTTGTATTAAGCCCTTTTATTGAAATTAATTAATTATTTGGAAAAGTTTATATAAAGTTTTGTTGCAAATATTTTATTTGAGTTCAAAATATCTCAAAATATTTTCTAGAATTTTTTTAGAATTTTTTGGGTATTTTTATTGCCTCAAATCATAAATTTGAATTTTCGGAATCGTTTTTATTCGAAAATGCCACGTGTCGCCACCACAGCGCGCCACGTGTCAAGAGTCCGGCTGGTGCACGCCAACAGCTCGGTAAAATGCCTACAAGGCCCTTTTTTGTTCCAAACGCGTCCAAATTTTTTTTGCCTGACTTAGCCGCCACCCCTAACCCTTGTAGACCTCCCACACGTTCCCTAGACCTCAGATCAATTTTCTAAAATTCCAAAACCGCCGCGAGGAGCCCGGATGTCGCCCGACGAAGGCCGAACTTTGGAGCCTCATCCCGGGCAACTCGTCGACTATTTTTGAGATCCGTCTTCGCTATGGTGTGCTCATAGGTACCATCTGTTTGCCTTTCGAATTTCGTCCCATTTGGGCAAGGGAATCAAAATTTACAGCCATTTTCAATCTCGAATCTTGCCGAGGCCGTATCTCCCTCAATTTTTCGAGTTAGGTGCTGAAATTTTTTGTGTAGACTCCTGGGGATGTCCACTACATGATGCACATCTTGCCTCATAGTTTTGCTCTCTGGATTTTGCGCAGAAAATATTTTCTCCGATCAGACTGCGATCAAACTGCGTTTCAGACAGCGACAATCATCCTCGCGCGTTCCCCGCTGTTCCAGAAGGTAATTCTTCAAGCCACCTGCGTCACGGTGTGTCTCTTGGTCCCATATATGTCTCGGTCAAATTTCGTCAAGTTTCGATAATTATTCTAGAAGTTATGGCCGTCCAAAGTTTAGATCCGAAACTCGTTAATCGGCAGTTTGTGATCAATCCGGAGGGGCGCCGCAAAATCCGCTTATACCGTTGAGTTTGTCTCACCATGTTCTACGTGGTAGACATTCCCCCTTTGCCATCCCATCCTCCGAAATTTTTTTATATATTTAGGCCACCGTTTAGCCGTCGCCGCGCGCCGCCTTTGGACGCCGGTTATTTTAGCTCGCTCCGGCCATGTTGTTGCGTCCGGTGGATCATCATGTACTGTTTTGGACAATCCTTGAAGTTCTTTTGCTCTCCATTTGCCGTTGGAGCCCGATTCCGGCCTAAAACTGTCGTGTTTCAACCTAGCCGTTGCCGCCGGTTCGCGTATCGGTTAGCCAGCCTTGGTAGCGTTTTATCGCGGCCATGTCGTTGCACCGACAGTCGCTACCTTGTTTCATGAGTATCCTATCATTGTTTGACCTCCGTCGTTAACGTTCGCCGTTAACGATCCGTCGTTAACGCTCCGTCGTTAACGCTCCATCACTAACGTTCCGTCGTTAACGTTTCACCGTTAACACTCCGTCGTTAACGTTTCCCCGTTAAACGTTCCGTTGACGTTCCACCGTTAACGTTCCGTCATTAACGTTTCACCATTAACGCTCCGTCGTTAACGTCCCACCGTTAACGCTTCGCCGTTAACGTTCCGTCGTTAACGTTCCACCGTTAATGCTCCGCCGTTAATGTCCCCACCATTAACGTTTCACCGTTAACGCTCCACCGTTAACGTTCCGTCGTTAACATTCCACCGTTAATGTTTCCCCGTTAACGCTCCGCCGTTAACGTTCCGCCGTTAACGCTTCATCGTTAACGCTTGTCTCTCATCGCTTCGTTGTCATCGCATGCGTGCATTCATGCAAGAGCCCTAGTGCGATGCCCTCATCTTCTCTATCATCATGATGTGAGCCTAGTCTCCTCGTCATATCATCTTCAAAGCCGAATCAAAACCCTAACCTAAGACCGGTTCGATGGACTAAGTTCATCGTGAGCCGCGTTGTTATTTTTGCAATCTTTCCCGTTGTTTCAATCGTGGTAAGACACTTATCTTGTCTTATCCCTGAAAACCTAATCTACCATCGATCTGGAATCGTTCGTGGACTTGGTCGATAGACCATTGGCCATTTGTCACACCACTGTGCCCGATTTATTCGTCTCTCTTTTGTTTGACTGTGTCCATTCGGTCAACAAAAATCAACTTTGAGAATCAGTTTAGTTCATTGTGAACTAACATATCCTTATGGACCCGATCTGTAGATCGAGAGCCCATATGTCATCATTTGTCCAATCAAGATAATAACTTCGGAAGAAATATTCTTCGGAATATTATTCTTTCTTCCCCAGTTATTAATCTTTCCCTTTTCGGTGTTTTTCCGAATGCCCGTTCTCTTTTGTCAACTCTTCGATCTAATTCGTTCAAGTTCCTAAATTCACCCAAGCCATTGTGTCCAATGCTATTTGTTCTTAATTTGGAGTTTTACTTGTCTTTTGAATTGGTTTGTATTTGCTTCTTCTTTAATCGTTAGACGCATCGTCCAGAAATCGTTCTACAGGCTGAATATCAAGGAAGTGAAGATCGAAGGTCGAGGATCAAGAATCAAGGATAAAGAGTAAAGAAAAGTAAATGCTGCAAGGGCCAGGCAAGTTGTGCTTTGACCATGTTGATCCCATTTTCGAAACTTATATTGTTTCAAATTATTGCATGCTAGTTTGAGTTAAACTGATTTCAATTAATTTGGGATTAGATAATCAACCTACTTGTTATTGCCACCTTGCCTACAATGATTGTATGCCATGATTCATTTGTCACCCTAGGTGTAACACCCCGGCATTTAATATGCCCGAATGCTACCAAACATAAGCTAAACAACATCTAAATACCACATTTAAACATAAATTCTAGCAAAGGTACATATGCTAAAAAAACCGATATCTCGGCAGCATCTCCTTTGCTTTTCCATGAGTTAACACAATAACACAATCATGGCAAGATATAACATGGCACACGACATCTATAACATCAACATAAATGGACATAACATCAAATTACGCCAAAAATACTACGCTCAACTACTTCATAAACTATAACGAAGCAAATAAGGAATCACTAGCATGCTAAATTAAACCATACATTAAGTTTAAGGCACAACTCTTAATATCATGTCTCCAAGTGATTAATTATTGACTATGATGGTGGAGCTACGTGTAGAAGTGTAGCTAGACCCCTTTTTCCCGCATGCCGATCTCAAAGTACCTAAAAACAACATAAAACACAAGCGTGAGTTCGAAAACTCAGGAAGCATATTGTAATGGACAACAAGATCATTTACAAGACAATAATACCTTACATCACATATAACATCTCATACTTGAGCACATAACAACATCATCATCATTAAATATGTATTGCACTGCAATGCAATGCAATGTTATGCTCATATCTCCTTGGAAACTCATACCGGTATGGTTGAGTACACACCCGTTGGTGTGCACCCTCTCCCCCCTTCCATCCCGAAGATGGAGGGTGCCTACTCCTCGCTTCCATTCACCACGTGAATGGAATCACGATGTAGGTCTTACTCAATGGCGTTCCGGACTAGTCATAACTTTCTCACCGGCCTTTCCCGGATTAGTTAATGACTTTCTCACCGCCCTCGCCCCATCTCATGTCATGCATGCAACTATGCCAATTATCATATTTCACATGTACATAAACATATGGCATCTCATCATGACAAATATTACACATGGCATCGAATCATGATAAGTATAGACACATAGCATCATATCATGATAATCATACTCAATATATCATTGGAAAACAGCAAGCAAGGCAAGTGATCATAGCAAGTATTCAATCTTTCATCCAATATCAACAAGCAACCTACAATCCGCTATACATTACAACACACTTGCCTTAACCGCGGGCGACGGATTTGTGGGAAGTCGAGGGCACTCCCGGTGTCACACCACCTGCACATAGGCATCACACACTCACAATCATGCCCACAAAACAGTACGCAAAACCCCATCTAACCCGACATTGCCCACTACTCGCAAAACCTAAAAACAGAGGTTCTGTCCCGACGGGACAGCAGCCTTGCAAAAAGCATAACTTGAGTTCTGGGACTTCAAATCGAATAAACGAGTACACCGTCGCGAAGCTTAGGAAATTTCCCAACTTTTTCTAGTTATAGGGAAAGACTGATTCGGACTCTAATGTTATTTAGTCTAACGTTGAACACGAACTGTCTCAATCTCGTCACAGATTTGACAGCGCTTGGTAAAACAGCCATAACTTCCAAACGGCTGGACGGAATTTCAATTTTTTTATATGCACGGAAAGATAATGAAATTATCTACAACTTCCTAGAAGTCCGTATGACCAGATTCTGACTCTAAATTGGCGAAAACGCCTGCCCTAGCTCGGGTCCCCAATCTGCCCGAACCAGAAACGTGGCAACGTCTAGATCTAACCCAAATTACTCCAATCCAGCACCACAAATTGATCTAAAAACTTGATAATCACCTTAATAACAGTACCTAGATCAATCCCAGGGAACCCCATGATCATACCTTTGCCCGACGCCTGAAAACTCCAATCAATCTCCTCGCGGATCGCTCCTCGCTCCACGGGATGATTCCACGAGGTGCAGGGGTGGGGTGGCCACCCTAGGGCAGCAAGGGGTGGAGGAGAGGTGGTGTGGAGGTGGAGAGGTGGAGGGGGGGCGCACGGCTAGGGGGGTGGGGCGGCTAGGGCTAGGGGGGAGGGAGAGGGGGCGCAAGAGGGGAGGTGGGGGCGCAATGAGGGGAGGTGGGGGCGCAAGGGGTAGCAAGGGGCGCCTAAAATGGCAGGGGGAGCCCTCCCACCAGCCCACAACACGGAATCCGTGTCCGAGTAGGTTCCCTAATCCTTCCCACCAAAGCCCACAACCCCACTTTAAAGCCCAAAACCCCCCCGGAAAGGCCCAAAACCCCGGAAACAGCCCGGAAACGTTATTAATCTCCAATTCCTATGGTTTTAATCTTATTTCCACATCTCATAATGTTATTAACCTTATCATGCACGTTAAATAAGGTTACGACACTCCGTGGTGTCACAACGCTTCAAAAGGCCCAAAAACGCGAGTAAACCTCAAGCCGTAAGATTTTCTTCTCTAATTTCGCAATTTGTAATGTCACACCAAAACGTAGTGTCACACTAGGATTGTTAATTAATAGTGGGTAGCTAAATACTTTGCCGACATGGGTTAGTTAGACCGTCAGTAGCTGCTTAGTCTTGCAACGTACCTTTGACATCATTTTGGAAATACAAAAGCTCAATATTGACTAATGGAATATGCAATGTATTTTGGAACGGTGTGACGTGTTGCCGGCACGATGAAGTTGATATGTGGAGGTCTTCGTACTTATTCAAGGATGTTGAGTTGTTGGCATTGTGTTGCGCAATAATCAACTGGGGTGATAAAATGATTTAGACTGGGGCAAGTGGCAAGAATTATGGTGGGCCAGTTTGGTGGTTGGGAATGTTTGAAACATGATATATGTATGAGTGATGGTGAGATGGATTTCTTTGAGAGTATTGATGTAAGTCTTGCCCTGGTCACTCTAAGGACTTAACCTTGCAAACCTTTGAACTGAGTCAATCATACAACCACATGTCTGTAATGGGACAGACCTAGTTGAGTAAGTTACTAAATACTTGCATGTGGTACCTCGGGGTGTCAACTACATCTTTTGTGTAGCTTGAAGGGGGAGCGTACTAGGGCTGTGGCATGGTACCCATCCAACGGTATGTCGGTCCCATACTTCGCCTCTATTAAGGGAAGGGATGGTGTATGGCAAAAACCGGAGAGGTTCACTCATTCGCATACTCTTGTATGGCGATTCACGGCTGACGTGGTGAGTGGATTGTATCTTGTGGGTAAAGTGTATAACCTCTACAGAGTGTAAAATCTATTCGAATAGCCGTGTCCGCGATACTGGACAATGCTCGGGGATTACAGTTAAGGGTTAGCTTTTCTCAAAATTGAACTTGGGCTTGGAGGCAGTTTGCTGTGGAAAAGAGATAACTGGTTAAGGTTGTGGTATGGTTTACTTGTGAAATTACTGTGGAATCTATTACTGTTATTACTTGTTTTACTGCTTTACAATCTATTATATTTATTTGTGATTCTTGCTTTTCTGCAAAATAACCATTTAGCCTGTCATTTGGAGTAAGCCATGCATATAGTTATTAGACTTGCATTCTGTGCATGACTTGCTGAGTGTTTTATGTACTCACCCCTTGCAAACAAACAATCACCAGTGAGCAGAAGTCTACATCGTCGAAGAAGAAGTTCCGTGAGAAGGCGATTATCTAGGAGTCGAACCCTGTCAGTTGCCTGTGGCGTATTGATGGGATTCACCGGTGTTCTTCGTTCCGCTACTGCTTATTTGGAGTTGAAGCCGTCAAGGTTTCGCAAATGTAAGGTTGACCATAAGGTCGTTCAATAGTTTATATTTTATAATTGAGTTATTTTTACTTTTCCGCTGTGTATGATTGTGATATTCATCTATGTTGAGACTGTGTGCACTAGCGTGATCCTGGACTAGTGCTGAATACACAGAGAGTCTGGATTTGCAAATTCGGGTCCCGACATTACATATCCCCATTTTGATTCTGTCCTTCCCTTTGTTGAACGCTTCGATCGCCATCCACGGTTGCTAGGAACTTCGCGAGTTGCCCAAGCGTAGGTCGATGTTGCTGTCGTTGCCTTCCTCCCCGACGGCTCCGCGTGACGTCACCAGTCACGGGATTGCCGGGAACTAGTCTGGTGCGGAAGTCGGCGAGCCTGAGGCCCCAGTCCTGACCGCTCTACGAACGATCGCCAGGCGGGTATCCCCGTGGGATACCCTCCATTAGGAGCAGAGATTACGTTAGAGAGTTTCACTTTTAGCGAAACGACTTTAGCAAGTGATGCCCCGGAGTTTTGCGCTTTGTCCGTTGTGATGAACGAGGCGCAAAACTAAGCAGGATGCTCGGGTGCTAAGGGTTCCGTTGGGCTTGCGTGGGAGAGGAGTGTTCCCGACTCAACCATAAATCCCCCCTTGGGCACTTCCTTCTTCCGCGAGGCACTACTTAGCAACCGTAGCCGCTGGGGCGTAGGCCGTAGTGCTTGGGTCGAGAGGGTTACCGCCGGGGAGGAACTGATGGTCGATCGTGTCACCGACCCGCGCAAGTGTGCGAACCGACTGCCAATCTTGTGTTCGCGCGGGATAGGGATGTCCCCGACCGACCTTGAATCGTTCTGCAGGGGCAATTACTTATTTCGCTGGGAGAAGCGCCGGATGTAGTCCTGGACGGTCTCCCCTGGCTGCTGCTTGTAGCTCTTCAGGTCCCAGGAGTTGCCGAGGCGTTTGTACGTGCCCTGGAAGTAACCGACGAAGAGGTTCGTCAGGTCCGCCTAACTCCTGACGGTGTCCGCGGGCAAATACTCGAGCCAGGCTCGAGCAGAGTCCGCGAGGTAGATGGGGAGGTATTGGATGATGAAGAGATCATCAACCGCTCCTCGCCTCAAGAAGTAGCCAAGAGTCTTCACCCAAACACCGGGTTTGTCGCCTCTGTGTATTTGGCTATGTTGACCGGGGCCCGTGTAACACCCCAAAATTTTGCTTTTATTGAATTCATGTGTGATCTGGCACTTTGGTGAATTTTTGGAATTTTCTGGAATTTATTTGGATTTATTTGGAATTTATTTGAATTTATTCCATTTTGAAATAATTAAAGAATTTAATTTTGCAAATAAAATTTTGTTGGAAATATTTTATTTGAGTCCAAAATGATCCAAAATATTTTCCAGAATTTTTCCGAATTTTTCGAGTCTTTTGCTATTTTTAATGAATTAAATGAATTATCGGAAATTATTTTAAATATTAAATCGCTGGAAATTCAACTCGGTCGAGTATCGTTCATCCGATCGAAGTCGAACCCGAGTCGGACTCGAGTCCGACCGAGCCGCTTGACTCGATCAAACCACTCAAAACCCTAATCAATCCCAACCGTTGGATCAAGATCCAACGGCCGAGATCCGCCTGCACGGCTCGAGCCAGTATCCGCCGGATCCGATCGCGCTTCGCGGCGATCGTGGGCCGCTGATCGTGCCACGTGGACGGCCGAGCGCCATCGTCTCCGCCGAGTCCGAGCCGGATTCCCGCCGCCGCCGCGCCGCCGTGTAGAACTAGGTTTCCGCTCGCACGAACGCCGAGGCTATTTAAAGCGTGAGACGCCCCCGAGGTTGCCCTCATCGTTGCGCACCCGTTCTCGAGCCATCTCGCCGAGCCGCCGCCGTTTGCCCGCACGTGCTCGCCGGAGTTGGAGCCTCAGGCGCAGCGGTTGAACGCCGATTCCGCCGCCCGTCCGTCGTCTTCCGCCGAAGGAGCCCAGATCCGGAACCACCGTGGCGAGCGCAACCGGCGAAGGATTCATCTCACGAGCGACCCGAACGCCGTCGGGCTCGCTGCCGTCGTTCGTCTCGGTGCCCAAGCCTCGCCGCGCCATCGCCGGACTTCGCGAGCTCGGTGAACCGCCGATCCAGATCGGACGGTTGAGGTGAGTTCACGTGTCCCCAACCCGATTGGATCTGGACCGTTGGATTAAGATCCAACGGTTCACAATTGCCACGTGCCGTAGTAGTGTTATTATAGGATTAGATCTGGACCGTCCGATCTAGATCGAACGGCCCACGATCAACGAGTAGTTTCAACGTGTTAAACCCTGGATCTAATCCGCGCCGTTGATTTTCAAACCAACGGCCGTGATTGCGCCACGTGTCGGGAAGTTGGACCGACGCGGTCAGCGTCGTCCGCGCGCGTGCGTGGCCACTGACACGCGGGGCCCGCGTGTCAGCGACTGCACCGTGACGTCACCCATGACGTCATCGGTGGACCCACTCGCCGACCGTGGTCGAGCCCGGCCGACGCCGGGCCGATGACGCTACCCGAGTGGACCCACATGTCGGGCCTCACGTGAGCCGTGGACCGGGTCCACGGTAGACCCGAGCCGAGCGTGGACCAAGTCCATGGACCGGCTGACGTCAGCAGGCCAATCAGAGGCTGCCACGTGTCCATGCTGACGCAATAATTAATTTCCGAAAAAGAAAATGATTTATTAATTCAAATAATGATTTCAGATTTTGTTCCAAAAATTTCAAACTCTTATAACTTTAGCGTTTCAACTCCGATTTGAGTGGTTCAAATTTCTAAATTTGTATAAAATTCAGATCTACTCAAATATGAATTTTATTTAATTTTTGGACTAAAGTTTTTCTCTGTAATATTATTTAATTGATTATTTAAACTTTAAATAATCATAACTTTTGGCGCCTTAACTCCAAATTTGATTTATTCCAGTTTCTAAAAATCCAGAAAATTATGTTCTCTCTGTTTATGGATTTTATTTGGAGTTTTGGGATGTTTTTGCCTATTGTTTATTTGTGTATTGCTATTTGCACGCTTTACGAGTAGACGTTGAAGTGCCGGAAGGATTCGAAGGAGAAGTGTTGACTCAGGATCCAACTCAAGGCCAAGAACAAGTACTCTTTGAAGGCAAGTTGTGCTTTGACCATGTTGATCCTATTTCGAAATCTATTTTGATTTAAACTATTGCATGCTAGTTCAATTAGAAAAATACTTTGTTTAAACATGGGGGTTAGATAAGTACCAATTTGCTGTATGACACCTTGATTATTTAAGTATGTGCCATGACCCTTGTCACCCTAGTTGTGGATTACTAGTTGGACATTATTAGATTGCCAACATGGGTTTTAGACCGTTGTAGTATACTGCTTAGACCTGCTACGTGCTCATGACATGGTTTTGGACAATCAAATGTTAATATTGACTTAATGATATATTGAACCTGTTTTGGAAAAGTATCATGTGATGTTGATGGCACGTGGTGCATGGTAACCAACTCGGGGTTTGATAAACGATTTTCGGCCGGGCATGTGGCAAGAGTAATCGTGTGGGCGATTGTGGCGTTGGGAATGTTGATTTGGTTTTTCGGGTAGTCTTGCCCTGGTCACTCTAAGGACTTAACCTTGCAAGCCTTTGAACTGGGTCATACTTGCAACCACATGGCTGGAATGGGACGTCCCTAGTTGACTAAGTCGCTAAGGACTCACTTGTGGAGCCTCAGGGTGTCAGTTACACCGTTAGGGTGATTGTACGGGGAGCGATCGTGGTCGTGGGCCGATACCCATCTAACGGTGTGTTGGTCCCATACTTCGCCTTGGCTAAGGGAAGGGATGGTGTAGAACACGAACCGGAGAGGACCACCTGTGTTGTTTGAGGCTTCCAAAGGCTTTGTTACGGAACTCGCCTTTGTGGTGTTTGATTGTATCTTGTGGGTAAAGTGCATAACCTCTGCAGAGTTTAGAATCTATTCGAATAGCCGTGTCCGCGGTATTGGACATCGCCGGGAATTACAATCAAGGGTTAGATTTTCTCGTAAATAACTTGGATTTGAAAGGTTAATTTGGACTAATAATGAAGTTGATGGAAATGTGGATTAGGATGGGAAAGATGTTTACCAAACTTCTTGAAAAGTTATTTATGTTTTACTTATTTCTACCGCTTTGAATCTACTTATATTACTTGTCTAAAGCTTTTCTGCAAATATACCTTGAGTTATTCCTTTGTACCAAGCCATGCATATAGTATATTAGCTTGCATTACGTGCATGACTTGTTGAGTACCAAGTACTCACCCTTGCCTCAATACAACACCGCTTGAAGAGGAGACTACACCACTTTGGAGGAGGAACTCCAAGAGGATCCATCTACTTAGGGAAGCGAGCCCGATCGGTTGCCTGTGGTATACTGGATGGCGCCACGATGTTACCTTATTTGATTTTCCGCTGCTATTATTTCTCTTTTTAAATAAGTATCGTCCTGCGAGGCGTACATTTGTGACTTGACCATAAGGTTGAGTAACCAGTTTGGTTATTTAAATAAAGTACTTTGATAGTATCGATTGGTATGATTGTGATATTTACCGATGTTAAGACTGTGTGCACTAGCGCGTTCCTGGACTAGTGCTGAGTACACAGAGGGTCCGGATTTGCAAATTCGGGGTCCCAACAGCCCGGAACCTGGCCGGGAAGTCGGCGTTGGGGATGGCGCGAGCGAAAGCCCGCGGTCCCGGGCCATCGGGGCTTGGACCGCGGTTGTCGCGCCGTCCGCTATCCGCAACCTGCGACTGTGCTGCCGCGCCGGTAGCTCTTCTTCGCGCCTCGAGAGTGGCGCGGAGATCATGGTTGTCCCCCAGGCGATGGCGCACCGGAGTGCGCGATGTCTGGGGCCGCTCGAGCTGTGGCGCCGTCTTCGCCGGGCTCTGCTGACCCCGCGAGGACGGGCGACCCGGGCGGCTCGAGGTCGCGCCCGAGTAGTGGGAGCCGGAGCCCTGCGCGTGCTGCACGGCAGCACGCTCCATCAGCCCCCGGAGGTTTTGGTACGTGACCTTGGCCTCCGGGTCTGTTGGCTCAGGGAGCCCACGGAGCAGCATCGCAGCTGCGGCGACGTTTTGGCTCGCATGGGGGAAGAACGGGAGACCGTCCGACCCCTTGGTGAGCTGGTGATGTACCTGGCGCGTGCGCGCGCCGGATACGAGTGGTGGATCGAACCGACGCTGCTCCAGGTCGGCCTGGAGTTTGTCGAGCTCGGCCTTGCGGGCCACAAGCTCCTCGCGCTGCCTCAAGCTCCAGGTCGGCTTGGAGGCGCGTGGGGCTTTCACGCCGGTCCTCATCGTCCTGCGCTTTGGTGCACGGGAGGAGAGTTCTGGGACTCGTGGGGGTGCTTTGTATCGGAGCTGGAGCCGTGGCTGGAGGAGTCCCCCAGCAAGTCGTGGAGGGAGGCTGGCACGTAGCCAGTCATTGCCACGAGCTGGGAACCCGTGGGGAGCGGGGCCGCCGCCCACTGTTGCACACGCATGGTGCCGCCAGAGGCGATGCCACCGTGGAGTAGCTCCGTTGTCGAAGCCCGTGCGGAAGCCTTGAGACGAAGGTTGCCGAGGATGTCGGCAACTGCGTCCAGGCTCGTTGAGGAGGCCTGGTCACGGACAGCGGCGGGGATGAGCACGAGCTCTCCCGTCGTAGTGGCGACGAAGTCAAGGGCACCAAAGACGATCCAGCCCCTCGACGCTGGTGCGCCGTCGCGTGAGAAGGAAGCCATTGGGGAAGTGGATGGGAATTTGGAGACGATGGTGATGATGACACGCGAGAAAGGCCCCTACCTGGCGCGCCAACTATCGGTGTTTCGACCACCGGCAATACGATTTTTCGGTCTAGGGGGTTCACGCGCTCCCTCTCCTCGAATGGCCTGACTCAAGGAGTCCAAGATGTATACTGGTTCGGGTTGAACGTCCCTACTCCAGTTTGTGAGATGAGTGTATTTTGTACTTTTGGGGGGTTACAATGGTGACTTCCTTTGGGAGGAAGAAGAACCAAACGACCTACCGCTTTTCGCGTGTGGGTGTTTTTCTTGTGTTGACCGACCGATCGATCTATCTCTCTCTCTCTCTCTATATCCCTCTCCCTGGGGTCCTACCTTTCCTTATATAGGCGGAAGCGACAGATTACATGGGAGTTTGGAAGGGAAAAAAAAGAAAAGGGGTGTCCGATGTCTCGGAATCTGGTCTTCGGTCTTGTCGTCCGACCGGCCTCCGTCCACACCCACGCCGAGTCGGTAGTCTTGCAGCGGGGGGTTCTCAGCCGGGTTGGAGAAGTGACGCACTGCTCCGTACGATTGTCAGGCGCCGGCATTAATGGTATTTGACCTCAGCGTGGCTTCGAGAGGGGGCGTTCCCCTCTGTTGTGTGTCAGGATGACGGGACCAGAGCTTGACTTCTTAGGCGGCCTCCCTAACACCTTGGGAAGGAGCCACCTACCCTGGTGCGGACGTCTTGGGACGTCACGCCGGTAGGGCAGGTGTCCAAATGCTTCAATGGAGTTGCCAGACGCTCCGACCCAGGGGTCGAGCGAAGTCGGGCGGCCCGACCCTGGGGCCTGAGTGCCTCAGATTTGTGCTTGGCCGGGGACAAGATCCCTTCGTGGCCCACGGGCCCTTGGTCAGAACTGGGCCTCAAAGGCAGCCCGTTCACTGTCCCGGGCTCCTGGACAAACTGAACGAGTTTGTAGGATCGAAGTATACGAATATAGCAATCAGAGGGGGGTGAATGAATGTGCGGAAGCTAAAACCAAATTCTTGATCTACTAAAAGTTCACCCCAAAACAGAATCAAATAATTGCCTCGTATTCGACAAAAATAGAATGATAGAGGTTTGGTAAAAGGCGAATTTATGGAGATCCAACCGTTAGATCGATCTGAAATTTGTACACAAGAAAATAGATTCCAATACGCATCGAACCCAAAAAGAATCAGCTCGATCGGACTTATGGATCAAAAGTTATGAACTTCGCAAGCTTGCTGTTCCAGAACTTGACGAAAACTAATCTAATCAAAACTTCAAGATTAAACAAGATCTTCAAAAGATTAATCAACTAGACTTTGAGGAACTCTAAATCAATACCCTAGAAAGGTTTTTGATGGATCAAATCAAGATGAAACTCAAGAATCAAAAACCAATCTAGAATTAGAGCAAGCATGCAAACAAGAACCAAAACAGAAAACACTGTAGCAACGTGGTTACTGTAGCACGCAAGAATCTTGGAAGAATTGATCTTTATTTCTTTTGTCTAAAATACTCTCATCAAAAGAGTACAAACCCTAAAACTGAGCTTGAGGCTCTCAATGCGCTCAGCTCCAATTGATGCAATGCCCTTCAACAGGAGACACCCCTCCTATTTAAAGGAGCAAAACACAAGGAGTTCTGAATACAATTCCTAATCTAGAAGGAGTATGTATTCAACACAACTCCTCTTGGCCCAACCTGGCCGAGTACAACTCTTGCACGCGTATGGCAACCCTACCATACTCACGTGACTAACACTTTGCACGCGTATGGCCACCTGCCATACTCACGTGACTAACACTTTGCACGCGAATGACCTCCTGCCATTCTCACGTGACTAACCATTCTTCATGTGCACCATTCTCTTAGCCCGAATGTCCCGCATGACATCCTTGACCACCAAGACCTCAATTCCTCCCTGAACCTAGTCCCGAACCTCAGTTCCTCCATGAACCTAGTTCCGGTCCCGTCATCGACCACATTCGCCCTCGAGCAATACCTGCACATGAACAAACCACAAAACGATTTCGAGCACAAGTCCGCGACTTGACTCAACATTAGTCCATGCAAATACTCACACGAGCATTGCATAAATTCCATTTCAAACAAGCATCATGAAATTCTCACAAATTTCATAATCTCAAATTCAAATCTAAAAAATCAATTCCAATTCTTGCAAAACATCTAAACCGAGCAAAACACGTTCACAACGGACCAAAATTAAAAACCCTAGAAAAAGTCCATTCACGATGGACCAACAAAATCAGTCCGTTGTACACGTGAAAGTCTCTGTTCCAAGAAGAAATCATTTCGGCGAAAACACGTTCACGATGGACTAAAAGAAATCAGTCCGTCGTACATGCGAAATCAATCCTCAAAAAGGCCGTTCACGACTGACCAAAGAAATTGGTCTGACGTAAATGCAAAACTTACTGGTTTCTTGGAAAATTGAGTTCGGCTCATGAGATAAAAATCACGTCCACGCATGCACTCCAAAACTTGGTCCGACGCACATGGGAAAATTTATCGGTTTCTTGGAAAATTGAGTTCAACTCATGAGCTCAAAGACGCCCAGCCATGCACTCCAAAAACTTGGTCCGACGTACATGGGAAAATGAGGTTGCCAAAAACATGTTTACTGATGCATCAACAAAATTGGTCCGTCAGACATACTAAAAACGATCCGGGCGCAGATGGGGAACTTATCGCTTCTTGAGAGCTTGGTCCAAAGTAAAGCCGAAACTTATCGCTTTCTTGTCAAATTGTCAAAACACATGAACAAACACATTTTGCAAATTCAATTCTAAGCCAATTTTTCAGCACATGATTTCACAATCTCCCCCTTGATGAAAACATTGGCAACACCACTTAGAATTGAACATTTGGCATTCACTTTACAAAAGATTTTGAAATCCAAAGGATCAAGGACCAAAAAGAGAAAACACAGAATTCCCCCTTTGACCAAAATGCAAAACAAAATCTCCCCCTGAGAAGGAAAATGTATGTGAATGTGCAATGTGCCCAAAAATTCCAAAAATCTCCAAACTTCTCCCAAAATTCCAGAAACAAATCCCCATTTTTCTTCTCCCCCTTTTTCTTAAACTTTTCAACGATTCCCAAATTTCTCCCCCTTTGACAATGGATTCATCAAGAGTACAAAAGAGAGAACAGGTTCAAAATTTTTCCTGTAGCAAAGATTTCACAAGGAGAAACAAGGGAGTGCCAAGATAGGAAAAGATGAGCTCATTCAATCATATAACCTTATATATCACATAAAATGCAAAATACATGATCTTGATGTGATTTTTACAAGTTAGGGAATGACATGCATCTCAACCTCAATTCAGTCAACTATAGCCAAGTACTAAGCAAGACCTTTAGTAGAAAAGCAAAGGCTCAAATTCGAAGCAGCTAACAACTCTGGGCGAGCAAGTAGTTTGAACTCCAATCTAGTAAACCAATTTAATCTTTAAAATAGTAAACTGCATGTGGCATGCTTGAAGCATACTTCTTTTATTTCCTTGAAGTGGCATGCTTGAAGCATACATCTTTTCTTTGAGGGAATGGCATGCTTGGAGCATACATCTTATCTTTTTAGGGAAAGCATTCCTGAAGCTCATAACTTGAGGCTTTTGCTTTTAACAACCCTTTTTATTGATTCCCTTTTCTTTTCATTTTTCTTTGATTATAAACATGAAAAAGTGATAAAAAGGTCTTATGAAAGAGTAAAGCTAAAACATACTTGCTTCATAGCCCAAATTTGTCAAGAAGATTCAATATCAAGCCTAGGAAGAGTAAGATATCACAGAGTATTTAGCTATAGGCAATCAGTCCAGGGAATTCCGTAATGTCATTTTTATTTCAAGTGAGACAATTAGATTATCATATATTAGCTCAATTACATAACATATAAAGAAATATGATAAAGTGAGCTCATCAAGTGAAAGAACTTGGCAAAGAAACTCCCCCTCAAAACAAACCCATTGGATGAACAATCCCAAGTTCTCCCCGAATGAAAGCAAAACGAGAAGAAGACAAAGGTTTTGTACAAATGTCTGCCAATTGATGTTCAGTATCCACATGATGAAGCACAATGTTGCCTTTTTCAACATGATCTCTAAGAAAGTGAAATCCAATATCAATATGCTCAAGAAAGGGGATTACTCAAGAGGTGGCACGAACCAAATCAATTCAACATCCTCCAAAGTCAACATCAGAATAAGCTCTTAAACTAATGCATAAGGAAGCAGAAAGCCAAATGCCAAAATCTTGAGTACCATGGAGATACCTGAAAGTTCACTTGAACGCTTGTCGATGTGAAGCACGTGGGAAGCTTGAAAACAAGCACACACAAGCACGTGGGAAGAGTCTCTCATGTAAACCTCCAATTATCTCATCCTCAACAAAGATCATCATCATCTTTTATGAACAAAGACACTCTCCCCACGAACATATGCACCTGTACTTGCATCATTTGGACTAGTGCCTTTAAGTAAAACAAAAGTGGAAGGAGTATCTCCAAAGGCAACACTTTAGCATGAGATGCACGAGTGAAGAAGAACCAAAACTTATCAATGAACATATGAAGTGAGCATCCGAAATTCACTAGCCACATGTTCTCCTTCCTCGTGAGAAGCCTACATAGAAGCAGAAATTGTCGAGGTCTCAGATCTTGGGGTTAGAAATAAGATGTTTAGGAATCCAAAGATCGAGACACACGACGCACAACAGTAGGCACAACACGAGCATTCTTATGCACAAAGATAGATTTGTCTTTTCCCGTGTTCTTACCAACAAAAGGTGTTTGCATCACCCTAGGCACATAATGAGAAACAAAGCGTGCCTGTCTGAAATTAGAGCTAGCCTTAGTCATTTCTTTCTTTTCTTGTTTGGCTAGTCTAAAGCAAAAATCTACTAGATGTCCATCTCTACCACAATGAGTGCAAGTGTACTTAACATGAGGTTTTGCTTTAACAGCAGAAGCACATTTTGCATTCATCATAGTAGAAGAAAGAAAACCAGCAGATTTAAAAGCAATTTTTTTACGTTCATTGAGAATCTCAATTTTGCCATTGCGAGGAGCATGAACAACAGTGCAAGGTTTAGTTTCAAATGACGTATGAAGATCAAAACCTAAACCTTTCTTGTTTGAGCTAACCTTAGATTGATCCAAAATCATGTTTAATCTTTTCTTGCCATTAGTGAATCGTTCCAAAGAACTTTGCAAGTAATCAACTTTCTTAGCAAGAGTTAAACAATTATTGCAAAGATTATCAACCTTCTCTTTCTGTTTACGACAAGTAGAGTGTGACACCACGGAGTGTCGTAATCTTTTACAATGTGAATGTTGAGGACAAAAACTTTATGGAATGTGGAATTTAGGTTAAAACCTTTCGGCTTGAGATTTACTCGCGTTTTTGGGCCGTTTGAAGTGTTATGTCGCCACGGAGTGTTGTATCCTTAATTATTGAGCATGATAAGGTTAAATACAGTATGAGATGTGGAAATAAGATTAAAACCATAGGAATTGGAGGTTAATAGCTTTTTCGGGCCATTTTGGGCCTTCCCGGGGGAGTTTTGGGCCTTGGTGGGCTTTGGTGGGATGGATTAGGTCTCCGTAACGGACTAGGATTGTGTTGAGGGCTGGTAAAAGGGGCTTCCCCCAGCCCCCTTGCGCCCCATGCAGCATTGGTGCGCCCCTCTCCCTCCCCCTCCTAAGCCCGAGCCGCCACCCCCTCTCCCTCTCCCTCTTGTGCGCCTCCACCTCCCCCTTTGCCCCATTGCCCCTCCACCTCTCCACCTCTCCACCTCTCCTCCATCCCCTTGCTGCCCTAGGGTGGTCTCCCCACCCCTGCAACCTCGTGGATCCACCCGAGGAGCGAGGAGCGTGGAGCGAGGAGCGAGGAGATCGTGTAGAGTTCTCGTGCGTCCAACGAAGGTATGATCATGGGGATCCTCGGGGATGTGCTAGGTACTGTGATTAGAGAGTTTATCACGTTTTTAGATCAAGGGAGGTGCTGCCTTGGGGTAGATTTGATGGAAACTAGAGGTGTATCCACGTTTCTGGTTCGGGCAGATTGGGGACCCGAGCTAGGGCAGGCGTTATCGCCAATTTAGAGTTGGAATCTGGTCATACGTACTTCTAGGAAGTTGTAGATAATTTCATTATCTTTCCGTGCATATAAAGAAATTGAAATTCCGCCCAGCCGTTTGGAAGTTATGGCTGTTTTACCGAGCGCTGTCAAATCTGTGACGAGATTGAGACAGTTCGTGTTCAACGTTAGATTAAACAACATTAGAGTCCGAATCAGTCTTTCCCTATAACTAGAAAAAGTTAGGAAATTTCCTAAGCTTCGCGACGGTGTACTCGTTTATTCGATTTGGAGTCCCAGAACTCAAGTTATGGCCTTTGCAAGGCTGCTGTCCCGCCGGGACAGAACCTCTGTTTTAGGTTTTGCGAGTAGTGGGCAATGTCGGGTGAGATGGGGATTTGTGTGCTGTTTTGTGGGCATTATTGAGAGTATGTGATGCCGTTGTGCAGGTGGTGTGACCCCGGGGGTGCCCTCTACTTCCCACAATTCCGTCGCCCACGGTTGAGGCAAGTGTGTTGTAATGAATAGCGGAATTGTAGGTTGCTTGTGGAGATTAGATGAAAGATTGAATACTTGCTATGATCACTTGCCATGCTTGCTGTTTTCCAATGATATATTGAGTATGACTATCATGATTCGATGCCATGTGTTAATATTTGTCATGATGAGGTGCCATATGTTTATGTACATGTGAAAAATGATAATTGGCATAGTTGCATGCATGACATGAGATAGGGCGAGGGCGGTGAGAAAGTCATAACTAGTCCGGCAAGGTCAGTGAGAAAGTTATGACTAGTCCGGAACGCCATTGAGTAAGACCTACATCGTGATTCCATTCACGTGGTGAATGGAAGCGAGGAGTAGGCACCCTCCATCTTCGGGATGGAAGGGGGGAGAGGGTGCACACCGACAAGTGTGTACTCAACCATACCGGTATGAGTTTCCAAGGAGATATGAGCATAACATTGCATTGCATTGCATTGCAATACATATTTAATGATGATGATGTTGTTGTGCTCAAGTATGAGATGTTATATGTGATGCAAGGTATTATTGTCTTGTAAATGATCTTGTTGTCCATTACAATATGCTTGCTGAGTTTTCGAACTCGCGCTTGTGTCTTATGTTGTTTTTAGGTACTTTGAGATCGGCATGCGGGAAAAAGGGGTCTAGCTACACTTCTACACGTAGCTCCACCATCATAGTCCATAATTAATCACTTGGAGACATGATATTAAGAGTTGTGCCATAAACTTAATGTAGGGTTTAATTTAGCATGCTTGTGATTCCTTATTTGCTTGGTTATAGCTTATGAAGTGGTTGAGCATGCTTTTATTGGCGTAATTTGATGATATATCCATTTATGTTGATGTTTTATATGTCGTGTGCTATGACATATCTTGCCATGATATTGATATTGTGTTAATTCATGTTAAAACAAAGGAGATGCTACCGAAATCTCGGTTTTTAGCATGTGCGCCTTTGCTGGAATTTATGTTTAATTGTGGTATTTAGATGTTGTTTAGCTTATGTTTGGTAGCATTCAGGCATATTAAATGCCGGGGTGTTACAGTTGGTATCAGAGCGGGCTTCAGGTCCGTGGAATGTGAATGTAGTAAATTACTCTAGAGTAAACTAAAATATTGACTTGGAAAAGTAGAAACATGGCATAGGTCTACTTGTTAAAATTTGGCCTTAGGGCAATAACCTTAAAATCTGAAATAGTTTGGTTAACTAATTTAAAACTTGACACACTCTGATGCATGAGGGAAGGGTATGGGTATCGTTGTTTACGCTTAAATGTTGTATTTAAGCCTTGTTGCTAAATGCTATATTTGATATAGTATGTTGCTATGTCTAAGAGATAACTGATTGAATTTCTCTTGTGGTTGTGATAAAGTGGGGTTGTGGTGCCGAAGGGTTTCGGTCACCTCTCTTTCGCTCATAGTAAGGGTGAGGTTTGACGGTGTGGCCGGTTAACGCCACTACCGAAGAACTATTGACCTCGTAGGAGAAGAGTGCTTATCCTTTCATGCCGTTGATCGGGTAGTTGATCGGAGTCAAATAGAAGAGTTAATGGTGGTTTCCTTCGTATGTTCTTTATCGCTCGTGGTCGGTTTTGGTTGGTTTTCTTGGTTTTAATTGATTGAAACCAAAAGAAAAGTGTTTGGTATTGGATTTTCGCGGATCGTTAAGTATGCGGTGTGGTTTTGTCTTCCTTTGTTGAAGACGAAGAAGAGGAGTCTCATCAAGGCGCTTCTTTTGGGCGCCTTTCCGCTTTTGATGCCATTGATTGCATTATGGGGAAGAAGCATTCAATTTATCCCTGTGTTTGTCTTTCTCTCGAGGTTAAAGGAGTTATTATGAGTTGTGTCGGACACTGTCAGGGCTGAAGTTCTGTGGTTTTGTAGTAGTACGTGGTGTTTGATTTCGTTATTTTACTGGTTTAAGAAATCATCTTTGAATAACCCTTCTTGTTTCGTGAAAGATTGGGGTTTGGTGCTAAGGTTTTATTTGCAAATGTTTATTTGATCGGTTGGTTCCCTCCTGTGGGAGTCTTTGAGATTGAAAAGTGTTTTGGAGAATTCCTTTGCATGACCAAGTTTGGGTTTGTCTCATTGCAATTTTGGGAGTCAAGTTCCTTATGAATTTGGGGTGAGTTTTAAAACTAAAATGTTGCAAACAAAGAAAGTAGTCTTTTGACTGAAATCGTTTGTCCCTAGTAAGAATTGATGTTTAAGCATGTTATGTAGTAGGTAACAATGTGGTTTATGGATTGATGTGTTGCTAAGATAAAGTTTGAGTTGAATCAATTCAATGTGATTAATATCTCTAGCTTGTGAATAAATAGACAACTAGTGTTGTAGTTTACTCTTAGCGAGATTGATTGAATGCGTTAATGTACATGCTTGGAATCTGTTGCTTTGTCATAAAAGTACTTATGACCCCCGATCATGTTTAAAAGTTTTAAACCCGGATGCATAGTTAACACATTAAGATGATGTAGATCGTTGTTACCAAGTTAAAGAAACTTTGCTGGTTGTTTAAAGATGTTCTAATTTAATGGAGTAGTAGAGGAATTTAATTGTGTTGCCTAGTGACTTTAATTTGGAAGTTGATTAGATTTGCTATTTACGTTGTTGCAAACTACTAGTATATTTGGGAAGTATGCAGTTGTGTCCCTTCAATGCTAGTTTGATATCAATTGAGAAAACATAAGACTATTTGTTAATGAGGTTGTTAAGAACATTGTGCTAATCTAGTTTATTAAATCCAATTTAATAGTTGGAGTATGTTGTGTGGTGGAAGTTTTGTTATAACCAATGTATAGGGTAGCTACAAGCAATGTTGTTGATTAATGATTATGCAAATAATTGATATTGATGCTTTGGTAGTGTGGTTAACTGTTGGAATCTATTGATCCAATAGAAGAAAAAGGTGTAAAATTGGGGTATTTTGTCAAGTACATGTTGTGATGGGATGAACAATGGATAATAATCATGATGCAAGATTTTAATCTTAAATGATTGCATATCTTAGAATCCTATTTGCGAAATTTTATCTTGCAGAGATATTACTTAATTGTTGAAATCATTTTATAGATTGAACAAGTTTCATTTGTCAAAATTTTGATATAAGGTTGGTATATAACTGATACGTTGATCCTGCTTAAGAATATGTGAAGTCGCTTGTTAACTGAATAAGTCTCGATTGTCGAGACGTTTAAATATAGGTGGTATGAAAGTTATTGATTGGTCACGCTGAAAGTTTTGTTGGAGCACTTGTTTCAAATATAGAATATGATGTTATTTGGTATGTTGGTCAGTGGGGATCTTGTTGACAGCCTTCGTGGGATGTCTTTTCGTACGCATCATAAATTTTATTTATTTGGGAAGATAATGAGAGAAAGAATTTGTTTTAAAGCTCTTGTTGCAACCTGAGAGGTTTCTCGATGAGTAGAAAGGTATAATTTGAATGTTTAAAAAGGATAAGAATAGGGTTTCATGTTGAGCTTATGTTTAAAACCTTCTGGATTGGTTTGGTTGGTTGCCATCTTGGTTGAATGCTTTCGGTTGAGGTGCTTCTTATGTTGAGTTTCAGAGTTTCCCCAAAACTCGTAGTGTTTGGTGTCGACCTTTGGTTTGGGCGAATTTGTTTAGTTCGTGTTGTCAGACCTAATCTTCACGGTTCAAACCTGAAGAAAGGAGCTTTGGGTAAAGCTCGCCTCCGCAAGACTTCCACTCCCAGGTCGCTTCTCTAAATAAAACCACTGGAATTTACACTGATCGAGACTCGATGACAGGACACCTAGGTTCGATGACCAACGGCTCTAATGCTAACTCGCAATCAAAATTTGCGAGAACTTTACTAAACATTGAAACACAAAGCACTCAAACAAGGCCTCGGCTGACCCAAGCGGTAGGATAAAATCCCAAACAGACCACGAAATAATACGATCTCAAACTCCTCATTCCATGCATTCCTTGGCACTAAAGCGTCTGATCCCTTTAACCAAAGCCACTCTCCAGAAGTACATGGTACCAACTTCTAGATCCATCTTCCGCTCCCATGCACAAAAGTGAATCACGCCCCAACGTCTCAACTTTGGTTCGTCGTATTCGAGACAACACAAACCAAGTGAGACACAACACTCTAAGATTACTACCACCGAAAGGAGAAGCCTATTTTATGACCAGGGTTCTGAAAAACCCGCAAAATAAAAAACAACCGAACATTCCACTTCGGTTGGCACAACACGCTCAAGCCCGGTGACAAAAAGATCCAATACTCTTCGAAAACAGAAAACAAATTACTAGCAACCACCAAGCGGTCCACTAACAATTTGATCAGCCCCACCGAGGAACACATCGATGACACAATTCTCCAAGAAGGGTTGAATTGAGACATAGACAACCATCCTTTGCTCTAAACTTCTACACCATTTACAATCAACTACTAGCCACACCAGGTTTCTCTTACTAAGAAAGTCTTGCCCTCACATCCTTCCACTTAAAGGACCCGGACAAAGAGTACCATTATTGAGTAAGCTCAACCGTAAAACATGAACCCAATTGATCCACATACAACAACTCAAACCCCAAAGCGCTAAAAACCACTTTGGGAAGAATCCGGCAACATCCAAAGAGCACACATTTCATTTTTCTAAGTCAAATCGCAAAGAAACTTCAAACTTCCAACACCACAGCCAAAATACCACAAATTATTCATTCTTTCCTTTCATACTAGGAAGACATGGAAATCTCGATACATGACAAGAATGTACACTTTTCAAGAGCACTCCGGATTAGTCATATATCCATAAATGACTTTGTCACCGACCTGGCTCATCAACTCTTTTATCCTTTAACATATAAAAACGATGTCATGTTTACTTTTCACCATTCCTTCATCATATAACAACACTACCAAATAGTCATTCACATGACGACTTCTTCCTCGGTATCACATGAATAAATCTCGAATAACATCGAGAGTTGCGCTAATTCATATAAACTATGACGGCAGCATAGTTAACAGTAAGGCACCACATCATATCAGAACCCACCAACGATAGATAGCTAAACTTGCAAAACATCGCATTTTAACCAAAACCAACATTTTGGAAAAGAACATTGACTCCAAAGTCAAACATCTGCACAAACAACCGCCATAAATTTTCTCAAAGAGAAAGGGAAACTCATTTTCAAAAGAGAACACTTCACTAACAGCATAGCCGATGGAACATCCACAAAAACCACCTTTTGAAGCACTTGCAAACTCTACACAGATTTTTTCCAAATAACTCCAACTCTAGCAAAGAAAAGATTACAAATTAAACCTCGTGAGTTTTCCAACATAACCCTCTATGTCCATTTGTTTCCTTTAAAATTTATTCCAAAGATAATTCAGTGTGGACGCGAAGGAGCGCGATCCACTCAAAAACTTTTGGATGTAAACTCAAACTCACAACACGAACTAAACAAATTCGCCAAAACCAAAGGTCGACACCAAACACTACGAGTTTTGGGGAAACTCTGAAACTCAACATAAGGAACACCTCAATTGAAAGCATTCAACCGAGATGGCAAACAACCAAACCAGTCCAGAAGGTTTTAAACACAAGCGCATGAAACCCTATACTTATCCTTTTAAACATTCAATATTCACTTTTTACTCATCGAGAAACCCCTCAGGTTACAACAAGAGCTTCAAAACAAATTCTTTCTCTTATTATCTTCCCCAATACTTATAAATAAAGTTTATGATGCTTACGAAAAGACATCCAAGGAAGACTAAGTCAACAAGATCCCCACGAACCAACATATCATATAACATCATATTCTAGATTTGAAACAAGTGCTCCAACAAAACTTCCAGCGTGATCAACCAATATTTATACCACCTATATGTCAACGACTCGATAATCGAAACTTATTCAGTTAACAAACGACTTCAACATGTAAATATTATCTCTACAAGACAGAGTTCATAACTATGATTCTAAGACATACATTCATTAAGGATAAAATTCTACATCACGTTAATTATCCAAAGCTCACTCCATCGCAACATGTTAAAATTTTCCTCTATTTTAACCAGGGTTTTCCAACGAGTAATCTAAACAGTTACCACCACTACTTAGTCATCAATAACAACAAACGGCATAATCATCAACCAACAACATTACTTTTAGCTACCCTATACATAGGTGATAACAAAATTACCATCACACAACATACTCCAACTATTTAAAATAGATTGAATACTAGCATCAACACTGCCCTTAACAACATCATTAACAATAAGTCTTATGTCTTCTCAATTGATATCAATACTAGCATTGTAGAGACACAACTGCATACTTCCAAATATACTAGTAGTTTGCAACAACGTAAATAACAACTCTAATCAACTTCCAAATTAAAGTCACTAGTCACCACGATTAAATTTCTCTATTAATCCATTAGATTAGAACATCTTTAAACAACCAGCAAAGTTTCTTTAACAATAACAGCAGTCTACATCATCTTAATGTTTTAACTATGCATCAGGGTTTAAAACTTTAAACATTATCGGGGGTCATAAGCACTTTTATAACAAAGCAACAGATTCTAAGCATGTACATTAACACATTTAATCATTCTCGCTAAGAGTAAACTACAACACTAGTAGTCTATTTATTCTCAAGCTAGAGATAACAACCGCATTGAATTGTTTCAACTCACAAATTAACTTAACAATACGTCATCCCATAAACCACATTGGTACATTCTACATAACATGCTAAACAACAATTCTTACTAGGGACAAACGATTTCAGTCAAAAGACTACTTACTTTGTTTGCAACATTTTAGTTTTAAAACTCATCCCAAATTCATAAGGAAACTTGACTCTCAAAATTGCAATGAGACAAACCCAAACTTGGTCATGCAAAAGGAATTCTCCAAAACACTTTTAAATCTCAAGGACTCCCATAGAGGAAAATGGTTGAAAGACAATTTCCTCAAAAGGGAACCAAGCGCTCAATTAAACCTTTGCAAATAAAACCTTAACACCAAACTCCAAACTTTCACGTAAAAAGAAGGGTTCTTCAAAGATGATTTCTTAAACCAGCAAAATAACGAAATCAAACACCACTTACTCCTACAAAGCCACAGAACTTCAGCCCTGACAAACTGTGTCCGCATAGCTCCGCAATAACTCCTTTAACCTCGGAGAAAGACAAACACAGGAATAAATTGAATGCTTCTTCCCCATAAAGCAATCAACAAACTAGGCATCAAAACTGGAAAGGCAACCAAAAGAAGCGCAACACTAGTCTCTTCTTCTTCGTCTTCACCCAAGGAAGACAAAACCACAAACCGCCTGTGGATCAATCCGCGAAAATCCAAGACCAAACACTTTTCTTTTTATTTCAATCGACTAAAAACAAAGAAGACCAACCAAAACAGACCGTTAGAACGGTGAAAAAGCATCCGAAGGAAACCACCATCAACTCTTCTATTTGACTCCAGTCAACTACCCGATCTATGATAGAAAGGGTAAGCACTCTTCTCCTACAGGGGTTAATAGTTCTTCGGTGATGGCGCTAACCGGCCACACCGTCAAACCTCACCCTTACTATGAAATAAGAGAGGTGGCCGAAACCCTTCGGCACCAAAACCCCACTTTATCACAACAACAAGAACAATTCAATCATTTATCTCATTAACATAGCAACATGCATTATCAAATGAAGCATTCAACATCAAAGCTTAAATACAACATTTAAGCGTAAGGAAACGATATCCATACCCTTTTCCTACTGTGCATCTATGTGTGTCAAATTTTAGATTAGTTATACCACTTTTGCAAGTTTTAATGTTGCTATCCTATGACAAAATTTTAGTTAAAACCTAAGCCATGTTTCTAAGTTATTCCACATCACATTTTAGTTGTACCCTATAGCATGACACTAAAAATACACACTCCAAGGACCTACAGCCCGCTCTGATACCAACTGTAACACCTTGGCATCTAGTGTGCCCGAATGCTACCAAACATAGACTAAACAATATCTAAATACCACAATTAAACATAAATTACAGCAAAGGCGCACATGCTAAAAACCGAAATTTCAGCAGCATCTCCTTTGTTTTAACATGAATTGAAGCGATAGCAATAATAAGGCAGTTCATAGCAAAACAAAAGGCATCTAAAACAGCAATATAAACGAATATAGCATCAACATAAGACAATAATACTAAAGCCAACCACTCCATAAACTATGGCTAAGCAAATAAGGATCACAAGCACACAAAAATTATTCCAAACACCTAGTTCATGGCACTTATTATGAACTTGACGAAACAATGGTAAATGTGGCTGGACTACGTGAAGATGTGTAGCTATTTCCCCTTCCCACATGCCGGTGTCATGGTACCTAAAATAAACAACATAAACACAAGCGTGAGTTCATCACTCAGCAAGTATATTGCAATGGTACAAACATAAACAATTACATGGCTACAACAACTCACATCATGTATATCATCTCATTCATGATCACAAATCATTATCATCATCATTATGTATGCAATGCGATGCGATGCTCATATCTCCTTGGAAACTCATACCGGTATGGTTGAGTATGCACCCGTCGGTGTGCACCCTCTCCCCCCTTCCATCCCGAAGATGGAGGGTGCCTACTCCTCGCTTCCCCACACCGCGGTGGATGGAATCACGATGTAGGACTTACTCATTAGCTCTTCGGAATAGTCATAACTTTCTCACCAACCTTCCCCGGACTAGTTATGACTTTCTCACCGCCCGGGCTATGTATCATGTCATGTATGCAATCATGCCAACATCATAAATCACTTGTACATAATCACATGGCATCATAACATAGTAAGCATATCCATCATATCATTGGCAATCATTAAAGCATAGCATGTGAACATGTCGGGACCCGAATTTGCAAATCCGGACCCTCTGTGTATTCAGCACTAGTCCAGGATCACGCTAGTGCACACAGCCTCAACATTGGTAAATATCACAATCATACTCAACGAATAATAGGGTACTTTAAATAGTTAACCAAAATGGTTGCTCGACCTTAGGGTCGAGTTACAAATATACGCCTCGCAGGGCGAAAAATAATAAAAGAGAAATAACTGCAGCGGAAAATAAGATAACTTCGTGGCGCCATCCAGTATACCACAGGCAACTGACTGGGCTCGCTCCCTAGTTAGACGGTTCCTCTTGGAGCTCCTCCTCCAACGCTGGTGTAGTCTCTTCTTCAACTGGTGTTGTATTGCGGCAAGGGTGAGTACTTGGTACTCAGCAAGTCATGCACATAATGCAAGCTAATATACTACATGCATGGCTTAATACGAAGGAATAGCTCAGGGTATAATTGAAGTAAAACAGCATTTGACAAGTAACATAAGTAGATTCAAAAGCAGTAGAAACTAGTATAAGATCAATAACTTTTTCAGGGGTTAAATAACATCTTTCCCAATCCTAATCCACATTTCCATCAACATCATTAATAAACCAAACTCTTTTTCCAAGTCCAAGTTATTTTCAAGAAAGTCTAACCCTTGACTGTAATTCCCGAGCGATGTCCAATACCGCGGACACGGCTATTCGAATAGATTTTACACTCTGCAGAGGTTATGCACTTTACCCACAAGATACAGCCAAACACCACAAAGGCGAGTGTCCGTAACAAAGTCTTTCAGAAACCTCTAACAGCACAAGTGGTCCTCTCCGATGATTGCACATTAACCCTTCCCTTAGCGAAGGCGAAGTTTAGGCCAATCTACCGTTAGATGGGTACCGGGCCGCAGCCCGGTACGCTCCCCCGTACAACTACACAAAAGATATAGTTGACACTCAGAGGTCCCACAGGTACGTTATTAGTGACTTAATCAACTAGGTCCGTTCCATTACATGTGGTTGCACGATTGACTCAGTTCAAAGGCTTGCAAGGTTAAGTCCTTAGGGTGACCAGGGCAAGACTACCCGAAGAACCAAAACAACGTTCCCGGTGCCACAACTGGCCTGCCCGATCATTCTTGCCACATGCCCCGGCCGAAATCTATTTATCAAACCCCAGTTGATTACCATGCACCACGTGTCATCAACAATCATAACACATGATACTTCTTTCAAAAACAGGTGCAGTATCTCATTAAGTCAATATTAGCATTTGATTGTCCAAAATCATGTCATGAGCACGTAGCAGGCCTAAGCAATATACTACAACGATCTGAATTCCCATGTTGGCAATTTAATAATGTCCAACTATTTAATCCTCAACTAGGGTGACAAGGGGCATGGCACATATTTAATTAACCAAGGTGTCATACAGCAATTTGGCATTTATCTACTTCCCCGGAATTTAAATAAAGTATTTTCTATTTAAACTAGCATGCAATAATTTAAACCAAATTAATTTGAAAACGGGATCAACATGGTCAAAGCACAACTTGCCTTCAAAGAGTACTTGTTCTTGGTCTTGAGCTGGCTCCTGGGTCAACACTTCACCTTCGAAGCCTTTGGGCACTTCAACGTCTACTCGTAAAGCGTGCGGATAGCAATAAATAAATAAACAGTAGACAAAAAGTGTCCAAACATCCAAATAAAGTTCACAAACAGAGAGAGCATAATTTTATAAATTTTTAGAAACTGGAATCGTCAAATTCGGAGTTTAAATGTAAAAGTTATAACCGTTTAAGGTTTAAAGAAAACATTAATTAATTATAAAAAGAGAAATATTCATCATCAAAAATTAATTAAAATTCATATTTGAGTAGGTCTCATTTTTATGAAAATTTAGAAATTTGAATCACTCAAATCGGAGTTGAAACGCAAAAGTTATAAACATTCGAAGTTTGAATCCATTTTTGAAATCAATTATTCTAATTAATAAATCATTTTCTTTTTCGGAAATTAATTTATTGCGTCAGCATGACACGCGGACCAATCAGAGGCCGCCACGTCGCCTCGGGTCCATGGACCCGGTGCACGGTTTGGCCCGGTCCACCGTGGACCCGGTCCACGGTTCGTGTCTCTGACATGTGGGCCCCTCGGGTGACGTGGACGATCGTGGGCCATTGGATCTTGATCCAACGGTCCAGATCCAATCTGGTTTCTAGGGTTTGGGGGAACGCGGACTCACCGTAGCCGTCCGATCTGGATCCAACGGTTGTCCGAGCTCGAAGTTCGGCGATGGCGTGCGGCGGCGCAGGCAGACCGGAGACGAAGACAATGACCACCCGAATGGCGTTGCGGGGCTCCTCCGGCGTGAAGACTAGCACTCCCAGATGCGTCTCGATGCGAGGAGTTCGGATCTGGGGTCGGTGACGACGGAAGACGGCGGACGACGGCGGAAAATCCCCCAAAACCGAAGCTTAGCCCTAATCAACTACGGCGAGCAATCGTGGGCGCAAGGCGGCGGCTACGGCACTGTGAGTTGGGGCGAACGTTGCGCAAGCAGCAGGCGATCCTCGGGCACAGATCCGGGCTTTAAATGCTGGCTCCAACTATGACACCACGGAGTGTCGTATCCTTATTTATTGAGCATGATGAGGTCAAAAACATTATGAGATGTGGAATTAAGGTTGAAACCATAGGGTATGGAGGTTATTAGCGTTTCCGGGGTTTTGGGCCTTTTCGGGGGAGTGTGGGCCTAAAAGAGGGGGTTGTAGGCTTTGGTGGGATGGAGTATGAGTCCATTTAGGACTAGGAGTCATGTGGGGGCTGGTTAAAAGGCCTCCCCCTGCCCTTCTTGCGCCCCACCTGCCCATTGTGCGCCCCCCACCTTTCCCTTGCCCTAGCCGCCCTCCCCTCCTCTCCCCCTTGTGGCTGTGCGCCCCTCCCCTTGTCCCCCTTTGCTCCCCACCTCTACACCACCTCTCCTCCACCCCCTTGCTGCCCTAGGGTGGCCTCCCCACCCCCTACACCTCGAGGATCCATACTTTGGAGCAAGGAGCGAGGAGCGAGGAGCGAGGAGCGAGGAGCGAGGAGCGTACCAGGAGGAGATCCTTTCAGTTTTCGTGCGCCGGGCAAAGGTATGGCCATGGGAATCCTTGGGGTTGGTCTAGGTACTGTTCTAAGGGTGTTTATCAAGTTTTTAGATCAATTGGTGGTGCTGGATTTGATTAGATTAGATGGATTCTTGAGTTCGTCACGTTCTCTGTTTCGGACAGCATGAGCAGTCGACCTAGGGTTTGGCTTTTCGCCAATTTAGAATCCGAATTTGGTCGTACGGATGTTGAAGAAGTTGTAGGTAATTTCAATATATTTCAGTGGGTATAAAGAACTTTAAATTCCGCCCAGCTGTTTGAAAGTTATGCTTGTCTTACCGAATGTATTAAAATCTGTGACGTGATTGGAACAGATCACGGTATTTTGTAGATTAAACAACTTTAGAGTCCGAATCAGTCTTTCCATATACTTAGAAAAAGTTGGAAAATTTCCTAAACTAAGCGAGGATGTACTCGTTTAATTGATTCGGAGTCTTAGAACCCGAGTTATGCCTTTTGGAAGGCTGCTGTCCCGACGGGACAGAACCTCTGTTTTTGGGTTTTGCGAGTAGTTGGCAATGTCGGGGTATATGAGGGTTTGCGTACTGTTTTGTGGGCATGATTGTGAGTGTGTGGTACCTATGTGCAGGTGTTGCGACCCCGGGAGTGCTTTCTACTTCCCGCCAATCCGTTGCCCGTGGTTGAGGCAAGTGTATTGTAATGGATAGCAATTTGTAGGTTGCTAGTTGAGACTAGATGAGATTGATTATATGTGATGATCACTTGCCATGCTTTAATGACTGCCATTGATATGATGAGTATGTTTATCATGTTATGATGCCATGTGTTAATGTACAAGTTGATTATGATGTGGCATATTTGCATACATGGCATGATTACATGGCCCGGGCGGTGAGAAAGTCATAACTAGTCCGGGAAGGTCGGTGAGGAAGTTATGACTAATCCGGAGAGCCAATGAGTAAGTCCTACATCATGATTCCATTCACCGCAGTGAACGGAAGCGAGGAGTAGGCACCCTCCATCTTCGGGATGGAAGGGGGGAGAGGGTGCACACCGACGGGTGTGTACTCAACCATACCGGTATGAGTTTCCAAGGAGACATGAGCATCGCATTGCACTTCATACATATTGATGATGATGATAATATGTGACCATGAATGAGATGGTTTACATGATGTGAGATATTATTGCTAAGTAATTGTTCTTGTTGTACCATTGCAATATGCTTGCTGAGTTTTGAACTCACGCTTGTGTTTTCTTATTGTTTTAGGTACCATGAGAACGGCATGCGGGGAAGGGAAATAGTCACACGTCCGCACGTAGCTTCACCCATTTGATTCCACAAGTCATTCTATTAGTTTTGATAATAAACTGCGTGTGATGATTATTGCTTTAAGGTTTAGCTTTGCTATATGAGAGTCTTATTGTTCGTTTAACTCTTGGAGACATTAAGTGATTGATAATAGACTTATATTGTCGTTAAGTCTTTAATTATTACTGTTTTAGCTGTCTCTCATATTGCCTTATATTGCTATACTGTTGCTGCTCCTTCAATTTATGTTAAAACAAAGGAGATGCTGCCGAAATCTCGGTTTTTAGCATGTGCGCCTTTGCTGGAATTTATGTTTAATTGTGGTATTTAGATGTTGTTTAGCTTATGTTTGGTAGCATTCAGGCATATTAAATGCCGGGGTGTTACAGTTGGTATCAGAGCGGGCTGTAGGTCCTTGGAATGTGTATTTTTAGTATCATGCTATAGGGTTACATTTAACTAATTCAACTCACCAATTAACATAGGAGTACATTATTTCCATAAACCACGTTGTTACATACTACATAACATGCTAAACAACAATTCTCATTATTGACACGTAATTTCAGTCAAAAGACTACTTACTTTGTTTGCAGCATTTTCTTTTTAAAACTCAACCAAACTTCACGAAGAAACTTGACTCTCAAAGTTGCAATGGGACATGACTCACACTTGGTCGTGCAAAAGATCTCCAAAACACATTTCAATCTTAAAGACTCCCACAGAAGGGAACCAAAGCGATCAAATAAACCTTTACTGACAAAGGCACAAATCATAAATCAACACATCTTAAATTTTTGCTCACAACTTCAATAACTTCTTTTAAACTTAGAGTGTGCCACACAAGAACAAAACTATACTTTTCTTTGCAGAGCAGCCAGCAAAGCTGGCGACAAAGCCAAAAGGCGACCAAAAGACACGCAACTCAAAACTCTTCTTCTTCGTCTTCAACCAAGGAAGACAAAACTGCAAACCGCTTACGGAACAATCCACGAAAATCCAATACCAGACACTTTTGTTTTGATTTCAATCAACTAAAACCAAGAAAACCAACCAAACCGACCGTCGGGACGGTAAAGAACATCTGAAGGAATCCACCACCAACTCTTCTATTTGTTTCCAGTCTTCTACCCGATCTACGACAGAAAGGATAAGCACTCTTCTTCTACAGAGGTTAATAATTCTTCGGTGATGACGTTAACCGGCCACACCGTCAAACCACACCCTTACTATGAACAAAAAGAGGTGACCGAAACCCTTCGGCACCACAACCCCACTTAATCAAACATATAGCATCTCAACCAATTCTCTCAATAACGTACCAACATACATTATCACATAAAGCATTCAACATCAAGGCTTAAATATAACATTTAAGCGTAAAGCAACGATACCCACACCCCTTTCCTACTGTGCATCCATGTGTGTCAAATTTTAAATTAGTTATTCCACTTACACAAGTTTTAATGTTGCTATCCTAAAACAAAATTTTAAGTACAACCTAAGCCATGTTTCTAGGTTATTCCAAATCAAAATTTTAGTTGACCCTATGGTATGTCACAAAAATACATGTTCCAAGGACCTACAGCCCGCTCTGATACCAAATGTAACACCCCGGCATCTAGTATGCCCGAATGCTACCAAACATAGACTAATCATCATCTAGATACCACAAATAAAGGTAAATTACATCAAAGGAGCAAATGCTAAAACCGAAAATTTCGGCAGCATCTCCTTTGTTTTATCATGAATTGACGCAATAGCCATAGCAGGGCAAGTATTATCATAACATAAGACATCTAAAATAGCAATATAATGGATATTGCACCAACATAAGACCAAATATCAAGATCAACCACTCCTTAAACTAATACAAAGCAAATAAAGATCACAAGCGCACCAATTAATCCATACACCAACTTTCATGGCACTAATTATTATAATCATGACTCCAATTGATAAAATTGACTATAGGTGTGGAGCTATGTGAAGATGTGTAGTTAATGCCCCCTTTCCACATGCTGATTTCATGGTACCTAAAAACAACATAAACACAAGCGTGAGTTCAACACTCAGCAAGCATATCACAAAAGGTCATAAAGAATAAATCAAGGTCTACAACAATACATACCATACTTTAACATCATGATCAAATCATAATTTCATCCACAGCATCATAGCCATGACAAAGCACATTGTTCACAACTCATTTTCATCATCATGTATGCAATGCAATGCGATGCACATGTCTCCTAAAAGCATATACCTGTATTGCTGAGTGCACACCCGTCGGCGTGTACCCTCTTCCCCCTTCCATCCCGTAGATGGAGGGTGCCTACGCATCGCTTCCACTCACCACGTGGATGGAATCACGAGGTAGGTCTTACAACCATGGCGCTCCGGATTAGTCATAACTTTCTCACCGACCTTACCGGACTAGTTATGACGTTCTCACCGACCGTGCCAACTTTCATGCCATGTGTGCAACATATGCCATAAACATAAACAACTTGCATCAAACTGAACTAAACATGGCATAGCATCATAATAGTCCATTTTCATCATAACATTGGCAAGCAATAATCATGGCAAGATATCACAACATGTAAGCAATTTGCATCTAGTCACAATCAGCAACATACATTACACTACCCATTACAACACACTTGCCTTAACCTCGGGCGACGGATTTGCGAGAGGTTGAGGGCACTCCCGGGGTCACACCACCTGCACAAACATACCACACACTCAAAACGTGCCCCCAAAATAGTATGCAAAAGCTCGTCTACCCCGACTTCACAAACTACTCCCAAAACCTAAAAACAGAGAGTTTGTCCCTCCCAGACAGCAGACTTAAAACTATCATATCTTGAGTTCTAGGACTCCGAATCGATTAAACGAGTACATCATCGTGAAGCTTAGGAAATTTCCTAGCTTTTTCTAAGTACTGGGAAAAGCTGATTCGGCTTCTAAAGTTGTTTAATCTACAAAATACTACGTTCTGTCCTAACTACGTCACAGTTTTGAACACGTTCGGTAAAAGGACCATAACGTTCAAACGGCTGGGCGGAATTGGACGTTCCTTATGTCCAATTAAAGGTATTGAAGTTACCTACAACTTTCTCAACAGACGGCCGACCAAATTCCGATTCTAAAATCACGAAAACTCAAACCCTATGTCGACTGCACAATCTGCCCGAAGCAGAGAACATAGCAAACTCTAATTTTCAACCAATCTACCCAATCACAGCACCACCACTTGATCTAAAAGCAACCAAATACCCTCTAGCACAGCACCTAGACCAACCCCAAGAACTACCCCTAGCCATACCTTCGCCCGACGAACGATGAACCGACGAATCTCCTCCCGGTTCTCCCGATCTCCTTCCTCTCTCCAAATCCACCGGATCTCCTCGTCGCGGAGCGCTCCAATGGTGAAAACAGCAGGATGGCGAGCCAAGGGGCTTCCCAAGGGCAGAAAGGAGGGTGGGGAGGAGGTGGAGGGGGTGGTGGCGCAATGGAGGGGAGGGGAGGCGCACGGCAAGGGCAAGGGGAGAGGTGGCGGCTGGTTTGGGGGAGAGGAGGGAGTGGGGGCGGCTAGGGCAGGGGTGGGCGCCCTCTAGGGCAGTGGGAGGCACCCCCAACCAGACCAAGCTGGCCTCTGACTCCCACATGGGCCCAGATACCTTCCCACTAAAGCCCACGACTCTTTTCCTTTGGCCCAAACTTCCCCAGAAAGGCCCAAACTCCCGAAATCGGCCCGAAAACGCGATTAAACTTCGTAACGTAAAGTTTTAAACTCCGATTTCATATTTTTATAATGTTTTGACATCCCGTAGTGTCACAGGGCTGGAATCTCGACTCTAGCAATATACTCAATCGACACCGGACTAACCATCTCCTGGTAGACGATGTAGCAAGGGGTGTCAAATCTCGCGTACTCTAGCATCTGAGCCAAAACTCCCATCAACCCGGCATCCTCGTCATCCAAGTGATCAGAGACGGCCAGATATCCTTCCATCTGCACATTTAATAAGGAATTAGTATTCCAGATCAAATGTAAGATGCAATGATAACGCTTAAAAGAAAAGAATAGATGACATAATAGTTAAGGATTAATAACAGATATAACAATTTTATATTCCTAAGTATAAATTGTCTATTCAAGTTTTAAATTTTCCCCACCAGTGACCATTCTAACTAACGTTCACCTACAGTCTGCATGGCTCTGATACCAAACTGTGAGACCCTCATTTTTATGCCACGATGTAACATAAAAACGAGGTTCTAAAGTGCTTACTGTGCCATTCCCATGATCAGTAGCTGGCACGCACAAACACAATTTGGAATTACAGCCATACACAAGTCCAGCTTTTATTACATCAGATGTTTGATAGTTATATATATTACATAACCAAAAGTAGCAGTAATAAAAGATCACATATCATTGTTTGCCGACTAGCCCAAAACACCACAGGCAACAGACGAGATGAACCTAGAGAGGACAGTCGTCGCCATAAATAACGAGTTCTTCATTATCATTATCGTCAACAGGATACTCTTGCCCTTCACCTAAAATTCATGTTAAAGCAAGTTGAGTACATTGGTACTCGCAAGACTTGTAGTGTTTGCAAAGCCTGTGTTATATGCAAGCTGAATAGAAAGTGGGTTTCTACGGTTGTTTTGCGTAAAGCGAAAATTTGAATTGTAAATACTGAATAGTAATGGAAAGCATAAATGAAAATTAAAGCAGTTTGATAATTAATTGAAATAACAAGTAGTAAAATGAATAATAGCAATTTACTCACAGCCCTTTGTGAGTATATAACGAAAAAGACCCTCCATGGTCTTGTATGAACCAATATAACAGTATGTGATGTTTTAGCAAATGTGAATCATTTTCCAAATCATTAATCAAAGGTTTTGGAGAACAGAAAACAACTAACTAGTGCTGGTTTACCAATCCATCCATGACCGTGGATACGGCTAATCGATTAGTTTTAGAATCTGCAGAGTTTGTACAGCTTTACCCACAAATAATGACTTCCCTTTTTGCAAACGTTATTAACACACTTCCTTTGGTGTGTCGCCAGGGAAAAACCATATATAACCTTTACATTACTAAATCCCGACTTTGCACCAGCCCAGTAACGACTAACCCTTTCTAATGGTGGCCGAAGAACATCGTATGCACGGATCATTTCTCCCCATTGGAAATGGCGGTAAAAGAACATCGTATATACTGATCATTTCTCCCCATTAGCAAGGCGTATACTGTTGCATTGTTAAGTGTCTAACCCACACCTTCATGTGGACACCCCTACGAGCAATCCCACAGGAACAACCCGTGCTACTACGGCCTTCCAATATGCAAAGTCGGTTTTTAATAACTTAATTGGTTATAGCCGTCACCATACTGGCATTGTGGTTGTAAGGGTAATCTTGGATCATGCAACACTACGTTCGGTCCTTAGGTGACATGGGCGATACTTCACCTTATCTACGTACACGTTAAAACATGTACATCCGGCTATTGCCAATAATCACCCACGTCAAATCAATAGTTTTATTTCCATTTTTATTAAAATATCGGTATCCTTTATTGTTTAAATAAACCATAAAAAGATTCATAAAGAATGGTGTGTGGGTGTGAATGTGGCTAACATTTTTCTAAGCATCACTAAGCAAATGCAATTAATAATCGTGATATCCCATCAAATATATGAATTTGCCCATACCTAGGGTTATCATGGAGCACAGGTCAACATAATCGAGGTAATCCATCAATTTGGGTTGTAATTACTAGGAAACATAAAATAATAATTTATCAAATTATAAGCATGCAGGAAGATTCTTAATCACATTTTATCTAGTTATAAAATCTGGGATCAAGATGATCAAAGGGGTGCTTGCCTTGCTCCTCAGTGGCGTAGGCTGGATCGACGTCGTCAACGGTGATGTCGGTAGTATCAATGTCTACGTGTCGAAGAAAGAACATGGCAAATGAAATAATTCAATATCGGCAAAAGAGGCAATAAAGAGCCAAATAGAAATCATTACATAGGCAAACAAAATAACGATCAAAATTCGTCATTTCATGCAGTAACTAAGTTGTAAGGTTTTGCTCCTTAAGATAGGAGCTTAGGGATATACAACACAGCTACTCTTCTTTATGTGTTATTTCATTTTAATTTACGAATTCAAGAAGCTAAGATCGTGAAATTAAATTTAATGAAATTCATTTTCAAGGTATAGAGCTACTTGTACTAATACTAATTAGTACATAAAGCAGCCCTAACTATTTTCAATAAAAAGTTGCATGGTACACCCTAACTTTTATTTCACAATATAGTTCTAAAAAACCTAACTAGCACAATAAAAACAAGTTTCATTCAATTTGGATGATTTTTGGTTAAGTTATAGCAATTGTATTAATTTAGTGCATTGAATTCAATCCCTAATAGGAATTTTTCACAACTAGCTCCAAGTTCAAATCTAATCACATATTTGGACAGTATTTGACATAAGGATTCAAACAAAATTGGTTTCACTAAATTTGGATCTAGTTTGCAAAAATTCTACACATAGCATGAACAAATTTCTTTCTTTAAATTTAAATTCAAATTTATTTTGCTAAACAAGTTTTAAATATTTTTGTAGATTAAGAAATTAGAATATTTATTATGAATTTAGAAATTTGTTTCATTCAATTCAGAGCTATAGTTTTAAGGTTATAAGCTTTTAAATGCATTCGGTTTACTAAAATTAAGAAAATCGAAGAATACGCTTTCAAACGAAGGAAGCGTCTTTTCACCGTTTGCGCGCGGACGGGTTTAAAACCCGATCACTGCCACTGACAACCGGGCCCGCTTTGTCGGTGTCTACCGTGTTGAGAAACGCGGTATGCTACTCTAGCACAAATTAAAAATTTTCTACCGCATAACCAGAAAGCTACTCGCGAGAAGGGGATCATAGATCAATTACCACTAGATGCGCAGTTGCGGAATCATTCGCACGTCGATGTAGTGGATCATTCCCGTCGCAGTCATGGATCATCCTCACCTCGCCGTGGATCGTCCTCGCCTCGTCCGGCTGCGGATCGTCCTCGCACGCCGCAGTCGCAGCAGCGCCACCATAGCAGTCCACACGTCCAGGGATGGGACGCCGTGCGTCGGTGTGCAAGCACCGGATCGCTCGGCAGGGGCAGCGAGAGGAGGTGGCTAGGGTTTTGGGTGAGGCACTTCAAAACCGCACGGGAGACGCACTGCGCCCACCCTCCTCCCCTCCTTATATAGCCACGAGATGAAACCCTAAGTAGCCAGGGCCCATCTGCGCGCTAAGCCCACGAGGTCCATTAATTACGGATCCAATCCGAATTAATGCGTCACAGGCCGTTAAGTGTGTGACCCTGTAGGTTCACGTACATTTGGACATGGATTCTATCCAATCCAATAGTTGGTAGCGGCTCCTTGCAGGGCATGCCAACTCCCAAACGCACATGATTAAAGTACTGATGTAATAATCCCTTTGCCAAACTATATGAAGATCGAACTCAAGGCGAGAAAGCATGTCATCCTTTAACAGTTCAATACATCTCTCGTATCCGTGATATATTAATAAGTTGTGATTGACTACTCAATCACGGCATGGCCATGCACTTCCTTAATAATATCACACGAGTGGCCTAGACATATATCTCTGTTACACCGGAGTGGCAAATCCCATCTTGATCGCTCACTTCCCTCTGCATGTTTCATAGTGAACATGAAAGCTACCTTTATAACTATTTGGTTAGGAAATAGTGTTTGGTAACCCCAAGGTAAACTATTACACATGTAGCAAATGTGACAATCTCAGGTCTATGGATCATACATGTACTATGTATGAGATACACTGATGACACATAAGAATGTAACATTCTCGCAGTGTCTCATTGTGGGTCTATCTAACCCATGTTCTTCAACATGCGTCCATAATGTATTGATGATATCTCCATATCCCATCATCTATGAAACATGATGATGCCATGTGTTAATGTACAAGTTATCCATGATGATGCCATGTGTTAATGTACAAGTTAAATATGATGTTGGCATAAATGCATACATGGCATGTTACATGGCCCGGGCGGTGAAAAAGTCATAACTAGTCCGGGAAGGTCGGTGAGAAAGTTATGACTAATCCGGAGAGCCAATGAGTAAGTCCTACATCGTGATTCCATTCACCGCGGTGAACGGAAGCGAGGAGTAGGCACCCTCCATCTTCGGGATGGAAGGGGGGAGAGGGTGCACACCGACGGGTGTGTACTCAACCATACCGGTATGAGTTTCCAAGGAGATATGTGCATCGCATTGCATTACATTGCATTGCATTATATGAGGATGATTTATGATGATGTCAATGATATGCTTACACTATGAATATGAGATGTGTATGATGTATGTGAAAAAGTGGTGATGAAGGTATTGGAATGTGTTTTCTTGTTCCATTGTAATATACTTGCTGAGTGATGAACTCACGCTTGTGTTTATATTGTTTTATTTTAGGTACCATGAATCCGACATGCGAGAAAGGGAGCTAGTCACACGTCATCACTTAGCATCACACATTTGAACCATGACATGTTCCTTCCTTTATGGTTATGGTTAAGTCTTTGAACTAAACTATGGTTTCGATGATTCATTGGTCGTTATGAGTAATTGATTAGTCCTTACTTGTCATGTGACGGATAGAATTTATATCCTTTGTGGTATGGTGGCTGTTTCTCCGTTTGATCATGTTATTGCTATCGTTCATTATGCTATATTGACATGTTATTATTGTTGTTGCTTCAATTCATGTTAAAACAAAGGAGATGCTGCTGAAATCTCAGTTTTTAGCATGTGCGCCTTTGCTGGAATTTATGTTTAATAATGGTATTTAGATGTTGTTTAGCTTATGTTTGGTAGCATTCAGGCATATTAAATGCCGGGGTGTTACAGTTGGTATCAGAGCCAGGTTGTAGGTCCTTGGAATGTGTATTTTTAGTGTCATGCTATAGGGTACAACTAAAATGTGATGTGGAATAACTTAGAAACATGGCTTAGGTTCTAACTAAAACTTTGTCATAGGATAGCAACATTAAAACTTGCAAAAGTGGTATAACTAATCTAAAATTTGACACACACTGGATGCACAGTAGGAAAGGGTATGGGTATCGTTTCTTTACGCTTAAATGTTGTATTTAAGCTTTGATGTTGAATGCTTCATATGTTAATGCATGTTGCTATATCTATGACATAAATGGTTGAATTGTTCTTGTTATTTGTGATATAGTGGGTTGTGGTGCCGAAGGGTTTCGGTCACCTCTTTTTGTTCATAGTAAGGGTGAGGTTTGACGGTGTGGCCGGTTAGCGCCATCACCGAAGAACTATTAACCCCTGTAGGACAAGAGTGCTTACCCTTTCTGTCATAGATCGGGTAGTTGACCGGAGTCAAATAGAAGAGTTTGGTGGTGGATTCCTTCGGATGTTCTTTATCGTTCTGTGGTCGGTCTTGGTTGGTTTTCTTGGTTTTAGTTGATGGAAACCAAAAGAAAAGTGTTTGGTGTTGGATTTTCGCGGATCGTTCCGTATGCGGTGTGTGGTTTTGTCTTCCTTGGTTGAAGACGAAGAAGAGGAGTCTAGTGTTGTGCTTCTTTTGGGCGCCTTTCCAGTTTTGATGTCTAGTTTGTTGATTGCTTTATGGGGAAGAAGCATTCAATTTATCCGTGTGTTTGTCTTTCTCCAAGGTTAAAGGAGTTATTGCGGAGTTGTGCCAGACCCGACTGTCAGGGCTGACGTTCTGTGGCTTTGTAGGAGTAAGTGGTGTTTGATTTCGTTATTTTACTGGTTTAAGAAATCATCGTTGAAAAACCCTTCTTGTGTTGTGAAAGTTTGGGGTTTGGTGTTAAGGTTTTAATTGCAAAGGTTTATTTGATCGCTTGGTTCCCTCCTGTGGGAGTCTTTGAGATTGAAAAGTGTTTTGGAGAATTCCTTTTGCATGACCAAGTTTGGGTTTGTCTCATTGCAATTTTGAGAGTCAAGTTTCCTTATGAATTTGGGATGAGCTTTAAAACTAAAATGTTGCAAAAAAAGTAAGTAGTCTTTTGACTGAAATCGTTTGTCCCTAGTAAGAATTGCTGTTTAGCATGTTATGTAGTAGGTAACAATGTGGTTTATGGAATGACGTGTTGCTAAGTCAAATTTTGAGTTGCATCAATTCAATGTGATTATCATCTCTAGCTTGAGAATAAATAGACTACTAGTGTTGTAGTTTACTCTGTAGCGAGAATGATTAAATGGGTTAATGTTCATGCTTAGAATCTGTTGCCTTGCTTTAAAAGTGCTTATGATCCTTGTTAATGTTTAAAGTTTTAAACCCTGATGCATAGTTAAAACTTTAAGATGATGTAGACTGCTGTTATTGATAAAGAAACCTTGCTGGTTGTTTAAAGATGGTCTAATCTAATGGATTAATAGAGAAATTTAATCGTGTTGCCTAGCGACTTTAATTTGGATGTTCATTAGAGTTGCTATTTATGTTGTTGCAAACCATTAGTATATTTGGAAGTATGTGTATGTGTTCCTATAAATGCTAGTATTGATATCAATTGAGAAGACATAAGACATATTTCTTAATGATGTTGTTAAGGGCAGTGTTAATGCTAGTATTCAATCTATTTTAAATAGTTGAAGTATGTTGTGTGGTGGTAATTTGGTTATCACCTATGTATAGGATAGCTAAAAGCAATGTGTTGATTGATGATAATCAAATTATTGATATTGATGACTTAGTAGTGGTGGTAGTTGTGTAGAATACTTGTTGGAAACCATTGATTAAATGGAGGGCATTGTAACCTGTGGTGACGGAGTGAACCATGGATAATTAACCTGATGTAGAGTTTTATCCTTAATGAATGTATGCCTTGGAATCCTAGTTATGAACTTTGTCTTGTAGAGATAATATTTACATGTTGAAGTCATTGTTTAACTAAATAAGGTTCGGTTGTCGAGACGTGAATATATAGGAGGTATGAAATTTATATGTTGATGTTGCTGAAAGATTTGTTGAAGTACTATGTTTCAAATTTAGAATAAGATGTATTATGATTCGGTGATCCGTGGGGATCATGTCAATATAGTCTTGGTTGGGTGCCTTTTTGATAAGCATCATAAACCCTTATTAAAAGTGTTGGGAATAGTAATTAGAGGAAGAATTTGTTGTGAAGCTTTTGGTTGAATTGTGTTGGGGCTCCTCGGGGAGTAAATAGTGATTATTGATGTCTTTAATGGAAAGCGTAGAGATGGTTCTTTTTATGCTGAGCTTGTGTTTAAAAGCTTTTTGACTGGTTTGGTTGCTTGCCATTTTGGTTGAAGGGTTTTCGGTCAAGGTGTGTTTCAGAGTTTCCCCAAACTCGTAGTGTTTGGTGTCGACCTTTGGTTTTGGCGAATTTGTTTAGTTCGTGTTGTGAGTTTGGATTTACATCCAAAAGTTTTTGAGTCGATCGCGCCCTTTCGCGTTCGCACTGAATTATCTTTGGAATTAATTTTAAAAGGAAGCAGATGGTCATAAAGGGTTGTGTTAGAAACTCTTGAGATTTAATTTGTAACTCTTTTTGGCTAGAGTTGGAGTTGTTTTGAAAATGTGTGTGATGTTTGCGAGTGCTTCAAAAAGGTGGATTTTATGAATGTTTTACAAGGTGATTTTGTTAGTGAGGTGTTCCCCTTTTGGGAATGAGTTTCCCTCTCCTTGAGGAAGTTTGTGATGGTTGTGGGAGCAGATGCTCGACTTGAAATTTTGATGTTCTCTTCCAAAATGTTGAATTTGGATGAAATGCAATGTTTTGCAAGTTCAGTTTTCAATTGATGTGGGTTCTTTTACGACGAGGTGTTTTACTGTCAACGATGTTGCCGTCATAGTCTATATGATTTAGCGCAACCGTCAGTGTTATGTGTATTTCAATCATGTGATACCGAGGAAGAAGTCTTTTGGTGAATGACTTTTCGGTATTGTTGTTATATGATGAATGAATGGTGAAAAGTAAACAAGACATCATTTTTAGATGTTAAATGATAAAAGAGTCGTTGAGCCAGGTCGGTGAGAAAGTCATATAAGGATATATGACTAATCCGGAATGCTCTTGAAAAGTGTGCATGCATATCATGAATCGAGATGTCCATTTCTTTCTAGTATGAAAAGAAAGAATGAAGAAATTATGGTATTTTGGTTGTGGTGTAGGGGATTTATGCTTCCTTTGTGATCTGGCTTGGATGTTGCCGAATTCTTTCCAAATTGGTTGTTAACGCCTTGGGTTTGAGTTGTCGTGTGTACACTTGGGCATGATAGCTAAGTGTTTTTGTGTGAGGGCGAGACCCTCTTAAGAAAGGAACCAATTGTGGTTTGGTAAGGTTTTACGATCCTAGCTTGGGGCTAGGTGTCGAACCTTAGTGGTATAAGGGTGGTTGATGATGTAAGGATTTAACCATTATTAAGAGTAGCGATGGGTGGAAGTGAAGTTGACGGAGTTCGGTGATATTTGTCCTGCCGTGAGCAATTGTCGTCACTAGTTGTTTTTGGATTTGAGTCTTGCCTGGGAGAAGATAGAGTGAAATGTTAGCATGATCGTGTACCGGAAGGGCAAGTGTGCCTTAATGAGTTATTCCCCTCGATGGAAATTTTCGGGAATGTAGAGAGGTCGTTAAAGGAATTGTGACATGCTTTGATTATGTCATGTTGAGTTTAATGGAGTGTGGTAGTCAGGTTGGTTGTGATAGAAGTGTGAAGTGTTTGACGCGAGGATTCAAGCGTTTTGGGTTGTTGGAGCCCTTTGCGGTTGAAACGTAGTTTCTGTTTGGGATTTGAAATGAAGGTCGAACTGTGAGCGGTTGCCCTTAGTTGAGCTAGATCAACACTTTTTCGTTAAGTGTTGGTTTTGGGAACTCGTTTGTCGTTTGTTCCAGTTTTAGTTGTTGTGCGAATGTTTTGTGCTGCAGAGAAGCCTTTTGTCCCTTGGGGACTTTGTTGTTGATTTTGGCGTCCTTCGGATTCGAGGTCGAATCCTGTTGAAGGCGGGAAGAATGTGACACTACGGTATGGTGTGACATTATAAAATGTGAAATTAGAGGATAAAACCTTACGGCTTGAGGTTTACTCGCGTTTTTGGGCCTTTTGAAGTGTTGTGTCACCACGGAGTGTCGTAACCTTATTTAACGTGCATGATAATGTCAAAAACAGTATGAGATGTGGAAATAAGGTTAAAACCATAGGGTATGGAGGTTAATAGAGTTTCCGGGCCGTTTCCGGGGTTTTGGGCCTTTCCGGGGGGTTTTGGGCTTTAAAGAGGGGGTTGTGGGCTTTGGTGGGATGGAGTAGGAATCCATTTAGGATTACGAAAGGGTCTTAGGGCTGGTAAAAAGGGGTTTCCCTGCCCCTTGGTGCGCCCACCCCTGCTCCACCTTGCGCCCCACCTCTCCCCCTCCATTGCCTAGCCGCCCCTCCCCTCCCTTGGGCCGTGCGCCCCCCCTCCCCTTGTTCCCTTGCCTCCCCACCTCTCTACCACCTCTCCTCCACCCCCTTGATGCCCTAGGGTGGACTCCCCACCCCTGCTTCCTCGTGGATCGATCTGAGGAGCGAGGAACGAGGAGATCTATTGGAGTTTTCGTGCATCGGGCAAAGGTATGGCCATGGGAATCCTTGGGATTGATCTAGGTACTATTCTAAGGATGATTATCAAGTTTTTAGATCAATTGGTGGTGCTGGATTTGATTAGATTAGATGGATTCTTGAGTTGGTCACGTTTCTGTTTTGGGACAGCTTGAGCAGTCGACCTAGGGTTTGAGTTTTCGTCAATTTAGAATCCGAATCTGTCCGTACGGATGTTGAAAAAGTTGTTGATAATTTCATTATCTTTCCGTGGATTTAAATAAAGTTAAATTCCGCCCAGCCGTTTGAAAGTTATGGCTGTTTTACCGAGCGTATTAAAATCTGTGATGTGATTGGAACAGATCACGGTATTTTGTAGATTAAACAACTTTAGAGTCCGAATCAGTCTTTCCCTATACCTAGAAAAAGTTGGGAAATTTCCTAAGCTACGCGAGTATGTACTCGTTTAATTGATTCGGAGTCCCAGAACTCAAGTTATGCCTTTTGGAAGGCTGCTGTCCCGACGGGACAAAACCGCTGTTTTCGGGTTTTGCGAGTAGTTGGCAATGACGGGGTAGATGAGGGTTTGCGTACTGTTTGGTGGTCATGATTGTGAGTGTGTGATACCTATGTGCAGGTGGTGTGACTCCGGGAGTGCCTTCTACCTTCCGCCAATCCGTTGCCCGTGGTTGAGGCAAGTGTATTGTAATGGATAGCGATTGTAGGTTGTTTGATTGATTGAGATTGAAGTTTGAATATATGATATGTTCACATGCCATGCCTTAATGTTTTCCATTGATATGATGAGTATGTTTATTATGTGATGATGCCATGTGTTAATGTACAAGTTATCCATGATGATGCCATGTGTTAATGTACAAGTTAAATATGATGTTGGCATAAATGCATACATGGCATGTTACATGGCCCGGGCGGTGAGAAAGTCATAACTAGTCCGGGAAGGTCGGTGAGAAAGTTATGACTAATCCGGAGAGCCAATGAGTAAGTCCTACATCGTGATTCCATTCACCGCGGTGAACGGAAGCGAGGAGTAGGCACCCTCCATCTTCGGGATGGAAGGGGGGAGAGGGTGCACACCGACGGGTGTGTACTCAACCATACTGGTATGAGTTTCCAAGGAGATATGTGCATCGCATTGCATTATATTGCATTGCATTATATGAGGATGATTTATGATGATGTCAATGATATGCTTACACTATGAATATGAGATGTGTATGATGTTGTATGTGAAAAAGTGGTGATGAAGGTATTGGAATGTGTTTTCTTGTTCCATTGCAATATACTTGCTGAGTGATGAACTCACGCTTGTGTTTATGTTGTTTTCTTTTAGGTACCATGAATCCGACATGCGGGAAAGGGAGCTAGTCACACATCATCACTTAGCATCACACATTTGAACCATGACATGTTCCTTCCTTTATCGTTATGGTTAAGTCTTTGAACTAAACTATGGTTTCAATGATTCATTAGTCGTTATGAGTAATTGATTAGTCCTTACTTGTCATGTGACGGATAGAATTTATATCCTTTGTGGTATGGTGGCTGTTTCTCCGTTTGATCATGTTATTGCTATCGTTCATTATGCTATATTGATGTGTTATTATTGTTGTTGCTTCAATTCATGTTAAAACAAAGGAGATGCTGCCGAAATCTCGGTTTTTAGCATGTGCGCCTTTGCTGGAATTTATGTTTAATTGTGGTATTTAGGTATTGTTTAGCTTATGTTTGGTAGCATTCAGGCATATTAAATGCTGGGGTGTTACATGATTATTGTGCAACGCATGCCAACAATAATATCAATTACCATGTAGAACCACAAGGGTACCTACACTTCACATCATCACGTGGCAAGATTACACTAACTCCAAAATTCATTTCATATAACATTAGTCAATATTATTTTGCCATTTGAAACACATTTCACGTAAGCATGGCTAAGCAACTACTCACGGTCTAGCCTCCCATGTTGGCACAATCATATCATCCAACTAATTTAACCCAACTTATGGTGACAATGGAATACATGACATACAAATATTAATCATCAAGGGTGGAATTAACAACTAGGTTGATTATCTACTTAACCCAAACTAAATTACTCATTTTAATCAACATAGCATGCATAATTTAAATCAAAATATGTTTGAAAAATTAGGAGCAATATGGTCAAAGCACAACTTGCCTTCAAAAAGCTAATGATCCTGATCTAAGACTTGATCTTGAGCTTGGTCTTCAACTTCCTCACACAATTCGATGTCTACGCGCAACAGATAAAGAACCAAATCAACACGCAAATCAACATACGACACATATGCAGAAAAAGCTACAAACCAAACTAGCTTGGAATTTCATGAAATCTTACAGATAATTAGCTTAGCATTTTCTAAGATTTATAAAATTTATTTGAGCATGTTTGGACGTATAGTTTAGGAGATACAAAATTCGTAAGTTTATCCTGGGGCGAGTTTTCCTTTAGTGTGGAACCTTTTAACTCCTTTGAGAAGTGTAACTCTGAGGTGTACGTAATCCTCTGGCTCGGAACTCAAATCTCTGCGACAGTTATCCGCATAAATCTTTTTGCCTTGACCAAGCAATTTCCAATCTTTCCCGAATCATCGTGACTCGTTTCTCATGTTCTTGAAGAATATCCGGTCCAAAGATGTGACTCTCATCTGTCTCATTCCAATTTTATGGTGTTCGACAAGTTCGTCCGTACAAAGCTTCAAATGGTGACATCTGCAGACTTGTCCGATAACTGTTTTTATAACTGAACTATGCGTACGGTAGACACTTGTCCCATGAAGTGGTATATGCTAGTGCACAAGCTCTAAGCATGTCTTCCAAAACCTGGTTAACTCTTTCAGTCTGACCATCTGTCTGAGGATGATAGGCCGTGCTTAAGTTTATTCGATTTTTCCATGGCCTCGTACCGCTTGTTCTAAAACCCTGAGGTAAATTGAGTACCTTTGTCCGATATACCTTCTTGGGCACTCTATGTAAGAAGACAATCCTTGACACCACTTCGGCTTAATCTTCTAACAACCTTTGCATATCTCGTTCTGATTCTCCTTGATCTGTTCCTTCATCTCTACCCACTTATCGATAACTCTCTGATAGGGTTTCTTAGCTATTAGGAAGATATCGGCACCCATTTGATCACAAATTTGTTATCCCCGTCCAGTGGCATACCAAGTAAGTCTTATGAATGCACTTCTGCGTATCTGCTAATTACTGATACTTCTTCTGGACTAACGGCTTCACACCATTGACCATCAACTGGCCATCCCGAGCTACGGTTACCTGAGATTCCTCACACTTCCGTGACTACAAACCAAAACCACCTTATGCTTGGATAACTAATCCACTTTGAGACTAGCATCTAGGGTCTTGGTTTCCAATATAAGGAGTAACCAAACATCTCAATTGCACCTTCCCTGTGAGTTGTTTATACTGACATTGGCAACCTTCCACATAACTCATTATTAGCTGCTCTATGAAGACATCTGATCTTTATTAATACTCTTGCATCAAAACTTTACATATCAGCATACTCACAAACGAGCTATATATATATATATTTTTTTTTACGAGAGAATTCTTACAAAGGTTTCTCAACCAATCACTCTCTCATAAGCATGAAACATTACATTATTTATAGAAAACTTATGCCATGGATTTCCTCAGTGGAGTCTTCATTCACACACCTTCTTCTTCATCTGAACCTTTGGCCTTTGGCAACAGAATTCATAGCTTCAACTTGTTTCGCAATTTGCTTCTAATACTGATGTCTTGGTAGGTGTAGAACTAGAATTGAAATAGGCAGGTGTAGCACAACTTCTCCTAGGACAACTTTTAGCATAGTGTCCTAGCTTATTGCAACAATATCAACGCCTGGATGTCGTCTGCTGGCTTCCTCCTGACATATCTCTATTCTTGATAGAGATAGAACTAAGATTGATGCGATCTGCAGTGACCACTTTCTTCTGGTGGCAGTGGTTAGCAAAATGTCCCGGCTGGCGACAAGCATAGCAAATTCTAGACAATAAACTTCTTCCTCGAGAACTTTTCTCCGTGGGGGTGTCGGGGGAACTCCGACCTTCAAGACGAGGCACGGGTGAAATTGTCTCGAACAAAGTCTGAGCAGCATGATCATTGAGTTGCTGAGGGGCACTCCTCACTTGCTGTTGCGGTGATCCTTCTTGACAAGTTTTCTGACGCTTGCAGTTGTCCTCAAATTCCTTGTGTCCATCTCCGAGAACAAGGGTTTTGTTAACCAATCCTTCTTGCTTCAACCGACTCCTTGAACGAGTTGCTTCCCTAGTATTACCACTCACTCTTGGTGCTATAAACTTAACGGATCCAATCTCCGGAATGATCATGATTTCAGAAATTGCTTGATCTTTCTGGGGACATTCCTTAACAAAATGACATAACTCACCACAGTAGTGGCAGGAATGTTTGGGTCATCTTGCTGGATTGAGTGGACATTCTCTAGCCCAGTGTCCTTTTTCACCACATAGAAAACAATTCCATGGTGACCAAATATCACTGATTTCCTGAGGTAGACTGATAAGATTGACATGCTGCTTCTTCTTTTCTTCAGGCGGCACCGTAAATGCGGATGACAGTCCTTCTCTCCTTGCTAACTCTTGAGCAATGACGGCTCGAAAATCCTCTCGCTGACGCCGAGTCACAATGGTCACTAATGAATCCAGGGGGCATTGAGCTGGGCAATGATCCTTACCTTCACAAAGATAGCATGTGAAGTTGCTCATAGGACATTCTCCCGGTAAGTGGCTTCCTTCACAGCTAGAACAATTGATTGCATGTTCGTCAGCAGTGTGTCCTACTTCTCCACAACGGTTGCATGCACGATCCTCTGATTTGCTTGATTAACAACACTTCAAAGAACATCGTCCATGTATGGTATCGGGTGGGGGAATACTATTGTTCCTTGGTCTTACTGTGGTTCCACTGTCTTCTGACGACATGAAGTGCTGACGAAAGACGGTGGCAAACTCCATCCAAGTGATGGTATGTCCATCCTCAAAAGTGGCGTAGAAATCTTTCCACCAAGCTAATGCATTTCCTTCTAACTGGCACGTAGCATAGGGAACTTTTTCTCTATCCTCACATTGCACCAAGGCTAGCTTCTCTTCTATGATGCGAAGCCAAATTTCTGCATCTCTGGGAGTGGCTGATCCATCAAACGTGGGTGGTTTAGTCTTCATGAACAAGGAGAACTTTGGTTGCGGACACGCTGTTGTGTCTGCAGTTGCAGGGGTATTGATTTTGGCACCATTAGCTTCCACCTGTTGCATCACCATCTGCATAAGCTGAGCTTGAGCGGTGAGAAACTGATCCAAGTACTGATTTGTTATCGCCGGTATGGTAGATAGCTGCTTGTTTGTCTCTGCTTTATCAACGGTAGCGGCAACTGTATTGACTTGAACTACTTCAGGAGCATTGGTGTAGGCGGCCCTTTCCATCTGTTGACACGCGAAGGTTTAGTTGAGAGGGAAGAGCAGAGGTACGGTTCAAGAATCCTGGTGCAGGGGAGCAGGTTTAACCCAAAAACCCAAACACATATTATTAATAACTTGGTATGGTTGCTTATCCAAGCCTAAAAGCTATGCAACACAAACTGCACACTCAGCAATCAAGGAAGAACCAAAGTTAACCTAAGCACACAATGATCTAGCGTCTAAAAGGGTAACTCACCTATCTTAAGAGACGCGACTCTCACACATGAGTCTCACTGACTACCTGTCGGGACCCGAATTTGCAAATCCGGACCCTCTGTGTATTCAACACTAGTCCAGGATCACGCTAGTGCACACAGTCTCAACATTGGTAAATATCACAATCATACACATCGATAATAAAGTACTTTAATTAAGATAACCAAACTGGTTGCTCGACCTTATGGTCAAGTTACAAAAGTATGCCTCGCAGGGCTAAAGACTTATTCAAATAAAATCTGCAGCGGAATATATAAAGAAAACGTGTGGCGCCAACCAATATGCCACAGGCAACTGACTGGACTCGATCCCTAGTTAGACGGCTCCTCCTGAAACTCCTCCTCCAAGACTGGTGTAGACTCTTCTTCAACTGATGTTGTATTGTGGCAAGGGTGAGTACTTGGTACTCAGCAAGTCATGCACAGAATACAAACTAATATGCTACATGCATGGCTTAGTACAAAGGAATAGCTCATGGTATAATTGCAGTAAAACAGCATTTGACAAGTATCATAAGTAGATTCGAAAGCAGTAAGGACAAGTATAATATCAATAACTTTTCTAGGAGTTAAATGATCATCTTTCCCATTCCTAGTCCACATTTCCATCTACGTCATTCTTAAACCAAACCCTTTTTCCAAGTCCAAGTTATTTTCATGAAAGTCTAACCCTTGACTGTAATCCCCGAGCAATGTCCAATACCGCGGACACGGCTATTTGAATAGATTTTACACTCTTCAAAGGTTATGCACTTTACCCACAAGATACAGTCAAACACCACAAAGGCGAGTGATCGTAACAAAGCCTTTCGGATACGGCTAACTACACAAGTGAACCTTTCCGGTTTTTGCCCTACACCATCCCTTCCCTAATCAAAGGCGAAGTATGGGACCGACATACCGTTGGACGGGTACCATGCCTCAGCCCTGGTACGCTCCCCTTTCAAGCTACACAAAAGGTGTAGTTGACACCCGAGGTATCACATGCAAGTTATTAGTAACTTACTCAACTAGGTCCGTCCCATTACAGACATGTGGTTGCACGTTTGACTCAGTTCAAAGGCTTGCAAGGTTAAGTCCTTATGTTGACCAGGGCAAGATTACCCGAAGAACCAAAATATCATTCCCGGCGCCACAACTAGCCCACCCGATCATTCTTGCCATATGCCCCAGTCCAAATCTATTTATCAAACCCCCAGTTGATTACCACGCACCACGTGCTATCAACACCATCATCAATAACACATGACACTTCTCAAAAACACGTTCCATATCTCATTAAGTCAAAGTTAACATGTAACTGTCAAAATCATGTCATGTATACGTGGCAGGTCTAAGCATTATACTACAGCGGTCTAACTACCCATGTTGGCAATTTTAATAATGTCCAACTATTTAATCCTCAACTAGGGTGACAAGGGGTTCATGGCATACAGTTATTTATGTCAAGGTGGCATACAGCAACTAGGCAATTAACTAATCTCCCAAAATTAATTAAAGCATTTTATAATTGAACTAGCATGCAATAATTTAAATCAAATTAATTTAAAAATGGGATCAACATGGTCAAAGCACAACTTGCCTTCGAAGAGTACTTGTTCTTGGTCTTGAGCTGGCTCCTGGGTCAACACTTCACCCTCGAAGCTTTCGGGCACTTCAACGTCTACTCGTAAAGCGTGCAAATAGCCGTAAATAAATAAACAGTAGACAAAAATTGTTCAAACATCCAAATAAAGTCCATAAACAGAGAGAGCATAATTTTATGAATTTTTAGGAATTTGAATCGGCAAAATCGGAGTTTAAACGCAAAAGTTACAAGTATTTAAAGTTTAAATAATCAATTAAATAATTTTACAGAGAAAAACATTGGTACAAAAATTAAATAAAATTCACCATTAGGTAGATCTCAATTTTATAAAAAATTAGAAATTTGAATCACCCAAATCGGAGTTGAAATGCAAAAGTTATAAGCATTTGAAGTTTGAATCTATTTTTGAAATCAATAAACCAAATTAATAAACCATTTTCTTTTTCGGAAAATAATTATTGCGTCAGCATGACACGTGGACCAATCAGAGGCCGCCACATCGCATCGGGTCCATGGACCCGGTGCACGGTTTGGCTCGGTCCACGGCTCGTGTCTCTGACATGTGGGCCCCTCGGGTGACATCAGCGCACGGTTCGGCCGAGTGGGCTGACACGTGGGCCCCACCGTGACGTCAGCATGACGTCATGGTGCGGTTTGGCTCGGTCGCTGACACGCGGGCCCCACGCGGCGTCACGCAGCGTGATGTCGGGCCGGTGATCGGCGTGGCATGGCCGATCGCGTGGTCACGCTCCGACCCACGTGGCTCGATCCGGACTGTTGATTTGAAAATCAACGGTCCAGATTGAATTTGGCTTTACGCGTTAGGAAATAGCTCGATCCATCTGGACCATTCGATCTTGATCGGACGGTCAAGATCAAATCTAGAGTTTACAACGTGGCCAATCCTAGCCGTACGATCTAGATCTAACGGCTGAGATCTATCCAAGCACGGTGCAGTTATGGCTACGTGGCACGATCTAAACCGTTGGATCTAGATCCAACGGTTGAAAACGGATCTAAAACTGTAACGTGGGAAATGACCTTCGGGCGACGTGGCGCGATCTCAGCCGTGCGATGAAGATCCAATGGCTGAAAAGCTTAGAGGTCACGGCGATGTCCACGGCAGAGCTTGTTGGCTGGAGATGAAGACGATGACGATGGCAATGGCGTTGCGGGCGTGCTCCGGCGAAATGAATGGTACCCCCAGGTGCGGCTCGTCGCGACGGTTCCGGATCTGGGCACAACGGCGACGGAGGATGGTGGACGGCGGCGGAAACAACGGAGAACCGCGGCGGAGCGCAAGACCAACTACGGCGAGCTCGCGCGGGCAAACGGCGGCGGCTCAGGTGACGTGGTCTAGGGCTACGGGTGCGGACGGAAGTCGGCTACATGGTGTTGGCGGCGGCGCCTTAAATAGGGGCCTCGGCTTCCGTGTATCGCGCGGAGAACGAGGTCCACCAGGTTGCGGCGGCGGAATCCGAATTGGATTCTGATTGGGTGACGTGGCGCAACGGCAGCCGTTGGATCAAGATCCAATGGTTGCGGGGTTTGGGCTCGGGTCCGGCTCGGCGACTTGGCTGGCTTGGTCGGACTCGGGCTCGGGCGACGTGGCGTGATTGTGGCCGTTGGATTTCGATCCAACGGTCACGCGCGTTAGGGTTTTGGTGACGTGGTTCGACCGAGACAGCTGGCGCTGTCGGGTCCGGGTCGGACTCGAGTCTGACTCGGATTCGGGTCCGGTCGGATGAACAGTAAAACCCGGTTCGGGTTTTTCCAGCGATTAAATATTCAAAATAATTTCCAGAAATTCATTTAATTCAAGAAAAATAGTAAAATAATCAGAAAATTCCAAAAAAATTCTAGAAAATATTTTAGGACATTTGGGACTCAGATAAAATGTTTCCAACAAAATTTTATTTGCAACTTTTAATTCTTTAATTATTTCAAAAGGGAATAAATTCAAATTAAATCCAGATAAATCCAAATAAATTCCAGAAAATTCCAAAAATTCACTAAAGTGTAAAATAACATTTAAATTCATGAAAAGAAAAAAATGGGGTGTTACACTACCAAAGCACTAGTTCCTCAAGCTTCGGTTAGACTTCATCAATCTACTTCTCTTCGAGCTCGATGATCCTCAGGGTTGACAGCGGCATCCAGTACTTTCTCCTTAAGTGTGGAACATCGTTAACTATTCAGAATGACTGAGGTAAGATTTCCATTTAAACCAGTGGGGAAGAATAGAAATTTCAGCAAAGGGGAAAGAATAGGAGAACAAGACAAGTCAAGAACTTATTATTACTTCAAGTTAAATTTTCTCTTTAGAAAATAATTTTGAAGCTTCTACAGACGGCCAGTCTATCTAGGGTCAAGACCTACAGTCAACCTGGTTCTGATACCACCTCTGTCGGGACCCGAATATGCAAATCCGGACCCTCTGTGTATTCTGTACTAGTCCACAATCACGCTAGTACACACAGTAATAACAGGGATGAAGTACCACAATCATACACAGCGGAATTAATAAGAAAGTACTTGAAACATTAAATAAACTGGTTACAAGACCTTAAGGCCAACTTACAAATAGTCTGCCACGCAGGGCTTACAATAACAAAAGTAGATAAACCGCAGTGGAACGAAGAACGTCAGTGACTCCCATCAATATGCCACAGGCAACTGACAATGTTCAACTCCTAGATATTTGCCTCCTTGCGGAACTTCTCCTCCTTTAAAGTTGTAGTCTTCTCCTCAACTGATGATTGTGTTGGAAGCAAGGGTGAGTATACAATATACTCAGCAAGTCATGCACAGGAATGCAATCCTATTACTATATGCATGGCTTCTTCCAAAGGAATGGCTTAAGTGGTTGTTTTGCATCAAACAACATTTTGCATTGATTAAATAATCTTAATAGATTCAAAAGTTGTGAGATCATATTATATAATAAGTTATCAATCTCTTTTTAAACAATTCGGCTCAAAGCTCTAATTTACTTCAGCAGTTATCTCTGGCACTCGGCCACCCATTCCCACAATTTTGTTTTAGAAAATCTAACCCTTGACTGTAATCTCCGAGCGTTGTCCAGTACCGTGTTACATGATTATTGTGCAACGCATGCCAACAATAATATCAATTACCATGTAGAACCACAAGGGTACCTACACTTCACATCATCACGTGGCAAGATTACACTAACTCCAAAATTCATTTCATATAACATTAGTAAATATTATTTTGCCATTTGAAACACATTTCACGTAAGCATGGCTAAGCAACTACTCACGGTCTAGCCTCCCGTGTTGGCACAATCATATCATCCAACTAATTTAACCCAACTTATGGTGACAATGGAATACATGACATACAAATATTAATCATCAAGGGTGGAATTAACAACTAGGTTGATTATCTACTTAACCCAAACTAAATTACTCATTTTAATCAACATAGCATGCATAATTTAAATCAAAATATGTTTGAAAAACTAGGAGCAATATGGTCAAAGCACAACTTGCCTTCAAAAAGCTGATGATCCTAATCTAAGACTTGATCTTGAGCTTGGTCTTCAACTTCCTCATATAATTCGACGTCTACGCGCAACAGATAAAGAACCAAATAAACACGCAAATCAACATACGACACATATGCAGAAAAAGCTACAAACCAAACTAGCTTGGAATTTCATGAAATCTTACAGATAATTAGCTTAGCATTTTCTAAGATTTATAAAATTTATTTGAGCATGTTTGGACGTATAGTTTAGGAGATACAAAATTCGTAAGTTTAGACTTCCCGCGAATAATTTAACAGTATAAATCCAATTATAAAATTTCAGAAAAATTTGCGTAGCTAGGTGTTAATATTTACTAATTAACAAAATTTGTTGCATACTATTTGGAGCTAAAACGAATTTGTAGTGAAAAAGACAAATTTCGCAATTTTTAAACTAATCTCTTGTTTTCCTTGTGGATGGCACTATTCACGTGGTATATGTATATACTTCTGTTTGACACGTGAGAAACCGAAACAACATAATACAATGCGTATTTAAACATGTATTCTTCCTAATATAACCGTATAAATGCATATAGAAAATTTATACTTACGAATCGGCCGAATATACCTATGCAGATCCGACGAATATATCCACACGTATACATACTGCTACCATCTAATAACAGAGAGTACCGAATCAATATGCTACGATATATATTTACCTGCGTAGCAACCGAGTATGTCTACGCGTGAATCGACCAAGTATACCTACATGTAGACATGTATATGCGCAGGCTACAGAATACATCCGCCTAACCTATACGTATATATACTAACATATATATACACGATTACGCGTCGACGGGATCAATCAATCAATAGAGGTAGAGTGCGCACAAAAGAAATAAAAAGGTACCGATCGACGACGGGCAGTAGCGCGGATCGTGGACGCGGAAGAAGGCGAGGCCGGAGAGTGCGTCGGCAGCGACGGCGGCGACAACGGCGGCGATGACAGCGGCGACCGGGACGGTGATGACGGTGGTGGCGACGACGACGTATACGGCGGCGATGGCGAGAGAAGTGCGCGGTCGGCCGAGTCGGTTGTTTGGAGACGAAGTCAGCAAATGGTATGAGGAGAGGATGAAATGGAAGAAGAGAAGACTCAAGGTAACTCAAAACAGCTGGAGAGGAAATGTCCTAGCTCTGTATAAATACATGCATGCAAGGGAATGGACGTCAAGGAAGGGAAAGGACATCAGTTGAGTGCATGTCGTTTGACATGAAGCACATCAAATAGAGAATAGAGGTAATGGCCATTCATGATCCATCGTACAGAAAAAAAAAATGGAGAGAGAACTGGAAGAATAAAAGGTTTCACGTGTTGCTAGTAATGGAAATGGCTATTTTTTTTCAGTTACTAGTTTTTATTGTTTTGAGTCATGGCTTATGGGCTGCCAATTACCTGTAGTTAGTGGCCAGTTACTAGCTTTTCAATGCTCCACCACGTCATGAAGCCAGCATGGCCGGTTACTACATGTTGCCTTTTGGTATATACGGGTATACATTCCAAAGAAAACGTGTTGAGGAAAAAAAATAACGTAGAGGTTATAAAAATCAGAAAAATTTCTCTAAAATACTAGGAACTATTTGGAACATAACAAAGTTGGTTTCGCGATTTTTCGACGTGTAGATTTTTCGCAGAAATTCTTTTAGTGAATCAGACACCTGTACAGATTTTCGTAAAATCAAAGACTTAAGTTATATAGCATATTTTTCGAAAATATTCGAAGAGAACACTCTCGTCTACTCGTTATCTTAATTTGAAACAAAATTTTAGATTTTATGCATATTCGAAAATGCCGGATATTTATTTAATACGATTAGTTCAATAAACGTGAATCCGACTTACTCGCGAGGCTTCCAAGTAGATTCCGAAAAATTACAAATACTCCCAGAAACACACCAAATATATTAAAAGAAAATTTTGGGGATGTTACATATCCCCATTGTGAAAATCCGATTCTTTGTATTTGACTGGGAATGTATCCATGCCATTTCTTCTCTGCTGCATGTACCAGTGATAGACGCGCCGCAATTGTGTTGTTAGGTGGTCTACATGAGATGGTTCAACCAGTGGTTGCCCGTTAACGAACCTCCACCTTAGACCTGCCTCGTGAACACGAAGTTGTTCAGCAATATCTCTTTCATTTTGTGATTTCAACGCGTCCGCACTAGCCTCCTTCAAGTATTGCTTTCTGGAGATGCGCTCGTAGTCTGACATTTTTGAAGGTTCGGAAGCCACCCCTGATTGTTTGCCTTCTGCCATACTCAAGAAAAACTGCTGCGCATTAGCATCAACTTTAGTTTTTAGAGGCGATGGCCTCTTTTTGAAGTGAGAAGTTACACATGCGCTTATTTCCTTTTTTCGTTCTTCTTCAGTCATCTTGGCTAGTAATTTCTTCTGAGGTTGTGATGTCTTCAAAGATGACCGAGATTTGCTATGAGAGTGCGGCCTTCCGAGATGGTGCTGATGTTCGAGTCGAACTTTTCCTTGTTAGTACCGGCGGAGGAGACGGACTTTGCCTGGATGGTGCTGGCTGAGGAGACGGACTTTTCCTTGTTAGTGCCGGTGGGGGACTTGGACTTTTCCTGGCTGCAGGTGCCGGCAGGGGGGTTGGACTTGTCCCTGGCGACAGGTTTCTGTGTGGAGTGTACGGCTGAGGATCATCATCGTCGTTGTCTTTGTCATCCTCATCGTCCGAACCAAACATAATCAAGCTCTTGCACCACGCGAGGAAGCCATGCACATTTTCTCCAAGTCTTTTGTTCCCATCCTCACCAGGGATCTCTACCTCCATTTTGCGGTATTGCCAGACTACACTGTCCACTTCGACCCTAGCAAATCCCAGGGGAATCGGGCGGCAGTGCAGAACCTGCGAGGAGCCGCATGGCCAAGCCCTGCCATCAGCCACCTTGAAAGTAATGCTATGTGCGGACAAATGCAGCTTGCACGGTGTCGGTTCTGTGATGTCATCCACTGGGAAATGGAGTCCATGCTCTTCAGGGATCCCTGTGGGCGACAATCGCTCTTATGAACACCGTGGATGAAGTTAGAGGGTGTCATTAGGTGGTGTTCGTGAGCTGAGAGCTCTCTCTACTGCTTGCTCGACAACCTTATCCAGCTCCGCTCTCTGTTCCGCCAACGCGCTTGCAACAGCATCTTTTATTTGACGGTCCAGTTGATCTTCTCTTAGTCTCTTCGGCCGCTTGTACAACGATGCGTCAGCTGGGAAGCCTTCTTTCCACGGCACCAAACCAACTCCTCGAGTGCGACCAGGTTGCTCCTTGTTACCTAGGGCAACGCTCAGCTCATCATTCTCCCTTCGTGGTGTGAAAAAGGCTTGGGAGGATTGCGCGTGAGCATCTGCAATTTTTCGCGACACTTCCTGGGTTCTATTGCTCTTGAAGCTTAAGCTGCCATCTTCTGAGACAGAAGCCCCCTCGCAAGCAACCAGTGCTTTGATCGTTCGCTCAACTCAGCAGTCGCAGGAATGACGCCCCTGTGGACTAGCTCTTCTTCACTCCTATCCCGTGCAGGTATTTTCTTCATGTAGCCACCAGTGCCTAGTGTGTGCGGGTATGTATTTTTTTCTGCATTAGCCTTGTTCCTCTGACTCACTATCTGGGCTTCTTCACAATTCTTGTACTCCACGAAGTCCTCCCAGAACTCCATTATCTTTGGGTACAAGTTAAAATCTGGTGTTTCGTTCTTCTTCACAAAGTTCTTGTTCAGCGTCGTCTTCCAATTCTTCCACGCTATGCACATGATGCATAGTGCACGTTTCTTTGCAACCACCTCGGACCCTTCAGGGAATTGGAATACTTCTTTCAACTTGTCCCACAACAAGTCCTTCAGGTCAACAGGAACCACCCATTGGTCACCTCGGCGGCCGGTCCATGATCTGTAGCTGATCGGCACATTATCCCTAGCAAGTACTCCGCAGGCTGTCCTGTACGGAGCCAATGATGACTGGGGTATTTCAGGTTCCCCGACCGCTGAGAGTTGTACTATGTTGTGAACACCCTTAGGCATCTTGTTTGGACCACGGCCTGCGTGTCCCCTTTGTTCATCATCCATTTGAGCCTGCAAATGGATCTTCTTATTAGTCGTCTGACACTACTATGTGTTGGGAGTCACAATGTACTAATAATTTACCTCGCCAATGTTAGTGGCGTCATCTTGATCCATGTCAGTGGCGCTAGGTTGGTCCATGGCAGTGGCGCCAGGTTGGAGGGGCGCCGTATAAATATCCTGTAGGTTCAGGTAGTACAATGGGCTACCCATTCCTACTTCATCTATATTCGAGGGCGGCACTCCCTCTGGCACTTGTCCCTGATTAGAGGCCATTCCTAGCAAGTTTATCATAAATTAGCATTTGCCACAACTACGAGGAGGCTACGTCAAAGGCAGCCATTAAAATTGAGATTACAAAACACTGAAGGTTGCTGAACCTAACAAAAAAATCGGCAAAGACCACCCCTAAAATAGTGGCCATTCACTCGTGAATGAAGACAACATTCAATCTAATATTAACACATGCTTAATTATCTTAATTAACATTTTCAGGTTAGAGAGAGAGAGGCGGCGGGAGGGCGGTGCCGGCTTGCGGATGGCGATCTTGGGCTCGGAGGGCGGCGCCGGCACGAGGGCGTCCAGACGGGCGGGAGGGCGGCGCCAAGCTCGAGGGGCGTTCCCGGACAGCGGGGAGGGCGTCGCCGGGCTCGGGGAGGGTGGCACCAAGCTCGAGGGGAGTTCCCGGACGGTGGGGAGGGCGGCGCAGGGCTCGGGGGGGGCGCCGGGCTCGGGGAGGTGGCGTTGGGCTCGGGGACGGCAGTGAGAGCAGCTCGGGTCCGATGGCTAAGTTAGGGTAAATGAGGGAGGAGAGCGCGCCCTTTGAAATTATAGAGACTATCACGGCTGGTTGAAAATACCAACCGCCAGTGAGAATATTTCCCTACCGGTTGACCATAACAACCGGTAGTGATAATACTATTACTGCCGGCTATATGAGTTAGCTGTCGGGACCCGAATCCGCAAATCCGGACCCTCTGTGTATTCAGCACTAGTCCAGGATCACGCTAGTGCACACAGTCTCAACATTGGTAAATATCACAATCATACCACTCGATACTAATAAAGTACTTTATTTAAATAATCAAACTGGTTGCTTGACCTTAAGGTCAAGTACAAATATATGCCACGCAGGGCGAAACTTATTTAAAAGAGAAATAATAGCAGCGGAAAATAAGATAACTTCGTGGCGCCATCCAGTATACCACAGGCAGCCAGGCGGGACTCGCACCCTAGCTAGACGGTTCCTCTGGAAGCTCCTCCTCCAATGCTGGTGTAGACTCCTCTTCAACTGGTGTTGTCTTGTGGCAAGGGTGAGTACTTTGGTACTCAGCAAGTCATGCACAGAATGCAACTAATATACTACATGCATGGCTTGGTACAAAGGAGTAGCTCAAGGTGTATTTGCGATAAAAACGACATTTGACAAGTAGCATAAGTAGATTCGAAAGCAGTAGAAACAAGTATAACATCAACAACTTTTCCAGGAGTTTAATCAACATCTTTCCCATTCCTAATCCACATTTCCATCAACATCATTATTTAACCAAACCCAACCTTTCAAGTCCAAGTTATTTTCAAGAAAGTCTAACCCTTGACTGTAATTCCCGAGCGATGTCCAATACCGTGGACACGGCTATTCGAATAGATTTTACACTCTGCAGAGGTTATGCACTTTACCCACAAGATACAGTCAAACACCACAGAGGTGAGTTTCCGTAACAAAGTCTTTCGGAAACCTCTAACAGTACAAGTGGTCCTCTCCGGTGTTGCACACTAACCCTTCCCTTAGCTAAGGCGAAGTTTAGGCCAATCAACCGTTAGATGGGTACCTGGCCGCAGCCCCGGTACGCTCCCCCGTACAACATACACAAAGGGTGTAGTTGACACCGAGAGGTCCCACGGGTACGTTATTAGCAACTTAATCAACTAGGTCCGTCCCATTATGGACATGTGGTTGCAAGATTGACTCAGTTCAAAGGCTTGCAAGGTTAAGTCCTTAGAGTGACCAGGGCAAGACTACCCGAAGAACCAAACCAACATTTCCGGTGCCACAACTGGCCCACCCGATCATTCTTGCCACATGCCCCGGTCAAAAAGCTATTTATCAAAGCCCAGTTGATTACCATGCACCACGTGCCATCAACATCACATGATACCTTTCCAAAACAGGTTCAATATATCATTAAGTCAATATTAACATAATTTAAACTAGCATGCAATAATTTGAATCAAAATAGGTTTCAAAATGGGATCAACATGGTCAAAGCATAACTTGCCTTCAAAAAGTACTTGCTCTTGGTCCTGAGCTGGCTCCTGGGTCAATACTTCTCCTTCGAATCCTTCCGGCACTTCAACGTCTACTCGTAACGCGTGCAATAGCAACAAATGAATAAAATAGTAGACAAAAACTGTCCAAACATCCAAATAAAGTTCATAAACAGAGAGAACACAATTTTATGAATTTTTAGAAACTGGAATCGTCAAATTCGGAGTTTAAATGAAAAAGATACAAGCATTTAAAGTTTAAATAATCAATTAAATAATATTACAGAGAAAAACTTTAATCCAAAAATTAAATAAAATTCATCATTAGATAGATCTCAATTTTATTCAAATTTAGAAATTTGAATCACTCAAATCGGAGTTGAAACGCAAAAGTTATAAGCGTTTGAAGTTTGAATCCATTTTTGAAATCAATAACTCGAATTAATAAATCATTTTATTTTTCGGAAATTCTTTTATTGCGTCAGCGAGGACACATGGCAGCCTCTGATTGGGCGGCTGACGTCAGCCGGTCCACGGGCTCAGCCCAAGGTTCGGCTCGGGTCCACCGTGGACCTGGTCCACGGCTCACGTGTGACTGACAGGTGGGACCCATGGGGGTGACGTCATTCTTGGCGTCGGCGAGGACTCGACCCACTGGCGGCGGTGGGACTGCTTTGGTAGCGTCATTCTTTGGCGTCACCGCACGGTTGGGGTGGCGGCCCGACGTCTTGGTCCGCCATGGCGTCGGCGTGGCGTCATGGTGCGCGGCTGGCCGACACGCGCCCGGCGTGTCGATGACCCACACCACGCTGCGTGGTGACCGCGGCGGTCAAGATTCCGCTACGTGGCGCAATCCGGCCGTTGATTTGAAATCCGAGCGGCTCGGATTGGATACGGAGTTTCACGCGTTTGGGTTAACAGCGGTTGTCTGGACCGTTGGATCTAGATCCAGCGGTTGGGATCAATCTAACGCTTAGCGTATAACGCGGCTAATGCTAACCGTACGATCTAGATCTAACGGCTAAGATTGGATAAGGGGTTTAGCACGTGGATCTCACCGGCGGGTGACGTGGCTCAATCTGGTCCGTGCGATGGAGATCCGACGGTTGAAAAGCTTCGAGGTCACGGCGATGTCCACGGCGGTGCTTGCTGGCCGGAGATGGAGACGACGACGATGACAGCGGCATTGCGGGTGTGCTCCGGTGAAGTGGAAGGTTCCCTCCGACGTGGCTGGCTCTTGCGGTTCCGGATCTGACCTCAACGGCGACGGAGGATGGCAGACGGCGGCGGAAACAACGGAAAACCGCGGCGGAACACACAATCAACTCCGGCGAGCGATTGCGGCGCAACCACGGCGGCTCGGGCGACGTTGTCTAGGGCTGCAGTGCGCCACGGAAGTCTAGGTCACGACCACGAAAGCGGCGCATTAAATAGGGCCCTCGGCACCTGCGGAAAGCAGCGAAAGCGAGGTCCATCCGACGCGGCGGCGGAGTCCGACGGCGACACGGAGAGGGCGACGTGGCACAACGTGAACCGTTGGATCTCGATCCAACGGTCGCGTGGGTTTGGACTCGGGTCCGGTTTGGTGAGCTGGCTGGCTCGGTCGGGCTCGGGTCCGGCGACGTGGCTCAATCGTGGCCGTTGGATCTTGATCCAACGGTCACGCGCGTAGGGTTTCGGCCGAGTGGGTTCGGCTCAACCACGGGCGTGGTCGGGTTCGGGTCGGACTCGGACTCGAGTCTGACTCGGGCTCGGTCAGATGAACAGTGAAACCAACTCGATTTAATTAATCCAATTAAATTCTCAGAAATTCAATTAAATCATTAAAAATAGCAAAAGACTCAGAAAAATTCCAGAAAAATTATGGAAAATATTTTAGGGCATTTGGGACTCAAATAAAATATTTTCAACAAAATTTTATTTGCAAAATCAAATTCTTTAATTATTTCAAAAGGGAATAAATTCAAATAAATTCCAAATAAATCCAAATAAATTCTAGAAAATTCCAAAAATTCACCAAAGTGCCAAATCACACATGAATTTAAGAAAAGCAAAATTTTGGGGTGTTACATTAACCGGCAGTGATAATTCTATACCACTACCGGTTGAAGATGTCGCCGGCAGTGATAATAATATATCACTGCCGGTTCAATTGTAAAACCGGCAGGGGTAAGGAAGATCACTGCCGGCCCATTTTCCAACCGGCAACGATATACCACACAGTGATTTTTCATTTTCTAACATTAGTAAATCATTTCCAAACTTAGTAAAAGTTTTTAGAGGTGATGAATAAGATTGCTAATGCAATATAAATTCCAAATACTCAAATTCGCAAAATGGTTGAAGTTCAATACATGTCGTGTGTACAAAAGAAAACATACATTTCATTACTACAGCTAAGCTACGATTTGGCCTTCATTATGATCGCGGCGTATGTATGTAGCTTCGTCAGTCTCTTCCATGATATTTAGGCCATTATCCTCTTCGAAAGGCGGAAGCTCATCGAATTGGTTGTACTCTTCCTCGTCAACAACATTCTCAACCCCGACAATCCTTCTTTTTCCACTCATAACCACGTGGCGATGCTTGTAAGCCGGGTCAGTTACGAAGAAGATTTGTGTAATAGAATTAGCAAGCACGAATGGTTCATCTCTGTATCCAACGAGTTTGAGGTCCACGGTAGTGATACCGTACTTGTCGATATTCACGCCCCCTGGAAGTCTGACCCATTGGCACAGGAAGAGAGGGACCTTTAAAGGTCCATAGTCAAGCTCCCAAATCTCTTCTATGAATCCGTAGTAGGTTTGCCTATTTCCATTGCTGTCATAGGCATCTATACGGATACCGCTGTTTTGGTTGATGCTCTTTTTATCTTGCGCTCTTGTATAAAATGTAAAACCATTTATATCGTATCCTTGGAATGTTCGAAATGTACATGACGGTTCCTAAGCTAACTATTTCAACTGAGTGCAGTCTGTCTCTGTATGCATTATGTGTCTACGCAACCAATCGCGAGATTATCCTGTCTCTCTCATGAGCCAAACCTCGACCTCCCAGGTTGGTTTTGGATAGCATGTTCTTGTGCATGTTGACAAGCGGGGCCACCACAACCGATTGTCCCAAAGCCGTGAAATGTGCTTGTGTAAATGAAGCTAGATTGCTGAAAATGCGTACAAATTTCTCGCCCAGTGTCCCTTTACCTGTAGCCTCCCCTCATGCCGATTCTGAGGCACACCAATCGGTTTGAGGGCCATATAATCGTGAGAACTCAATGACCTCCTCGGTTCCCCGACCATCGGTAATGCAATTATGCAGTCGATGTCGATTCTGAACATATTTGTTTATAACCCCCATGAATCTCTCGAAAGGGTACATCTGATGTAGAAATACGGGACCAAGAATCCGTATCTCCTTCACAATATGAATAATGAGATGGACCATAATATCAAAAAAAGATGGAGGGACACACATCTCAAGCACGCGCAGTGTGGACCACGTCTTCCTGCAGCTTATGTAGTTTTAACGGATCGATGGCCTTCTGTGAAATCGCGTTGAAGAATGAACACAACTTGATAATTGGGTCTCGGACTTTCTCTGGCAGAACACCTTTAATTGCAATTGGAAGCATCTGTGTCATCATCACGTGGCAATCGTGAGACTTCATACCAATTAATTTTAAGTCTTTCATTGAGACTAGTCTCTTTATATTAGCAGAGTAACCATACGGAACTTTAACTCCATGCAAGCATTCGCAAATGCTAATTTTCTCTTTCTTGCTCAGAGTGAAGCAGGCTGCGGGAAGGTACTTTTTGCCCGTATCCATTTCTTTGTGATGCAGCTCCTTCCTGAGTTTCATATCTTTGAGGTCCATCCGTGCTTGGAGTGTATCTTTCGTTTTGCCAGGTATGTCCAGTAAGATACCAAGCAAGCTATCACACATGTTCTTCTCTATGTGCATGACGTCGATTGCGTGTCGAACTTGCAGGTGCTGCCAATAAGGTAGGATCCAAAATACTGATCTCTTTTTCCACAAATGATCCTTACCAGGGAACTCGGGATAGATGTCTTCTTGGGTCCCTTTCCGTGAATAAGCTGTGATATCGCTACGGCCGCAAATATCTGTTTCCCGTGTGATTCTTTGGAGCTAAAGCGGTCTCCTTTGTCCGTCAAATACTCTCTTATTATTGCGATGCGGGTGATCCTTGCGGAGGAACCTACGATGCTGCATGTAAACCATTTTTCGGCAATTCTTGACCACCGGCTATTTGTATCACCCAAGCCTTTGGGCGCATCCGTTGAAGCCTTTTCTCATCGGCCCGATAGGTTGCCAAGAGCGAGGTAATCATTGATGGTTCACGAACAACAATGCCCGTAGGATAAAGTTCTCTCTTTTATTCTCATCCCATACTTGTGCACCATCGTTCCACAATATTAGAAGATCTTCAACCAATGGTTTGAGGTACACATCGATATCATTGCCAGGTTGCTGGGCCCTTGAATCGATAGTGGCATCATAATGTACTTTCGCTTCATGCAAAGCCATGGAGGAAGGTTGTAGATGCATAAAGTCACCGGCCAAGTCTTTGTGTGACTACTCATGTTTCCAAAAGGATTCATCCCATTCGTACTCAACCCGAACCTTATATTCCTCACATCATATGCAAAGTGCTTCTTATATTTCCTATCGATGTTCCTCCATTGCACAGAATCAGCAGGGTGTCTGAGCATTCCATCCTTCTTATGCTCTTCGGCGTGCCATCGTAGCAATTGGGCATGCCTTTTGTTCGCAAATAATCGCTTCAGACGCGGAATTATAGGGAAATACCACACCACCTTACAGGGACACCTCTTCTTCTTACGCTTCACCCCGACATCATCTACTTCGATATCATCATCGTTGCCCTTATACCGCTTTGCTTTGCAAACAACACAGGCATCCATGTCTGCAAACTCATTGCGATACAATATGCGATCGTTATGACATGCATGGATTCTTTGTACTTCCAGTCCCAGCGGGTAGACAACCTGCTTGGCCTGGTACGTAGTTGTAGGAAACACGTTACCCTCTGGAAGCAAGTCCCCCAGGAGACACAACAGCTCAGTAAAGCTCTTATCAGACCAACCATTGCTTGCCTTCAACTGCAGTAGTGAAAGTCTGATGCTGACTTTTGTGCTCCTCCTTGCAGCCCGGGTACAATGGCGTTGTAGAGTCCTCTACCATACGCTGAAACTTTTGAAACTCCCTTTCACTCGTCAAGTCCCCCTCCCCATCACGCAACATTTGATCTATATCATCTTCGTGGCTATGAACAAACGTATCTTCCACCACCGTCATATCATTGTCTCTATCATCTTCATCAATGTGGTGCCATTCATGTACAATATCATCTTTATGAATGTGTTGCCCTTCTTCTACAATATCATCTTCATCAATGTGTTGCCCTTCTTCTAGAATATCATCTTCACCGTGCTCGGTCCAACATGTATAGCCAGCCTTGAAACCCCTTCGAAGTAAGTGTGCATGTATCGACTCTATGTTAGAAAATAGCTTCTCATTTTTGCAATCAACGCATGGGCAACACATATAATCCGCCAGATTCTTCGACTTGTGTGCCGTAGCCACATTCAGAAAACAAGACACACCATTAAAGAACTCTGGACCGCGACGGTCCGTGTCATACATCCATCTTCGGTCCATCTACAAATAATTTATTGTTTCCATTAATCATGCAGTGGTAATTAATTCAAACGATAAACACATTATAAGCACATAACTGCAAATAACAATATAATTGTAAATGATTAGATTTACAAATACAGCTGGCAATCTTGTCTATATTAAGAAATATCAAACCTTTTTCGCTATTTAAAACAACATTCCAACAGCAACTCGGCAAGATAATAACTACCGAGCAAAGTAGAGCTCTTCTTTGTTCTACTTGGTCAGAGAAGATGTCGTCGCGAAAATAAATACTGAAAAATTATTAACACATTTTTTGGCAGCACCTCCCCAAGAAAATGCCAACCGAGCGAGCAAACAGAGCTCCTCTCTGTCTGCTCGGTCGCGAGGGCGTCTGACGCTGTAGTTATATAAATAACTTATCACTGCCGGCTTTTCCTAGAACCGGCAGTTATAAGGTCGTATTACGCGGGAGGTTTCATATTGGCGGGAAAAAAATATCACTGCCGGTTAAAATGTCGAACCGGCAGTAAAATCTCCAATATCTCTGCCGGTTGTATTTACAACCGGTAGTGATAATTTAGTACTGGTTTTATATATAACCCGAGAGTGATAATATATTATCACTATTGGTTCGTTATACAGACTGGCAGGGATACGTTTCCAGGGCAGGAATTCTTACGAACCGGCAGTGATATTTTATCCCCGACGGCTCTAGCCCAACCGGCAGTGATATGGCGGCGAGGATTGCATGTTCTGTAGTAGTGTATTTGTGACCGAAGAGAGTACATGTCACCCTGAAACTACAAATACATACATCGAGCCATCGAGGGAAGATTTGTTATCATCTCTATCAGCTAGCTAGCGCTGCAAGTGCAAATAGCAGTTTGCATGAAAATAATACATACTAATGAAAAGGTCAATTTGATCGAGATATGCATGTGGCAAATTACTTTTGAGTAAGACAATGAGTAAGATCTGGATTAGATTGGATCACATAAACAAAAATCTGGACTTGGATCAGACTTGCGTTGGACTTCAGCCCATTATCACCCCTATGTGCACAGGGAAAAAGGTATAGACTGCTTCCTGCTAATAGATTAATTGTTCTTAGCTGATAGCATCAAGAAAAGTACACCGAAAATGTGCAAGAAAGGAACTAAGAATGCAGTGCGGCGTACGTTCTATTCATTTGGTTCTACTCGAATGCACACAAGTAAAGTGCTAGCCAGAATCCCCCTTGCTGGGGTCGAGCATATTTTTGTGTAACACAATTGTGCTCCTCGATTAGCCTATAAATATATGCGAGAAAGGGTCGCTCGGGATCCATGCATTAATAAGCCCGCAGGAGTTGACTCCCACGAGGACATGGAAGGAACCACTCCTCAAGGACAAACTGAACAGGTAATTTAGTTGATTTAGTTCCTTTTTTTTCACAAGATTAATTCCTCTTGTTTACTGTATTATCATAGGAATTTGACGTAGACAATTTGAAGCTACTCTCTCTTTATCTCTCTGTCAAACTTCTGAATTTGACATAGACAATTTATAGCTACTCTCTCTCTCTCTCTCTCTCTCTCTCTCACACACACACACACAGTAAAATTGCTGTACCTCACCTATATCCTTAATTAGGATATCTTATCCCATCCATTGAGAATTGTTCAGGGCATAAAATTTTCACAGCAATAAGTTCAATTACTCGAACAAATCAAGAAACATTCCTCCTTCTAAATGGCACATAAATAAGGCTATGTTTGTTTATAGGGCTTAGATATTTTGGCTTATAGTTTAAATTTAGCTTTTTGAGTTAAGCAATTTAAAAGTAGTTTGTTTTTATACATAGTAAAGGTGTGTAATTTTATCCTAAGTCTAGTATATTAGTATCTAAAACCAATTCTCAATAAGTAAAAGAAGACATCCCTAGTGATTTTCGCATTTTAGTTATATGGGGGCTTATGACTTTTGAAAAGTGATAGTTAAAAATCCATCTATTTGCTTAAATTTTGACTTTTTAGCTTTTGAAGCTGGAGCAAAAGCTCAAACAAATAAGACCTTCAAAAAAAGATGACATTAAAGGTGCGTCCTTCACTTTTGAGGGCTAAAAAATTTCTACAATAAGAAAAAATGTATAATTTTCTCATTAACCCAAAGAACAAAACAGAAGGATCTATATATTAATTTGGCGGGACTTAATTATAATCGTTTAGATTAAGAAAATACATTCAGTAGAGTTGTTATAGTTGCATGACAATTATAGTTGGGGCTGTGTAAAAAATAACTTATTTTCATATATAAAAACACCAACTGCCCTCTTCATCTCCGTAGATTCAATTTTGTTCACGCCAGAGGTGAGGCCGCTTTTTCCATGTTCGCTTGAGGCGGCGGCCGCCTTCTGTCACCACTCACCAGCATCGAAAGAGATGGTTGTGGCGGCGTGGGGAAGACATGGGAGGAAGCACGGCGGCTAGGATGCGGGAGGAGGAGAGGATGTGGCAGCGGAGGTTTGACGTGAGGGGAACGGCGAGAATATGCAGTAGGAGGAGGAACATGTGTGAATGTACACTACTACTGAAATGGCTTCCAGAAACGGTTCAAAATCATTTTCAGAAACGGTTTTACAACCGTTTCTAAGCAACCTCTTCCAAAACCCCACCTTTAGAGCTTTAGAAGGGGTTCGTGCACTACTACAAAATCGGGTATCACAAACGGTCTATTAGAAACGGTTTGGTGCGAACCGGTTGTAATGCTCGCACCAGAAGCGGTTCGTGGTAACAGTGGAGAGGATCTCTCGCCGCGGTTCGTGGCACGAACCCCTTCTAAAGCCCCCCCTTTCGACGGGGTTCGTGACACGAACCCCTTCTAAAGGTCTTTACAAGCGGTTCGTGTCCCCAACCGCTTCTAAAGCTTTAGAAGGGGTTCGTGTCACGAACCGCTTCTAAAGCTGGGGCTTTAGAAGGGGTTCGTGACACGAACCGCTTCTAAAGACCCCCTTCAGAAGGGGTTCGTGTCACGAACCGCTTGTAGAAGCTCAGTTTTAGAAATAATAATAGGAATACGTGCCCTACTCTATCAGAGAGCACGCGTGGGTGGGTTGGCTAGATGGATAAGGCGAGTCACGAGGATGAAGTGCTGGTCGTGGGTTCGAATCCCGTTCCCACGATATTATTACTGCCTTTTACCGCTTGGTGTGGCACCACCACAAGCGGTTCCTAGAACCGCTTGTGATACCCTTCGAGGTATCACAACCGGTTGCCTAGAAGCGGTTTTACAACCGCTTCTAGAAGTGGTTCCAAACCGCTTGTAGAAGCTGGTTCTGTAGTAGTGGTGTCACGAACCGCTTCTAAAGGTGGGGCTTTAGAAGGGGTTCGTGCCACGAACCGTTTCTAGAGATCCCCTCTGGCCTGTTGCCACGAACCGCTTCTGTTGTGAGCATTACAACCGGTTCGCACCAAACCGTTTCTAATAAGCCGCTTGTGATGTTCGGTTTTGTAGTAGTGGTATAAACAAATCCTAGATGCAGGCACACAGAGCATACAAATTCTAACCGCAGATATACAACATATGGTAGGTGGAGCTGCATCTTCTGCCGGCGGCAATCAGCAGCGCCACCTCCCTGGCCCGCGTGTCGACCAAAAATACCGGTGGTGAGGAAGCCACGGAGAAATGGACCTTGCCGGACTACGTGGCCAAAGCTCTTTCGGATGACGGGGACGGACAACGCCCCGGCCGCATCGCCCCCGTGCAAAATGTGCGCCTGCTCATGATCGTCGGGCCGAGCCAGACACCCAGTTTCATCCACCTCGGTCTCTTGTCCGACCGCGGAGAATCCCGCCAAGTCAAGCTCTCCCACCTGCACAGCTTGGTCCGCCGTGGACACGCCGACGGCCGGGACGCCGCGGAGTTCACGCTCTGCATGCTGTCCCGCTTCAAGGAACGGCTGCCGGAGATCCGGCTGCAGCACAGCCCCGGCGTCATCCAGCAATGGTGGAACAGCCGCGATCTGCTAGTGGAGGAGTTGCTGATCGACGCCGCCTTCATCCTCGAGCAGCTTTTGCGGAACTGGGAGGCCGGAACCCGGCCCAGCATGGTGATGCGGCCGACGATGTACCGCCGCGACCTCATAGTGTTCTCAAACCAGATCCCGTACGTGCTCCTCCAGGACCTGATGCAGATGGTGAAGCTCCCGCCGCTGCCGGACAACTACAGCGGCAGCCGGAGGGAGCTCCTGATGAGGATAGCCATCGGCTACATTGTAGCCGAGGAGGCCTCGGAGTGGTTGCTCCACAAGTGCGGGGACCCGGTGCACCACCTCCTGCACCTGGTGCAGCTGCATCTGGCCTCAGCCGTGGAGCAGCGGCTGCCGCCGCCGCCGCCGTCCCTGTGGGCGCGCTGCAAGGTGCTGGGGCGCCACGCGTTCTGGGAGGCGACCAGGTCGGCTAAGCAGGCGCTGAGGCGCGCGCCGGACGCGGCGGAGCCTCGGCTCCTTGGGACAGCGTGGTGGTCGTACAGCATGATCCCACCGGCGTGGGACCTGGACAGGGTGGGCATCCGACTGCGGCCGAAGATGGGGACGAGGTGCTTGGCGGACGTGTGCTTCCGGGACGGCGTGCTGGAGCTGCCGCCGCTGGATTCGAAGCATTGGATCGATTTGGACGGCCACCTGCTGATCAACCTGGTGGCGCTAGAGCAGGAGTGGGAGAGCAGCCGCCAGTTGTTCACGAGCTACGCGGTGTTCATGAGCGAGCTAATATCGTCGGATAGGGACGTCAGTCTGCTGAAAAGCGAGGGTGTTGCAGTCCTGCAGAACAGCTGGGAGAAATTTGCAGGCGATCCTGCGTGGAACTTCTTCCGGTTTCTCGCCGAAGTCAACAACGGGCGCGAGCTGCACGGCTACTTCGTCCAACTCGCCCGTGAAATAAACAGCTACTACAACCATCTCAACTGCGCCAGGTCCTCATGCTTCACCGGGTAACGACTAACGAGAAAGCATCTACGCAAGAATTGCATGCCACTTGTATGACGCGCCGCATGTCTATATATGCATCTACAGTATTGCTATCAGTGGAACTCCAAAAAAACTTAATACCACTCTTCTATGATGTTATATGCCATCTTCTCTCTATCCACATCTATCTTCTCTTTTTTCTGATTTTCTTACTCACACTACTACATATCTGATCATCAGTACCGATTCACAACGGTCATCAATATCGGTTTTTAAACCGGTACAAACCATCCGGGACTGATGCCCATTGGGTATCAGTACCGGTTCCACCAACCGGTACTGAAATACTATCAATACCGATTGGTGCCTCCAACCGGTACTGATGAGCTGATGATTAGTACCGGTTGGTGCCTCCAACCGGTACTGATGAGCTACAGCACGCCAGCTTTAATATTTATTATATAGTATATATGCGTGTGAGATATATATATTATATATGTGTCTGTGTGTGTTAAGTCTAATATTACATATATATATATATATATATATATAAATTTGTGTGCGTTAAGTCACAATTAATTAAAGCATATATAATCAATCATACACAATTAATTGATAATCAATCATGCCTATATATAAGTACACATATACAATTGACATAACATTCATTACAACTTTAATTACAAAACGTTTATGGGCCCTACTTTTACGTGCATCGCTCTTGGTAGTCGTAAATGTCGACTCCGACAGTTCACCAGCCTTTATCGAAGGGCCCCACCTATTTGTCGCTGGACCCTGTTGGATTTACGACCTCATCGTAAATCCAGCCGACGAGTTGTTCTATTATTGCTTTCACGTGCGCCGGCAAAAAAATCCGATGAATCTTGCAAGCGGCAAGCACCTCCGGTCTAGATGTGCATAAACTGGCACACATAGTAGCCGCATAAATTGTTGCCCGATTGCTGAAGCAAGATCTGCGGTGAAGAAAGCTAAAAGCGTGAAATGGATGCATGGAAATGAAGTTAACTAACTAAAAAGCTAGCATGATGGCATACGTATTCGAGAGGCAAGTGTAATATCGAATTCCTTTTTGAATTGACCCACAGTTTTAGCACAGAACCATGCGAATGCACTACACACGTGATTGCAAATTGAACATGATTAGAATTTGTTTCAAATGGAGTAAAACTAGCACAATAATGAAAGTAACAAGAATACCGGTTAAGCATGTCGATTAAGTTTCGGTACTTTTCAACTGGTTTCCTTCGCGAGTCCAAAACTGTGATCATGCTACGATCTAGCTCGATAATGAGAAGAATCCAGTGAAAAATGTGCATATATATGTCAACGTAGGTAACTAATTAGTTCTAACATCGTGTTATGGAAAAGGATTAGAATGAGGCAGTACGAAAACATGTAATCAAAGTTGTGGGGTAGAAGTATCCTTAACTTATATCTTTGACCCATTGGTGCATGCTAGTTGTTGCTCCACAGGATGAAATTATGTACTGCCTCTCCTAACTTCGTAGTCCCGTCACCTCCGTGAATGTCGAGGTCAAGGTCCTCGCACCCTGGGCATATGTAACACCCCAACTTCTACTAAGCCCAGAATGTCACCAACATAAACCATACAACCAAATAATACCATGATTAAATGGAAAATTTCGACAGCATCTCCTTTGTTTTAGCATAAATTTGAACATCACAATAGCAATCAATATATGTATCAATCAAGATATCAATATGCATCGACAACAATAGATGAGCATCAACTAGAATAACAATAAGCAATGATAATCATGGAATAAGCATCAACTAAGACTAGGATGATAAAACAAATCGCTCCAAAGACCCACATGACACACATGAGGGAAACCAACACATAATATCCATACACAAAAATCAACATAACTTATTGCCATGTTTCCATAGAAATGGGTGAATTATCTAGATTATGAGTGCTACGTGAGAAAGTGTAGCTAAATTCCCTTCCCACGCGCCGATTTCATTGTACCTAAATAAACAAACAACATAAAACACAAGCATGAGTTCATCACTCAGTAAGGTGTAATGTAATGAAATAACAGGGTGCAAGACAACAAACCATCATCCCAGTCTCCACAGCTATATCACAACACATCATATTTAACATTATATACATCCTTTAAAACACCATGATAATCATCTCATGAGCATCTCATGAGTATTCTCATCATCATCTCATAAACATCTTCATTTATGTATATCATTCATGCAATGCAATGCACATGTCTCCTGGAATACTCATACCGGTATGGTTGAGTACACACCCGTCGGTGTGCACCCTCTCCCCCCTTCCATCCCGAAGATGGAGGGTGCCTACTCCTCGCTTCCGTTCACCGCGGTGAATGGAATCACGATGTAGGACTTACTCATTGGCTCTCCGGATTAGTCATATCTTTCTCACCGACCTTCCCGGATTAGATATCGACTTTCTCACCGCCCGGGCCATGTAACATGTCATGTATGCAAGCATGCCAACATCATATATAACTCATATATTAACACATGGCAAGACAACATGTTATCTATTCCAAATACTATCAAGCAATTCTAGCAACACGTATAGCATACAATCCACGTAACACACTTGCCTTCAACCACGGGCAACGGAGTGACGAGAGGTTGAGGGCACTCCCGGAGGCACACCACCTGCAAACACGTGCCACACACTCAAATCGGGTCCACAAAACAGCACACATATATCCCACTACCCCGACTTCGCTTACAACTCCTAAAATCAGAAAACAGCAAATCTGTCCCTTCGGGACAGCAGCCTTCCAATGGGCATAACTTCAGTTCTAGGACTCCAAATTGAATAAACGAGTACATCCTTGCGTAGCTCAGGAAATTTCCCAACTTTTTCTAGTTATATGGAAAGACTGATTCGGACTCTAAAATTGTTTAATCTACAAGAAACCGTGATCTGTTCCAATCACGTCACAGATTTTAACACGCTCGGTAAAACAGTCATAACTTTTAAACGGCTGGACGGAATTTAACTTTCTTTATATCCACGGAAAGATAATTAAATTATATACAACTTCTTCAACATCCGTACGACAATATTCCAAATATAAATTGGCGAAAACGCCCGCCCTAGTTCGGGTTCCCAATCTGCCCGAACAGAACGTGAATACAATCCAAGTTTTCATCAATTCTACCCCATTGAAGCACCTCCCTAGATCTAAAAACATGATAATGATCCTTAGAACAACACCTAGACCTAACCCACAGATCACCCATGCCATACCTCGCCAAGAGGATCCGAAACCGACGAAGCCTTCCTTCCCGCCGGCCGCTCCTTCCTCCCAATCCGCAACGGTTCGCCGGAGATTCCCGAATTCCGGCGATCCTCCGAGCGGGACAGCGAGGAGCACCACGAGAGGGGACGCCGTGGGGCTGCTAGGAGAGGGGTGGATGGCTTGGGAAGGGAGGGGAAGGGTGGAGGCGCAATGGGGAAAGATGGGGGTGGCTAGGAGAGGGAGATTGGGCCCAAAAATCCTCCCACTAAAGCCCACGACTCAACCCCCTTAGGCCCGAACTCCCCCGGAGAGGCCCAAACTCCCGAAATCGGCCCGGAAATGCGATTAAACCTCATAACGTAAAGTTTAAATCTCCGATTTCACATTTTACCATATTTTATAACCTATTATCACAAAGTATAAAGTCCCGACATTCCGTAGTATCACAGCATACCTTCTCCACCGAGACCTTAGAGTAGCCCGGTGGTATCTGCTGGCCATAGATAACCTGTCCCAGCTCCACTTGGTGGGCCATGCCGTGAGCCGCCTTGAAGGAGATATTTTTCGCTTGGATGTGCAGCTCACCCAATTTCATACTGATATAATTGTCAGTCCCGGTTAATGCATAACCGGTACTGATAGGCCGGTATGGAAGGCCAGATCTGTAGTAGTGTCACTTTTCTCACCCCATTTCCTTCCTCACTAACAAAAAAAATGAAATCAGAAAATTTAACCTTAAAAATTTTAAATAGAAAGTATCAACTTGAAAAAAATTTAACTCAAGAAATTTCAACTCTGAAAATTTCAAATCAAAAATTTTCAACAAAAAATAATTCAAATCGAGAAAATTTCAACTATAGAAATTTCAATTGGGGAAGTTTCAACTTTGAAAATTTCAAATCGACAAGTTTCAACAAAAAAATTTTTAAATCGGGTAATATTAAAACACATGTAATTTTGATGGGGGAATTCAAATTAGGGAATTTAAAAAATGGCAGCAGGGGGCATGGCTGTGCGGCTCGCAGTGGTGTGCGGCTCCGGTGCACAAGCACTCACGGCTCGCCCGCGGAGCTCCCCGAACACGATGCCCCAGCGGCACGCTTTGGTGGCAAACATCTCAGATTTGTGCGGCATCAGAAAGATAGGACATAAGGAGTGTGAGCTTGAGCAGGGTATCTCGATCCCTTCCCTGAAGATTTGCCGAGATTGCCTCCGGACAGAATCCTGGAGTTAATATTGGTTTGTTACCCGGAATCACACCCATTTCTGACTAATCATAAAATTTTTAGATGATGATCAAGCTTGAGAAATTTTAAAAAATTCAAATATTGCTACTAAAGACGAACCGACAAAATTCACCTAAATGAAAAATAGTACAAATCACTTTAGAAAATGTTGAAAATTTTTGTGAATGGTCCTAATACATCCATAATATTCCCATAAATTTTTTAGATGATTATCAATTTGGAAAATTTTTAAAAAATTCGGACAGTCCTAACCGACAAATTGAACCGAATGGTCAAAAACATGTCAAAAAATTTTTAAATTTTTTTGTGGATAATCTTGACTCTAAATCCAATCAAATCCAATACACAAAATTTAAAATTCGGCCGAAATCAACGAGATTTTGGTCAAAATCGCCGAGAAATCTGAAATTTAAATTTTTTTTTATCCGAATAGGATTTTGAATCTCGGAGGACTGAAATTTGAATCCATCGTCTTCACAACTAGGGTGTACAGTATACTTCATAGGACATTGCGTAGGTGGTACAAATGGCATGCACGGAGCATGCGCTTCGAGGACACTTCCTCCAAACAAAAGTGATTAACACACACTGAAGTTGCAACTAGCTTTCAAGCGTAGCAAGCAAAGAACCTATCAACCTTAACACACACTAAAGTTGCAACTAGCTTTCTAGCGTAGCAAGCAAAGAACCTATCGACCACACATGCATGTACGCATACCAGGCTGGTACCTTGCGTGAGGTTGCACATAGCGCTTGCAATATATTTATAACTAGTTCTTACCCAATCGCGGGCACTGCTAGACGTACGTAGAGCAAGCTAGACACGATCGAGCCATGGAATTCCAGAGCCCCCGCCCTACCCAATCACAGCCAAAGGAGCCGAGTGCCGTGAGGTGCTTGGAGGAGATGGTGTCCAGCGCCCGAAACAACGAAATAGCAATGCAGAGTTACCTGCAGTCCAGCGAATTCCCCATCCGGTACTTCGACGATTTCACCCGCCCCATGAAGGAGCAGCTTGACGACCGTGGCGCGGGCCGCCGGCACAACTTCCGACCGAGGTGTGTGTCCATCGGCCCGTGCTTCCACGGAGGGGAGGGCCTGGAGCGCGGCGAAGAAATCAAGCGCGCCGCCGCGCACGACTTCTGGGCCTGCTCCGAACAGCCCTTCAGCGTCCTATACAGCCGGGTCGTGGCGGTCGCCAGCTTGGCACGGGCCTCCTATGCAAGCCGCACCGATGCCACCGACGAGGAGTTCACCACCATGTTGTTCATTGACGGCTGCTTTCTGCTGCGGCTGATTGCCTACTTAACCGGTGAAGCCGGGGCGAGCTTGGACAGCTTATCCGCTGCTGTTTCCCGGGCCTTCGCCACGTTGCAAGTGGACCTCTTGATGGACCTCTTCATCGTGGAGAACCAGATCCCTTGGGTCGTCCTGGACGGGCTCATGTCCCTTAGGCCCGTTCAAATCATGCGGTTCATTGACTTCTGCATGACCTTTTGGTTCGACAAGGAAGCGGCCAAGCCTGGGCACGAGGCGGGCCAGAGCGCCAACGACTACCAACCCATCCATCTCCTCGACCTGCTCTACAAGAGGCAGCTCGGGCCGAAGGATCGCAGAACGATTGACAAGGCCATGATCAGCCAAGAGGTCATCACCATCACGTCGGCCTCGGAGCTAGCGGAGGCCGGCGTGGAAATCTGCCCGAGCGGCACCCCACGCTTTGCGGACATTAGCTTCGGGAGGCGGTGGCTCGTGTTTGGCCGCCTCTCGATGCCTCCGCTCCTCCTCAGCAAGACGACCCTCCCCGTCTTCCTTAACATGCTGGCGTTCGAGCTGCTCTACCCGGACCGGTTACGGGGCAGGTAATCAATACATGCTATTGCTTATTTCTCAAAAAGTACATACAGGACACACATCACACACACTTAGAAACTTGCGGACGCTAGCTTGAGGGCCTCACGGAGGGATGTTTTCTCACTGAACTATATGTGTGTCATGTGTATACTTTAATTAAATAAAGGTACACTGCATCAATCTTAAGATAAATCCGGGTGGGTCAAAATGAACACCCCTCGCTCCCACCACTAGGCCGATGGCCGTTTTTAAATGCCCTTGTATACTGGTACTCTAAGTTTTACAAGGAAATGTATATATCACTGCTACTACAAACAAGTTAATCACAGTGGATTCTAAAAGATGATCACAGACGGTTTTCTGAACCGTTTATAAACATATGTTAGTGATACCAATAATGTATCACAGACGATTCTTGAACAATCAATGAAACTCACATCACAGACGGGTCTTTACTAGAACGTCTATGATACTATAATATCACTGACGGTTTCTAGTTAGAACCGTTTGTGATCCTATTTTTTTTCCTATACCCCTAGCAGAACTTCCATCATCAGTATATATTATTTAAAAATTTTATCTGCTTAGATATTTCTGCAACGATATTTATAAGGCACAACCAGTTATAGATTTTGTAATTGAATATCTAAACACCATAGATGCATTGAGGCAACAGTTTGTCTGATCAGGATTGTCTTAAAATATGAATATTTGTAGCATTTTTATTTCCCTTATTATAATGTTGATGGATTCTAAAGCAAAATCCATTTCATTTTCACAATTCGTCATGAACGTTGTCATGCTCTGATTTATTGCTTCCACTTCATCTTTATCTCCAAACGAGAATACCATAGGAAGTCTAGCTTCTTCAATCATAGAGTTCATTAAGTCATCGTATAGAGTTGACTAAGTCATCTTATGAATTAATCAACTCTATATGATGATTTAATCAACTCTATAAGTCAAGAAGAAAGGTTGCCTATGCTATTCTCGTTCGGGGATGAACATAAAGTGATACGATAAATCAGCGTATGATACCTTTCGAGATGAATTGTGGAATGAAATGGATTTTACCTTATAATCGATCAACATTATAATAAGAAGGGAGATGAAAGTGCTACAAAACTTCATATTTTAAGGCGATACTAATAAACAAGCTATTGCCTCAATGCATCTAGGATATTTAGATATTCAATTACAAAATCTATAAGTGGTTGTGCCTTATAAATGTTGTTACATAAATATCTAAGCAAATAAAAAATTCGAACAACATATACTAATGATGGAAGTTCTGCTGAGGGGTGTAGAAAAAATATTTGGTTCCAACAAGCAAGACACTATTAAGTTATTGCATTCAAGATGAGCAAATATATATTAAGGATAATGTCAGGTGACAATACATTGAAAAAAATATGATACGGCAAATTAACAAGAAGACCTTAGGGCTTTTTCATATCTATCATCATATGTGTCATAGCTTCCACAACAGAGACTTTTTGGTTTTCTCTGAAGTTTCACAACTCCAGTTCAGTACCCATTTGTTTGACACTAATAACCGATTGATCTCCAGTAATATCTTTTAAACCCTACAAAAGTGATAATGTTGTTGTCAAAATGGTGTGTTGGTATATTATCAGTAACCACATCGAATAAAATTCTAGAAACCTTTATATTATCTCTATAAGCTCAGCTTTAGCTTCTTCCATCTCTGCATTCGCTCAGCGGTCCTTAGTGATGAGTGTCATGTTAACGGATTCGATATCTTACAAGCGATCATCTATGTCTTTTTATTCTTGTTTCATCTCATAAAACTTTTTTGTTATCTTAGACTTGCCCTTTAGTTGTTCAATCTTCACCTCAAATTTTTGTTTAGCATCTAACAGCTTTTCAATGTCGTCTATTTTTACAAAATAGGGCATTCACACAAAAAAACACAATCCTTAATATTCAATGTCTCACTAGTCACCGTAATAGCTCTACATTACTAGACAAGGATCACATTCACAAAATTATGAAAGCAAGCATATATCAGGCATGCTAACAACATACACACCTTCACTCTACTACCACTTTCATAGTTTTGGCTAATTAAGGATCCTTAGTGATCTTGTAAGTTGTAAGTTTGGGAACCTAAATGACTATAACAAGTTGCCTACCAAGTTAATTTTCAAGGACTTAAGTGGTGCTATACTTATTTGCTATAAGATAAGGGGTTCTGGTGCATTTTTGCTATAAGATAGTAAAGAGTTGCATTTTTGCAAGATAAGTCAGTACATATGACTAAATAAATACACTCTTGAAAGTGAGCAAATGGCCAAGTGTAACATTTAGATGAATAGAGACAGTCACATTTAACTCATTAAAAAGTTTTTACATATAATACCTAATTTTATCTCATATAAAAATTCATTTTTGCAGTATTTAGTCTATTTAGTCAAACAACTTTGAACAAATTAAAGATAACTACAACAGCCAGTATTAAAGTACCACCACCACATAATCAATAATGTAAACATAGATAAGACTAAGTTGTACTGTAGTAGCCAGTACTAAGCAAGATAAACTGGAAGCATTGTCAATCTAGGGCCTGGTTGGCAAGATAAACTCATTTGTATAACCATGTTGGCATGACACTACATGGATGCTTCTTCCATTGAGTGCATGTACTATTAACTTGATAAATACTAATCAAGATAAACTGTGAGGAGACCATACTAGGGGATCATCGAGGGGAGGAGGGGGAGGATGTCGCCGGGGAGGTCACTGAGGAGGCAGGGGAGGAGGTCACCGATGAGGAGGTTGCCGGGGAGGTGGTTGCCAAGGAGGAGGGCGGGGAGGATGCCAGCCGGGGAGGAGGTCACCGACGAGGAGGTCGTCAGGGAGGACATCGGGGGATATCTAGCTAAGGTTTGGGGGAGGTGAAACACCCTAAGTGTTAATGTGTTGGGTACTAACTAAGGTATGCGTGAGAACCTCAATTTGTATGTTTATATAGTCTTAGATCATATCTCAGACAGTTTATAGTTAGAACCGTCTGTGATATATAGATATAACAGATGGTTTTAAACTAAAATCGTCTGTGATACAGAGAGTAGTTACCACTGACGGCTTTTAGATAGAGCTATCTGTGATGATGATATCATCACTGGCCCTTCTAACCAAAAACCATCCGTGATGACTATGGTAGTCATCACTAACAGCTTTTGTCTAGAAGAGTTAGTGATGAGGGGTTATCACAAAAGATTTTTATCTACCGTCAGTGATGAAAGGTCTAATATAAGTCTTTTTATAGTAGTGCACTATGTTATATTTGTTGTAAAATTCTAACTTTTACCATTAATATACATAAAACTGTTTAGTTTGGACATACGGAAATAACGACAATATATAGAGTTGTTATGAAAAGGAACACTTTCACCAAATTGTAATTTCATAAGCTTTTGCTTTTATATATATGAATATAAAAAATAATAGTCAATGCTTGCGCAATTTCTTCTAAAACGCTATGCAATTTATAAAGGGATCGAGTGAGTATTCTTCTATACGTTTATGTATAAGGATGGCTGCCTACGTGGGGATGCTTACGACGCTGACGAGCAGCGAGGAGGACGTGCGGCAGCTCCGGCGGAAGGGCATTGTCCACACATCGCTGAGTGACAAGGACGTGATGAAGCTCTTCAAGAAGCTGGACCCGCACGTCCAGACCTGCCGCTCTAGCATGCAAACCTTCTTGCTCCAAGTCGACATCACCAGCTTCTTCAAGAGGCAGCGGCCATGGATCACCGTCCACCGCTTCGTGTACAACAACCTCAAGTTCCTGATCATCATAGGCTCCTTACTCAGCGTTTCCTTCTCCATCCTCAAGGCCATCCTCTCTCTCCGGGATTCGCCAATAGCTGCGCCGGCCGCAGGTCAGTGATCGATCGAGGCTCGTACGTGAGGATAACCGTCAAACTGTGCGTACGTAGGATATATATATATATCTATGCACGTGAATGCATGCATAGCTTGAGACGTAAATGCACACACGGATGGACATGTTAAGAAGGCCGCACATACCGTGGTTCTGTTTTTTTTTTATTCCTCATTTGGTTTCAGTGTATGTTTTGGCCGGGTTGACATGTGCTATGTCAAGCTCACTTTGTGTACTGTATTTCTACACGTTGGTCTTGTACGGTGTGATTTTCCGATCATTACTACACACTACTACAGAAATAGGCATCAGTCCCAGTTGACAACGGCCATCAGTACCAGTTTTTGAACCGGTACCACTACAAAAGGACACCCCTTTTTGCAACATATATATGCGTTGCTAAAAGTCCGTATATGCTTTGCTAGAGTCTATACCTACGCATTATTATGCGTTGCCTATGCTGCCGTTGCTAGTGTCTATTGCAACACTTATATATCCGTTGGTAAGGCCTAGAATTAACCGTTGCTAAGCAGCAACAGATATTGAGTGGTTACAGCATCACTTACATATGTTGGTACTACCCATGGACGAATGACTTCTGTAGCCTGTTGCAACATATAGATTTGAATTGTGGCAACGCTTATATGCATTGCAAGGAATAAACACAGCGATGAAAAATATTATTAAATAATATAATTTGATGCCAATTATAGTTAAAACGCATATGCAATGGAATAGGAAATTTGAAGACCATTATGGCAAATAAGCAAACATTGTTGTGTATTATAAATAAATTGTTGCATTACAGTGAGTAATATCCTCATAAGTGCAGTCATAATTTTGTTCAGAACAAAGATTGTAATGAAAAAATATATATAAACACCATAGCCATCTTGGAATGCCACTAGGTCATTATTCTCCATCTCGGTCCAACGTGTGGCAGGCCTCCATTCTCCATCTCAGTCCAACATGTCACTGATTTTTTTCAACTATTTATCTTCTCAATCTACAAATGAAATTGAATACTTTAATATGATGCAATGTTAAGGAGGAATAAATCTTATGGAGTTCGGAAAAAATCATACACAAGTTCAAGGCCATGCTATAGGACTTTCGCTGGTGAGGAATAACCCTGCAAGGCAGAAGAACATAGCAAACCCGTCAAAAAAATGTTGCAAATAGCCGTGTAGTTCTATCGCATCACACATTCGCAGCCAGTTGAAATAATTAGTGCCTATTGGATTTTGCCACTTGTTTATCTAATTATTACTCTCAAACAAATTTCATCAAACTACACTGATTAATCCCATCAGTATGAACTCGATTGGCCGGCAAGCAATTGATTACAGAACAACATAGGAGTACGTGCTACTACACATCTACCGATCCACATTGTAAAATTTACTCAGACAACAATTTTTTTCTCAAATTTGTGGAGCAACCACATCAGAACTACCTACAATCATGTTATTAGTCCAAAATCACCCCCAAACTCCATCGAACGCAACAAATAAACTAATAAAAAAAATCAAATCTCACGATGGACTTGACAGGCCGTAGAACCTGCTATCTCTTATGGCTTTCCATGAGCATTCTGTTATCTCTTCAACATGCTAGAAGAAGCAAGCAGAAGGCTAAAATGCAACTTACTTGGAATATCGTCCCAAGCTTTTTCGATGCTTTTGCTCACAACTTCAGAATATCTTTTTGAGACTGTGTTATCTTTCAGGACCTGAAGAAATAGAGAGATCAAGAAAGCATGATTCTTGCACTAAAGTAATATGTCTATCCCTATCTACATTTTTAAGGCATATTTCTTTCTACTTGGATATGCATAAAATGAAACAACAGCATAATTGCATGGTAACATTTAAGCTTTGAGCCAAGAATTAGGAGAGAAAAAAAGACTTACTGCTTGGCATACATGGGTTAGTGTTGACTCAATATCAACCACCTTAGTTTTCTATTATACACATCCAGCAAACCATATGTCTGCAAGGTAGTACATAAATCAAATTGGAAAAGATGTCCACAATTTAGTAGTGATGTTTCTTGTCACATCTCCAGTCATGAGACCAACATCAGAGAACTCTTCTTTGAATTCTCTGTACTTTTGGTTGCTTAGAGCCTTAATTGGAGATGTATAGATGACTCGCTGCTGATTGCGCAAAGACATTGCTATTGCATACAAAGCAACCACTGCCTTTCCTGTTGATGTGTGAGCGGAAACCTGGAAAACCGCCAACAAAACAAAGTATATAATTATGCATGACAGACAAACAACTAAATTGAAAATATAAATAGTTTGCCAATATATAAATAACAGAACAACATTGAAAAAAAGGAGACCATTCTACTATGGCCTATGAATTGTATGGCCTAATATATAGCTTGTAAGAGCATTGCAATCATGCATATTGATTGGAACAAAATCACAGTAGAAAGTTAAATAAGGCTAAGATTGCTTTAAAGAAAAAAAAAAGGCACTGAATTTAGCAGGATGATCTGAATACAACAAGATAAGGAGTGGACTTTTAGTTAATGAGACACATTTTTCTTGAGCACAAGTAGCACAATTCATCGTCAGACCAAACCAAAATATACAGTAAGTTGGCTAATCCATGGGGTACTACGACTAAAGTAGGAACTAAATGTGTGGAGCTGAGCGTTAAAAAATACAGATAAAACAAGGAAAAGCTACATATTGCTTTTCTGTTGAGGTGAAATCGGCATATATATTACTCACAGAAATACAAATTGCGCGATCCAACATGCAGAGCAAGTAACAGTTCAATCGCTAGGAGTACCGAGAGCCAAAGCAGCGTAATTACCATGACGGATTCGCTGTTGTCGAGGCAGCGGATGGCCTCGGCCTGGAAGGGGTCGAGCTGGAACGGGAAGGTTTTTGACGGCCCGGCGCCCTCGCCTCCGGCGGCGATCAGGCTGGAGGAGGAGGTCGTGTCGTAGCCTTCGGGGTAGGAAACGTCATGCACGCAGGCGACGGGCTCGGCGGCGACTAGGTTGGGGGTGGGCGGCTCCGCGGCGCTGGCGTGTGGGGCCTTGAGAGGGGAGGCGCGGTCGGCGGAGGGGGCATCTAGGGACTTTCGCTTGAGGGTCGCCATGGTGGCGGCAGGTCGAGCGGTGGATCTGGGATGGCGGCGCTCGGCGAAGATTGCGGGCGGGGTGGGGACATGGATCCCGGATGGCGGGGTGGGGGATGGGCGGGGGAGGTTGGGAGGATGCGATGGCGGCACTGGCAGGGTAGGGAACATGTGGGGTGACGGCGGAGAGGGGGAGATGACCGACAGGAGAGGGGCGAGGTGGAGGGCGAGAGGACGGGCGGGGTGTGCGAGGTCGGGGCGACGCAGGAGAGAGGGAGGGTTTTGGTCGGGGGGGTGTGACCCAGGAGAGAGGGGGGTTGGGGGGAGGACGAAACAAAAGGGATCTAATACGGAAAACTAAGGTAAGCGTTGCCACCCTGTTTCTTGCAACGCATAACATCATGTGTTGCTATGTATCCGTTGCCACCCATTCGGCATCAGTACTGGTTCCACCAACCGGTACTGATAGTACTAGAAATATTTCAAAATATGTCGAGAATGTATAGGAGAAGTGGGACTCGAATCCGTAACCTCGTGACTCCAGCCTCATCCTTCTAACCAACCCACCCACCATCGCGTACTGATATACATAGAATATGCATTCCTTTTGAACTTTCCTGAAACGAGGCATTAGTACCGGTTCGTAAAACGAACCGGTACTGATGCACTCATCAGTACCGGTTGGTAACACGAACCGGTACTGATGCCATCACATTAGTACCGGTTCGTGTTACCAACCGGTACTGATGTCTCGTGCCTTCAGTACCGGTTTGTGTCACGAACCGTTACTAATGTGATGGCATCAGTACCGGTTCGTGTTACCAACCGGTACTGAAAGCCCACTAGAGCCCTATAGCTAATGAACCGGTACTGATGTCACTATCAGTACCGGTTCAAGTCTAATCGGTAGTGATGTGCCGGTAGGAAAGCCTAGTTTTCTAGTAGTGACACGAGGGCTCATATTAGACACCTCATCACAGACGGTTTTAAACACACACTGTCTATGATGAGTCCTAGGCACATCACAGATGGTTTTATCTACGAACAATCCGTGATGAGTTCCTTATCACAGATAGTTTGAACCATGAACCGTCTGTGATAAGGAAATCATCACAGACTGTTCGTAGATAAAACCGTCTATGATGTGCCTTGGACTCATCACAGACGGTGTGTGTTTAACTATCAATGATGAACGAGGCAACAAACTAACGAACGAATGATAGAAACAACAGACAAACGAATATTACTAGACAAATGAACGAAGCTAGTTGCATGCATGTATGCCTAGGGGTGGGCACAACGTCGTTGCTGAAACCAAATTACCGGACCGCGAATGAAATTATTCGTTTTTAATTCGGCTCTCGGTACGTGTTCGGTGAGATGGCAATTTCCGCGCTAATCATTTTTCGATGTTCGGTGCGGTTTCCATTGCTTTCAACAGATATATATATATTAGCAGTTATAATTAACATGATAGATAACATTATAATTAACATAAGGATATATAATTAAGTACATTACATAATTAATAACATTAAGTACATTATATTATAAAGTACTTAATTACAATACATATAGTGGTGGCGTGCGCGCGCGATCACTGCCACAACTCATCTTCGTCTTTATCTTCCAGAACGGATAATCAACTCCAGCAAAAATTGGAGGCTTAGTTGAGTACTTGTCCGTCGCCATGGCTCTTGAGACCGGTCAAGATCTATGAAAGAGCAAAACCGGCTCTGATACCAATTGAAAGACCGAGATGGCGATCAGAGGGGGGGGTGAATGATCCCAAATAAAAATATCCCCTACTCAACGTACTCCAAACAATCCCACAAAGAAAACCGATGCTCCTCAAAATCGCGAAACCCGCAAAAATCGGAACGACTTGACAACTATGTGTATCCCTAGCTTACATGGATGGAAACCATGAATCATGTGAGGGATGTTTAAATCACAAATCCTGGTTGTCAAGTGTCCAAAGCAAAGGAGAATCAATTCAACTACTTCTTTTCTAAAAGAGATCAAGCCAAATCACAAAAGCCTCTTTTAGAAAAGCAAAAGCAGAAATTTCAGGAATTGTCCTCAATTGGAGCAGGTGTATGGTGGACTTCTGTTGCTCCAAAATTTTTGGGAATTTTTCACCCTGTGAGCATGTGAGTCGTGAAGCATTCCACCAAAAATCACCTCCAAAAGCCTTGCATAAAAATCATGAAAAATCGCACACTACAGACTGTCAGGAACTTTGATCAGGAAATTTGGGGCTCGGTTTTCACCTCATAGCTCCCAAATGGTGCAAGCAATGGACTTCAAAATTTTTCCACAGATGGATATATGAGCCACGCACAATCTCTAACAAGAATCAATCAAAAAGGATTTTTCTAGATTTTTCTAAAAATCAAAGACTGACTGCTGCGCGAAGAAGAAGTTCTGGACAGATTTGCGATCTTGATAGAAACTTGATAAAATAAATTCTTGCGGCATACAAACTTTAGCAAATGAACTCGATCTTGAGCGAAGATCCAAATAGAGTATAGAAGGAGGTGAATGCGAATCGCTCAAGTCAAGAACAAAATCCAGCAATCATAAATGTAAGAGCGGGAATGTAAATGCTGAATTTAATACATGAAAGTAAATGCCGAAAGTAAAGACATAATGTAAATTGCAAGAATTAAATTGCGAGAGAGAATAAATTTGGATCTTGGAACTTCTATTTCATTCAGAGATGTGTGATTACAAAGCCTCACTTCATGTGGGCAAAGCTCAAAGGAGCAACACAACAACTCAAAGAATGAATGGGCATAGAGGCCTTCCTCCACCCCTCTATTTATACTACTCTTGGGCCACCTACCACCCTTGGATGAGTCCCAAACCCTAGGGCACTCCACCAAGGGCTAGGATTAACCCACTCATGCCTTGCCCACACTTGGGCCTTACATGGGCCAACATGGCCTTTCATGCACACGCACGCTTCTCAAAGCGACTAGACTTAACCACTACACTATCTTCTTGAACCGCGATCCAACGGCTCCCCTTGATCCGTGCAGCGTCAAGCTAGCTCCATTGCCTTTTCCTTGTCTTCTTGACTTGCACGAACTCCGTCTCCGATCATCTTCTGGCGACCTTCGACCGTCTGGACCTCCGACGCACCTCGCCTAGTCCCGGTCATCCTCCGCCTCACCATGACCTAGCACCGTCGTCTGCAATCATCAAAGACAAGGAAAACCATTTTGCACATTCCAAAATATAATCTTACCTTTTTCTTCCTGCATGTTAGTCCGTATTATCATAAATTTAAACATGCAATACCGAGTCAAATCAAACTCAAGCCTGAGCACACCTTGCTCAAATAAAGTCAAATACTCATCACAAAAATGGATGGACCTCCACATGGTCCTTCAATCTCCCCCTTGATGAGTATATTGACAAACCACACAAAAGGCATAAATTTGAGTTTGAAAGCAAAGGAAGAAAAGCAATTTGATTGCAAAAATCATATTTGGTCCAATTAAAAGAGAAAGAAAGCTCATGACCAAATAGATGAGAAGATTTTTAGAGCGCAACACTTGAAAGGATAATTTTTCAATAACAGCTCCAAAAACCAAGAAATCTCTCAAAAAGCTCAATATTACTCATGATCCAAAAGCAAGGACAAAGGTTCATCATGATCATGAGAAAGAATTTTTTTAATTCTCTAAGATGCCTTTTCTACGCTTTTCTCCCCTTTTGGCAATATAGGCATCAAGAGAACAATTTTTTCATGAAATGCAACCTAGAAGAGCTTTGAGGATTATGCAAGTGACCACTTAGACAAAGTAAGACACCATGCTACTCAAGTTCAGATTATGTCATCCTAAGTCATATCCAATGGCATATTTCAATTTTTACTAACTAGCTTAAAAGAAGTTGTAATACTTTGGTATGATTTCAACAATAGCAACACTTAGCATAACTTCAATACTAGAAGCAAAGCCAACCAAACGAGCAAATGGATATACTAGAGTTCAACCTAGTCAACACTTTGGGAAACTACAAGTCCATAAGAGAAGCCTCATGCTCAATCATCTCTTTAAATGCAAATTTTTTAGATTAAAGCTCATAAAGCGGTATGAGAGAGTTAGGTTTAGTGAAGCACATCCTCGACTAGGAGCCATCGACAAGGTCCTCCTAAGCTTCACTCTCCTCCACAAACCATTCAGGGTTTAGAGAGTTTATCCTAGAGAAACACAACCTCGACTAGGAACCATCGACATAGGTCTCCTAGGCATCACTCTCTTCCTCTAGTTCTTTTTGCATTTTTCGGTGTATTGACTCAAGCCATTAGCAACCATCTCAAGCATGAAGCTTAAAAGAGTGGTTTTGGTCATACACACTTCATTCCAAGTTCATCCCAAGTGCAATGGGAAGGCGATCGTGAATGAAGAGTGTTGAGTTCAATTTTAGCACAAAAGAGTCAATTTATATTTTCAGCACTTTAGATTTATGAGCATTGTTGAGGATTCTAGAATGAAACAATGTAGCTAACCCAAGTTGCTTTAGGGACTCTAGTAGAAACCCACTATTTCAATAAGCATGGCATAAGCATCTAGTGAAGAAGTATAGCAAGTAAAAGCCAAGTTTCATCAAGTTTTCAGGAAAGCTCAATTTTAAAATGTTGGCTAGTTTCACATGATACACCAAATTGGATATGACCTAGATTAGCAAATATCTTCAGAAAAGTAGCTAGGTGCAACATATCTTAATTTTATCAATTGCATAATAGACAAAGCTCGTAAATGAAAAACAAGTCTATATGCAATGCAAAAGAATCAATTCCAAGCTCCCTCAACAAGTGAGTCGATTAAGCACAAAATCTGATTGAAGTTGAGTTATTAGCAATTTTAGATTCAAAAGGATGAAATGAACTCAACTGAAACCGTAAAGACAGAAATGATGAGAAGGAATCAAGAAACTGACACAAGGGTAGTCTAGGAGCATAGATAACATGAAGAGAAACACTAACACTCAGACTCGCTCTCACCTTCCCCATATGACTTATATAGGAAAGCTACATCTCCAACTCCAACCCAGGAGCAAACAGGACCACTGTCTACAGGGGCCCAACACTGCTAGACCTAAAAGGCGTGGAGTGAGCTCAACCGAGGATAAGAGAGGAATAGCACCCTAAAGCATAAGGTGAGAGGTCCATGCCGAAGCATGCAGGAAGTCTAGGTGAAGTGGGCTCAACCAAATGAAAACCATCCCAAAGATACCCGTAAAGAGAAAGAAAGGCTGAATATACATATGAACATATAATACAAGCCAGCTCCCCCTCAAGATATGCCATATGGGCTCATAATCCCAAGCTCTCCTCTCGTGGAAACAAACACGGAGCTATCCAAAGGCTTGGTGAAAATGTCACCTAACCGGTGGTCACTCTCCACAACCGAGCACTATGTCACCCTTCTCCACATGGTCTCTAAGGAAGTGATAGCGAATGTCAATGTGCTTGGTCCGAGAGTGTTGCACTGGGTTCTTAGCAATGTGAATGGCCAGACGTGTTATCACGAGAAAAGTGGAACACAATCGCTACTAACCCAAAGTCCCGCAAGGTCGATCTCATCCAGAGAACCTGGCTACAAAGAATCGGGCGCAAAGAACATACTCGGCCTCGGTGGATCGTGCAACACCGGATCGCTTCCTAGACGACCAAGAGACAAGAGAAGTGCCAATGAATTGGCAAGTGCCGAAGTACTCTTCCTATCTATCCTACAGCCGGCTAAGTCTCAGATCGGAGAAGGCTCTCAGAGATAGACAGGAGGAAGAAGAGTACCAGATACCATAGTCAATGGTAGCTCGAAGGTACTGAAGATGCGCTTCACCGCCTGACGGTGAGAGACGCGAGGAGAAGCCTGGCAAATCGAGCACAAAGACATACAGAGAAATGTATGTCGGTCTCGAGGCGATGAGATACAAAAGGGAGCCGATCATGCTCGGAACTCCTTCGATCAAGCGGCTCACCATCCTCGTCGAGGCTCGAGGGCGGCGGTGGTGGCCATAGGAGTCATAACCTGGCTTTCCATCGGACATGTCAAAGCGCTTGAGAGGTCTCGAGTGTACTTGCCTTGATGCAAGAATGTACCCTCCCGAGTCCGCTTAATCTGGAAGCCAAGGAAGTAGCTCAACTCGCCCATCATGCTCATCTCGAACTCGCACTCATCACATCTCGAGAACCGAGTAACGAGCGAATGCGAGGAACCACCGAAAATGATGTCGCCGACATAGATTTGGACTAGGAGAAAATCCGAATCGGAATGTCCGACTAACAGAGTCTTGTCCACTCGACCCATATGAAAACCATGACTCAAGAGGTAGGACTTAAGCCTCTCATACCAAGCTCGTGGAGCTTGCTTAAGTCCATACAAAGCTTTGGAAAGCTTGAAGACATGGTTTGGGTACTTGGGGTTCTCAAATCCTGGAGGTTGTCTGACATACACCTCTTCCTCAATGAAGCCATTGAGGAATGCACTCTTGACATCCATTTGAAAAAGCTTGAAGCCCTTGGATGCCGCGAATGCGAGCAGGATCGGATGGCCTCGAGTCCGCTCACGAGGGCAAAAGTCTCCTCGAAGTCGAGACCCTCGACCTGAGAGAAACCCTGAGCGACTAACCTAGCCTTGTTTCGAACTACAATTCCATCCTCACTCTGCTTGTTTTTGAACACCCATTTGGTCCCAATGATATTGTGACCAGAAGGGGGCTCGACAAGCTTCCAAACTTTGTTCCTCTCGAAGTTTTCAAGTTCCTCATGCATAGCATTAATCCAAGATTCATCAGATAATGCATGAGAAACATCCTTCGGCTCAAAAGAGGCAACAAAGGCAGAGTGAAGGCAGAAAGTGGACAGATTCGACTTAGAGCGAGTGACTCGCTCAAACAGATCTCCAATGATGCAGTCGGTGGATGAGCCTCGCTGAATGTGGCGGGGAGGTCAGAAGCAGAAGTGACCTCTACTCCTCGCGTGGGAGAAGTAGGAACAGAGCCACTAGGCTGGCGAAGAATCGAGGGTAAGGGCTGATCTCCCGAGGTGCAGATATGGAAATGGGAGGCACCTCGGGAGCAGGAATGGTGACTGGATCAGGCAAGGCGCCTTCATCTCCGTCATCAACTTCCTCTCGAGAAGATAGGCGGGAAAGAGGAGAAGAGCCTGAAATGTCTGGTCTAGCACCGGGCTAGCCTCATCAAAAGTCACCTCGCAGGTCTCTATGATCCTACCCAAATCTACTGACCCAAATCCTATAGTTAAGGCGTAAGTCGAGTAACCCGTAAAGATCCCATCGCAGTAACGTGACTCGAACTTATCTAGGTTCCTGACTTCAAGAAGAAGCACTTGCAACCAAAAACACGAAAAATGAGATACACTAGGCTTTCGCCCATATCTCAACTCATAAGAAGTGCAATGCAAGTGTGCCCTAAGAAAAACTCTGTTGGCAACATGGCATGCCGTAGCTACCTCAAATTTCAAAACTTCCTAGGAGTATTGTACTCATCTAGCATTGTTCGGCCATCTCAACCAGTGGTCCTGTTCTTCCTTTCCACTATGCCATTTCTTGAGGACGTATGGAGAGGAGAACTGATGCTCTAAGCCTAACTCCTCACAGAGCCGTCAAAGTAGGAGTTCTTGAACTCCGTGCCATTATCATCGCGGATCGCTCGTAAGGCACCGGGAGCTCAACGGACAACCTACGGACCAAACCCTGAAGTGTGAAAAACACTCATCCTTCGAGGCCATGAAAAACACCCAAGAGTACCTCGAAAAATCATCGACAATGACAAGAATATACCACTTCCCACTGGCCGATCGCACTCGAGCCGGACCAACGGTGTCCATGTGTAGCAAATTGTCCTGGTGCATCAGTCATCACTCGGGTGACTGGAGGATGGGAGGCAGCAACCATCTTGCCATGTCGGCAAGGAGAACAAACAACATCTTTGACCATCTTGAGTTTAGGCAGGCCACGAATGAGATCATGGCCGCTAACTCGAGTCAAATGATCAAAGCCAATGTGACCAAGTCTCCTATGACAAAAGGAGAGATCACGGGACTCAGAAGCAATAAGGCAATGGAGAGAGTCTCTAGAGGAAGAAGAAAAATCAGCACGAAAGACTCTCCCAAAACGAGAAATCCCGCAAACAAACTCCCCAGAAGAATCGAGGATCCTACAAGAGCTCCTCTTAAAATTTACCTCAAAATCGTCATCAAGAAGCTGAGAGGCGAAAGCAAGTTGAAATGCAGCATCGACTAAGGCAACATCCTTAAGAATGAAATGATCGTTAATGCAGACGGTACCTTTAGCAATGACTCTACCCGACGCAGCATCCCCAAAGGTGATCACTTCATCACCGGGATCTCGGTCCAGGGAAGAAAACCAACGGGAGTCTCCGGTCATGTGGCGAGAACAGCCGGAGTCTACGATCCAAACCTCTCCCTTCCCTGTCCTACGGACCTCCTCCGTGTCACTGTACAGCTCGGTGTCGGGTACTTCCATGGCATTGGAGGCCATGAAGCACATGCCGGAGAAGTCATCGCCGCCCTTCGCCTTCTCTTGCGGTTCATCCTCGTCCTCGTCGCTCCATGTCTCCGTGTCGGAGAGGTCAAGGTCGTCGAGCGCGGCGAGGACGCGGTGAAAGAGCTTCTTGCCCTTGGCGAACTTGCGGTGTTTCTTCTCTTGCGCCGCTCGTGAGTCGGAGGCTTCTTGTTGCGGTTCTTGTTGATGTAGTCGTTCTTGCCCGCACCGCCTTGTTCATTATTGCCCTTCTCCAGCCTTGGGGCGGTTGCCCGAATGTGGTTGGGGCCACCACACTCAAAGCAAGTGAACTTGCCACTCCTCTTCCTATCTCTCACCCTCTTGTAAATGTTCGAAAATTTTCGAGCGACAAGAGCGAGCTCGTCTTCTGGAAATTGTTCCAGAATGTCATCGCTTACGTCGCAAAGAGCGGGGAGAGAAAAACCAGAAGAGAAGTCAAGAGGGGGTCCAGAAGAGGAAGACCCAATGGGATCGGTAACCAATGCCATCGTTTGGGACTTCGTCCTGCGAGCGACGATGTCGAGCTCATGAGTCTTGAGGCGGGAATACAACCCGTCAAGAGTCAAGGTCGACAAGTCCGTATGGTCCGTGATGGTGGTTACCTTCATCTCCCAAATCCTTAGATCGAGTGCTCGAAGAAAGTGCCTCGCATTCTCCGAATCAGTGTATGAACAACCTACTGACCGAAGATTGCTGAGAATCTTTGCAAACGAGCAAAGCACTCATCAAGGCTCTCACCCGGTAGTCTTTGCTCAAACTTGTTGTAGTCACGCTTAAATTGATCCTGTCTCACGGACTTGATCTCGAGTGGTGCCCTCATGGTAAGCATTGAGGGTCACCCAGATCTCGTGAGCCGATCGTAGGTGAGAGACGCGATCATACTCACTGCGGCTAAGTCCCTGTATGAGGAGGTTCTTGGCCTTAGCGTTTGCCTCAACGTCAGCCATGTTTGCGGCGTTGACGTTCTCATCGGCCGGAACCTCATACGGGTGCTTCACCTTCTGCCATAAAGAAAAGCCCTGGGCAGTGATGTATGTCTCCATCCGAACCTTCCAGAACGGATAATCAACTCCAGCAAAAATTGGAGGCTTAGTTGAGTACTTGTCCGTCGCCATGGCTCTTGAGACCGGTCAAGATCTATGAAAGAGCAAAACCGGCTCTGATACCAATTGAAAGACCGAGATGGCGATCAGAGGGGGGTGAATGATCCCAAATAAAAATATCCCCTACTCAACGTACTCCAAACAATCCCACAAAGAAAACCGATGCTCCTCAAAATCGCGAAACCCGCAAAAATCGGAACGACTTGACAACTATGTGTATCCCTAGCTTACATGAATGGAAACCATGAATCATGTGAGGGATGTTTAAATCACAAATCCTGGTTGTCAAGTGTCCAAATCAAAGGAGAATCAATTCAACTACTTCTTTTCTAAAAGAGATCAAGCCAAATCACAAAAGCCTCTTTTAGAAAAGCAAAAGCAGAAATTTCAGGAATTGTCCTCAATTGGAGCAGGTGTATGGTGGACTTCTGTTGCTCCAAAATTTTTGGGAATTTTTCACCCTGTGAGCATGTGAGTCGTGAAGCATTCCACCAAAAATCACCTCCAAAAGCCTTGCATAAAAATCATGAAAAATCGCACACTACATACTGTCAGGAACTTTGATCAGGAAATTTGGGGCTCGGTTTTCACCTCATAGCTCCCAAATGGTGCAAGCAATGGACTTCAAAATTTTTCCACAGATGGATATATGAGCCACGCACAATCTCTAACAAGAATCAATCAAAAAGGATTTTTCTAGATTTTTCTAAAAATCAAAGACTGACTGCTGCGCGAAGAAGAAGTTCTGGACAGATTTGCGATCTTGATAGAAACTTGATAAAATAAATTCTTGCGGCATACAAACTTTAGCAAATGAACTCGATCTTGAGCGAAGATCCAAATAGAGTATAGAAGGAGGTGAATGCGAATCGCTCAAGTCAAGAACAAAATCCAGCAATCATAAATGTAAGAGCGGGAATGTAAATGCTGAATTTAATACATGAAAGTACATGCCAAAGTAAAGACATAATGTAAATTGCAAGAATTAAATTAAGTAGAGAATAAATTTGGATCTTGGAACTTCTATTTCATTCAGAGATGTGTGATTACAAAGCCTCACTTCATGTGGGCAAAGCTCAAAGGAGCAACACAACAACTCAAAGAATGAATGGGCATAGAGGCCTTCCTCCACCCCTCTATTTATACTACTCTTGGGCCACCTACCACCCTTGGATGAGTCCCAAACCCTAGGCACTCCACCAAGGGCTAGGATTAACCCACTCATGCCTTGCCCACACTTGGGCCTTACATGGGCCAACATGGCCTTTCATGCACACGACGCTTCTCAAAGCGACTCAGACTTAACCACTACACTATCTTCTTGAACCGCGATCCAACGGCTCCTTGATCCGTGCAGCGTCAAGCTAGCTCCATTGCCTTTTCCTTGTCTTCTTGACTTGCACGAACTCCGTCTCCGATCATCTTCTCGCGACCTTCGACCGCCTGGGACCTCCGACGCACCTCGCCTAGTCCCGGTCATCCTCCGCCTCACCATGACCTAGCACCGTCGTCCTGCAATCATCAAAGACAAGGAAAACCATTTTGCACATTCCAAAATATAATCTTACCTTTTTCTTCCTGCATGTTAGTCCGTATTATCATAAATTTAAACATGCAATACCGAGTCAAATCAAACTCAAGCCTGAGCACACCTTGCTCAAATAAAGTCAAATACTCATCACAAAAATGGATGGACCTCCACATGGTCCTTCAGGAGGGCTCCTCCTCGTGCTCATTTTCCTCCTCCTCCGGGGCTGAGGCGGTGGGACGGTGGCAAATTGGGCATTGCCCGAGAAAAAGAGGAGGAGGATTGCATTGGCAGATTAGTGGCGACGGCAGGGGTGTCGATGGAGGGTCGGAGGAGGCAGAGCTCCCGGGGGAAGGAGGCAGAGCTGCCATGAATATATATAGGTGGCCTTCCCGGGAAATATTAAGGAGATGGAGTGATCGATCTCTGTATGGAGAGTAGCGCGAAGAGTATTGCCACCTAGGAAGATAATATATAGGTGGCTGGACGAGAAGATGAAGATAAAGAGTTTCTGATCATTGGAAAGGCGCGCGAAAAACCAAGAGATGCGTTTTAATTTGTGCAGAGGGGGCGGGATACGAAGCGTCATCACAGACGGTTTTGTATTTAAAACCGTCTGCAAATTATATTATCACACACGGTTGGTGGTTAAAAATCGTCGGTAAATCACTCATCAGGAACGGTTGGTGGTTAAAAACCGTCTATAAATGTTTCCCTATCGTAGACGGTTTTTTTAACAACCGTCTGTGATGATGCTAAATAAGTAGAGATCCCCTGGCATCTTCTGTATTTTTAGGGTTTTCGAGCTATTTTTGAGGTGGCTGCGATTGAGAGGCGATCTGGTGGAAAGTGACCCTGGATTTGAAGTTGTGATTATAGATACTTACGTTCTAAGTTATCTAAGGTTCGTAATTGGTTCAAATTTGCATTATATTTAAGATCTAGCTTGGTAAAGCGGGAAATGAAGATGATTTTTAGATCTAGCTTGGTGTATGTGGAGAACCTGGCTTTTACAGTACTAAGTACTCTAAAAGTCAGTTTCTTTGATATGCTTCCTATAGTGGTCCCTGGATCAGTAGCCAGTATGCATATGCAGAAATGGAAGATCACAACTGTACAACATAGGTTATTATTATTACATCAAACGAAAGCAGTTCAGGTACATAATTATACAAGTACAAAAGTCCAACTTTCTATCCTGCAGCTGCCATATACCCTTTGCCCACAGGCAACTGACCAGGCAGACCCTTAATTAGAACCAAAGTCGTTAGGCACGTATTGTGCATCGTCATACACTTCTTCAACGAAGTTTTGCTCTGCATCTAAAAACAACAATATAGCAATATTGAGTACATTGTGTACTCAGTAAGACTTAGGGTGTTTGCGAAACCTGAAATATATGCAAGCTGCACAGAAAGTGGGTTTCTACGGTTGATTTGCGTAAAGCTAAATTGAATTTAAATACTGAATAGTAAATTGAAAGCGAAATTGAATAAAACAACTTGACATGTATGTAAAGTAATGAACAAGTAAATAATAGATGTCATCTCACGATTCCTCCATGAACGTGAGAAACGAACTATCACATGTTCCGAAATATTGCCAATACCCGGCACAAATTATCTTAACTACCAACACAAGGCATGACAGATGAATTCAAACTTGCCAACGAATGTCAAGTATTGAATCATTTGTTGGGTAACTTCTATTACCAAATCCATTAGTTCTTGCCACTTTTAAGAAAAGTTTAAAAGCAACTAACTAGTGCAAGTTCACCAAGTGCTCATAACCGAGAGCGTGGCTAATCGATTAGTTTTTACTCTGCAGAGTTGTACAACTTTACCCACGAAGAATGATTATCCCTTTTTGCAATGCATATTTAACACACTTCCTTTGGTGTGCCGCTAAGATAATCATATATAACCTTTACATTACCTAAACCTGATTTTGCACCAGCCTGGTGACGTTAAACTTTGCTATGGCGGTAGAAACAACACGCCCAAGTCAGACCACACATTTCTTTCACACTGCAGTATATCCCTGCAAAACCATTTCTACCCATAGCAAAGCGTACACCGTTGCATTGGCAGGCGTGATTCCCAACACCTCGGTGAGGGCACCCCTTCGAGCAACTTAAATCCAGAAGCCCGTGCTACTACGACCTTCCAATATGCAAAATCAGTTTTAATCAACTTAATTAGTTATAGCTGTCCCGTACCAGCATCGTGGTTGCACGGTATTACCTGGATCATACAACACTATGTTCGGTCCTTAATCCGACCCGGGCGATATTGTCCCCCTAGCTATGTGCAAGAATACCTCTGCAGAACCGACTATTGCCAATAATCGCCCGTGTCCAAATCATAGTTTTATTTTCACTTTTATCAACATATCGGTATCCTTTATTGTCATATCCAACCTTTTTAATCATATAAACAGTTAAGTTACTCATTCTAAGCATGACTAAGCATGTATTGCTATATTGCGACTATACCCATTTTTTATGTTCATAAGTTATCCCATAAGCTAAGGTTTCAATGGATCTCATGGCAACATTTGGTTAAGGGAATCCATAATGACGGTTGTAACTACCATAAACCACAAATTAATCATTGTAACAGGTATAGCATGCAGGAAAACAGTTATGGAATCATTTATGAAAACTGTGATCAATATGTTCAAGGAGGTGCTTGCCTTGCTGAATATTGTTGTCGTCGAATAAAAGATCAGGTTCGGTAGCAGTGATATCAATTACGTCGGAATCTACTCGTTATTCCGCGGTACATGGCAAATAACAAAACTCCAATAAGAACCAAATAATACATATCAAACACCAAATAGCAAATCACATACATGTCAATGATATTTTCCTAAGGTTATCATTTCATGACCCATTTCTGAACTAAAGAATTTAGATAAAATAAGAATATGATGCTTACTACTTCATGTACCAATAAGTAAATAAATCATGATGACATAAGTACAATCATTCTAATAGACTCCCTACTGTTTTTAGATTGATTATAAAGTGGTTGCATCAATCCCTAAAGGTCCAACTCCTAGTTTAAACATGCATGAATATTAACACTTGGATGCAAGTTTCATTTTTAGATTATGATCTAAGTCAAGTAGAAGTCTAAATATTTTTTCACATTTGAGCTGTATACAAAACGTGGATTCTAACAAAATTGATCTCATTTAAATCGGAGTTCAAATGTTCAAATTCCTTTTAAATGCATATTTAGCTTTATTCTTTAAATTCAATTTCAAGATATAAACAGAACAAACATCAAATATTTCTGCATAATTAGATTCTACCAGTCAAACCATGAATTTCCCTATTTATTTCAAAAATTTTGGAGTTAGTTTGCAAAAGATATAGCCGACTGAATTAACAGAGAGCAAAATAAAATAAAATAAAAAATGAATTAAAATCGGCTGGGACTACTGGGATTTATAAACCCCAGACCTGCCGTTTCTCGCACAGAGCTCAAGCCATCGCGCCAAGGTGTTGCTTGCGATGAGGAAGTTTACGGTGTTATTTGAGGTATCAGTAAGAGGCATTAGAGAATTAGGGCAAAAATACCGCAGTAGCGACTGGGAGGGGACCTCGAACCCTAGACCTCACGGTTCAAGCATCCGGGCGCTCTCTACTGAGCTACGTTATTTCTTGTGACCGAGCGGCAAACTAATGGATAAGAGGTAACGTGCAAGCGACTACCAAAAGAAAGAAGGGAAATATTGCGACGGTTTCAGCTGGAATGGGATTCGATCTCAGGTCGTGCGGCTTAAGAGTAGGGGCTGTTTCCACCGGGCTATGGTGATTCTTGTGACACGAGTATTTGCTACAACTTGTGAGCTGACCTTCTCCGGTTTATATGCTTCGTCTGAGAGTTGCCGTAACCTAGCAGCTCAGCGATGGAAACAAGGGGACGATAGTTCAGATTACTGGAGGGACATACAGAGGTAAAGCTAGCTTGCTCATGAGCTCACCCAATCGAAAGAAGTGCAGCGGTCACTACTACAGAACTGGGCATCACAAGCGGTATATTACAAGCGGTTAGGTGCGAACCGGTTCTGGCCCACGCACCAGAAGCGGTTCGTGAGCAACGGGCGGGAGGGGGTCACTAGAAGCGGTTGGTCATACGAACCGCTTGTGTTGACAACCATCACAAGCGGTTCGTTTGCCAAACCGCTTATGAATTATCACAAGCGGTTTGAGACCTCAACCGCTTGTAGAGATTTATATTTAGAAGCGGTTCGTGTATAAAACCGCTACTGAAGTCTTAGTTTTAGAAGCGGTTTGTTTGTCAAACCGCTTCTACAAAGTCAGAAGCGGTTTGACATACAAACCGCTTGTAGAACTCAACCTTCAGAAGCGGTTTGTATATGAAACCACTTCTAGAATCCCTCCCGCCCAGCACTTTCAACTTCTTCTTCCTCCCCGAGCCAACAGTTTGATGAACAGAGAAGGGCCGAGCACTGTTCTTCCGGGGAGGTGCTGCCCAAATTTTTTGTTTTGAAATTGCTGGTGATTTAGCTCCAAAGAGGGCATATGATAGGACCGACGAGGAGAATTACGCGATCGTCACCGAAGAAGTGGCTGCACACTTCGCACCAAAGAAGTCAGCTGACCCAAACGTACAAGTTGATCCAAAAGTGATGGAACACTTCTTGACCTGTCGTGCAATGCCACTCCCTGTGCCGTCCAACTATGAACGTACAATAATAAAGGCTACAGGGAAGAGTAAACGGGTCGGGGCAATGGCGGCAAAGGTAAGAGAGATCAAGATCAGTGCGGCAAGATCAGGAGAACCTTGAGAGATTTATGAAGGAGGCAGGACTCACTTCCGTAGCCGGTGCTCTAGGATCGGATGTTCTCCCAATGGCGTAAGTCGATGGCAATATAAGCTTGGCCGGAGTTAATTGATCCAAATAAGATAAAGGACACGCCAACCAAGATGCGACAATTTCATGAATGGTACATGATAGAGTCTGCTCAACAAAGAAAAATGTTCCCCCTCCGGTCGACAAGAAGATTTCTATCGTGGGGACAACACCATATGGATCGAATTCAAGACATATACAATATCTACCATAGCGACTCTATGAACGTGTCTCTCATGAGCTTTGGGTGCTATGACGTATCAAGCTCATAACTTTACCATTTACTTCCTTGTACCATAGAAGTGCAACTCTAATAACTTATCCATTTCTACGTAGAATGGAAATACAACGATGTAGAAAATGTAACATATTCAACGTGGGCTTCCTCGACCGGAAATTGTCAATGAGATCGTATTTCAATACAGCGCTAAAGCTCTTGAGGATTACGTTCTAGATGCATTCATGGGACAACACTACAAACCATACATACTTACGCCCTTCAACTTCATGTACGTATATTTACGTGTTCTCATAACGCATTAATAAACTTTTCTTTTCCAAGGCATTGATAATCTTGTTAGCTAGTTATATATATGTCGCAATATATGACCAGGTATCACTGGATCCTTTTGGTCATCAAGCTTGATAGTAGCAAGATCATTGTTCAAGACTCAAAAAGGGGATCGGTGGAACAATATCAGTATATCATTGATGTCCTAAACAGTTTATAGCAAATATATATACAATTGTTTCCTTATTATATTGAAATACCTTGCTAATTCCAAGTCCGATAATTGCTATTCATAATAACGCGTCACACAGGGGCATTCGCAAGGTTTCGTAAGAAGCAACAAGGACAATTCGAGAATGAATTCACCATCCAAATAAGCACTCGAGTATTAAAACAGACATTTGGAAACAACTTATGTGGCTATTATGTGTGCCACTACATGCAAAATATTACCCACGGCGATGTGCCCATAAGCGACAACGAGGTGAGTGCACATATCAATTAATACTTACACTTTAATTACATGCTCAGAGATTTATTAATTTCGTTCTTTCTCAGCCCAACATCGATGTGCAAGATGTGATCCCGCCGACCGGGTTGAAGCACTCCAAGAACAACTCATTGGCTTTATTGTTGATGAGATTGTATCCTCGACGGCGAGTTCCACACACCGGGTTGGAGAGATTGTCCTTCTATAAGGATAGGTGATCGACATCAACGTCGACCAAGGACGAAAGCAATGATGCACGCAAGAATTAAATCAGCTCGAGATTCAACCTTTTATTCTTTCAAACTTGTAAAAGTTGCTTATGTGTAAATCAAACTTGTAAAAGTGCTCATTATTTCATGTACTGTCCATCAAACCTATCCATCTTTTAGTCTATTAAGTTCGTACTTTTCTGTAAATGATCTGTGATTATTTCAATGAGTACGTATGAGTAATATATATTTAATTGTATACAAAAACTAAATATTTCTATGTATTTTTAATGTCAAAATCCATACATATTGATACCCTACTCAAAAACATATTATATATTGAATATATAATATACAATGCCTCTCCACAAGCGGTTATTATCTCCAACCGCTTGTGGAGAGAGCACCTCCACAGGCGGTTTGTAATACGAACCGTTTGTGGAGAGGAAGTCTTCACAAGCGGTTTATAACACAAACCGCTTGTGAAGATATCCCACGTGGCGCTCCCCCGAGCCTTCCTGGACGCCTTTCGAACCGCTTGTGGTGTCTCACCACAAGCGGTTGTCCGAACCGCTTGTGATACCCCGAAGGGTATCACTCCCGGTTGCTTACCAGCGGTTCTAAAACCGCTTCTGAAAGCGGTTACAAACCGCTTGTGATGACCGGTTCTGTACTAGTGGGCAGAGCGGTTGCCGACGAAAGAACGAGTCGGTCAGTAACTTGTTTCTCGGCTTCTTCAAACTAGTTCAGCGATCAAGCTCGTCCCGGCTGAGGAAAATAAGAGAAGAACAGGCAGCTTAGATGACTAAGAAGATTAAAGGGATGGAGGTTTTGGTCAGGAGCGAAACGACTCCAAAGAGTGCTTGCTATTTGCCGGAACTCGATGGTGTCGGCTGAACGGCGAACTCGGCTACTAAGGAAAAGAGTGAATGAAGTAACCCTCTGGTGCTACGGATTAGCTCAGCAGGTTTTATAGACGATGAAGTGACCTTGCCGAAGTGAGGCAGCCGAGCAGTGGTGAGTTCATTCAAGAAGGTCGGCGCCTCGGTGGAGCTTCAGCGGTGAAGCAAGGCTGGCTTTACTGCTTGTCAGGGTATGGTGTAGCTGGCGCAGTAGGGTATGGCATTGGCTCCAAGTCCCACGGTTGTCGGCACCGGCCAGAGGGAGAAGAGCGGCAGATTTTTGTTGGCGAGCACAGCTCGGTTCAGTCGCATGAAGAAGAAGGGAAGAAAAAGAAGAGAAAGAAAGAGACTGACGGTGGGGACCGGACCAACGGGCAGTGAGATATAGGGCTGGGACGTGGCTACAGTGACTGGACCTGACGAGCGGCCTGCGGGACCCAATGTCAGAGAGAGGGAGGTGTTTGCACCAAAATTCGGCATTTTTAGTAAAATCGGTCCAATTCGAATAGAAGGGTTTTTATGGGAAAAGAAACCGATATCGAACAAATCGGAAAGAATCCGTTTCTAACAAGGAAAGGAAATTGGATCATAGGCCGATACGGATAAGGCCGCCGTGTCCATGTGCGACTCGGATCGACCAGAATATTATAAAAAGGGACAAACTCTGGGCGATGAGGTAATCAATCTCAACACAACACACATACTTTTTACAGTTCGTTTTTACATTGTTTTATATTTACAAACCTCTCTGTGAGTCGACGAAATCAACAAAGTTGCGTATCGTCGATTGTTGGTTTTTGCCGATTTCGCCCCAGGTTCGATCTGCTTTGTTTTGCTGCGCATCGCCTTCTCAAAGACGATTTTTCCTTGTACCCAGATTGACCGCCAGGTTGATCTAATTATCTCCTGATCGGCTTTGAGCCGACTAGCGTTAAGCCCATAATCTTCGTTTTTATCGGCTTTGATTGCTTACGATTTCTACCTTATCAATTCCAGGTCAAATTGACTAGCACGCCTTGCAAACCAGGTGTTTGTCTTGTGTGTTCGAGGCTAGAAACACTGCTTCACGTTTTTAGCGCGAACATATTTTGGCAAGCCCGGTGGGACCAAGAAAGTCAAGATGTCATCAACTGATAAGCCTGCAGTTACCGCCGATATCAACGCGGATGCTATAATCGCGCCCAAAATGGCCGATTTAACCCCCGAGCAGCGAAAAGAGATCGAGGACTGAAAGGCAGCTCTGGAGGAAGTATTGTTGCGGTGCTTCCAGAAAACACGCCGAGGCGTTACTCAGAAGGCTGCGCTTCCAACAATCAACCCTATCGGCGATTCACCATCTGACCCGGTAAGCCGATATGCACCTGCTCAAGTCGATCTGTCAAATATGATTGAGCAATCTGTGCATCATGCACTAATTAATCAGTCATCGACTCTAGTGTCTACGTTAAAGCCGATGATAGAAAATAGTATCAAAACAATTGCTCAGGAATTGGCTGTGTCTGGGAGCCTACTAGATCCATTACAAACCCTCCCTACATACCCAGTATACTCCATAATACCCAATACCAACACAGTAAACATGTCGGCACAAACACCTATCATGGTGCCGACTCAGCCTACTGTATTAAAACCTAGTTCGCAGAAAGGTGGAGTTGCACACTACCATGGACATATGGATGGGGCAAAAATGAGTGTACCAAGCCCATCGAACGGACCCTCTGTTGGTGGTATCGGTTTATCGGCTTCTCGGCCGATCGAAACAGATCAGGTTCTACAATCACAAGGAACCGCAGTCAGAAACTAAGCGCCATATAGGGTAGTGCCGCACGTTGAGCCTCTTGCACCTATACCCGATATGTTGGTTTTTAGAAACCACAATTATGACCAAGTGCCAAGACCTCCTGCGGCGCAGTTTGGGCAACGACCCGAGTTCGCACTCGGGGGGCAAGGCGTGAACAATGAGAATTGGCAATGTCAGGTTGCACCGCAAGCCGACAATGTCAATTGGGCAGAACAAATTGCTAATGTGTTAAGGGAACAGTTCAGCTTACAGCCTAAAGGAAGGGTAATTGGCTATAGAAAGCCGTATCCCGATTACATAGATCGTATACCGTATCCACACAACTTCAGAATACCGGACTTCGCCAAATTTTCAGGTGATGATTCTGTTACCACCATCGAACATATCGGACGATTTATGGATCAATGTGGAGAAGATGCACATTCTGACGGATTAAAAATTAGGCTGTTTCCTTTGTCATTATCCGGTGCAGCATTCACTTGGTTTACCAATTTGCCTCCAAATTCAGTTCATATTTGGAACGATTTGAAAAGCCGATTTCATGAGTACTTCTTCTCGGGAACTATGGAGCTTAGAATTTCTGATCTTAGCTCACCCGGCTGTAAATCTGGCGAATCGGTTTCCGACTACATTAGAAGGTTTAGAGGCGTGCGAAATAGATGCTTTAATGTAACACTGCCCGATGATCAATTAGCCGATCTAGCATTCCAAGGGCTAATCCCGCCATTAAAAGAGAAACTGTTAGGCCAAGAATTCCCTCATCTAGGCCACTTACTCCATCGCGTATATGCACATGAAAGCCAATATGCAGAAAACAAGGGGTTCAAGGATAGATTTAGATCAAACGGTAATGAAAAGGCCAAGGTAAACATGGTAGAATATAATTCAAGCGACACTTCTGAGGACGAAGAAGCAGGGATAAATATAGCCGAGTGGACCAAGGGTTCCAAAAAGTCGCTCGTATGCTCTTTACTAGGGATGGAACTGGTACGGATATTTTCCGACCGACCGACCGACCGAATTGATTTGGATGATGATTTGGATAGTTTCACAGATATCCAGTTGATTTCTCGGATAAGGATATGGATACAGATAATTTACATGGATACGAGATCTGAATATGGAACACCGATTATCCGATGGATACGGAATATCCGAAGTTTTGTTCGGATAATATCCGAATATGACATACGGATATTATCCGAATAACACGTTTGAGAATAACACATTAACAATTTAACATGTTTCACTCAAGCTGCAGGATCGGGTCCTGCATTAGATGACAAGATATAATGTGTTCATATGTGCTAGATGCTAATTTGGAGATATTTGGGTAAAGGTGGTACAGAAATTGGCAAGTGGCGTTTCAGGAGGGCTACTTAGAATTCAAAGAAGATATGCCACCGCAAATCATTTGGTTCAATTATTGCAATGGGGTACATTGTTACTCACAGAGTCACATGTATGACAAGTTAGGGATAAAAAGGCAAAAAAAGACATACAAATATATTTCTTTTGGAAATTTGAATTTAAATTTGGATCGATATTGGGAAAAAACTGAAATTGGATTTTAAAATATCCGACTAATATTATTCGTATCCATGTTGATTCCGATCCGTATTCGATCTGTATTCGTAACCGATATTATCCTGTATAATTCGTATTCGATTCTGTATTCGACACTATTCGTATTCGATTCTGTATTCGATAAAAAATACGGATACGGATATGAATAGGACGATATTCGACCGTATCCGATCCGATCACATCCCTACTCTTTACTCAAGCCGATGAAAAATAAGGCAGAAGTTAAGTATTCATACGACGTGTCGAAGTGTGACAAGATATTTGATTTATTGCTGCAAGAAAAACTCATAAGACTACCAGAAGGACACGTTATCCCATCGGCCGAAGAGATTAAAAAGCGAAGGTATTGTAAATGGCACAATTCATTTTCACATAACACTAACGATTGTAACATTTTCTGACAACAGATTCAGTCGGCTATCGCCGATGGAAGATTGAAGTTTGTAGAAGAATTGGCTGTGTGGATAGATATAAATCCCTTCCAAATCAACATGGTCCAGTGTTCACGGAAAGGAAAGGAATCTATGGAAGAGGATGTCAAGCCGAATAAAAGGGTTGAGATACGGTCAAAAGGAGACGAAACAATGCAAATTACTATCGACTCTATACAAATAGAGGCCGATAAAAATGGGCAAAACTCAAGAACAGTGAAACCAAGAGGAGATTTGGAAATCGGGAGATGGTATAGGGCGGAGAGAGCTCCAAGGAAATCTAACGTCAAGCCAAAACCAACTTTCTCGCAACTCCTGGGAAAGTATGAAAGGATAAGTCAGAGACGTAATACACGACAATCCAATTACTTCCATTGGCCGAATCAAACGACAGACGAATATTGGCGGCCAGATGTACCACATCGGCTAGCTACCGAGGAGGAAGAACACCAGCAATGCCCCTTTTGGCAATTTTGATGGGAAAAGGGGATGATCTTACCTACAGTGCTATCATGCCCTATGCAACACTCATCCATGCGTTGGCCAAACCGATCAGTGAAAGATAGACTGTCTAGACCAGTGCATGATCGACTAGGAGTGGAAAACAGGAGGCCGATCCATGAAAGATTGTCAACATCAGAACAAGGCGAGTCCTCCCGAACTTAAGAAATATCGGCTTCTCACAACATCATCAGGACGGAATTCGACAACGAAATGAGTAACCTGGTTGGAAAAATCAGAAAGCCGATAGAACCTAAACCCAGGTGGTGCCTCTCAGGTCTTAGCAAATCACAGCGCAGGCGGCTTCAGTGACTAAAGACACAAGATGAAAGGGAGGCTGAAAAGGAGAGAGAAAGAGATCGGGTATTCAATAAGTTAAGGCCTGTACCAGCCACAAAACAGGAATGGAGGAAAAAAGAACAAGCCGATAGTAATTTAGATCAATTGGTCGAATCCGGATCTCCAGTGATCCGAGACGATACGCCGCCAATAGATATAAACATGGTATTCACTCTACCCGCTGAATTCAAAACCGAGGAATCGGCTGAAGAAGTATTCGCCCAGCTGTGCCTCGGTGCACCAGATGCTGTGTTTGAGAAACCTCAAGATATGCATCGGCATCTAAAGCCATTATACCTCAAAGGGTATATTAATGGCTGACCAATATCACGAATGTTGGTCGATGGCGGGGCAACAGTCAATCTAATGCCGTTAAGTACTTTTAAAAAATTGGGCAAAGCCGACGAAGACTTGATCAAAACAAACATGGTGCTAAATGACTTCACGGGAGATCCCACCGAAGCTAAAGGTGTGATGATGTCGGAATTAACAATCGGCAGTAAGACCTTGCCGACTGCGTTTTTCGTGATAGGAGCAAAAGGCAATTATAGTGTGCTCCTTGGGCGAGACTGGATCCACGCTAATTGCTGCATACCATCAACCTTGCATCAGAAGTTGGTGCAATGGAACGATGATGCAGTTGAAGTTGTGTCTGCTGATACATCGGCTCATATCGCCATGGCCAGCCCTGATACCAATTGGCCACATGAAGAAGTCGAATGTATATCAGGAAAAGTCTTGGACGATTGTGATTTCATCTGCATCGAGAAATCAGGATTCAAGCCGATCAGCGTTAAACCTATGTGAATCATGTGATGAAAAATTGGTTTGATTTTGTGCTGAAAAAATTGGTTAGGATTAATCTTGCAAAATTGCTTGCATGAAGGACCAAACATTCAATCATCCAAAAAAACAGAGACTCTGCATTTGCGCCAGACCAAACATCCAAAAAAATAGTGAGTTTCGCATGTATGACGGACCAAACTTTTTGGTCTGTCATAAACGTGATTTTGATGCCTTTACGCTTGTTCAAGAGATCTCGTTTTTCCCATGCATGACGGACCAAATTTTTTGGTCCGCCATACACATGCGTTTTGGCGATCTCGCTTTGATGCATGACGGACCAAATTTTTGGTCCGCCATACACATGCTTTTTGGCGATCTCGTTTTTCCCATGCATGACGGACCAATTTTTTGGTCCGCCATACACATGCTTTTGGCGATCTGTCCGGCGTGAATGGTGTTTGCTCAATTAGGGTTTTGAGTGATTTGAAATTGATTTTTGATCTGTTTTTGAGATTATGAAATTTGTGAGAATTTCATGATGCTTGAAGTGGAATTTATGCAATGCTCATGTGAGTAGTTGCATGAACTAATGTTGAGTCAAGTCGCGGACTTGTGCTCGAAATTGTTTTGTGGTTTGTTCATGTGCGTGTATTGCTCGAGGGCGAATGTGGTCGATGACGGGACCGAACTAGGTTCATGGAGGAATCGAGGTTCGAGACTAAGTTCAGGGAGGAACCGAGGTCTTGGTGGTCAAAGATGTCATGCGCGGACGCTCGGGCTAAGAGAATGGTGCACATGGAGAATGGTCGACCACGTGAGAATGGCAGGAGGTCATTCGCGTGCAAAGTGTTAGTCACGTGAGTATGGCAGGTGGCCATACGCGTGCAAAGTGTTAGTCACGTGAGTATGGTAGGGTTGCCATACGCGTGCAAGAGTTGTACTCGGCCAGGTTGGGCCAAGAGGAGTTGTACTCCTCCTAGGTTAGGAGTTGTATTCGAACTCCTTGCGTTTTTGCTCCCTTAAATAGGAGGGGTGTCTCCTGTTTAAGGGCAAGCTTCTTGAGTTGAGCATTGAGAGCCTCAAGCTCAAGTTTTAGGGTTTGTACTCTTTCGATGAGAGTACTTGAGACAAAAGAAATAAAGATCAATTCTTCCAAGATTTTTGCGTGCTACAGTAACCACGTCGCTACAGTGTTTTCTGTTTTGGTTTTTTGTTTGCATGCTTGTTCTAATTCTAGATTGGTTTTTGATCGTTAAGTTCCATCTTGATTTGATCCATCAAAAACCTCTCTATTGTATTGATTTAGAGTTCCTCAAAGTATAGTTGATTAAACCTTTGTCGGTTCTGTTAAAACTTTCAAGTTTACGTTAGATCAATTCTCGTCAAGTTCTGGATCAGCAAGCTTGCGAAGCTCATAACTTTTGATCCATAAGTCCGATCGAGCTGATTCTTTTTGGATTTGATTCGTATTGGAATCTAGTTTCTTGTGTCCGAATTTCAGATCGTTTCGACGGTTGGATCTCTGGGAATTCTCATTTTATCAAGCCTCTGTCAATCTGTTTTTGTCAAATCCGAGGCAATCTTTTGGTTTCTTTTGGGGTGAAGTTTTTAATAGATCAAAATTTTGGTTTTAGCTTCCGCTCAATCATTCACCCCCCCTCTGATTGCTATATTCGTAAACTTCAATCCTACAACCTAACATGTTTGATCGGACAAGCGAAGTGGTAAGAAGATGGAGTCCAAGACAATAGCGAGATTACAGGAGAAAGTGAGAAGCTATCGGCAAGAAGAATACGAAGAAGCCGTCGAAGACTTCGAAGAAGAAAGGAAAGGATTAGGATTTACCTCTGCCGATTTGCTTGAAGAAATCAACATTGGAGAAGGTGATAAGAAAAGACCAACATTTGTAAGTGCTAAATTAGAGCCCAATTACAAAGCAAAATTGGTCGGAATACTCAGAAAATATAGGGATTGTTTTGCATGGGAATACTATGAAATGCCAGGTTTAAGCTGACAGTTGGTGGAACATCGGCTACCCATAAAACCTGGATATCGGCCATTTAAACAGTATCCTAGACGATTTAATCCTACATTATACGATGCTATAAAGGAAGAAGTAGGACGATTACTAGAGGCCAAGTTTATCCGACCTTGCCGATATGCTGAGTGGGTCTCGAATATCGTTCCTGTAAGGAAGAAAAACGGCAAACTTCGGGTATGTGTCGATTTTAGAGATTTAAATAAAGCCACACCAAAAGACGAATATCCGATGCCTATAGCCGATATGCTTATCGATGCTGCATCTGGGAATAGAATTATAAGTTTTTTGGATGGAAATGCCGGATATAATCAAATATTCATGGCAGAAGCCGATATACCCAAAACAGCCTTCAGATGCCCAGGGGCTTTAGGGCTATACGAATGGACTGTTATGACGTTCGGTTTAAAAAATGCCGGCGCCACTTATCAACGTGCCATGAACCATATTTTCCATAATTTAATCGACAATACTGTGGAAATCTACATTGATGATGTGGTAGTAAAATCCAAAGAGGATTGGCAACACTTAGTCGATTTGGAAAAGATGTTCGAAAATACACGGGCACACGGGTTAAAAATGAACCCGCTCAAATGCGCTTTTGGAGTATTGGCTTGACAATTCCTCGAGTTTACAGTACACGAAAAAGGGATTGAAGTAAACCAAGCTAAAGTGAAAGCTATAGCCGATACTAAGCCGCCGACAAATAAAAAGGAATTACAAGTATTGATAGGCAAAATCAATTACTTGCGACGCTTCATTTCAAATTTGTCCGGGCGAATTCGGGCCTTTGCGCCACTATTAAAGATTAAAAACGACCAAGAGTTCAAGTGGGGAGTCGATCAACAGAAGGCCTTCGATGATGTGAAAAGTTATCTGATGAGCTCGCCAGTGTTAGACGCACCGAAGCATGGTATACCTTTCAAATTATACATATCGGCTGAAGGAGATACAGTATGGGCGGTTCTAACACAGGTAGCCGATGGGAAGGAACGAGCCATATTCCACTTGAACAGACGTCTCTTGGACGCAGAGACTAGGTACCCCCAGGTGGAAAAATTGTGTTTGTCTTTATATTTTGCTTGCACTAAGTTAAGACATTATATTTTGGCATCAAAGTGCATTATAGTTTGCAAGACCGACGTAGTTAAATACATTCTATCCGCATCGATTTTGCGAGGTCGACTTGGTAAATGGGCGTATGCTTTAACCGAGTTCGACTTGACATACGAATCGGCTAAGTCTGTGAAAGGATAAGTCATAGCCGATTTCATTACAGGGAATGCTACGTTAGCCGGGACGGCCGATGTGACTCCTTGGCAATTGTACTTTGACGGATCTGTTTGCCAAGAGGGAGAAGGAATCGGTATAATTTTGGTTTCGCCAAAGAAACGAAACATTAAGTTCATGTATCGGCTAAATGGTCGATTTTGTAACAATCAAGCAGAATATGAAGCACTGTTAAGAGGACTGCAACTGCTGAACAGCATCGGGGTAAAAGACGCTGAAGCCTTCGGAGATTCATTGTTGGTTGTGCAACAAGTCAAAGGGGAATACCGATGCAACGACGATACACTAGCTCAATATTTGCATCAATGCCTTCAAATCATTAAGACGTTTACAACATTCTCCATAGAACATATCCCTAGAGAAGCCAATGACAAGGCAAACCTACTGGCACAATATGCATTGGGTTATAGGAATAAAAGCCGACAGGAAACAATCGAGCTGGGCGATTGGCCGATTATGTGTGTTCATCCCGTCCACTAGAGAACCAAAATAAGGAATTATTTGCTAGATCCTTCTAAGCCGACTGAGCGGAAAGTGAAACATAAAGCACTTAAGTATGTTCTTTTGGACAATATGTTATACTTTCGAACCATGGAATGTTTGCTGTTGAGATGCTTGGGAACAGAAGAAGCCAAGGTGGCGATGGGAGAAGTCCACGAAGGAATCTGTGGATCGCACCAGTCGGCCCACAAAATGAAATGGATGTTGAGACGCACAGGATATTTTTGGCCAACAATGTTGGAAGATTGTTTCAAGTACTACAAGGGATGTCAAACTTGTCAAAAGTTTGGCAACGTACAAACAGCACTAGCATCGGCTTTATATCCGATTATCAAACCCTGGCCGTTCAGAGGATGGGGTATAGACATCATCAGCCAGATATTCCCAACATCTAGTAAAGGCCATAAGTTCATCCTTGCAGCCACAGATTATTTTTCAAAATGGGTAGAAGCTGTACCGCTCAGGAGAGTTACTAGCAAGGAACTAATCGACTTTGTAAATGAACACATCGTCCATCGGTTTGGAATCCCACAGACGATCACTACTGATCAAGGGACTGTGTTCATGTCTAAGGAGTTCAGAGATTTCGCAGAAAGTCTTGGGATAAAACTACTTAACTCCTCCCCTTATTATGCTCAGGCCAATGGGCAGGCCGAGTCATCGAACAAGACATTGATAAAGTTCATAAAAAGAAAAATCGAAGAAGAACCAAGAAGATGGCATTCAACATTATCAGAAGCTTTATGGGCTTATCGACTATCTTATCATGGGTCGACTAAACTATCACCCTTTCAGCTAGTGTATGGACAAGAAGCCGTTTTGCCTGTGGAGATCAACATCGGCTCGGTAAGGCTATCTGAGCAAGAAAAATTGCCGACCGACGAATACAAGCAGGCAATGCTGGACAACCTAGATGACTTGACCGAATTAAGGTTGATTACATTGGATCGGCTTAAGAAAAACAAGGAAAGGGTTGCCAGCTCATACAATAAGAAGGTTGTGCCAAAGTCCTTTAGTCAAGCCGATTTAGTCTGGAAAACTATATTGCCGATCGGTTCAAAAGATAATCGATTTGGCAAATGGTCTCCAACGTGGGAAGGGCCTTATAAGATAAATCGGCCGATCGACGGAAACTCGTATATAATTGAGACCCTAGACGGATTCGTTCTACCTAAAGCTATCAACGGAAAATACCTAAAAGCTTACCACCCTATCGTTTGGATCAGAACCTAATAAATGAAACTTATAAGAAAAATCGATCACATATACAAGTAGCCTGAAATAGAAGACCGGTAAACAATCGGTCGTCATAACACATTCACATCAGTCGAGGTTCACGTCACAAAAGATCGCCTACATAGCCGATAGTATCTACGGTTCCAACAAGTCAAATAAACAGCAAGTTTAAACAAGTTAAAATTACAGCCCTGATCAGGGCAAATGGGCCCCCAAACCCGACAGTGTTGCCGCCGCCTTCCCTATGGTGGTTTGAATGCTGTCGACAAGCTTTTCATCGGCCGTTGCATCACCCGGAATTGGAATTACTTTGGCCGACTGAAGTTTGACTTGAGCAAAAACTTCACCTATCTGCTTCTTCTTAACCACCAGAGACGAAGCCGATTCGGCGTTCTTTAATTGGCAATCGGCTAGTTCCTTCGTCACCAGGGCTAGTTGCTCCTCCAGTTTGGTCTTAGCCGCCTCCAACTCTTGAGCCCTGCCTTTGCCTAGCTTAAGGGCGGCAGTGCCTTGATCAAATTCTCTTTTCTTAAGTTTGGCATTGGCCACCAGCTCGTCCAGGATCTTCTGATCGGCTCTTTGTGCTTCTCTCTGGGTGATTCTAGATCTGGCCGCTTCCACCGCTTCTCTCCGGCTATCCAAGTGGCAAACATCCAGTAAAGCATTCATGGCCTCTGGAGGGAGATCGGCTTGAACGATAGCCATGGCATTCCTGAGCGATTGAGTGTTCTCCAAAAGCCTGGCTTCGGGCTGCATGACTTCATGAAGGAGACGATTAAGTCTTTCCTGCATGCCCGGCTCGGAAGTCACAGCAGCCGACGCAGTGATGGAAGCATCAAGAATCCGTCGAACGTCGGCCGGATAGTCATCCGTGGCTATCACCTCAGGATCAATCAGCTCATCCAGGGTAAAGCCGAGGAGGTTAGCGGGATCGGCAGAATCAGGCAAGATCGGCATGACGTCTGCAGATGGCGGCACAGCGGGAAGCGTCGGAGACAACACAGGCGGAAGGGCCGAAGATGTCCCTTGAAGATCGGCTAGAACCCCCGCCACTTGTACCGAAGGCGATTGCTGAAAAAACAAAGGACAATCAGCATCACAGGAAAAGGGCATCGTTTAAAGAAGACGGGATCAAAATTACGTCAGTAGTCGACTGCTCTGGGAAATGATCGGCCGAACGCCTCGCGGGTCTAGGGGATGGCCTGGTAGACTTCTTCCTCCTCTCTAAAAACACACCAGGTCAACATTGGGCAAGATAAGGAAAATAGAAGCCGATACGGGAAAAGCAACTTACTTGGACGGTGCTGATGAGCTAGGTCCGACAAAGGCGGGCTATGGATACCCAAGGTACCCAAAGCATAGCCCGTAGTACCAACCGTCTGCCCTGGCCGCCTCTGTCGGCTACTTCCGGCGGTAATGTTTGGATCGACTGTGGGTTCCCCGACATCCGTAACAGTCCGTTCCTACGAAAGAACAAAAAACTCAGTAAAAGCCGATCACAAAACAGAAACAACAGGAGAATAAACGCCGGTACCTCTATGGCTATTGATGAGTTGGTATAGCCTGAACTCTCACTCGAGCTGCTGGTAGCCGCTACAGTCGGCTTATGGAAGTTAGGCAAAAACTGGGAAATGATAGCCGATGGTGTCCTATCCATCAAAAGTTCATCGGATACCAAGGACCACCAGTGAGAAAATGAGCTTGACCGACGGTTGTTGAGAACGAAATGTGGCATGTGTACGACTTGGAACTCATCGGCAAGCTCAAGAACGACCTCAGCCGCTGTCAAATTGGTCACCCTGGTGCGAGGTTCGATACGCTCAAGCAAAGAGAAGCTGGGTATAGCTTGACCAAAGCCCAACTGTCGGGCATAGACAGAAGGGTGATAGAATTCATATGACGGTTGGAAAGTTCGATTTCTGGTATTCAAACTGGCATGAAAAATACAAGGGGAGAGGAAGATTTTGTACAAGTCCAAAGTTGATTGAGGCATTTGAGCACTATCAGCGTCCAAATGTAAAAAATAAGGCCAAGGATAATCGGCTGCATCAAGGTAACTGAAGAAATCATGCTAGCCAAAGGACGACCGGTCTAAGGTCAGGAAAAAAGAAAGATATTTGTGCATGCCAGCAGGAGTTACTTTTTGATCGTCAGCGGAACACATTATGAACTTCTCTCCGTAAGATCGGCTAGCTGTATATGTAGGGATTGTGTCTTCTAGGTAATCTTCACGAGGAAAAGCCGATTAATCTATGGGTTGAGAAAGGAGGGATAGGCCGAACATGCAATACAACCAAGTCTGGATGAACCACAAAGGGCCCCCTATGTTACCAACAACAAAATCGGCAAAGCCAGAAAACAGTCGGCTTCGGATAATATGCATCATTTGGAACACAGCCCCTAAAAACAGTTTTCCTAATGCAAGTCGACGACCCTCTACCAATTGTTCTGCTACCAGCTGGTATGTTTGGGTCGGGCCGAGGGAGGCTCCGCAGAAAAGAAACCTATCCAGCCAGAGGTTGAGGAAGGCGACGTGCTCTTCATCCGATACAAGCCCATTAACCTTGTTATTATTCTGAATATATTTGCGCCAACCCTCCCCTTTCTTGCGAATTAGCTTATGATGGGGCTTACCGCTAAAAGCCGATGATTGGTCTCTGTCTGGCCTAAGGCAGCACAGCTGGGCAGCATCGAGGAGAGTTGGGCCGATTGGACCAGTTCTAAAAAGAAAGGCATTGAAGGAGTCGGACCAAAAATAAGAAGCCGATGCTACCAAAGGCTCGTTAGCTTCAGGGTTGGCCAAACTTAGGGGAAGACACTCAGATATACCCGACATTTCCCACTCTGCTCGTTTTTGAGCCGACACTCTGATATACCACGATCGCCACCCTTTAAGGGCCGTGGGCCAAGCTCTAAAACTTTTGTCCCATTCTTTTATATTGTAACCCGCAGCCGATAAAGGAAGCTTAGGGATTTCCTCATTGATTACAGAATCAGAAGTTACGGTTCCTATCGGTCCTAGGAAGAACTGATCTGAACTCTGAGGGATCGGTATAAATACCTGGGTTGGATCCATGACAGCCTATCGGAGAGAAGGAGAACTTGACAAGAAAAGGGAGAGAGAAGCCGATCGCTGGCAATTCGTGAGCTCGAAGATGTGAAAATGACCGTGGGGGGACCCCCTATTTATACGGCAGTAAAAAGAGGCGAACAGGCGGGAACAGTCGTGCATTTAAAACTCACCGAGATTATTACGGCGCAGTTAATGGGGTGGTTCCCGAGAAAGATTCCTCCATAAGCCGATATGGACGTAAAGCCGATAGAATTTTTGGAAAATAACAAGTTATCTTCCAAAAACGGGGGGCATATGTTTGCACCAAAATTCGGCATTTTTAGTAAAATCGGTCCAATTCGAATAGAAGGGTTTTTATGGGAAAAGAAACCGGTATCGAACAAATCGGAAAGAATCCGTTTCTAACAAGGAAAGGAAATCGGATCAGAGGCCGATACGGATAAGGCCGCCGTGTCCATGTGCGACTCGGATCGGCCAGAATATTATAAAAAGGGACAAACTCTGGGCGATGAGGCAATCAATCTCAACACAACACACATACTTTTTACAGTTCGTTTTTACATTGTTTTAGATTTACAAACCTCTCTGTGAGTCGACGAAATCAACAAAGTTGCGTATCGCCGATTGTTGGTTTTTGCCGATTTCGCTCTAGGTTCGATCTGCTTTGTTTTGCTGCGCATCGCCTTCTCAAAGCCGATTTTGCCTTGTACCCAGATTGACCGCCAGGTTGATCTAATTATCTCCTGATCGGCTTTGAGCCGATTAGCGTTAAGCCGATAATCTTCGTTTTTATCGGCTTTGATTGCTTACGATTTCTACCTTGTCAATTCCAGGTCAAATTCACTGGCACGCCTTGCAAACCCGGTGTTTGTCTTGTGTGTTCGAGGCTAGAAACCCTGCTTCACGTTTTTAGCGCGAACAGGAGGATAAAAGAAACGTTATCCCTTACGGCCTCCTCCGAACTGCGGTGGTAAAACGAATGGATGACCCATCAAATTGTGTCCGGATTTTTTGAGATTTTTACTACAAGTTGCCAACCGAGTTACCAAGGTTCTGTAGAAATTTGAGGTCAAAATACTTAGTACCTTTATTTTATAAAAATCTGACAACAGAGGAAGCCCAATTTCCTATTTTCGGTTTTTGATTTATCAGAAGGATCAAAATGTCTTTTAAATTTTTGAAATTTTTTATCAGAGGTCCTCAAGACAAAAATAAACTTTAGTAAAATTTTGAAACAAAAAAGATGATTAGTTTTCTTGCAGTAATTCATTTAGTACAATTTCCAGATTTTCATAAAACCTTTCTTTTAATTTTTAAAGGCATTAAAACATATTATTATTTTCTGAAATTTTGCCAAAGGTAGATAATGATAAGTAGAGTAACTGGTAAACTTTTAAGATTTGGATAAGTTACTATCGTTTTTATTTAAATCTGGAACTGCTGTCATGTCAAAAGTTTATGGAAATTTGAAAATCACCTTTTACTGAAGTAATAGCTATTCACAGGTAAAAGTTACGTTAGAGTAAAGATTTATTGGTAACTTACTTTTACTCTTTTACTTCTTACCAATTTACTAATTTGCTAATTTACTTTCCTATTTGAATAGATTCACAAAATTAAGGAATAAGAGTTTCAATTCAGATTTGATATTTTCCAAAAGCACATTTTATTTATGCAATATTTCAGGATATTACAGTGTAGATCCATTAATATTTGTTCTCTGTGATGTAAAGAGGGAGAAAATGGTTTTGATATAGCTAGCTTGGTGTAGATACATTAATATTTGTTCTCTTTGATGTAATGTGAGGGGAGCCGCCCAGACTATCCTCGGGTTATTTGAAGACTCGGTCAACCCCATCGGATTTGGAGGCTAACAACGGACCGCCAAGGGCACTTGCAGTGTTAGCACCCAAGCCCAATTGGGACAACGGTGAGACCCTTTGAATAACTCGACAACAATCCGGTATTCCCCCGGTACGCGACCCGAACTCGCCCAGGATCGCCCCGCGTACCGGCTTACAAGCCATATCAAATCAAATTGCATAAAGGGGGCAACGAACTCGGAACCCCAAGACCAGACACGCACGCGGAAGCAAGACTAACCAACATAACTAAACCACCTCGGCACAAAGACAAAACCCCACGACCACAACCAGCAACAACGAAGCACAAAGGCCAACGAAGATAGAAAAAACATCACAAATACGAGGTGAGTAACAACATACATCAAGTGTTCACTACAAAAGAAACCAAATATCCAAGGATAGGAAAGACATAGTTTTGAAACTAACTATACAACAAAAGAACCCCCATCTATTAGACTAGACCCGAAAGTAAAACATCTTCGGAAGTATTCTGCCTCTGAACACTCCCGGGCGTGTACGACAGCGTAGGGAGCCTCTACTCGGTGCCCCGCCCGGTCACCGAGAGGCAGTACGGACAGAACTCACATCCGTACAGATCCTCACGTGAAAATCCACAAAGCAGAAGCATGAGTACAGAAGGTACTCGCAAGACTTACCCCTAGTCCATATATGACAAACTCGAAAGAGTATGCATTTGGATGTAGCAAGGAATCAAGCTTACGGTACAAAGTGCGGAAAAGCTTAACTTTGTTGTTTAGTTTCAAACCACTACTCCATTTCCACAACTTTTATAGCACTTATGAACAACACCTATTACTAGAGTGAAATCTGAAACCTTGCAGTAAAAATAAAACAAGTGTCAACATAAACAAATATCACCACCATACCGAACCATCATTAAGTTCAAGTTGTTACTACGTTGAAATGTCGGATGACGAGAGCGTGCTCATATCCGAGAGCGCGGCAATTCGAATCGCTTATTCACCCTATAGGGGATCATCAATCGCACGACATGTGCCACAAGGAACTGTGACACCCCAGAATATGACATTTTAGAATTCGGTATTTTGGTACGACTTTATAGCGTGTTTTTGGGCCGTTTTCGGGTGTTTGGGCCTCTCCGGGGGACTTTGGACCTTGGGGGTTGAGTTGGGCCTCCGGTGGAAGGGTTTGGGCCCAGGGGGGACTTTTGGGCAGCCAAATCTGGCCCCCACCCCTTGGTGCGCCCCCCACTCCCTTTCCCAACCCTAGCCCCCCCCATGCGCCTCCACCCTTTCCCTTCCTCTCCATCTTCCCCCATGGCGCCACCACCTCTCCCCTCCCCTCTCCACCCCCCTAGCTTCCCTAGAGGAGATCCCCACCTCGCCATCCCGTTGATCCATCCTTCGGGAAGCCTCGTGTAACACCCCAAAATTTTGCTTTTCTTAAATTCATGTGTGATTTGGCACTTTGGTGAATTTTTGGAATTTTCTGGAATTTATTTGGATTTATTTGGAATTTATTTGAATTTATTCCATTTTGAAATAATTAAAGAATTTAATTTTGCAAATAAAATTTTGTTGGAAATATTTTATTTGAGTCCAAAATGATCCAAAATATTTTCCAGAATTTTTCTGGAATTTTTCTGAGTCTTTTGCTATTTTTAATGAATTAAATGAATTACTAGGAATTATTTTAAATATTAAATCGTTGGAAAATCAAACCGAGTCGGTTACTGTTCATCCGACCGAGCCCGAGTCAGACTCGAGTTCGAGTCCGACCCGAGCCACGTGACTCGACCGAACCCACTCCTAAACCTAATCAATCCCAACCGTTGGATCAAGATCCAACTACCGAGATCCGCCTGCACGGTTCGAGCCGTATCCGCCCGGATCCGATCGCGCCGCGTGATCGTGGCCGCTGATCGTGCCACGTGGGCGGCTGAGCGCCGTCGTCTCCGCCGAGTCCGAGCCGGACTCGCCGCCGCGCCCGCCGCCGTGTAGAATTAGGTTTCCGCCTCGGCACCTAACGCCGAGGCTATTTAAAGCGTGAGACGCCCCCCGAGGTTGCCCTCATCCTTGCGCACCTGCTCTCGAGCCATCTCGCCGAGCCGCCGCTGCTTGCCCGCACGTGCTCGCCGGAGTTGGAGCCTGCGGCGCAGCGGTTGAACGCCGATTCGCCGCCGTCCGTCGTCTTTCCGCCGAGAAGGAGCCTGTGTCCGGAACCACCGTGACGAGACGCACCAAGGAAGGATTCATCTCGCCGAGCAACCTCAAACGCCGTCGGGCTCGTCGTCGTTCTCATCTCCGATGCCCAAGCCTCGCCGCCATCGCCGGATTTCGCGAGTTTCAGAAACCGCCAGATTCAGACGGACGGTTGAGGTGAGTTCACGTGTCCCCAACCCGATTAGATCTGACCAGTTGGATCGAGATCCAACGGTTCACAATTGCCACGCGTCGTAGTAGTGTTATTATAGGATTAGATCCGGACCGTCCGATCTAAATCGAACGGCCCACGATCGACGAGTAGTTTCAACGTGTTAACCCCCGGATCTAATCCGCCGTTGATTTTCAAACCAACGGTCGTGATTGGCGCCACGTGTCGGGAAGTTGACCGACGCGTCGTCAGACGCTGGCTGGCGCGTACACCGACACGCGGGCCCGCGTGTCGGGCCGATCGCGACCGTGGATGTCATCCATGACGCGTCATCGGTGGACCCACTACACGACTGCGTGGCTGAGCCTCACGACGCCAAGAATGACGCCATCCGAAAGTGGTCCCACATGTCGGGCCTCACATGGAGCCGTGGGACCGGTCCACTGTGAGACCCGAGCCGAAGGCGTGGACCGAGAGTCCATGGACCGATCGACGCCACCAACCAATCGAGGCTGCCACGTGTCCATGCCGACGCAATAATTAATTTCGAAAAAGAAAATGATTTATTAATTTGAAATATTGATTCAAATTTAGATTCAAACTTCAAACGCTTATAACTTTTGCGCTTCAACTCCGATTTGAGCGATTCAAATTTCTAAATTTGTATAAAATTGAGATCTACCTAAATATGAATTTTATTTAATTTTTGGACTAAAGTTTTTCTCTGCAAAATTATTTAAATGATTATTTAAACTTTAAATAATCATAACTTTTGGCGCTTTAACTCCGAATTTGATTTATTCCAGTTTCTAAAAATCCACAAAATTATGTTCTCTCTGTTTATGGATTTTATTTGGGTGTTTGGACACTTTTTGACTATTGTATATTTGTGTATTTGATATTTGCACGATTTACGAGTAGACGTTGAAGTGACGGAAGGATTCTAATGAGAAGTATTGACTCAGGATCCAACTCAAGACCAAGAGCAAGTACTTTTTGAAGGCAAGTTGTGCTTTGACCATGTTGATCCTATTTCGAAATCTATTTTGATTTAAACTATTGCATGCTAGTTCAATTAAGAAAATATTTTGTTTAAACATGGGGGGTTAGATAAGTACCAATTTGCTGTATGACACCTTGATTATTTAAGTATGTGCCATGACCCTTTGTCACCCTAGTTATGGTTTACTAGTTGGACATTATTAATTTGCCAACATGGGTTTTAGACCGTTGTAGTAATAACGCTTAGACTCGCTTACGTGCTCATGATATGATTTTGGATAATCAAATGTTAATATTGACTTAAATGATATATTGAACCTGTTTTGGAAAAGTATCATGTGATGTTGATGGCACGTGGTGCATGGTAATCAACTGGGGTTTGATAAACAGCTTTGACCGGGCATGTGGCAAAGAGTAATCAGTGGGCCAGTTGTGGCATTGGGAGTGTTGTTTTGGTTTTTCGTAGTCTTGCCCTGGTCACCCTAAGGACTTAACCTTGCAAGCCTTTGAACTGGGTCTAACGTGCAACCACATGTCCAGAATGGGACGGACCTAGTTGACTAAGTTGTCGATAACGCACTTGTGGGACCTCAGGAGGTCAACTACACCCTTTGTGTAAGTTGTGCGGGGAGCGCATCTGGCTGAGGCCAGTACCCATCTAACGGTTGATTGGCCTAGACTTCGCCTTAGCGAAGGGAAGGGTTAGTGCGCAATAACCGGGAGGACCACTTGTATTGTTAGAAGTCTCCGAAAGACTTTGTTACTGAACTCGCCTTTGTGGTGTTTGATCAGATCTTGTGGGTAAAGTGCATAACCTCTGCAGAGTTTAGAATCTATTCGAATAGCCGTGTCCGCGGTATTGGACATCGCTTCGAATTACAAATAAGGGTTAGATTTTCTCAAAATAACTTGGATTTGGAAAGTTGGGATGGTTTAATAATGAAGATGATGGAAATGTGGTTTAGGATGGGGAAAAAGTTTATTAAACTTCTTGAAAAGTTATTTATGCTTTACTTATTTCTATCGCTTTGAATCTACTTATATTATTTGTCAAATGTCACATCGCAAATATACCTTGAGCTATTCCTTTGTACTAAGCCATGCATATAGTATATTAGCTTGCATTCTCGTGCATGACTTCTTTGAGTACCAAGTACTCACCCTTGCCTCAACACAATATCGCTTGAAGAGGAGATTACGCCACTTTGGAGGAGGAACTCCAAGAGGATCCGTCTACTTAGGAAGCGAGCCCACGATTGCCTGTGGTATCGGATGGCGCCACGGTTATTTGATTTTCCGCGCTATTATTTTTCTCTGAATAAGTTCGCCTTGCGAGGCATATATTTGTAACTTGACCATAAGGTCGAGTAACCAGTTTGATTATTTAAATAAAGTACTTTTATGGTATCGATTGGTATGATTGTGATATTTACCGATGTTAAGATCGTGTGCACTAGCGCGTTCCTGGACCAGTGCTGAATACACAGAGGGTCCGGATTTGCAAATTCGGGGTCCCGACAGAGGTGGTATCAGAGCCATACTTGACTGTAGGCTCAACCCTAGCTAGAATGGTCGTAGTGAGGATAAAACCTATTTTCTAAAAGTTAAAAATTTGTCAAGATAAGAAATGACATCTCGACTTATCCCCTTCTCTCTTTTCTTATCTCTTGCTGAAATTTTTCCTTACCTTGTCACAATTTAAAAATTCCGAGTTCTTACGTAAAGCACTCTTGTGACAGATGGAGGAAGAGTTCAACTACGTTGATCTGGGAGTTGGTCACGCCATGAACTTTGGCACATGCTACAAACTCTCGGAGATTTTGAGAAGCCCCAATACCAAGTGGAAGTGATCGTGCAAGCGGGATTGATCAAGGCTTGTGACGTGAGGATTGAGGTACTGCTAGGAAAAAGGGCCCAGGCAATCGCTCGATACATCGCGACCGCCAGAGATCTACAATGCAGATGGGTATCCAAGAAGTATCACGACGAGCAATGCGGCACATTACCAAGATCTACGCCAGAGAGTTGGAGAGTACGGTGTTCCGTTATCATTCGCGCAGCGATAACCTTCTTGACCCGAAGGCGATTCAGGATGAGGATGCCACGGTTACACAGTTGGCACGAATTGTCGTCGCCCAGGAGGATGTACTAGATAATACAAGCAAGGAGCTCTGAAGGCCCGCAAGGAAATCACGACAGAGAAGAACAGATGGCGGGAAGCTCAAGAGTATGTGGCACACCTTCTACGAAGGATTGACGAGTTGGAGATGACCTTGTGCGGACTGCACCAGGCCAAGATTTGAGCTACACGAGCCAGATCCAGAGGAGTCGATCTCGATGAGGACATCGCTTCTTCGACTACCATAGAGGACACAGCTGGACATGGCGATCAAGTTACGCCTATGCCACAAAGACCTGCACTCAGTGCCGTGGAGGTTTTCTCGATGAGTGAGCATAGGTTCTATAGTGAGACTCCTTCGCCGAGTCGCGTCATAGAATAAAGAGTCACCCTTTAGGCGTTAGACTCCGGAGTTAGCTCGATTTGGTTTTCATTGTTTGCTGAGTGTGCAGTATGTGTTGCAAGGCCCTTAGGCATTGTAAGCAACCATACCAAGTTATTAATATCAATAATAAAGTTAGACCTTAAGGTTACACCTTTCGCCCCGCATAAGTTCCATATTACTTGTCTATTCTCGTTTCCCTCTCATCTCTAAACCTAGAGCAAATCAACAGATGGTGAACACCCGTGGAAACTTTGGAGGCAATGGAAGTGGTTCTCGCCCCACAGAAAACCCCAATGATGGAGCACCAGCACCGCCAGTTGATATGCAGAATTTTGGAGCATTTCTTGCTGCTCAGACTCAGTTGATGCATGCAATGATGCAACAAATGCAACACGTCACTGCTCAGGCCACTGCTAATCAAGTTAACCATGGACAACGCCAGAATACAAGACTATCAGAGTTCATGAGAACTCACCCACCCACTTTCTCTGGGAATGCCAATCCATTAGAGGCCGATGACTGGTTAAGGTCAATCGAGAGGAAGCTACACATAGCTCAATGCATAGGAAATGAGAAGGTACTCTACGCTTCACAGCAGGTGGAAGGAACAGCCGCCGAAGGGTGCGAGAACTTCGTACACGCAAGAGAACCCTCAAGATATCACTTGGGAAGAGTTCACTTGCATTCGACAAGATATCACGTGCCTCGAAGGAATCATGGACCTTAAGAAGGAGGAGTTCAGAGCACCGAAGCAAGGTAATCAGCCGGTGGCCGACTACGAACAAGTTCACACAGCTAGCACGCTACGCACTGAGGATGTAGCGGCAGATAAATCCAGACAGTCTCGTTTTATGAAGGGACTTAACTCAGGATTGCAAGTAGGGTTGATCACCCACACCTTCCCAGATTTCCAAGAGTTGGTGAATAAGGCGCTTATTCTTGAGGACAAGCGCAAGGAACTGGATGAGAACAGGAAGCGCAGGATGCAACAGCAAGGATCACGCCAGGGAACGCAATACCGAGAGTTGCACCAAATCAATTCTTGATTCCAACCACGAGAATGCAACAAGGACACCATCCTCAAAGACAAAGACCTGTCAATCGTAACTACTGCACCCAGCCCCGCTAGAAACGCTACTCCAGCGATCAAGAAGGAACAGTGAGACGCTGCTACAACTGCAACGAGCCAGGACACTTTGCCAACAGTTGTCCGAAGAAGACAGCAGGAGTGACTCCAGTTCGCTTCAATCTAGGAACCACCCCAGCTAGGACGCCAGCACCAGGAGCCACACCCCAGACCGTGGTGAGGGGCCGAGTCAATCATGTCACCGCAGACGCACTTCAGAATGCTACGGACGTCGTACTGGAGGATGAACATGCCGAACACTTGAGGCGAGTTTTGGAAAAGCTGAGGGAACAGCAACTTTTCGCCAAGTTCAGCAAGTGTGATTTTTGGAGGGACAAAGTGGAGTTCCTTGGACATGTAATGACCGCAGAAGGAGTCGCCAGTAGATCCAAGCAAAGTAGAAGCTGTGTTACATTGGGAGCGTACCAAGATCGTGACCTGCATTCGGAGTTTCCTTGGAATGGCAGGATACTACCGCTGCTTTCATCGAAGGCTTCTCGACAATTGCGAAACCTCTTACGCATAGCTGAAGAAGGAAAAGAAGTTTGCATGGACGCCAGAATGTGAGAAAGGATTTCAGAGTCAAGGAGCGATTGACATCAAGACCGGTGTTAGTTCTACCGGATGTTGCTCAAAGCTTTGACATTTATTGTGACGCATCGCGCCAAGGACTTGGATGTGTGCTTGTCACGAGAATGGAAAGGTCGTCGCTTATGCATCAAGGCGATTGAGGCCGCATGAGGAAAATTATCCGACACATGACCTAGAGTTAGCCGTAGTGCATGCTTTGAAGATATGGCGTCACTATCTCGATTGGAAAGCAGATGTGAAGTGTATACGGATCATAAGAGTTTTAAGTACATATTCACCCAAATCGGATCTGAATATGAGGCAAAGGAGATGGCTAGAGTTGATCAAGGACTACAATGTTGGAATCCATTACCATCCCGGGAAGGCCAACGTAGTTGCCGATGCTCTGAGTCGGAAGAGCCATACCGTGAGTATGTTGCTAGCCACAAATCAAGATGAGTTATGTCAGGACTTTCAGAAAATAAAGATTGAGGTTGTACCTAGCGGTTTCTTGGCCGCATTAGAAGTAAAACCTACCCTAGAGGATCAGATTCGAGAAGGACAAAAGGATGATGACAAGATCCGCAGGATTAAGTCCATCAAGGAAGAAGGCAAGGCAGAGGACTTCAAGTTGGATGAGCAAGGCACGTTATGGATGAAGGATCGGATTTGTGTGCCTAACAAAAAGGAGTTAAAGCAACTGATTTTGGAAGAAGCCCATGACTCCAAGTACTCAATTCACCCTGGAAGCGCCAAGATGTATCAGGATCTGAGGGAGAGATTCTGGTGGCCGAGTACGAAACGTGAAGTTGCCGAGCATGTTGCGTTGTGCGACGTATGCCAGAGAGTCAAGGCAATGCATCAGAGACCAGCAGGATTGCTACAGCCGTTGAAAATACCTGAGTGGAAGTGGGAGGAAATCGGAATGGATTTCATTACCGGTTTGCCGAAGACTCAAGGGGGTTATGACTCCATATGGGTTATAGTGGATCGCTTGACTAAAGTAGCCCATTTTATTCCCGTGAAGACCACTTACTCGGGAGATAAATTAGCAGAATTATACATGATCAGGATTGTCTGTTTGCACGGAGTGCCAAAGAGGATTGTATCGGACAGAGGTACCCAATTTACCTCAAGGTTCTGGAATAAGTTGCATGAAGCCATGGGAACCCGTTTGAACTTCAGTACAGCTTATCATCCACAGACGGATGGACAGACCGAAAGAGTCAACCAGATTCTGGAGGATATGTTGAGAGCTTGTGCGTTGGCTTATGCTACCTCTTGGGATAAGAGTTTGCCGTATGCCGAGTTCAGTTACAACAATAGTTATCAGGCTAGTTTACAGATGTCACCTTTTGAGGCACTGTATGGTCGACCCTGTCGGACGCCATTGAATTGGAATGAGACCGGCGAGCGCCGTGTCTTTGGACCTGATATTCTTCAAGAGGCTGAAGAGCAGATCGCTATGATTAGGGAAAGGTTGAAGATAGCCCAATCCCGACAAAAGAGTTATGGGCCGATAATCGTCGCCGAGACTTGAGTTTTGAACCGTAAGACTTTGTTTACCTCAGAGTTACGCCTCAGGGAGTTAAGAGGTTCCATGCCAAAGGGAAACTCGCACTCTGCTATGTTGGACCATTTAAGATTTTGAGTCGCAGAGGCGGTTGCTTACAGCTTGGAGTTGCCCACTAAGTGGCAGGAGTGCATGATGTATTCCATGTGTCCCAATTGAAGAAGTGTCTCCGAGTTCACGAGAGCAGACACCGCTAGAGTCAATTGAGTTGCAAGAGGATTTGACTTATAAGGAGCATCCCGTGAGGATTCTCGGACACAATGGATCGAGAAACTAGAAACAAGTCAACCCGTTTCAGTAGAGTTGATGGAGCAACCATACTGAGATAGCGGCGACTTGGGAGCCTTGAAGAGGATTTGAGGAAAGAGTTTCCAAACCTATTCTCAGAGTGAGCCCCGAATCTCGGGACGAGATTCTATTAAGGGGAGGTTTGTAACACCCCAAAATTTTGCTTTTCTTAAATTCATGTGTGATTTGGCACTTTGGTGAATTTTTGGAATTTTCTCGAATTTATTTGGATTTATTTGGAATTTATTTGAATTTATTCCATTTTGAAATAATTAAAGAATTTAATTTTGCAAATAAAATTTTGTTGGAAATATTTTATTTGAGTCCAAAATGATCCAAAATATTTTCAGAATTTTTCCGAATTTTTCGAGTCTTTTGCTATTTTTAATGAATTAAAATGAATTATCGGGAATTATTTTAAATATTAAATCGCTGGAAAATCAAACCGAAGTCGATTCTTGTTCATCCGATCGAGCCCGAGTCGACTCGAGTTCGAGTCCGACCGAGCCACGTGACTCGACCGAACCCACTCCTAAACCTAATCAATCCCAACCGTTGGATCAAGATCCAACGGCCGAGATCCGCCTGCACGGTTCGAGCCAGATCCGCCCGGATCCGATCAAGGCCGCGTGATCGTGGCCATTGATCATGCCACGTGGATGGCTGGCGTCGTCGTCTCCGCCGAGTCCGGCCGGACTCGCCGCGCCCGCCGCCGTGTAGAATTAGGTTTCCGTCTCGCACGAACGCCGAGGCTATTTAAAGCGTGAGACGTCCCCGAGGTTGCCCTCATCCTTGCGCACCCGTTCCCGAGCCATCTCGCTGAAGCCGCCCGTTTGCCGTGCACGTGCTCGCCGGAGTTGGAGCCCTGCGGCGCGGTTGAACGCCGATTCCGCCGCCGTCGCCGTCTTCCGCCGAGAAGGAGCCTGTGTCGGAACCACCGTGACGAGACGCACCGAAGGAAGGATTCATCTCGCCGGAGCAACCCCGAACGCCGTCGGGCTCGTCGTCGTTCGTCTCGGTGCCCAAGCCTCGCGGCGCCATCGCCGGACTTCGCGAGCTCGGTAAACCGCCGAGATCGGTCGGACGGTTGAGGTGAGTTCACGTGTCCCCAACCCGATTAGATCCGGACCGTTGGATCGAGATCCAGCGGTTCACAATTGCCACGCGCCGTAGTAGTGTTATTATAGGATTAGATCTGGACCATCCGATCTAAATCGAGCGGCCCACGATCGGCGAGTAGTTTCAACGTGTTAACCACGGATCTAATCCGCGCCGTTGATTTTCAAACCAACGGTCGTGATTGCGCCACGTGTCGGGAAGTTGGACCGACGCGGTCAGCGTCGTACGCGCGCGTGCGTGGCCACTGACACGCGGGGCCCGCGTGTCAGCGACTGCACCGTGACGTCATCCATGACGTCATCGGTGGACCCACCTGTCAGCACCGTGGGCTGAGCCCCGCTGACGTCAGCAATGACGTCATCCGAGTGGTCCCACATGTCGGGCCTCACATGGAGCCGTGGGCCGGGTCCACGGTAGACCCGAGCGGCGTGGACCGAGTCCATGGACCGACCGACGTCGACCAACCAATCGAGAGGCTGCCACGTGTCCATGCTGACGCAATAATTAATTTCCGAAAAAGAAAATGATTTATTAATTTGAAATATTGATTCAAATTTAGATTCAAACTTCAAACGCTTATAACTTTTGCGTTTCAACTCCGATTTGAGCGATTCAAATTTCTAAATTTGTATAAAATTGAGATCTACCTAAATATGAATTTTATTTAATTTTTGGACTAAAGTTTTTCTCTGCAAAATTATTTAAATGATTATTTAAACTTTAAATAATCATAACTTTTATGCTTTTAACTCCGAATTTGACGATTCAGTTTCTAAAAATCCACAAAATTATGTTCTCTCTGTTTATGGATTTTATTTGGGTGTTTGGACACTTTTTGCCTATTGTTTATTTGTGTATTTGCTATTTGCACGCTTTACGAGTAAGCGTTGAAGTGCCTAAGGATTCGAAGGAGAAGTATTGACTCAGGATCCAACTCAAGACCAAGAGCAAGTACTTTTTGAAGGCAAGTTGTGCTTTGACCATGTTGATCCTATTTCGAAATCTATTTTGATTTAAACTATTGCATGCTAGTTCAATTAAGAAAATATTTTGTTTAAACATGGGGGGTTAGATAAGTACCAATTTGCTGTATGACACCTTGATTATTTAAGTATGTGCCATGACCCTTTGTCACCCTAGTTATGGTTTACTAGTTGGACATTATTAATTTGCCAACATGGGTTTTAGACCGTTGTAGTACACTGCTTAGACCTGCTACGTGCTCATGATATGATTTTGGATAATCAAATGTTAATATTGACTTAAATGATATATTGAACCTGTTTTGGAAAAGTATCATGTGATGTTGATGGCACGTGGTGCATGGTAATCAACTGGGGTTTGATAAACAGTTTTGATCGGGGCATGTGGCAAAGAGTAATCAGGTGGGCCAGTTGTGGCATTGGGAGTGTTGTTTTGGTTTTTTGGGTAGTCTTGCCCTGGTCACCCTAAGGACTTAACCTTGCAAGCCTTTGAACTGGGTCTAACGTGCAACCACATGTCTGTAATGGGACGGACCTAGTTGACTAAGTTGCTGATAACGTACTTGTGGGACCTCAGGAGGTCAACTACACCCTTTGTGTAAGTTGTGCGGGGAGCGTCTGGGGTGAGGCCAGTACCCATCTAACGGTTGATTGGCCTAGACTTCGCCTTAGCGAAGGGAAGGGTTAGTGCGCAATAACCGGGAGGACCACTTGTATTGTTAGAAGTCTCCGAAAGACTTTGTTACTGAACTTCGCCTTTGTGGTGTTTGACTGTATCTTGTGGGTAAAGTGCATAACCTCTGCAGAGTTTAGAATCTATTCGAATAGCCGTGTCCGCGGTATTGGACATCGCTCGGAATTACTGAGTCAAGGGTTAGATTTTCTCAAAAATAACTTGGATTTGGAAAGTTGGGATGGTTTAATAATGAAGATGATGGAAATGTGGTTTAGGATGGGGAAAAAGTTTATTAAACTTCTTGAAAAGTTATTTATGCTTTACTTATTTCTCTCGCTTTGAATCTACTTATATTATTTGTCAAATCTCATTTCATCGCAAATATACCTTGAGCTATTCCTTTGTACTAAGCCATGCATATAGTATATTAGCTTGCATTACGTGCATGACTTGTCGAGTACCAAGTACTCACCCTTGCCTCAACACAATATCAGTTGAAGAGGAGATTACGCGACTTTGGAGGAGGAACTCCAAGAGGATCCGTCTACTTAGGAAGCGAGCCCGATCGGTTGCCTGTGGTATCTTGGATGGCGCCATGAAGTTATTTGATTTTCCGCTGCTATTATTTTTCTCTGAATAAGTTCGCCTTGCGAGGCATATATTTGTAACTTGACCATAAGGTCGAGTAACCAGTTTGATTATTTAAATAAAGTACTTTTATGGTATCGATTGGTATGATTGTGATATTTACCGATGTTAAGACTGTGTGCACTAGCGCGTTCCTGGACTAGTGCTGAATACACAGAGGGTCCGGATTTGCAAATTCGGGGTCCCGACAGAGGTGGTATCAGAGCCATACTTGACTGTAGGCTCAACCCTAGCTAGAATGGTCGTAGTGAGGATAAAACCTATTTTCTAAAAGTTAAAAATTTGTCAAGATAAGAAATGACATCTCGACTTATCCCCTTCTCTCTTTTCTTGTCTCTTGCTGAAATTTTTCCTTACCTTGTCACAATTTAAAAATTCCGAGTTCTTACGTAAAGCACTCTTGTGACAGATGGAGGAAGAGTTCAACTACGTTGATCTGGGAGTTGGTCACGCTGCGGAACTTTGGCACATGCTACAAACTCTCGGAGATTTTGAGAAGCCCCAATACCAAGTGGAAGTGATCAGGCAAGCGGGATTGATCAAGGCTTGTGACGTGAGGGTTGAGGTACTGCTAGGAAAAAGGGCCTGTGCAATCGCCTCGATACATCGTGACCTTTGCCAGAGATCTACAATGCAGATGGGTATCCAAGAAGTATCACGACGAGCAATGCGGCACATTACCAAGTATCTACGCCAGAGAGTTGGAGAGTACGGTGTTCCGTTATCATCCGCCAGCGATAACCTTCTTGACCAAGGCGATTCGTGATGAGGATGCCACGGTTACACGCTTGGCACGATTTGTCGTCGTCCAGGAAGATGTACTAGATAATACAAGCAAGGAGCTACAGAAGGCCCGCAAGGAAATCACGACAGAGAAGAACAGATGGCGGGAAGCTCAAGAGTATGTGGCACACCTTCTACGAAGGATTGACGAGTTGGAGATGACCTTGTACGGACTGCACTCAGGGCCAAGATTCGAGCTACACGAGCCAGATCCAGAGGAGTCAGATCTCGATGAGGACACTGCTTCTTCGACTACCATAGAGGACACAGTCGCTGGACATGGCGATCGTTTCGCGCCTATGCCACAGCACCCGTACCCAGGCCGTGGAGGTTTTCTCGATGAGTGAGCATAGGTTCTATAGTGAGACTCCTTCGCCGAGTCGCGTCATAGAATAAAGAGTCACCCTTTAGGCGTTAGACTCCAGAGTTAGCTCGATTTGGTTTTCATTGTTTGCTGAGTGTGCAGAATTCAATACCTTTCAGTGGACATAAAGAACGTCTAATTCTGCCCAGCCATTTGAAATTTATGCTCGATTTACCGAGCGTGTTCAAATCTGTGACATAGTTGGGATAAAACATAGTGTTTTGTAGATTAGACAACATTAGAGGCCGAATCAGCTTTTCCCAATACTTAGAAAAAGTCAGAAAATGTCCTAAGCTACGCGAGGATGTACTCATTTAATCGATTCGGAGTCCTAGAACTAAAGTTATGCTAGATTGAATTCTGCTGTCCCAGGAGGACAGATTCTCTGTTTTTCGATTTTGGGAGTAGTTTGTGAAGTCGGGGTAGACGAGCTTTTGCGTACTATTTTGGGGGCAAGTTTTGAGTGTGTGGTATATATGTGCAGGTGGTGTAACCCCGGGAGTGCCCTCATCCTCTCGCCAATCTGTCGCCCGAGGTTAAGGCAAGTGTATTGTAATGGGTAGCGTTGTATGTTGTTAATTGTGACTAGGTGCAACTTTGTTTACATGATGTGATATCTTGTCATAATTACATGTTGTGATATCTTGCCATGATTAGTGCTTGCCATGTTATGATGAAAAAAGATTATTATGATATTATACCATGTTTAGTTCAGTTTGGTACAAGTTGTTTATGTTTATGGCATAATCGCATACATGGCATGTGATCTGGCCCGGTCGGTGAGAAAGTCATAACTAGTCCGGCAAGGTCGGTGAGAAAGTTATGACTAATCTGGAGAGCCAATGAGTAGGAGCTACCTCGTGATTCCATCCACCGTGGTGAATGGATGCGAGGAGTAGGCACCCTCCATCTACGGGATGGAAGGGGGAAGAGGGTGCATGCCGACGGGTGTGCACTCAGCAATACCGGTATATGCTTCCAGGAGACATGTGCATTCCATTGCATTGCATACATGATGATGATTATGAGTTGTGTACAATGTGCTTTGTCATGGCTATGATGTTGTAGATGAGGTTATGGTTTGATCATGATGTTAAAGTATGGTATGTATTGCTATTGGCGTTGATCTATTCTTTATGATCCATTGCAATATGCTTGCTGAGTGATGAACTCACGCTTGTGTTTATGTTGTTTTTCTTAGGTACCTTGACACCGACATGTGGGAAAGGGGCTTAGCGGGACGACATCACATAATTTCCACACAATTATACAATATTTACCTTTCGGATTTGTGATCATGAATCTAGGGTGATGAAACTAGGATTATGATTTATTCATGTGCCTGTTTACATCCTTTACTTCGATTTAGTTCATGAAGTGGTTAAATTCGTTATGTTAGACTTAAATTGGTGCTATATTACCTGTTATTGCTGCTTTGGATGTTTTTCCATTATGATATATCATGTGATATTTTGTTGTTGCTCCGAACCATGGATAAACAAAGGAGATGCTGCTGAAATTTTCGGTTCTAGCATTCGCTCCTTTGCTGTAATTTATCTTTATTTGAGGTTTTTAGATACTGTTTAATCTATGTTTGGTAACATTCAGGCACACTAGATGCCGGGGTGTTACAGTTGGTATCAGAGTGGGCTTCAGGTCCGTGGAATGTGAATGTAGTAATTTACTCTAGAGTAAACTAAAATATTGACTTGGAAAAGTAGAAACATGGCATTGGATTACTTGTTAAAATGTGACCTTAGGGCAATAACCTTAAAATCTGAAATAGTTTGGTTAACTAATTTAAAACATGACACACTCTGATGCACAGTAGGAAAGGGGAATGGGTATCATTACTTACGCTTAAATGTTGTATTTAAGCCTTGTTGTTGAATGCTATATTTGATAATGTAAGCTGCTATGTTTATGAGATAATTGATTGAGTTGGTCCTGTGATAATGATTAAGGGAGGTTGTGGTGCCAAAGGGTTTCGGTCACCACTTTTTGTTCATAGCAAGGGTGTGGTTTGACGGTGTGGCTGGTTAGCGCCATCACTGAAGAACTATTAACCCCTGTGGGAGAAGAGTGCTTATCCTTTCTGTCGTAGACCGAGTAGTTGGCTGGAGTCGAATAGAAGAGTTCGTGGTGGATTCTTTCAATTGCTCTTTACCGTTCTAACGGTCGGTCTTGGTTGGTTTTCTTGGTTTTAGTTGATTGAAACCAAAAGAAAAAAAAGTGTTTGGTATTGGATTTTCGCGGATTGTTCTGTATGCGGTGTGTGGTTTTGTCTTCCTTGGTTGAAGACGAAGAAGTAGAGTCTAGTGTTGCGCTTCTTTTGGTCGCCTTTCTAGCTTTGATGCTCAGTTTGTTGATTGCTTTATGGGGAGAAGCATTCAATTTATTCCTGTGTTTGTCTTTCTCCAAGGTTAAAAGAGTTATTGCGGCGTTATGCCAGACCTGGTTGTCAGGGCTGAAGTTCTGTGGCTTTGTAGGAGTAAGTGGTGTGTGATTTCGTCATTTTACTGGTTTGAGAAATCATCTTTGAAAACCCTTCTTGTTTCGTGAAAGGTTGGGGTTTGGTGTTAAGGTTTTATTTGAAAAGGATTACTTGATCGCTTGGTTCCCTTTTGAGAAAATTGTCTTTCAACCATTTTCCTCTATGGGAGTCCTTGAGATTGAAAAGTGTTTTGGAGAATTCCTTTTACATGACCAAGTTTTGGTTTGTCTCATTGCAAATTTGAGAGTCAAGTTTCCGTGTGAATTTGGGTTGAGTTTTTTTTTAAATGCTGCAAACAAAGTAAGTAGTCTTTTGACTGAAATCATTTGTCAATAGTGAGAATTTTTGTTTAGCATGTTATGTAGTATGTACCAATGTGGTTTATGGAATGACGTATTGTTAAGTTAATTTGTGAGTTGAAACAATTCAATGCAGTTGTTATCTTTAGCCTGAGAATAAATAGGCTACTAGTGTTGTAGAGTACTCTATAGCGAGAATGATTAAAGGTGTTAATGTACATGCTTAGAATCTGTTGCTTCGCTTTAAAAGTGCTTATGACCCCCGATAATGTTTAAGGTTTTAAACCCTAATGCATGGTTAGAACATTAAGATGATGTAGACTGCTGATATTATTAAAGAAACTTTGCGGGTTGTTAAAGATGTTCTAATTTTACATGTTAATAGAGAGATTTAATCATGTTGGTGACATTAACTTGGAAGTTGATTAGAGTTGTTATTTATGATGTTGCAAACTATTAGTATATTTGGAAGTGCGGTTGTGTTCCTATAATGCTAGTATCGTGTTAATTGGGAAAACATAGGTTTTGCGGTTGTGATAAGAGCTTTGTGATGGTCCAACCCATTCAATTTGTTTCAAATAGTTGGAGCATGTTGAGTAGTGACAATTTGCTATAGCTTTTGGATAGGGTAACTAAAAGTAATGTTGCAGTTTTTAAGATTATGCAAACAATTGATATTGTTGACTTGGTAGTGTTGTTAATTGTTGGAAACCATTGATCCAATAGAAGAAAAGTGTAAAACTGTGGTATTATGTCGAGTACATGTTGTGATGGGATGAACAATGGATAATAATCATGATGCAAGATTTTATCCTTAACGAATGCATATCTTAGAATCCTATTTACGAATTTTATCTTGTAGAGATAATATTTACTTGTTGAAGTCACTTATTGATTGAACAAGTTTCAATTGTCAAGATGTTGGCGTATGAATGGAATAAAATTGATAGGTTGATCACGTTTAAGTATCCGTGGAAGTACTATGTTTGAAATATAGAATACGTTGTTATATTATGTGTTGGTCTGTGGGGATTATGATGAGGTAGTATTGGTTGGATGTCTTTTGATAATCGTCATAAACTTTATTTATAAGTGTTGGGAAAGGTAACTAGAGAAAGAATTGGTTATGTAGCTCTTGGTTGAATTATGACGGGCTTCTCGATGAGTAAATAGTGAATATTGAACGCTTAAATGGTAAGTATAGTGGAATACTGGACATGGTGGGTTTCATGCTGAGCTTGTGTCTAAACCTTTCAGACTGGTTTCGTTGTTTACCATTTTGGTTGAAGGGTTTTGGTCAAGGTGTTCCTTATGTTGCGTTTCAGAATTTCCCTAAAACTCGTAGAAATTGATGCCAATCCTTTGGTTTTGGCTAATTTGTTTAGTTTGTGTTGTGAGTATAGATTTACACCCAAAAGTTTTTGAGTGAATCGCGCTCCTTTCGCGTTCATACTGAGTTATCCATGGAATAAATTGAAAAGAAACAGATGGACATAGAGGGTTGTGTTGGAAAACTCACGAGGTTTAATTTGTAATCATTTTGGCTAGAGTTGGAGTTATGTGACACTACGAATAACGGTTTGAGGCTTTTCGAGGTCGGCACTAAGGTGTGATGTTTTGTAGCATGTTTTGGGGCCTTTTCCGTGAGTTTGGGCCTTTCTGGGGAGAATTTGGGCCTTCCAGGGAAGTTTGGGCCTAGCGGGAGCTAGTTGGGCCTTAGGGGTTGAAGTGGGCCGTTGGGGGGAGAGTTTGGGGCCCAAGGGTGGGGGAAAGTTTCCTGCCAAACAGCCCATGTGCCTGCCCCTCTCCCTATGTGCGCCCCCACCCCCTCTCCCATGCCCTAGCCGCCACCCCCATGCCCTTGCCGCCCCTCCTCCCCTCCTTGCCTTGCGCTTCCACCACCTCCCCATTGCTCCTCCTCTAGCTGGCCCTAGGGCCTTCCCCTCCATGAGATCTCTCTGTTCGGGAGCTCTCCAACCACGAGGAACCGGCGATTCCGGCGATTACGACGTTCCCGGCGTTTGGAGAGGGATCGGGCCGCGAGGAAGCGAAGATCGTCGATCGAGTGTCTCGCCAAGAAGAGGTAAGCCTCGGGGATCATGGTTTTTGTGTCTAGGTGCTGTTCTAGAGGTCGATTTCATGTTTTTATATCAAGTGGTGGTGCTGCCCTTGGGTAGATTTGGGAGAAAACTAGGTTTGCCACGTTCTCTGTTTTGGGCAGATTGTGCAGTCGACCTAGGGTTTGAGTTTTCGCCAATTTAGAGTTGGAATTTGGTCGTACACCTATTGAAGAAGTTGTAGGTAATTGAAATAACTTTAATTGGACGTAAAGAATGCTTAATTCCGATCAGCCGTTTGAAAGTTATGCTCGTTTTACAGAACGTGTTCAAAACTGTGATGAGATTAGAACAGATCACGGTATTCTGTAGATTAACCCACTTTAGAGTCCGAATAAGTTTTTCCATATACTTAGAAAAAGTTAGGAAATTTCCTAAGCTACGCGAGGATGTACTCGTTGAATCAATTCGGAGTCTTAGAACTCAAGTTATGCTCGTTAGAAGTCTGCTGTCCCGTCGGGACAGAACCTCTGTTTTTGGGTTTTGCTAGTAGTTTGAGAAGTCGGGGTAGAAGAGTGTTTGTGTATTGTTTTGTGGGCATGATTTTGAGTGTGTGGTACTTATGTGCAGGTGGTGTGACCCCGGGAGTGCCCTCTACTTCTCGTCAATCCGTCGTCCGTGGTTGAGGCAAGTGTATTGGAATGGGTAGCGGGTTTGTAGGTTGCTAGTTTTGATGAGTTTAAATTGAATATATGATGTGTTCACATGCCATGCTTCAATGTTTACCATTGATACGATGAATACGGTTTATTATGTTGTGATGCCATGTGTTAATGTACAAGTTATTTATGATGTTGGCATGTTTGCATACATGGCATGATACATGGCCGGGTTGGTGAGAAAGTCATAACTAGTCCGGGAAGGTCGGTGAGAAAGTTATGACTAGTACGGGGTGCCATTGAGTAAGTCCTACATCGTGTTCCATCCACCGCGGTGAATGGAAGCGAGGAGTAGGCACCCTCCATCTTCGGGATGGAAGGGAAGAGAGGGTGCACACCGACGGGTGTGCACTCAGCCATACCGGTATGAGTTTCCAGGAGACATGTGCATCGCATCGCATTGCATACATGATGATGATGATATGTGAGCATGAATAAGATGATAGGCATGATGTGAGGTGTTGTGGCCATGTAATTGTTCGCTTGTACCATTGCAATATACTTGCTGAGTGTTGAACTCACGCTTGTCCTTTCTTGTTGTTTTAGGTACCATAAGACCGGCATGCGGGGAAGGGAACTAGTCACACTCCTACACATAGCTTCACACATTTGTTCCCACAGTCATTCATTTGGAGTCTTGATAATAATTTTAGTGTGATGCATATTGGGTTATGGTTTAGTTTTGTGTTATGAGAGCCTTATTGTTCGTTTGGCTCATGAAGACTCTGAATGCTTAAAATTTGACTTATATTGCTGTCATGCTACTATTTATTGTTGTTTTAGATGTCTCATATATTGCCATATATTGCTATGCTATTGTTGTTGCTTCAATTCTTGGAAAAACAAAGGAGATGCTGCCGAAATTTTCGGTATTAGCATTTGCTCCTTCGCTGTAATTTACTTGTAATTGTGGTATTTAGAGGTTGCTTAGTCTATGTTTGGTAACATTCAGGCATACTACATGCCGGGGTGTTACAAGTTATTTGGAAAATCTGTGTGGTGTTTGCAAGTGCTTCAAAAGGTGGTTTTTGTGGATGTTTCATCGGTGATGCTGTTGGTTTGAGGATTTATCCTACCACTTGGCTCGTGCTGAGGCCGTATGTGAGTGCTTTGTGTTTGAATGTTGAGTAAGATTCTGGCAAGTTTTGTTTGTGAGTTATCGTTAGAGCCATCAATCTTCGAGCTTTAGCTCATTGCTTTTGAGTCCGGGCTAGTGCAAATCATAGGGGTTTCTGAGCGGGTTCTGAGAAGTGAACCTTAGCTCCCTTCGATTTGGTTGGTTGCGAAATGGTGTGTCTCAGATTCGGGGTCGAATCCTGTGAAGGGGGAGAGAATGTGACACCCCAGAATATGACATTTAAGAATTCAACATTTTGGTACGACTTTATAGAGTGTTTTTGGGCCGTTTTCGGGTGTTTGGGCCTCTCCGGGGGACTTTGGGCCTTGGGGGTTGAGTTGGGCCTCCGGTGGAAGGGTTTGGGACCAAGGGGGGGGACTTTTGGGTAGCCAAATCAGGCCCCCACCCCTTGGTGCGCCCCCCAATCTCTTTCCCAACCCTAGCCACCACCCCCTAGCCCCCCCATGCGCCTCCACCCTTCCCCTTCCTCTCCATCTTCCCCCATGGCGCCACCACCTCTCCCCTCCCATCTCCACCCCCCCCTTGCTGCCCTAGAGGAGATCCCCACCTCACCATTCCGTTGATCCATCCTTCGGGAAGCCCCGCGACGAGGAGATCCGGTGGATTTGGAGCGAGGAAGGAGATCGCGTGAACCGGGAGGAGATTCGTCGGTTCATCGTTCGTCGGGCGATGGTATGGCTAGGGGCACTACAAGAAATAGTGAAAAATTCGTGGGTTTTTTTAAATTCGTGGGCCAAAAGAAAACCCACGAATTTATATAGTTAAATTCGTCGGTTTATAAAAAAACGCACGTATTTAATTAAATTCGTGGGCCAAAAAAATACCCACGAATTTATATATTTAAATTCGTCGGTGTATAAAAATACCCACGTATTTAATTAAATTCGTGGGCCAAAAAAATACCCACGAATTTATATATTTACATTCGTCGGTTTTTTTATAATAGCGCACGAATTTAATTAAATTCGTGGGCAACCCTAGCCCACGAATTTAATGAGGGTTTAACCCCATCTTGTTCAATCGCCTCCATCCCGAGCGGGGCTGCCTCCAGCCTGAGCGCCTCCATCGCCAGCCGACGCCCCCATCAGGTGCCTCCTCCCGGCTACTCCTCGCCACCATCGACGCCCCCATCGCCCTCCATCCCGAGCCGGCGCTACCCCTCGTCCTCGCCCCCAGCGACGCCCCATCGCCCTCCATCCCGAGCCGGGCGCTACCTTCGCCCTCGCCCCATCGACGCCTCTAACGTCCTCCATCCCGAGCCGGGCGCCGCCTCGCCCTCCATCCCGAGCCGGCGCTGCCCTGGCCGGCCTCCCTGCGCCGGCGCCGCCTTGTCCTCCATCCCCAGCCGGCGCTGCCCTGGCCGGCCTCCCCAAGCGCCGACGCCGACGCCGCCCCTCGTCCTCCATCCCGAGCCGGTGCCGCCTCCTCTCCCGGGCCGACGTCCTTCCCCAGGCCGACGAGTCCTCCCCTTGCTGCTCCTCCCCACGGCCGGCATCTTTGCCTCCTTCCTCTCCTCTCTAGTGGTAGGTGGTAGATGAACTCTTGTGGGTGCATACCAAGTGTTTGTTGTAATGCCTAGAAGGGTTATAGTGTTATATCCCACTGTTTGTGATTGTTTGTCTGTGAGCATCTTGATTGCAAGACAGTCCATTGTTGAATGATGTCTGAGATGGGTTCGAGTGATTAACTGAAGAGCGATTGCACTAAATTGATTGTGGGATGGATGAGTTTAGTAGATGATAGATGGATTAAGGCATGTTGTCAGTGTCTTCGATGTAGACTAAATTACACGATAAATGACGATTTCGATGCCATAGATTGCTTGCTATGGGCCACTGATTAATTTTGCATTGAGGTTGTCAAGTATAATCAAGATGATTAGTAGTTGTTTTGTTTCGGAAATGCCGTTCTATTTGTTAACTAATGGTCCGTTAAGTCGTGAAGTGGCTTGTAGTTGATTAGTTACTTATCACTTGTGTTTGCATTAAGGGGCTATTTTGTTGAAGATATTTAGCTAATGCATTTCATGGTGGTATGGTTTCTACTTGGCTTCCATCTCCAAAGAATAGGTCACAATTCAAATATGGGCATAAAATTCATGTAATCTCAATGTGAAATGATTAATTCGTTTAGTTATTTCATCTCATTTTATATTCGCCAGATATGGTAAACAATGTGAAATGCTCACATTGAGACTAGATTTGTGTCTGAAATGCCGTTCTATTTGTCAACTAATGGTATGTTAAGTCATGAAGTGGCTTGTAGTTGATTAGTTACTTATCATTTGTGTTTGCATTAAGGATCTGCTAGAATGTCTCCTTCTCGGTTTGAGAGATTGATATATATATATTATAACCGCAAATGTTTTTGTCTCACGAGTGGATGTCCTATTTACTAGAGAGGTCATGCCGAAATTTTGTACATTTCGTGACTTAGTATGAGTATGGTCAAATTGAGTTTCCAATCTACCGAGATGACCACTACTGTCGTCACCTCATGGACGCATTACAAATTTGCAAGTGCTTGTCTGGCTCTCTCTTAGTTACTTTAGTTGCTCTCTAGATCCTATATAGATTCTAAAGGAATCGGCATTATTGCCTTGGGCTGATCTGGAAAACATTAATGCACTATTGACATGGCTTGCCGTCGAAATTGACAAGAGAAGTTTTCATGAAGTTTGTTTAGTTCATTATAGTAGGTCCAACATGAACAGAGGGTTCGCTTTCGGCTCTTCCTTTAGAATCGGATGGCCATGTCTCCCATAATGCCCACATTGGTTTGTGTTAGTTTTGTGGTTGAGTGAATGAACCAAAGAAAGCTTTTGGTTATTTATCCAAAGAATTGTGCCGTTCGACGCTTTTATATCGTAATCATGTCTGCTTTGGTTATTTATCCAAAGAATTGTCTTTGTAACCATTGGATAGTGGTTTCTTGGTTACGATGTATGGCATTCTGTCCCTTGTGCAGACTGAGAAGGCTTTCTTGGCGCAGCCAAAGGTCTTTGTCCGGTGAGCTATGCTTGGTACTCTTGAAATACAACACATGTATCTTTACTGATTGTTATGGTGGTTATGGAATATGATTAAAATATAGGGGAGAGAAAATAGAGTGTGATATAGAGAGTGCTTTACTGATTGTTGGAGTGAAATTTGGAGAGTGTTGTTGGAGATGCTCTAACTATGGATTATATTTGGCATGACATTATTCTTTGTAACTGTAATTCCTAGAACGGATGTATATGAAGTGGCTTGTAGTTGATTAGTTACTTATCACTTGTGTTTGCATTAAGGATCTGCTAGAATGTCTCCTTCTGGTTTGAAAGATTATTGATATATATATATATATTATCACTGCAAATGTTTTTTTGTCTGCTGAGTGGATGTCCTATTTACTAGAGAGGTCATGCCGAAATTTTGTACATTTCGGTGACTTAGTTTTAAGCCGGTTTTAAAGAGTCAGGCGGGGATAGATTCGCGGCCCACAACTGGAAGCACTGGGCGTTGAAGGAGAATGTGGAAGGAGGCGAAGACACCCATACATGTCAGGGCGCAGTGTGGGCTGGCTTCTGGGTGAGTTTGCGTTATGTATTTACTCTATTTGAGTATTGCTTTAAATGTAAATAAAATTTGACAATGTGTGATTATATGTAGGAGAGGTTTCGGCTTGAGAACGAAGACGATTACAGCCTTTTGAAGAAGGCCAAAAGCGTCTTCAACAGGGCGGCACAAAAGGTTGTCGGAGATTCGTTCAGCAATGCAAGGATTCAAGCTGTCATCAATTTTTACAAGAGGGTGAAGAAGGTGAACATGAGAAGAGGACCAGAGGCGAGGAGTATACACTGACAGAACAAGAGTATCTCGAGAGCTCAGTACGATTGGATAATGAAGGACATGGAGGCTTGGAGGTGGATGTGCCAGATCTTGGCGTCGGAGGATTTTAAAGAAAAATCAAATAGAAATCGAGGAGCAGAAGAAGTAGTTTGGGGAAGCACAAATACGGCGTGACGGACACATTGGCCTAGAGCAACGAATGGTAAGTATCGGTATTATAATTGTTAGTGAAGTTGTCACTATGTTTCTAACTTTGCACCGTAGGAGGCTGAAAGTGGGAGTACTCCCTCTGTTGTGGACGTTTACATCCGGGGGCACAAAGGCGAGGATCCACAGAACCGGATGTTTTGTGCGACGACGGGCTAGTGAGAGGATGGTAAGTATAAATGAAACAATATGTTTTGTGCAAATTTAAATCCGGAGCACCAACATCTTGTTTTGGCGGCGTCATATGCAGAACAAATGACACAACGTCATGGGACAGACTTTGATTGGAGGGCACGCTTGGCCGATGTGGAAGCCTTGTACCACGCTGGAGGGGGCCTAAAGCATGGGAGGTTCGTTAATAAAACTAATTTTAATTGTTTTTGCTCTATGAATAAAAAAATGTTGCATGGTCACATTTCAGTATATATCGTTTGTAGGTGGGCCATGGGGGACGGAGTTATCGAATGCGATCGTCTTCCACGAGACTCGGTTTCCTCACAGGGGAGTGCTCACTCGTCGAGGTCCGCACGGGAAGCACAAGCGCGGGAGGAGGCTCGTGAAGCGCGAGAGGAGGCTCGTCAAGCGCGAGAAGAGTCTCGTCAAGCACGAGAGGAAGCTCGCAGAAGCCGAGAAGACTCAGAATACATGAAAATGTATCTGCAGGTACAATCTCAACTTTGAACAAATCGATCATTTGCACATCTGTAATTAAAATCTAACAAACAATCTATATGCAGCAACTGTCACAATCTCTTGGACCTAACGTGCCAGTGTTTCGCCCTCCTATTATGCCCCAGGTAAAGATACTCGAGTTCATTACTCTAACTCACTTAGCTAATGAAATCGCGATTCTCACAAACTTGACTATTATGTCATAGGGCTCCCAGCCACCTCATTTCTGCATGTTTTCTCCTCACATGCAGCCACCACCACAAGGAGAAGCATCACAGGGTGCTCACCTCCCCAGCGTCCTTCATAAACCCTCTTTGGGATGCAGGCACCACCCTAGGAGATGCACCTCGGGTTATATGAAATTCTCATGCATTCTTTATTTTAAAAAAACTCTATTCTCAGATACTTGATATCACAAACTATGATCCATAGGCCTCCCGGCCTCCTCGTCCTTTCTACATGTTCACCCCACAGATGCAGCTACCTTCTGTAGGAGAGGCACCACAAGTAAAGATGGATCGGTTCAATTCGATATTCAAAATTTGAACGAAAGATTTAAATGTGGCATAATGTACCTAACTATGCCTTACAGGCTCCCACCTCCAAACCCGTTCTACATGTACCCACCACCTATGGCAGGCCAAGGAATGCCTATGTACTTCAACCATTGGGCCATGCACCACCTCGGATGACACCACAGGTATGGATGTCAAAAACATTCTAAGTTTGCGAACGAGCTAAGTTTGTCAATTGTGAGCTAAACCAAGTCAAATTGAGTAAATTGAGCTACCTTCACAAAACTTAGTCAATTATATCACATTTAGGCAAATAAAACTCAATGTCACAAAGTTCAAATGGACTTAGTCAACTTGAGCAAATTCAGCTATGCGTGCAAAACTTAGTCGATTTTACGACACTTAGGCAACTCAAGCTTAAACCTTGCACAAATCATCTCAATGTTTGCTAAGTTTGCGAATTGAGTTAACTTTGTTATTTGTGAGTCAAGACTAGTCAAATCCTGCAAAATTGAGGTATTTATGCAATAATTATTCGATTCTAGCTCATTTAGGCAAATCTAGCTTAAATCATTCCAATGTTTGCTAAGAATGCGAAACGTGTGGAAATTGATAATTGTGATGTAAACCCTAGTCAAATTGAGGCAATCGTTCAAAACTGAGTCGATTCTACCACATTTAGCCAAATATAGCTTAAATCTTATCAAATTCATCTCAGTGGTTGCTAAGTTTGCGAAACAAGGTAATTCTGTCAATTGTGATCCAAACTTAGTCAACTTGACAAAATTGGCCTATTCGTGCAAAACTGATTCGGTCCTAGGACATTTAGCACAAATCATTTCGATATTTGCTAAGTTCGACGATATGTTACTTGTAACACAACCTAGTCTTGAACTTGCAGGTTTCTGGGTCACTCCCTCCAGCACGTACTAACGACGACATCATAGAAGACATCATAGTCTCGCCCCTGGTGTGGTGGAAGCGCCACAACTCCAACAACCCCGAGACATGAATTGCATTGTGAGCTGGATTGGTGTATTACTGTTGGACTTTATGACTTCGTCGTCGGATTTGTATTGTGATGGATACATTGTAATGTGGATTGTAATGCGTAGTTTACAAATTGCCGTTGGATGTGTGATTGATTATCTAAGGATCTGCTAGAATGTCTCCTTCTAGTTTGAGAGATTGATGTCCTATTTATCACTGCAAATGTTTTTTTGTCTCACGAGTGGATGTCCTATTTACTAGAGAGGTTATGCCGAAATTTTGTACATTTCGGTGACTTAGTTATTCGTTGTGGAGTTTGATTCTTGAATCATGTTGGTAATACTCTTGAATTGTTCGCAATACTCTTGAATCTTGAGTTGTCGATATATATTGAGTGTTTGATTAAATGTATAGATATTGATATTCTCATGCATGATTGAATGTTGAATGAGATGCATACCGATCGATATATATTGATTGTTTGATTGAATGTTTGATTGAATGTATAGATATTGATATTGAGTGTTTGATTGAATGTTGAGATGCATACCGATCGATATATATTGAGTGTTTGATTGGATGTTGAATAAGTTTGATTGAATGTTTGATCGATATATATTTGAGTATATATATTTGAATCTTGTGATGGACTTATTGTGATGTGTTGAATAAGATTGAATGTGAAGATGCTTGTGTTGAATGACATGCATATCGATCCATATATATGCGTGGTCGAGATATATTGAGTGTTTGATTGAATGTTGAATAAGTTTGATTGAATGTATTGAGTGTGATGCATATGGATATATATATATATATCCATATATATTAAGCGTCAGTTAAATTCGTGGGTTTCTGCCTGGCCCACGAATTTAAGTTAAATTCGTGGGTTTTCCTGGCCCACGAATTTAAGTTAAATTCGTGGGTTTTCCTGGCCCACGAAATTAAGTTAAATTCGTGGGTTTTCCTGACCCACGAATTTATCAGTTAAATTCGTGGGGCCAGAGAAACCCACGAATTTATCGATTAAATTGTACAAAGCGAAACCCACGAATTTAACTTAAATTCGTGGGCACCCACGAATTTAATTGATTAATTTCGTCGAGTTAAATTCGTGGCCTAAATTCGACGGTTTGCGCACGAATTTATAGTAAATTCGTGGGTTTTGGCCTAAATTCGTGGGTTTCTGGCCCACGAATTTTCCCCTGATTCCTGTAGTGGGGAATCCTTGGGGTTGGTCTAGGTGCTGTGCTAGAGGGTATTTGGATGCTTTTAGATCAAGTGGTGGTGCTGTGATTGGGTAGATTAGATGAAAACTAGAGTTTGCCACGTTCTCTGCTTCGGGCAGATTGTGTAGTCGAACTAGGGTTTGAGTTTTCACGACCTTAGAATGGGAATTTGGTCGGCCGCCTGTTGAGAAAGTTGTAGGTAACTTCAATACCTTTCAGTGGACATAAAGAACATCCAATTATGCTCAGCCGTTTGAACGTTATGCTCGATTTACCAAGCGTGTTTAAATCTGTGATGTAGCTAGGACAGAACGTAGTGTTTTGTAGATTAGACAACTTTAGAAGCCGAATCAGCTTTTCCCAATACTTAGAAAAAGTTAGGAAATTTCCTAAGCTACGCGAGGATGTACTCGTTTAATTGATTCGGAGTCCTAGAACTAACGTTAAGCTAGATTGAAGTCTGTTGTCCCGGGAGGATAGATTCTCTGTTTTTCGATTTTGGGAGTATTTTGTGAAGTCGGGGTAGACAAGCTTTTGCCTACTATTTTGGGGGCACGTTTTGAGTGTGTGGTATATATGTGCAGGTGGTGTAACCCCGGGAGTGCCCTCATCCTCTCGCCAATCCGTCGCCCGAGGTTAAGGCAAGTGTATTGTAATGGGTAGCGTTGTATGTTGTCAATTGTGACTAGGTGCAACTTTGTTTACATGATGTGCTATCTTGTCATGATTACATGTTGTGATATCTTGCCATGATTAGTGCTTGCCATGTTATGATGAAAAAAGATTATTATGATGTTATGCCATGTTTAGTTCAGTTTGGTTCAAGTTGTTTATGTTTATGGCATAATTGCATACATGGCATGTGATCTGGCCCAGTCGGTGAGAAAGTCATAACTAGTCCGGCAAGGTCGGTGAGAAAGTTATGACTAATCTGGAGAGCCAATGAGTAAGTGCTACCTCGTGATTCCATCCACCGTGGTGAATGGAAGCGAGGAGTAGGCACCCTCCATCTACAGGATGGAAGGGGGAAGAGGGTGCACGCCGACGGTTGTGCACTCAGCAATACCGATATATGCTTCCAGGAGACATGTGCATTGCATTGCATTGCATACATGATGATGATTATGAGTTGTGTACAATGTGCTTTGTCATGGCTATGATGTTGTAGATGAGGTTATGGTTTGATCATGATGTTAAAGTATGGTATGTATTGCTGTTGGCGTTGATCTATTCTTTATGATCCATTGCAATATGCTTGCTGAGTGATGAACTCACGCTTGTGTTTATGTTGTTTTTCTTAGGTACCTTGACACCGACATGTGGGAAAGGGGCTTAGCGGCACGACATCACATAATTTCCACACAATTATACAATATTTACCTTTCGGATTTGTTATCATGAATCTAGGGTGATGAAACTAGGATTATGATTTGTTCATGTGCCTGTTTACATCCTTTACTTCGATTTGGTTCATGAAGTGGTTAAATTCATTATGTTAGACTTAAATTGCCGCTATATTACCTGTTATTGCTGCTTTGGATGTTTTTCCATCCTTATATATCATGTGATATTTTGTTGTTGCTCCGAATCATGGATAAAAATGGAGATGCTGCCAAAATTTTCGGTTCTACCATTTACACCTTTGCTGTAATTTATCTTTATTTGAGGATTTTAGATGATGTTTAATCTATGTTTGGTAACATTCGGGCACACTAGATGCCGGGGTGTTAAAGGAACCTCATGTCAACCCTCCTCCCATCCATACTAACTCGTTGGGCCATCTTCATGCGGTCCGAGCACCTAGCACCCCCTCGAGCGGCCCAAGCCCGGCTTGGCCCTCGAGAGTCGGCCTAAGCCTCGCCCTCAACCACGCCCAATCGTATAAGCGCACAACCCATCGAAATAGCATGCGATGAAAGAATATCTTTACCATCCCATTCCGGCATGCGACTGACAAGATATGCTCGATCAACATGGCAAACAACGGATCGGTCCTCAACTGACACATGCGAGACTACCACACTTGGGTCTCCACACCCAAGTGCCCCAACTTTCTCGCCCGGTCTCATTTCATTTTTTCCCATTTCTTCTTATAATCATAACCACTGTAACCCAATACTGTGAAGTGTAATGATCTCAAGCGATGGAACCATCCACCGCTTGGCCCATACCCGACAACTAAGCAGACTAAGAGTGGACACCATATATTTACCCAGATACTAGCTCCAAAGGGGGTGTTCAACAATGTCAAAGGGTGTAGTGCAGCAATTTGGTTCTAATATCAAACCCACCATCCAACTCCTAATGCATAACTTAATATCCAATAAGCAATTGATTCACAAAAATAAATTACACATAGGGTTAAACATGCTTAGGTGCTTGCCTTGTGCTTCTGCTTGAGTATCAACCACAACTTGCTCTTCGGCAATCCCTTCGACCACGACCACGTCAGTCACCGCGGTCTCGTTCTCTACACAAATAGAACGCATGAATGAGATGCATGCAATGCAAAAGAAACGAAATACAATGCATTCCCCAACGAAACAGACCAGGTAAATCCAGATAGTCCGGATAAGCCGGACATTACTGGCAATTTGTCCGGACACTCTGGACATGGCGCATTTTGCCCAACGGCTTAAGGGATTGGAGTGTTTCCGAGTCCTACGAGACCACTAGAACCCGATCTACAACTTTCCTACACGCGGCCAAGCCGGAGAAGCTCTAAGCTAGCCCAAACATGATGAAACGACACTCACTTCTAAAAACCCCAACCAAAACCTAATCCAATGCTTAGAACGGCATCATCTAAGCCCGATCTCCCACCTTATACCCAAGCATCGCCTACACCTCCCCAAAATCCAACCACCCACCAAAAACCCTAACACCCCAAAGTTTACCCCCAACCTCAAACTACAAGACCAAGCCCCAATCTACTCCCATGGACGCCCTAGAACACAAGAACCCATGAATCAACTCCGAGAAGAGGTCTTACCTTCAAGGAGGATGAAGAAGAAGAAGGGGAAACCGGGTGGGGGAAAGAGAACGTTGGCTTGGGGAGGATCTTGAGGACACTGGGGTGAGGGAGTCACCGGGGAGGAGCACGGGAGGTCGCCGGGGAGGAGGAGTTCACCGGAGACGAGCTTGGGGTTGGAGGGGAAACGCACGGGCAGTGGGGAGCAAAAGGTAGGAGGAGAAATGAGTGAGGAGCTAAGAAATCCGGAGTTTTTATACCCAACCCGCGCAAACTCCGGATACTCCGGATGTTTAACCCGGAGACTCCGAGTTGGGGTCTTCGGTAGAATTAACCCGGACACTCTGGACATTTAATCCGGACATTCCGGGTTAGGGCTTTCGCATAGACCCAGTTTGGACACTCCGGATGATTTATCCGGATACTTCGGGTTATATTCGGACAGTCCGGATGTTTAATCCGGATACTCCGGGTTACCCAGAATTTCAGCACATGATCAAATCACCGCGCGAGTCGAATTTTGAATCGGGGCCTTGACAAACCCTCCCCCCTTAAAGGAATCTCGCCCCGAGATTTAGAACAAGGCATAAGCGGAATAGAACGCAGATAGATAGTATAGCCTCACACTAATCGACATGCTTGGAATTGCGAAGAACTCGCATACTAGCAACTTACATGGTATGGATGAACTCAGGATACTCGGTCCTCAAACGATCTTCGGGTTCCCAAGTGGCTTCATCTTTGGTGTGATTACTCCACTGAACCTTGTAGAACTTGAGAGTCCGCCGATGGGTCTTGTGTTCAGCTTCATCCAAAACCCGAATAGGATGCTCTCGATAAGACAGATCAGGTTCGGGCTGAACTTCGAGTTCGTCCACCTCCAGTGACTCGAAGGGAGTACGGAGGCATTTCTTCAATTGGGATATATGGAAAACATCGTGGACCATTGCCAGAGAAGGAGGAAGATCCAACTGATATGCCACTTGACCGCACCTCGCAAGGATTTGAAAAGGCCCTATGTAGCGAGGTGTCAGCTTTCCCTTAACTCCGAAACGATGAGTGCCTCGGAGGGGAGACACCTTAGATAGACATAATCACCAATGTCGAAGGAGAGAGGTCTCCTTCGGCAATCAACATAGATCTTTTGCCGTGATTGTGCTACCCTCAAATTCTCTTGAATGGCCTTCACCTTCTCTTCTGCAGCTTTAACCACATCAGGTCCAAAGAATGGTCGTTCCCCACTCTCGGACCAGTTCAGGGGTGTCCGACAGCTACGACCATAGAGTGCTTCGAAAGGAGACATTTTGATGCTGGTTTGGTAGCTGTTGTTGTAAGCAAACTCAGCATACGGAAGACATTCATCACACTTCTTCCCATAAGACAGAACACAAGCCCTCAACATATCCTCAAGGATCTGATTGACCTTTTCGGTCTGGCCGTCAGTTTGCGGATGATATGCTGAGCTGTGGAGTAGCTTGGTGCCCAATGCCTCATGCAAACTTTTCTAGAATCGAGAAACAATTTGAGAGCCTCGATATGAAACTATGCGCTTTGGCACTCCATGGAGGCATAAGATTCGAGCGATGTACAACTCCGCATACCTCTTGGCTGGATAGGTGGTGCTAATAGCTAGGAAATGAGCGGACTTTGTCAACCGGTCGACTATAACCCATATCGAGTAATGACCCGAAGAAGTCGTTGGCAGCCCGGTGACAAAATCCATGCCAATGTCTTCCCACTTCCAACTTGGAATGGGCAGCGGCTGAAGAGTGCCAGCTGGCTTAAGATGTTCAGCCTTCACCCTCTTGCAGACATCGCATTCAACCACATAGCGAGCAATCTCACGCTTCATGCGAGTCCACCAAAACCTTTGCTTTAAGTCTTGATACATCTTGTTACTGCCTGGATGGATTGTGAGCACGGAGTTGTGGGCTTCATCAAGAACTTTTCTTCGCAATTCTTGGTTCTCGGGGACGACCAAGCGCTCGCCGAACCATAAAGTTCCACGGTCATCAAGATGGAAGTCAGTGGCTTGGCCGGAACTCAGTTTGCTGCATATTCGGGCAACATCACTGTCCCCCTTTTGAGTTTCCCTAATCTGATCCAACAGCGTGGAATTCAACTCCAGATTTGCCAAGGACCCTTTTTCAACCATCTCTAAGCCGAGTTTCTGAAATTCGGCATAGAGGGTGGCACTCCGGGGTTGAAGAGTGAGACAGTTGCATTGAGCCTTGCGACTCAACGCATCAGCCACCACATTGGCTTTTCCCGGGTGGTAATGGACTTCCAAATTGTAGTCTTTGATCAGTTCAAGCCACCTACTTTGCCTCATGTTCAAATCCCTTGAGTGAAGATGTACTTGAGACTTTTGTGATCAGTATAGATATCGCACTTATTCCCAAGGAGATAGTGGCGCCAGATTTTTAAAGCATGGACCACTGCTGCAAGCTCCAAATCATGAGTTGGGTAGTGCTCTTCATGGCGTTTCAACTGCCGAGATGCATTTGCAACAACCCGGCTTTCTTGCATGAGCACGCAGCCAAGGTCGATACCTAATTCATCGCAATACACATCGAACGGCTTGTGAACATCAGGTTGGGTGAGGACAAAAGCTGTAGTCAGGCACTGCTTCAGAGTTTGGAATGCTTGTTCATAGCCCACTGACCATTTGAATTCCGCACCTTTCTTCAGTAGCTCAGTCATGGGCTTGGCAATCTTTGAAAAATCCTGAATGAATCGGCGGTAATAACCGGCAAGCCCAAGAAAACTGCGGACCTCTGTGACAGTGTTGGGCTGCTCCCACTTGAGAACATCTTGTACCTTACTGGGATCAACAGCGACACCTCGCTCCGAGAGGACGTGTCCCAAGAAAGATACCTCCTTCAGCTAAAACTCGCACTTGCTGAACTTGGCATAAAGGCGATGTTCCCGGAGTCGCCTGAGAACGATGCGAAGGTGTTTTGCATGTTCTTCCTCATTGGCTGAATAGACGAGGATGTCATCGATGAAGATGACCACAAAAGAATCGAGCTCCTCCATGAAGATGGAGTTCATGAGGTACATGAAGTACGCCGACGCATTCGTCAGACCGAACGACATGACTGTGTACTCATATAAACCATATCGGGTGGAGAATGCTGTCTTTGGGATATCCTCAGCCCGAATCTTAATTTGATGATATCCAAGCCTCAGATCAATCTTGGAGAACACCCGTGCACCAGCAAGCTGATCAAAGAGGATGTCGATCCGAGGCAGAAGGTACTTGTTCTTGACAGTGACTGCATTCAACGGTCGATAATCCACACAGAGTCGAAGGGAGTCGTCCTTCTTGGTCACGAAGAGGGCCGAGCAACCCTAGGGTGATCAGGAGCTCGGGCGAATGAACCCCTTGTCCGTCAGTTCCTTCAGCTGAGTCTTCAGTTCGGCCAACTCATTCGGCGGCATCCTATACGGCCGCTTAGAAACTGGAGCAGTCCCGGGTTGAAGCTCAACTACGAACTCAATATCCCGATCAGGCGGCATCCCTAGCAGTTCCGCTGGGAACACATCCGGGTACTCCGAAACCATGGGAATGGATTCTAATTCTCCAACTTCGACGCCATTCAAGGAGCAAAGAGCGGCCTCGCCATCATCGAGAAGTAGAGTTAGCACGTCGCCCTTTGGTCCCTTGAGCGAGATGGAGCGTCGAGAACAATCTAGAATGGCCTACTGCCGTGTGAGCCAGTTCATGCCCAAGATGACATCTATCCCCCAAAGATCAAGGAGTAGCAAGTTGACAAGGAATGGAACCCCTCGAACTAGCAGAGTTGCCTCTTGGACTACTTGATTAACAAAAATCCTTGAACCCGGTGCTTCAATGAGGAACGAGGTGGTGCTACAACCCACCCTCAATTGATGATGCATAGCAAAGTCCTTGTGGATGAAGGAATGAGAAGCCCCGGAGTCGAATAAAACCCTAGCAGCATGTCCCTTAATGCACAACGTACCAGTCAGCACAGTGGCGCCCTCGGGAATCGCCTCAGCGTCAACGTAGTTGACTCGGCCACGGTTCGGCGCAGGAAGTGGAGGTGGTGCAGTCGCGCCTTGAGGTCTTGGGGCGTTGGAATTGTTGCCCTTCCTTGGAAAGGGACAGTCGCGGATGAAATGCCCCGCACGCCCACAATTGTAGCATGCACCCGGTCCTGAACTTGCCCCCGCTCTCACTCCCGGCAGTGGTGGTGGAGGCCGGGAGCAGCAGTAGGAGGACGAGCCACTCCAGCCGGGAGGGAAAGCGCAGGGGCAGGTGCTCTAGGTGGAGGAAGAGCAATTCAGGCCCGCTGTGAACTGCCGCCCGCTGAGTACTGTACCTCCCTCTTCCGCTTCTTCTCCTCTTGGTGGCTTCTCATCTTGTGCTCCACAGTAATCGCCCGACTCACCAAGTCATTGAAGTCGGCGAAGTCGCACACCGAGAATTTGTCCTGCATCTTGGCAGACAACCCATTCATGAACCGACTCTGCTTCTTCTGATCGGTATCGACTTCCTCCGGCGCATATTGGGCCAAATAGTTGAACTCCTGCGAGTAGTCCATCACAGACTTGCCCAACTGCCTGAGGGCAAGGAATTGCTGCTTCTTGATGTCCATGAGCCCCTTCGGGATATGGTATGCCCGGAAAGCCTCACAGAACTTCGCCCAAGTCACCTGGTAACCGGCGGGCTGCATGACCAGGAAGTTAGCCCACCAAGCACCAGTAGGGCCCTGAAGCTGCTGCGCTGCGAAGGGAGCCTTCTGAAGGTCCTCACAGTGGATGAGAGCAAACTTCTGCTCTATCGTCGTGACGATCCATCGACCTCCAACGGATCGCTGGCCCGGGAGAATGTTGGCGGCTGAGTATGCAGAAAATCCAAGTAGCCATTCGGCCGGCCTCGCCCTTCACCGCGGCCACCTGGAGCGGCCTGATTCTGGACCAACATCTCCAAGATCCGGTTGGTAGTCTGCTGGTTCTGCTCTGATCGCAGCAACACATCCAACAGGTTGGGAGGAGGAGGCGGATCGCTACCGCCAGGCTGAGATCGCCTAGCACCATCATCACCTCCCATACCACCGCGGGTCCTCATTCTGTCGTCAACCAAAGTCAGACAACAAGAGTTAGACCCACACGGAGGGGATAGGTCTTAAATTTTATAAACCCGCGAACTAAACCCAAGTCAGACTGTAGCACCCCACACTGGAGTCCAACAAGTCTAACACACCCAAAACACAACTCATGATGCAAGACGGCATGGCACATGCATGATATGACATGAAATGCACGATTCCAACGTAACCCACACTCACTATTTATATACATAGGGCGGGATATAAGTACCAACTTCTACCTAATGCATTATGAAATTCCTAATCAATTCTCTAAGTGGTCGTCAAGTTTCGGGTTCGCCTTCATGCACCTTGCTCTGATACAAGCACTGTGAGGGGAGCCGCCCAGACCGTCCTCGGGTTATTTGAAGACTCGGTCAACCCCATCGGATTTGGAGGCTAACAACGGACTGCCGAGGGCGCTCACAGTGTTAGCACCCAAGCCCAATTGGGACAATGGTGAGACCCTTTGAATAACTCGACAACAATCCCGGTATTCCCCCGGTACGCGACCCGAACTCGCCCAGGATCACCCCGCGTACCGGCTTACAAGCCATATCAAATCAATTTGCATAAAGGGGGCAACGAACTCGGAAACCCACGACCAGACACGCACGCGGAAGCAAGACTAACCAACACAACTAAACCACCTCGGCACAAAGACAAAACCCCACGACCACAACCAGCAAAAACGAAGCACAAAGGCCAACGAAGATAGAAAAAACATCACAAATACGAGGTGAGTAACAACATACATCAAGTGTTCACTACAAAAGAAACCAAGTATCCAAGGATAGGAAAGACATAGTGTCGACGATCGGTTCCGTCGGCAATGAGATTTGTGATTCTAGGGGATTCGTGCGAGATCGGAGCAAGATGGTAACACAGGATGCGAGGGCGATCTTTTTAGACAGGTTCGGGCTCTCGCGGAGGAGATAATACCCTAGTCCTGTGTTCTTGGATATCTGGATGTGTTCTCCTTTTTTTCCCCTTTTAGGGTTGTTCCCTCCCCTTTATATACTAGGGGAAGGATACGCTACAAAATGGGCGCCACCTGGCCCCGAACATGGTGGCTTCATGAGTACATACTTTGTCTCTATCGGCTGAGCCCCACTACGCCCAGGGGGTGTGGTCGTTCCTTTCCCGACCCACGCCTGCCACTCCTCCAGGTTCTGGTGCCTGTAGGCTCTGTCGATGCCAGGTCGCAGGCTCCGCTTTTGACGGGTTGTTTGGACGTGGCGCGAAGCTTCGCTGAGGGATCAGCGAGCTGCCTTGGGGAAGAAGTCGGGCCATCCCACGGGCTCATCATGGCGCTTCTAGGCTCTGGGCTTACTGCTCCATCCTCGGCCCAGTCGGATGTAGGCCCCACTTGCGGGACCCCCATCTCAGGCATCCCACACATAGTTTTGAAACTAACTATACAACAAAAGAACCCCCATCTATTAGACTAGACCCGAAAGTAAAACATCTCCAGAAGTATTCTGCCTCTGAACACTCCCAGGCGTGTACGACGGTGTAGGGAGCCTCTACTCGGTGCCCACTTGGAGTCAGAGAGCGATCTGAGACCAGAACTCACATCTGTCCGGATCCTCACGTGAAAATTCACAAAGCAGAAGCATGAGTACAGAAGGTACTCGCAAGACTTACCCGTGGTCCATATATGACCGACTCGAAAGAGTATGCATTTGGATGTAGCAAGGAATCAAGCTTATGGTACAAAGTGCGAAAAAGCTTAACTTTGTTGTTTAGTTTCAAACCACTACTCCATTTCCACAACTTTTATAGCACTTATGAACAACACCTATTACTAGAGTGAAATCTGAAACCTTGCAGTAAAAATAAAACAAGTGTCAACATAAAAATATCACCACCATACCCAACCATCATTAAGTTCAAGTTGTTACTACGTTGAAATGTCGGATGACGCGAGCGTGCTCATATCCAAAAGTGCGGCAATTCGAATCGCTTATTCACCCTGCAAGGGATCATCAATCGCACGACATGTGCCACAAGGAACCTCATGTCAACCCTCCTCCCATCCATACTAACTCGTTGGGCCATCTTCATGCGGTCTGAGCACCTAGCACCCCCTCGAGCGGCCCAAGCCCAGCTTGGCCCTCGAGAGTCGGCCTAAGCCTCGCCCTCAACCACGCCCAACCGCATGAGGGCACAACCCATCGAAATAGCATGCGATGAAAGAATAGCTTTACTGTCCCATTCCGGCATGCGACTGGCAAGATGTGCTCGATCAACATGGCAAACAACGGATCGATCCTCAACTGACACAGGCGAGACTACCACACTTGGGTCTCCACACCCAAGTGCCCCAACTTTGTCGCCCGGTCTCATTTCATTTTTTTTCCATTTCTTCTTATAATCATAACCACCGTAACCCAATACTGTGAATTGTAATGATCTCAAGCGATGGAACCATCCACTGCTTGGCCCATACCCGACATCTAAGCAGACTAAGCGTGGACACCATATATTTACCCAGATACTAGCTCCAAAGGAGGTGTTCAACAATGTCAAAGGGTGTATGTGCAGCAATTTGGTTCTAATATCAAACCCACTGTGAATCATGTCATGAAAAATTGGCTTGATTTTATGATGAAAAATTGGCTTGATCCTATGCTGAAAAATTGGTTAGGATTAATCTTGCAAAACTGCTTGCATGAAGAACCAAACATTCAATCATCCAAAAAAAAAAAACAGAGACTCTGCATTTGCGCCAGACCAAACATCCAAAAAACAGTGAGTTTCGCATGTATGACGGACCAACCTTTTTGGTCTGTCATAAACGTGATTTTGATGCCTTTACGCTTGTTCAAGAGATCTCGCTTTTCCCATGCATGACGGACCAAATTTTTTGGTCCGCCATACACATGCTTTTTGGCGATCTCGTTTTTCCCATGCATGACGGACCAAATTTTTTGGTCCACCATACACATGCTTTTTGGCGATCTCATTTTTCCCATGCATGATGGACCAATTTTTTGGTCCGCCATACACATGCTTTTGGCGATCTGTCCGGCGTGAATGGTGTTTGCTCAATTAGGGTTTTGAGCGATTTGAAATTGATTTTGATCTGTTTTTGAGATTATGAAATTTGTGAGAATTTCATGATGCTTGAAGTGGAATTTATGCAATGCTCGTGTGAGTAGTTGCATGAACTAATGTTGAGTCAAGTCGCGGACTTGTGCTCGAAATTGTTTTGTGGTTTGTTCATGTGCAGGTATTGCTCGAGGGCGAATGTGGTCGATGACGGGACCGGAACTAGGTTCATGGAGGAACTGAGGTTCGGGACTAGGTTCAGGGAGGAACTGAGGTCTTGGTGGTCAAAGATGTCATGCGGGACGTTCGGTCTAAGAGAATGGTGCACATGGAGAATGGTCAGTCACGTGAGAATGGCAGGAGGTCATTCGCGTGCAAAGTGTTAGTCACGTGAGTATGGCAGGTGGCCATACGCGTGCAAAGTGTTAGTCACGTGAGTATGGTAGGGTTGCCATACGCGTGCAAGAGTTGTACTCGGCCAGGTTGGGCCAAGAGGAGTTGTAATCCTCCTAGGTTAGGAGTTGTATTCGAACTCCTTGCGTTTTTGCTCCCTTAAATAGGAGGGGTGTCTCCTGTTTAAGGGCAAGCTTCTTGAATTGAGCATTGAGAGCCTCAAGCTCAAGTTTTAGGGTTTGTACTCTTTTGATGAGAGTACTTTAGACAAAAGAAATAAAGACCAATTCTTCCAAGATCCTTGCGTGCTACAGTAACCACGTTGCTACAGTGTTTTCTGTTTTGGTTCTGGTTTGCATGCTTGTTCTAGTTCTAGATTGGTTTTTGTTCTTTAAGTTTTATCTTGATTTGATCCATCAAAAACCTCTCTAGGGTATTGATCTAGTGTTTCTCAAAGTCTAGTTGATCAATCTTTTGTCGTTCTTGTTTAATCTTGAAGTTTTGATTAGATTGATTCTCGTCAAGTTCTGGATCAGCAAGCTTGCGAAGCTCATAACTTTTGATCCGTAAGTCCGATCGAGCTGATTCTTTTTGGGTTCGATTCATATTGGAATCTAGTTTCTTGTGTCCAAATTTCAGATCAATCTAACGGTTGGATCTCTGGGAATTCGCGTTTTACCGAACCTCTATCATTCTGTTTTTGTCGAAAACGAGGCAATTATTTTGTTCTGTTTTGGGGTGAACTTTTAATAGGTCAAGAATTTGGTTTTAGCTTCCGCACAATCATTCACCCCCCCTCTGATTGCTATATTCGTATACTTCGATCCTACACCCACCATCCAACTCCTAACGCATAACTTAACATCCAATAAGCAATTGATTCACAAAAATAAATTACACATAGGGTTAAACATGCTTAGGTGCTTGCCTTGTGCTTCTGCTTGAGTATCAACCACTACTTGCTCTTCGGCAATCCCTTCGACCACGGCCACGTCAGTCACCGCGGTCTCGTTCTCTACATGAATACAATGCATGAATGAGATGCATGCAATGCAAAAGAAACGAAATACAATGCATTCCCCAACGAAACAGACCAGGTAAATCCGGATAGTCCGGATGTTTCAACCGGATAGTCCGGATAAGCCGGACATTCCGGGCAATTTCTCCAGACACTCCAGACATGGCGCATTTTGCCCAACGGCTTAAGGGATTGGAGTGTTTCCGAGTCCTACGGCACAGCTAGAACCCGATCTACAACTTCCCTACATGTGGCCAAGCCGGAGAAGCTCCGAGCTAACCCAAACACGATGAAATGACACTCACTTCTAAAAACCCCAACCAAAACCTAATCCAATGCTTAGAACAGCATCATCTAACCCCGTTGTCCCACCTTATACCCAAGCATCGCCTACACCACCCCAAAATCCAACCACCCACCAAAAACCCTAACACCCCAAAGTTTACCCCCAACCTCAAGCTACAAGACCAAGCCCCAATCTACTCCCATGGACGCCCTAGAACACAAGAACCCATGAATCAACTCCGAGAAGAGGTCTTACCTTCAAGGAGGATGAAGAAGAAGAAGGGGAAACCGGGTGGAGGAAAGAGAACGTCGGCTTGGGGAGGATCTTGAGGACACCGTGGTGAGGGAGTCGCCGGGGAGGAGCACGGGAGGTCACCAGGGAGGAGGAGTTCACCGGAGACGAGCTTGGGGTTGGAGGGGAAACACACGGGCAGTAGGGAGCAAAAGGTAGGAGGAGAAATGAGTGAGGAGCTAAGAAATCCGGAGTTTTTATACCCAACCCGCGCAAAGTCCGGATACTCCGGATGTTTAACCCGGAGACTCCGAGTTGGGGTCTTCAGTAGAATTATCCCGGACACTCCGGACATTTAATCCGGACATTCCGGGTTAGGGCTTTCGGGTAGACCTAGTTTGGACAGTCTGGATGATTTATCCGGATACTCCGGGTTATATCCGGACAGTCCAGATGTTTAATCCGGATACTCCGGGTTACCCAGAATTTCGGCGCAGGATCCAATCACCGGACGAGTCGAATTTTGAATCGGGGCCTTGACATGTAATGAGGGAGAAGATGGTTTTGATATAGCTAGCTTGATGTAGATCTATTTGTTCTCTTCAATCTAAAGTAGTAATTGGTTCTAACTGCATTATACTCATGATGTAGCTAGTTATATACGTAAAGAGAGAATTGAGGATACTGAGGTTAATTGTAGGTTATATATGTGGCTAGCTATGTAAAGAGAATCCATTTGTTCTTTGTCATTATTTAAGTGCACTCCAAGTGTACTTCATTCATTATTTAACACATATTGTTATATACGTAGCGTAGATAGACCGAAGCTAGATGTATGAGAACTGTGCGAGCGCCAAGTACATTAATGGCATCTTCGCTTTTAAAAGAGCTGCAGAGGAAGATATATTGAACAACGGGGTGGAATTTATGCCTTGTTCATGCATTGACTGCGAGAATATGAGGACATTTCGAAACCTAGCGCAGATCGAAGCACACTTGATTGTACGGGGTTTCAAAAGAGGGTATACATGTTGGACCAGTCACGGTGTAGAGCAGAATATGCAGGCATCAAGTAGTTAATGCATCATTGATGAAGTTAATAATACACCGGATGATATCAACTGTACTTTCGATAACGATATTTTTCATGATGACAATCTGGATCAAATGCTACAGGATGTAGAAGGGAACCGTGATGAGCAGGATTATGTAAAATTCCGGGGTTTGATGGATGACTCTGAGAAACCTTTGTTCCCGGGCTGCAAGTCCAAATACACAAGGTTGTCATCTATGATGGAACAGCTAAAATTAAAGGTAAGCAACGGTTGGTCCGACAAGAGTTTCATGGCTGTGAGACCCTCCCTTTTATGCTGCGGGACAACATAAAAGAAAGGTTCTTAGACGCCTTTTGTGCTAGTCCCATGATCAGTGGCTAGCACACGCCATCACAATTTGAGAACAGGCCATACAAAAGTTCACAGGTTCTTTTATTACAGCGGAAGTTCATAATTTACATCGTATTAAACAAAACCAGTTAAAAGTGTAGTGTCAAAACATCAGCATGCCGTAAACTTGGTTAGACCCATCTACACAGGGTACTGAAAAGGATGACCTTAGAAGCAGTCGTCTCCGAATAGTACAAGTTCTTCGTAAGGGTTCTCTTCAACCAGATTTTCTGTTTCTTCACCTATAAACCACATGTTTGCAAGTTGAGTACAAAATTGAACTTGCAAGACTTTTACCATTTCTAGTTATATGCAATATGTAACAAAGGTGGGTTTCTGCGGTTATTTTGCATAGAGCAAAATTGAACTGTATTACTGTGAGACCCTCACTTTTATGATACAGTGCAAACATAAAAGCAAGGTTCTAATGTGCATACTGTGCTAGTCCCATGATCAGTAGCTAGCACACACAAACACAATCTGGAATCACAACCATACAAAAGTTTCATATTTTATTATAGCGGAAGTATCGATACAATATGACCGAGAAGGTCAACTAAATACATAACAAAAGAATCATATGACTTGTAGTTTGCCACATAATCCACAGGCAACTGACAAGGTAAAGCCTTAGAAAGAACCGCCATTAATAATCTCGTTTTCCTGCATCGGAGTACCTGTCGAGGTTTCCTGCCTAAAAACAACAATAATAGCAAGGGTGAGTACGTTGCGTACTCAGCAAGACTTGTAGTGTTTGCAAAACCTGAAATATATGCAGGCTGAATAGAAAGTGGGTTTCTACAGTTGTTTTGCATAAAGCGAAGATTTGAATTGTAAATACTGAATAGTAATGGAAAGCATAAATTGAATTTAAAGCAGTTTGATAAGTAATTGAAATAACATGTATCAGAATGAATAATAGCAATTTACTCACGGCCCTTTGTGAGTAAAAGAACGAGATAGACCCTCCATGGTCTTATATGAACAAATATAACAGTAAGTGACCTTTTAACAAGTGTGAATCCTTTTCCAAATCATTTGATCAAAATTTTAGAAAATAGAAATCAATTAACTAGTGTGGGTTCACCAAGTCATCCATGACCGTGGATACGGCTAATCGATTAGTTTTAGACTCTGCAGAGTTGTACAGCTTTACACACACGATATGTTCTCCCTTTGTGGCAATGCATATAGACACACTTCCTTTGGTGTGCCGCCAGAGAGTTCATAACGGAACCGTTCGATTATCTGAACCTAGCTTTGCACCAGCCCGATGACGTTTAACCCTGGCTATGGTAAAAGCCAATAAATAATAAAGTAATGATTGTGATAAGGAGCCAGTGGCTCAAGTAGAATAATAACAACCCCAAATCCATAACCAGGCATACACCGTTGCACCGAATATGCGTTTACCCACAAGTCCATGTGGCAGCCCCTTATAAGCAAACGCAAAAGGGTTTACTGCTTTTGCTACTCCAGCCTACCAATGTGCAAAGCTAGTTCCAAATAATTTAATTAGTTAAGACTGTCCCAGTCTAGTACTTATGGATGTACGGTTATACTTGGATCACGGGACACTACGTTCGGTCCTTGAAGTGACATGGGCGATACTTCACCCTATCTACGTACACGTTAAAATATGTACATCCGGCTATTGCCAATAATCACCCACGTCAAAACAATAGTTTTATTTTCATTTTTATCAAACTACCAGTATCCTTTACTGTTTGAATAAACCATAAAAAGATTCATAAAGAAAGGTGTGTGGGTGTAGATGTTTCCGGCATTCATCTAAGGCAGAGCTAAGCACATGTATGTTAATAAGCGATTATACCCATTCTATTAGAATGAACTTAACCATTCCTATGGTTGTCATGGATCATAGATCAACAGTGATTAAGGAAATCCATAAGTATGGGTTATAACTACCAAGTAACACAAAATAAGAATTTATCGAAATATAAGCATGCAGGAAGATTCTTAATTGCATTTTAGTTGATTATGAAATCTGGGTTCAAAATGCTCAAGGGGGTGCTTGCCTTGCTATTTGTTGTCTTTAGCGACGAGTCGAAGACGTAATCTTGAGATTGTTGATGACGAAGTCCAAGACGTCGGATTCTACACGTCGTATGGAAAAAAAGATAGCAAATAGCAAATAACATTTTCAATAAGGGCAAAAGGAAATCAGATGGAAAATCAAATAACAAACATTACATTAAACAAGCACAAGTGTGGATTAGGGCTTGTGAACGTATAAGTGTGTTACTTCTATAATCTTTATCATTGATCAACGGTTTAAGGGTTGCATCGCATACGACACCTATTCCTTATGATTCATGCTATTTTATTTTACGAATTCAGGAAGCTAAGATTGTGAGATTAAACAAACAAAGATTCGTTTTCAGGGTATGAAGCTGCTTGTACTAATATATATTAGTACATGAAATAGCAGGGGTGAGAGTAAATGCAATTGCATGAATATTTTAAGTGATCATTAGGCACTTACAATCAATCCTTAATGGATGTAAAGTTTAACTTAGGTTATAGGCTACAAAGTATGTTCAGGTCTTATGGACTTTCAGATTTTATAAGGTATAGAATTATACTTTTGTTAGGATTCAGATGCAAAACATATTATGACAGAAATGTTTCTTTATAAGAGAATAAAGTAGGCTAGTGTTAACCTAATCATCATTGTAGCATCAAATGATTGTGTTTTATGGATTGCATATAAAGTGAGCTGAACAAGTATGTTTATCCACATATGTATTATAATTATATTATATTCTAAGCATATAGATTAGGAAAGCAGGATTAATTTAAGCGGTTATCAAACAATAATAATCAATCCCTAATGGGTGCAAAGTTTATATAGTTACTTTCTCGTCGGGCTTTAAGTGAATAAATTGATTGGCTGAAACTATTGCTTATACAAGTTGTAATTAACTAAAATTTTGGATTATTTGAAATAACATCTCCAATTAACATAAGAAATACTTTTTCTTCAAACTTCCTTTTCTCCTAATCTTCTCTTCATATTTCCCTTTTCTCCTTATTCACCTTTTTCCTTATTTCTTTTCTCTCCCTCATCTCTTCGACCGACCGAAGCCTCTCCTTCTGGAGTCTTCTTCTTCCAAACGTTTCCCCCATTTCCTCAACCCTTTCTTCGATTTCCTTGGAGTCTCCCGATCTCCTTCGGGCCGACCCGAGCCTAGCGCCGTTGCCGACCTCCTCGTCCGCCTCCGGCCGCTGGCCGGCCCTTTGCTCACAACGCCAGCTGGTGCGCTTCTGCCCTAGCTTCACCAACTGGTTGCTCTCATGGGTGGTCCCTGCGCCCAGATTTACGCTGTCCGGCTCTGCTCGAGCGAGCCTACAACCCTCATCGCCCCGCTACTGGCACTCTGGCCCTGCCGCCGATCACTGCCCATGGCTTTGGCCCTAGATTGCCTGCTCTGGTTTGCTTTCCCCCTTTTCTCTGCTAACTGGTAGCATTGCTTCTTCTATATCTTACTAGATAGTCCATAGATTAGAGGTGAGATTCATGCTTTACACTATTAACTACCTATGCTGGTGCTCGCCTACTGCCGATTGGAATTACACAAATCCTGGGCTAGGGTTTGGTAATCCTTAGCTTCTCCTTTTCTCTATTATGTGGTAGTTTCCTTTATTGCGTACTTGCAGATCCATGAATTAGAGAGGAGGTCCATGTTCTATGTTGTAATTTATTTGCTCTAGAGTTTGCTTTGCTGTCGAATGATACTGGAGCTATACACTGAGAGCTTTACCTAATCATGTCTAGGATACCGATAACTCTAAAGATAAATGCCTTGTTTATACACCATGATTTGTTTGTACTAGCTCACCCCTTGCCGACTCGTCCCCCACCCCTTTTTACTTAATGTCTAACCATGCTATGCACTAAAGCATTATAGACCGATTATATACATAGTTTTTCTTACATGGATTGATTAATTGCCAGGTTCTATGATGATTCTCCAGTATGGGTTTAGGGCATTGACAATGGCTTTGAATAGATTACATGGTAGATGATGATTCTATGCCACTGATTGCTTAACAGCTATGACTATAAACTAATGGACCATGACATCAGAGTATTGGTGGGGGGTTTTACAGAACTTCTTTCGTGGTCGGATTGGCTTAGTAAATGATGAATTGATACTAGGCCAAAAAGTAGGATTAAGTTGGTTAACTTTAGTCGGACGGCAAGTAAAGATATCGTGGCGAAACCCACGATTACTATCGCACCTAGGGGGGAAATAAGACAATATCGTGGGGACGTACGATATCGCTTACTTGCAACCACTAATCGAGACCGATTTAGATCCATTTACGGTCGATGATGCAAATAATAATGTTGAATAAACGATGATACATGGGTTGGATGGCTCGTGACGATGCCCTAAGCTTTGCTGTGTGTCGGGGAGCACGAATAAGCTTTAGGGAACGCACGGTGCAACCCCCACGACGTAAAAACTAAAGCTGAGACCAAACTTTTAATTGCTATTGCTATACCCATGTTTTGATAAAAGCAGTCGCATGGATTGGATTTTTACCTTTGATGGAAAATGTAATGGTAAGGGATGGGGAAAGATTGCTTTTTGTGACTGGATGGATCCCCCTGTCTTTGCAACTCATCTCGGTTTCCTCCTTGGTTCGGGAGCAATCTTCCTGGAGGTTCACTTTCCTGGGTGTTTTAAGGCTTAAGTTGATGGTGCCCTGGGAGTATTGTTTTGCACTGAGGCTTATGAGGCCTTGTGGCTTTTATAGCTATAAGATGGGCATGTAACATGGTGTGAAAAAGGGCTGGGTATTGCGGCTGGGTTGATTGCTCAATAAATGGCTTAGCCAGTGCAATGATGTTGATCTTGGTCTTAGCCTTGACCCATACTGGTCAGCTGGCTATTTGCCCTGGAGGGTTCAGCTGGTGAGGTGGCTTGGGAACTCGCTCTAGTTTCGAAACTCTGGAGGTTTCGGTTAGCTAGCTTGTTCTGGAGCCTTTTGGTCCCATGCCTCTAAAGCTCGGCCGTGCGTGTCTTCCTGTGCTGGTCCCCTGGGACTTTGGTTTGGGTTTGGCCTGCTTTCTACTGACGTGGATGTTTTTGTGGCTTACTTTGGTTTGGCTTTGCCCTGGACAGTGGTTTTAAGTGCGACTTGATGAGATAACTTTGGAAAGGGTGTGCTGTCCCGTGAGTACTATTGTTTGGCTTTATCCCTACTCACTGAGGTTTCACTATTTTACTGTGGTAAAATATTTCTACCTCGCGATATTTTCTAAATACTCGCGTCTACGGCCTAACAGGTTTGTATATTGCCGGATGATGCAATCCTTATCGCGAGAGGAGCCAGATTGGCCCCCGGACAATCTAGGGTACCTCACTGAGCGATTCAACTTAGTTGACGGCAATTCTTTCTTCTTCTTTTTATTTATTGTACCTACTTTAATGCATTTATTTTATTCTCATACTTATACAGATGCAGTTGATTATGTAGGTCTAACAATACAGATCAAGTCGGCATAGAAGCCATAGTTTAGGATCTTGTAATTTATTTTCTTATGATGTAATTTATAATCGGACTTATAATCGAGCAGTTGTATGTGATGTAATCTATATAGTTGTTGTATGCCATCATAAAGATTCTTGTACTACCTGTTTATTGTAAATGTGAACTACAACGTATCAATAAAATTAGTGTTGCAGTTTAACCCCATGCAATGATTGTTTCTGATCGGCAATAGTAATAGTTTGTATTCTCTATTACCATATTATTCAATGTGTTCATGCTACACCTAATGATTCTAGATAATTCTATTAATTTTAATGTTGTCTCCCTACTACTCACAGCCAAGAAAATATTAACTAAATTCTTTTCAAAAAGAAATCATAATTACCTTGTTAGCCAATAATGCAATCTATAAAATTTCTTTCTTATCCAATATTATCCTTAAATTAAGATTTTTAACTCCTACCTTTTTATCCCTCTTTGCTATTTCTTTTCCCTAACTCTTTTATCTCTTTAGCGAGATCTCTAACAACCGCATAAGGATTTCAGGAAAAACAATAATAAATCAAATTCATATTTAATTATTTTATTTCTACTGTTCATTAAATTTTGGGATGTTACAAATCTACCCCCCTTACAAAAATCTCATCCCCAAGATTTACAGGGTTAAAAAGGGTGGTCAAAAATTGGATAACTAAAGTGATTTATATTGTTATGCTAGAAGAATAGATTATCATGTATGAATTCAGGTCTTACGAATGATCATGAAATTCCATTTACCAGTGCAAGGTTGAATCAAAGGTAAATCTAAAGAGACAAGAGGATTTACAATTTTAAACTAAATTCTAATAATGACTGTATTTACGAGGAATGTACCTGGCATTTCATTAGGTATGCCACGGTTGACGTCTTGAGTTGAAGTGGATGCAGTTCTAGGAACTTGTTGGTCTTCAGATTCTTGTGGTTGTTCATGTGTTTGCGATATAGCTTCACAGAGTTGAAGTAAATTTTGCTTCTTCCTCTTTGGGCATTTATTGGAATAGTGTCCACGTTCAAAACAGCGGTAGCATGTAACATGAGTTGCCTGATTTTGAGGATAAGAAAACTGTTCATTGATTTCATTGGAGGGTTGATCATACGATGGTTGGAGTTGAGAATAGAATTGCGTGGAATTCTTCTTGGAATAAACATCTTTGTTCGGACGTCTCTTCATTCCTTGATTATTCAGAGTAATCACTTCAGATTTCATTTTTCTTATTCTCGGGGTTATTATTTTGACTGAGGTAATTCTTGGCATGACTATAGTATCAGGAGAGGTTTGTTGTTTTTGGGGACATTGCTGAGCAATATGATCTGTTTTGCGACAGACGAAGCACTCGAGTGCCTTTCGTGATGCTTTATTGGATGTAACTGTAACACCCCGGCATCTAGTATGCCCGAATGCTACCAAACATAGACTAAACATCTCCTAAATACCATAAATAAAGACAAATTACAGCAAAGTCACAAATGCTAAAAACCGAAATTTCGGCAGCATCTCCTTTGTTTTAACATGCATTGAAACAATAGCAATATCATGGCAATATATATATCATAACCTAAAACATCTAAAGTAGCAATATATACTGAATAAAGCATCAACATAAGCCAATAAAACCAAATCCGACCACTTCATAATCTATATCTAAGCAAATAAGGATCACAAGCACACTAAATTTATTCCATACACCAAGTTCATGGCACTTATTATGATCATGACTAAACAATGGTAAATGTGGCTGGAACTAGGTGAAGATGTGTAGCTATTGCCCCTTCCCACATGCCGTTGTCATGGTACCTAAAAAAACAACAAAAAACACAAGCGTGAGTTCATCACTCAGCAAGTATATTGCAATGGACCATAGAAACAATTTAATGTTATCATCACTAAATACCATGATCAACACCATGAATACCATATCATTCTCATGTCTCATCATCATTGTACTCATTTCATCATCATCATGTATGCAATGCAAATGCTCATATCTCCACGAAGCACATACCGGTATTGCCGAGTGCACACCCGTCGACGTGCACCCCCTTCCCTTTCCATCCAGTAGATGGAGGGTGCCTACTCTTACTGACTCGATCCCATGCACACCCTTGGATGGGACTACGAGGTAGGTCTTTCGTGTTCACTACGTGTGAACACAGAGGCCCGCATCAGCATGGTACGCCTCTTCCATTCTGAATGCACATATGGCGTAAACATGTAAATATTGGCATAAACATTAAATACCACACAATCATAATCAATATTAAATCATGTTCATCATGTCATAGGCAAACATTAAAGCATGGCATGTGAACACATCATATATTCAATTGCAACTCAACAAAACTAGCAACCTACAACCCGCTACCCATTCCAATACACTTGCCTCAACCACGGGCGATGGAATGGCGAGAAGTAGAGGGCACTCCCGGGGTCACACCACCTGCACATAGGTATCACACACTCAAAAACATGCCCTCAAAACAGTACGCAAACACTCTTCTACCCCGACTTCGCAAACTACTCGCAAAACCCAAAAAACAGGGGTTCTGTCCCGACGGGACAGCAGACTTCTAACGAGCATAACTTGAGTTCTAAGACTCCGAATCGATTAAACGAGTACATCCTCGCGTATCTTAGGAAATTTCCTAACTTTCTCTAAGTATATGGAAAAACTAATTCGGCCTCTAAAGTGGTTTAATCTACAGAATACCGTGATCTGTTCCAATCTCTTCATAGTTTTGAACACGCTCGGTAAAACGAGCATAACTTTCAAACGGCTGATCGTAATTAAGCATTCTTTACGTCCAATTAAAGGTATTTCAATTACCTACAACTTCTTCAACAGGAGGATGACCAAATTCCGAATCTAAATTGGCAAAAACTCAAATCCTAGGTCCATTGCACAATCTGCCCGAAGCAGAGAACGTGGCAAGCTCTAGATTTCATCTAATCTACCCAATCACAGTACCACCAACTAATCTAAAAACATGATATCAACCCCTAAAACAGTACCTAGACCAACCCCAAGGATTCCTGTGGCCATACCTTCGCTCGACGAACGAAGAACCAACGGATCTCCTCCCGGCTCGCGCGATCTCCTTCCTCGCTCCAAATCCACCGGATCTCCTCGTCACGGAGCGCTCCAATGGACGGATCTGCGGGGTGGTGAGGTGGAGAACTCCCCTAGGGGCAGCAAGGGTGGTGGAGAGGAGAGGAGAGGAGAGGAGTGGTGGTGCAATGGGGAGGAGGGAGGAGGCGCAAGGGGTGGGGGAGGAGGCTCAAGGGGTGGCGGCTTGGAGGGAGGGCGCAAGGGGACTAGGGGGGCGCATGGGGGGTGGGAACCCTAGGGTTGGCATGATTTCCCCCCACATGGGCCAAATACCCCCCACCAACGGCCCATTTACTTCCCCCAAGGCCCAAACTAGCTCCCGCAAGGCCCAAACTCCCCCGGAGAGGCCCAAACACCCGGAAAACAGCCCGAATCACGATATAAAGTCGTATCGTAATGCCAAAATCTAAAATGTCACATTCCGTAATGTCACATTAAACGGGTGCTTTATGTTGTTTTTCTGGATCTTAACTTGTTGTTGCTTAGGGCAATTTCTTGCCCAGTGGCCTTCTTCATCACATAAGAAACAGGCTGTTGGTGCCAATTATTGCTTTCTTGATGAGGGCTGACAGAGTAGAAATGCTGATTTTCCAATTCTTCTTCCGTCATTTCTTGTGCAGTTTCTTTTCTACGTGTCAACTTTTGGGTAATTAAGGATCGGAGGTTTTCTTTTTGAAGCTGAACTGCAGTAGTGACTATTGGATCGAGGGGACATTGAGATGGGCAATGATCTTTACCTTCTCATAGGTAACAAGTAATATCGTTCATGGGACATCTTTCTGGAGAATGATTTCCTTCACAGCTGGAGCAATTAATTGCATGCTCATCAGCAGTATGACCTATCTCTCCGCAGCGAATGCATGCACGATCTTCAATTTGATTGTGTTGATAACATTTCAAGGAGCAGCCTTTAGGCTTAGAATAAGATGTAAGAGTGGCTTTTTTAGCTGAATATTTTCTTTTTCTGGCGCGAGCTACGTCCATATTGGCAGCGTTCTGCCCCATCGGCTGACTAAGAGGGGGGGGATTTTGATAATTTTGTTCCATCATAGAGAATGTTTGAATTCCGGTTTGGGATACTGGCAAGGATTTTTCTGGGTTGGTTTCTTGTGGTTTAAGGAGAGATTGTAAACTATGCCTGGTTTCTCCTTCAGGTATTTTACTGAGGGATCTTGTCACAGGCATTCTGTAATAATGACGATAAGACTGTTTAGATAAGATCTATCGGGTTACAAGGCAACATTTCGTTCCCTAAAAATTTTATTAAATAAAATTTTTACAATTTAGAAGGGATGAGGTAGTCATAAATAATTGTATGCCATGACCCCTTGTCACCCTAGTTGTGGAATATTTAGTTGGACATTACTAAATTGCCAACATGGGTATTTAGACCGTTGTAGCATAATGCATAGACCTGCCACGTAGTTATGACATGATCTTGGATAATTAAATGTTAATATTGACTTAATGAGATATGGAACGCATTTTGGGAAGTGTCATGTGTTGTTGATGAGTATGTTGATGGCACGTGGTGCATGGTAATCAACTGGGGGTTGATGAAATGGTTTAGACCGGGGCAAGTGGCAAGATTGTTTCTGGTGGGCAAAGAGTGGTAATTGGGCGGTCGATTTGGTTTTTGATTGGTTGTGGACTATTTGTGGATACATTGGTAGTCTTGCCTTGGTCACTTTAAGGACTTAACCTTGCAAGCATTTGAACTGAGTTCTTCATACAACCACAAGTCTGGAATGGGACAGACCTAGCTGAGTAAATTGTGATGTCTAGGCTTTGGTACTGTCATGGTGGTGTGGTTCCGGGTGTACGGGTGATAACTCACAAGGCGCAAGAGGGGGGCCCTGAGTGTGGTAACCAGTCCCTTCAGTGTTGAAACCTCGGCGGGCAGTACCGGGTCTAGAAGTAGCTTTGGAAAGGTTTTGTTACGGTCACTCGCCTTGGTGGTGTTTGACGGTATCTTGTGGGTAAAGTGTATAACCTCTGCAGAGTGTACAACCTATTCGAATAGCCGAGTCCACGGTATTGGACATTGCTCGGGGATTACAGTCAAGGTTAGACTTTCACGAAAATAACTTGATCTTTGGAAAATACTTGGGGTGAAATGCTGAATTGGAACTAGGATTGGAAAATGCTTTACTTATGCAATCATTGTAAAAGTGCTTTACTTACTATTCTTTTACTGCTTTGCAATCTATTACGGTAGTTACACATGCTGCTTTACTGCAAATGAACCTGTTAGCATATCCTTTTTAATAAACCATGCATGTAGCATATTAGCATGCATTCTGTGCATGACTTGTTGAGTACCAAGTACTCACCCGTGGCAAAATACAACATCAGTTGACGAAGAGGCGACGCCAGCTTTGGAGGAAGAACTTCCGGAGGAGCTGTCTACCTAGGGAGAGAGCTCAGTCAGTTGCATGTGGCATATTCATTGGCGCCACACGTTTTCTTTATATTCCGCTGCAGTTCTAATTGAGTATGACTTTAGCCCTACGAGGCATACTTTTGTAACTTGACCATAAGGTCGAGCAACTTGTTATATTTCCCTTCGAATAAAGTACCTTACTATTTCGCCGAGTATATTGTGATATATACCGATGTTGAGACTGTGAGCACTAGCGTGATCCTGGACTAGTGCTGAATAAACAGAGGATCCGAATTTGCATATTCGGATCCCGGCATACACCATTTTCAAACTAGTTAATATAATCATAATAGAAAATTAACACTCTATTAATCACTCTTTAGTAAGTGAGATTATGTCTAAAACCATACAAATATAAAATCGGGGGAAGCAGGCATTTATCACGTAGCATAGCTAGCAATTTTCGAGGCCATTGATATTGTTGGGACGGATCAAGTAACCACGAAATTAATGTCGGTGGAAACGAACACGAGCCAGTTAAAAAGTCCCAACTGTTGTCCCCGGCCGATAGAGACTCGTGAAAGTACCAATTGTGGGTCCCGGTCGATTCGGAGAATCGTGAGAGTGTAGTACACCGCAAAGTTGACCACACCCAACCGCCATAGCGCGGGGATCGTCGGGGGTGCTCATGACGAAGGTGTCCCTGACAATCCCGGCAACCAACACCACCAGGCGTTTTACGATTCTTATGGTACGGCTCGCCTGGGATTTTCGCATTACCATAAGTCTTAGCACCACTGCCAGTGCCATCGCGAAAGTAATCGTGTTGACGTACATGTAGAGACGTGCCCTCTGATCTTGAGCCGTCGTCATGATAGCACTAGCGTCTTCAACAGGACTTGCAATCGTCTTGCTGGACAGCGCTCCAGCTCAGTCCTTGTCCATCCAGTCCGGGGGATGCAGTGCAATAGGGGAATTAATTCCCCAATTGATATAGATATTTTGTGCCAATAATAGGGGAACTTTTAGATTTTTACCCTCTAGGATTAATGCGAGGGTTTGTCCTCGATTAGTATGAATAATAAATAGATAGACATTTAGCACGTATCATAGCTAGCAATTTTCAAGGCCATCTATACTGTTGGGATGGATCAAGTAACCACGAAATTAATGTCGGTAGAAACAAACATGAGCTAGTTGAAAAGTCCCAGTTGTTGCCCCCAGCGGATACAGAGATTCATTGAAGTCCTAAGAGCATCTCCAAGAGAAGCCCTAAATGGGTTGTTAATTGGAAATATAGGACTTTGGTGAAAAAAAAGACCTCCAACAACGGTTGTATTTTGTGAAAATTTGTCAAATACGTTTAGGACTCTGGAGCCCCGTCGCTATATTTGGCGACGCTCCTGGCTTGGCCCTATCCTATTCGCGCGTCCCTGGCTTCCGCATCCAACTGCCGCGCGCCGCAGCCATCTTTGCCTCTCTCGGTCCGCGCCACCTTCCTCGCGCACGCCGACGGGCCATCGAAGCTCTCGCTCGTGGATGGCGTCGAGGCCGCCTTCTCCCTCACAGCCGGCCCTGTCCGGAGCGAACACCACACGCTATCATCGGCCCCGCCCATCTGCCCTAGCTTCAGCCATCGGCGTCGCGGGTGGTTCCGTTGCGCCTCTCTCCATCGGTCCCGGTGGTCCAATCGCGAGTCCTGAAGACCTGGAGCCCAGCGTCGACCTCGCGCGGCTGTCCTCCTACACGCCGACGGGATTGAGGTACTCTTTTTTTTACACAGCAGCAGCTAGTCGGCCGTATGATCGATCCATCATTGATTCACTAATCACCTTTGTTGCTCCTCCTGATGCTTCAATTTTCTTAACCGAAGGTCAATTGAAGAATAGATATATTTCCAAATCTGTCATGTATTGCTACATTCAATTGTTCTTGCAATCTGTCATGTATTGCTTAATTCAATTGTTCGTGTATTCTGTTTTCTATATGATGGTTTAGTGTTGCTCTGACAATTGATGGTTTTGACACTAAAATTATGAAATTGCTACATTCAATTGTTCTTGCAATCTGTCATGTATTGCTTAATTCAATTGTTCGTGTATTCTGTTTTCTATATGATGGTTTAGTGTTGCTCTGACAATTGATGGTTCTGACACTAAAATTATGAAATTGCTTCATTCAATTGTTCTTGCAATCTGTCATGTATTGCTTAATTCAATTGTTCGTGTATTCTGTTTTCTATATGATGGTTTAGTGTTGCTCTGACAATTGATGGTTTTGACACTAAAATTATGAAATTGCTTCATTCAATTGTTCTTGCAATCTGTCATGTATTGCTTAATTCAATTGTTCGTGTATTCTGTTTTCTATATGATGGTTTAGTGTTGCTCTGACAATTGATGGTTTTGACACTAAAATTATGAAATTGTGTTGCTCTGACAATTGATGGTTCCGTGTGGTTGCAGTTTGGAGTACCCAATTGATTGTTCGTACACATCTTTATTGACCCAGGACTTTGGAGATGATTTCAGAAATCAGAGTAATTGTGATGTGCCAAATGATCTCATTCAGTCCTTGTTAGTGCCTGCCATTAACTCCCAAGGAAAATCGAAGGGTAGAACAAATAACTATACTGACGAAGAGGATATTATGCTGGTATCTGCATATCTGAATATTAGTAAGGATGCAATTCAAGGAAACCAACAGAAAGACGGGAGGTTTTGGCTTAGGATTGAGAAGTATTTCCATGAAAATAGGAAGTTTGAGTCTGATCGAAATTGGTCATCGTTGAAGCATCGATGGCAGGCACTACAGAAGGATGTGAATCTTTTCCAAGGTTGTCATGACAGTGTGGAAAGGAAGAATGAAAGTGGAAAGACAAGTAATGATAAGGTATAATATTCGAAAGTGAATTACATGATTCTAACATGTCTAACATAGAGCTTATTTGAGTGGTCTCTGTGTTCTGTTTTGCAGCTTGCGGATGCCAAAGTAATGTTCCATCAATTAACTGGCAAGTCGTTTTCTGTCTTCCATGCCTGGAATATTCTTAGGCATGAGCCAAAGTGGATTTCTTGTAGATTTGCCAAATGCAACAAGAGCAACATGAAGGAAACCACTATTCCTGGATGTAGCAGTACTAATTTGGAAAATGTTGGAAATGAAGGGCATTTCAATGTGGAAAGACCACCCGGGAGGAAAGCTGAGAAGGAACGTCTTGGGCGAGTGAGAAAGCGAGGTGATGATGATTTTGACCCTTTTGTTCATGAAGTGAAGAAATTCACAGAAGTACAGCAAGAGATAGAGAAAGACCGGAAGGAGCGAGACAACAGAATGTATGACCTTGAGAAAAAGAAATATGAATTGGAGCAAGACCAACATGACACAAAAATCATGGAACTAGACACCAGCAAAATGGACAACCTAACAAAGAAGTACTTCGAGATGATGAAGGAGGAGATTTTAGCTCGTCGATTCGAAAGTAGCCAGTCATAGATTATCTCTAGTTAGTTAGATTACCTGCTTTTGATATCAATTCCCTGTCTGCTTTGTACAACGTCATTACAATGCTCTCGCGAGAGGTTGTACAAAGTCATAAATTTCAATGCACATTTGCATAAATAATGAATAGAACAGCATTGGCACTGCACTAATATTCCCTGGGTTCCTCCAAATCTAACCAGAGGTTGTCGGTTGGATGTACTACGGATACCACTATTCTCTGTTTAGATATGGATGTTGCCTGGCATCCTTCCTGAGTTCCTGCTTGCTGCTGCGTAGAAGCCCTCCAATTCTGATCTTCTAGAGCACAGAGAAGGAGAACGGCAGCTAGTGGATGTTATTTGGACGTGTGGCGGCAGCTAGGAGAACGACAGAGATGTATAAAGGTAACTAGTAGGGTGCCCGTGCGTTGCAACGAAAAAAATCATGTATATAACGCACATAATTTGTCTTTTGCGTCATTAAGAGAATAAATGTAACATTCACATTTGGTAAACGATTACATAATACAGAATATTTCTTAAATACGTAATCGAGGATTTATTTTGGTTTGATTGCATTAGAGATCGAAAGCAAACAAGAAAACATGAATTTGAACTGCAAATTATTTAAAATGGTGAGGGTTTTCTTACAAAGATGTGTCTAGCAATTTACAGGGGAGAGACTGAGGTGGGCATCAAAGAACTCACAGCAACTATCTTGGAGAGAGCATCAAGATAATCCATAACATCAATAGTGGGAGAAAAGGCAGGAAACAGCCAAGTAGAATATTCCATGCGCCATTTAACAACCCAAGTCCATTGTTAGGTCCACCGTTAGCATTCTTTATTTTCATCAGTTTCCAATTCCATCCCGCCTCCAATGTAGAATATATCAACATAAACATCATCCCTATTGTTAGTATGGGTTGTGTACCCAACTTCATCAAGAGCACCTGATAACAGGTCATCGTCATCAAGAAGCAGGTTGCCAATTATTTGGGCCTTGATCTCCTTAGTCAACTCAAAGGCTCATTGACATGGCTGACAGACAGGAACACTCTTGGATGTCAATCTCACTGCACAGTAACAAATTAAACCAGATAATGAGCAAAAAATAGAAATAATATTTTACAGTAGCATAATGTTTGAATGAGAATGATAGTTATTTCATTCTTGTACAGTTGCACATGAACATGCAAGAATGACAGACATACTACAATATCAAACTAAAATGCGTTGATTTTTATGGCCACTGGAAAGGAACAGGAGATAGAGGAAACAAGATTCTTACAAAAACAAGAAGGGAAAGTCCATTCATTTTTTCTGCCCTTTCATATTCGCATATGTTCTCTCTTGTACTTTTATTCCCTCTTCATTCAAGAGAATAATCATTAAAGATAGCATGTCAGGAAGTGATATAATTGAAGATAGATATGATATGAGATGGCATAATTCAGCACATTTACTATAAATGGATTGGATATATTTCTAAGGGTCGTGGTTCATTACTCAGAAGAGCCAAGCACTTTGTTGAAGTAAATGCAAATGATAAAGATAAAAGGCTCACATTCTCTTTGTAGGCCCCATTTGGATTAGTCCTTCTCCCATCAGGAAATAATGCTGCCGCCTTTAAAGATGAATCAGATTGATAGTTAGGTTTTTTATTAGGTCTCCATGGAGATGGTGGGAAGTTAGCATACATGTCTTGACCGAACAGCTTGTGCTCAAGGCTAAATGCAGTTTTCTGGTACCTCAGTTTATATGGTTGTAGAAGCTCTAGTCAACCTGCAGTCTTTGTGCCAATAGTTTCAGGCTTTTCAAGTAGAGAAGATGCAACTGGCCTGTGTCCTAACAACAATGGGAACCCATACAATTTTGAGAAGCCATCATGATAATAACACCACAACATGCATCAATGACTATGATGATGAAGAAAAAGAAAAGAGTAATCGACAGGAAAAAAACTTGCAGCAATCAATCACATATGTGAGGACAATCTGCAAGTTCCATTTGTCAAGACTCCTTTGCAAGCCCATGTGCTTACAAATCAAACTGCTAGACCTAAATATAGAAAAAAAAGCTACATTAAACTACAAGGAACCATCCAATCCTTAGGTTTTGCATGTCATGCACAAAAAATGTGACTCCTTACATGCCTCAACAATGTGAAAATATTACGGCTACAGGCATCCTAATATGGAAATGAGGAACATGAAACTAATTAAATGTGAATTAAATTTGGTGTGAATATGATTATCAATTGCCCCTCGTGTGTAACATGTAGATGTTCATAAATGCTCTTTTGAACAAATTTCGTATGCTCCAGCGATCCATTGGGCAACTGGAATTCACTGGGAGTGTCAAGGAATAGGTATACATCTTTAACACCATGGTCAAATCTAATTTGACAGAGTCTAGGAAGCATCTCATAGGTAGCCTCTATCAGATGGAAATTCACAGGTGAGCTCAAAGACATACATTGAAATTAAATTACAGAAAGAAAAACTAAATCATGATTTATGAGAATAACAGACTTGTCTTACAAGGAGGCAAAGAGCAAATCAGAAAAGATTCCCAAAAAAGAGATGTTAAGAGCATCTCCAATAGTTCCTAAAATCATTTTTTAGAAACAAATGAAAAAATTACCGCTCCAATAGTTACCCTATCAGAATCCCAATATCTCTGCACGCCCAAAAACTCCGGCCGAAGTGGCCAGATATTGGACACTCGTGTACTTTCCCAATCACTATTTTTAAGGGAAAAAATGGGAACTGTTGGAGAATAACCTTTTTTTAAGGCCCAAAAACTTTCGGAAGCTCCCAATCCAGGGTTATATATTATTAAATTATAGGAAACTGTTGGAGATGCTCTAAGAAATTCATCCATTTTAGACTAATAGCAAATCCATCCATTTTAGAGTAATAGTACTGGCGAAGTGTACAGTGGATAACATAAACTAAGCTTGATGTGGAGGAAATGCAATGCCCAAACTATGCATCACTACTATATCGCCAAGTTGTTCCAGCAAAACATTCTTCATTTGTAACTGTCTGAATGATTATTCCTGGTGATAAGGTGTTACATCTTGGTCGGAGGGTAAAAGTTTATTTGGATATCATAACTTCATAAGATATTTTTAAATTGCACTCTTAATGCTTAGTTGCTTATGCACCATGTAATATTGTGATTTTGTGATGTTATAATATTATATACTTGCATTTTTGTTCTGGCCTGAAATGATAATGTATTCTGTAATGCACAAGACATGTACCAAGAATATTGAGTTTGGCTAATACATGAGTAAGCATAGTAAGGTGCCCGTGCGTTGCAACGGAATCCTAAATCAGAAGCAGTAGCCAAAAGAAGTTATTGTGTTTTATTCGACGCACATTCCTCAAGACCATCAGAAGCATTGCTAAACTTGTATAGTTCCAATTAGCACATTGTAAGATCTTGTGGAACAACATTGTCCATTACCCCCAATATATATCCTTTCACCACAAACATTGTCCATTACCCCCACAATATATATTCTTTCATCTAGTTGTGAAGATAGTAGCAGGTGGGTGATGATTTATGAAACTATGTTAAATTGAATCACTTGTCCTAGTGAGGAACTATGATTTTTCGAGATAAACCCAAGGTACTAAGTCCGACAAATATGCTATCTCAGAAATGTCCAAAAAAAAAAAAACTTAATGTTACCCACGGTTAACACCCTATCACTATCTAGATTTCTTACAAACCTATCTTAAAAACAATTGAACAACACTCAGATTATATATTCTACAAAATGGTATCAAGAGCATCAGATAAAATGAAGGTAGGTAGTTTATTATTAAATGCATTATTGACAAATCATATAATCAATGCTCTTCGACCTCACCACGATAATGAATTGTCATTTTATTAAGTTAATCCTTAACATGTCCATGGTTCACCTTTTAGTATTAGATTCGCAATTTGAAACAATATGTGCTCTGGACATTATCAATTTAGCACATGCACACACCTCTTCAATGTCATCATTGATATATATCCCATATCGGAATTCCTGGCTCAAGTTATTAGCAAGAGCTGCCACATCATATCCATGTCTCGGAAGTCATCATCATCACTATCCCTACCACGATCATGTAGTGATGTTGGCGCTGTAGCAACAAGGCGTATAGGCGCAGAAATGCTTAGAGGAAATGAATGCAAGGTATAGCATGCCAAAAAAGAAAAAAAAGGAACATACCCACAAGCCCAATGATAAGCAGTCTCCACCTCATTGCGCTTCGACCAAAACATCATGCGCCATTCGACACACTCGCTTATTCTCCTAATAAAAAAATGGTCAAGTCAAGATAGTGAGTAAAAAAAACTGTAGATATTCCGTAGCCTTACAAACAAAAGATAGTTGAGTCAATGCAGAAAAGGGAAAAAATCACCTGGAAATAATTACGGATTGTCTTTGTTACTATTTCCAGTTGAATAAGCTTATTGGCTATTCTTGTCATGTGGCCAACATTCCCAATTTTGGTGAGGTTTTACCTTACGATGGTACGATAGGCTGCACATAAAAGACATAAAGATGAAAGGGAATTCTTAGTAGTACCATGTTGAAATTATCATAACCTATTAGTAACTTACCCCATTAGACTCTGTTGACAAAGAATAAAGTTTTTCTGAGAAAGAATTTTACCAACAATGTCACATTCATTAGGGACGTGTTGAACAAGTTCAATTCTTTGACCCTCCAGTCAAGAAACTATGATATTGTCTACTTATTTGTGAAAAAAGTTGTTATATTATTACCTGCAGTTTCAACAATTATATGATAAGGACCATTAACCAATTAAACAAAGTAACATAACACAACATAATTTCTGACTTACTCAAAGAATAGATCAATGCGACACTTTATTCTTTGATTGGTGATTAGCTCTTTTTCAACAGTTTCACTACCAATTTTCATCAAATCAGAGATGAACTCCACAATCTACAAAAAAAAGGGGGTGGTCCAACTTAGCACCAAAATGAGAAAGAAAAATTGTTAAGACACAATAATATTGCAAAACTGTAAAAGAATAAAGTGTTAATCAAATGTCTATTATCTGCATAAAGAGGTGAAAGACAGATAGCGCTTGATGACAACAGGACTCAGGAATGCATACCTCTCTTGTAAAAATATCTCACCAACAATAAACTTGAGATAACCATACCAAAACTATCATAACTAAGTATAAATAAACCTATGCAATATCCAATTGTACTATGCATAGGTTTATTTATACTTAGTTATGATAGTTTTGGTATGGTTATCTCAAGTTTATTGTTGGTGAGATATTTTTACAAGAGAGGTATGCATTCCTGAGTCCTGTTGTCATCAAGCGCTATCTGTCTTTCACCTCTTTATGCAGATAATAGACATTTGATTAACACTTTATTCTTTTACAGTTTTGCAATATTATTGTGTCTTAACAATTTTTCTTTCTCATTTTGGTGCTAAGTTGGACCACCCCCTTTTTTTTTGTAGATTGTGGAGTTCATCTCTGATTTGATGAAAATTGGTAGTGAAACTGTTGAAAAAGAGCTAATCGACCAATCAAAGAATAAAGTCTGCATTGATCTATTCTTTGAGTAAGTCAGATATTATGTTGTGTTATGTTCTTTTGTTTACTTGGTTAAAGGGCCTTTTCATATAATTGTTGAAACTGCAGGTACTCATATAACAACTTTTTGCACCATTATGTCGAGAATATCATTGTTTCTTGCCTGGAGGGTCAAAGAATTGAACTTGTTCAACACGTCCCTAATGAATGTGACATTGTTGGTAAAATTCTTTCTGCAGAAAAACTTTATTCTTTGTCAACAGAGTCTAATGGGGTAAGTTACTAATAGGTTATGATAATTTCAACATGGTACTACTAAGAATTCCCTTTCATCTTTTATGTCTTTTATGTGCAGCCTACTGTACCATCAGAAGGTAAAACCTCACCAAAAATTGGGAATGTTGGCCACATGACAAGAATAGCCAATAAGCTTATTCAACTGGGAAATAGTAACAGCACAATCCAGAATTATTTCCAGGTGATTTTTTCCCTTCTCGCATTGACTCAACTATCTTTGTTTGTAAGGCTACGGAATATCTACGCTTTTTTACTCACTATCTTGACTTGACCATTTTTTTATTAGGAGAATAGCGAGTGTGTCGAATGGCGCATGATGTTTTGGTCAAGCGCAATGAGGTGGAGACTGCTTATCATTGGGCTTGTGGGTATGTTCCCTTTTTTCTTTTTTGGCATGCTATACCTTGCATTCATTTCCTCTAAGCATTTCTGCGCCTATACGTCTTGTTGCTACAGGCGCCCAACATCACTACATGATCGTGGTAGGGATAGTGATGATGATGACTTCCGAGACATGGATATGATGTGGCAGCTCTTGCTAATAACTTGAGCCAGGAATTCCGATATGGGATATATAGCAATGATGACATTGAAGAGGTGTGTGCATGTGCTAAATTGATAATGTCTGTAGCACATATTGTTTCAAATTGCGAATCTAATACGAAAAAGGTGAACCATGGACATGTTAAGGATTAACTTAATAAAATGACAATTCATTATCGTGTGAGGTCGAAGAGCATTGATTATATGATTTGTCAATAATGCATTTAATAATAAACTACCTACCTTCATTTTATCTGATGCTCTTGATACCATTTTGTAGAATATATAATCTGAGTGTTGTTCAATTGTTTTTAAGATAGGTTTGTAAGAAATCTAGATAGTGATAGGGTGTTAACCGTGGGTAACATTAAGTTTTTTTTTTTTTGGACATTTCTGAGATAGCATATTTGTCGGACTTAGTACCTTGGGTTTATCTCGAAAAATCATAGTTCCTCACTAGGACAAGTGATTCAATTTAACATAGTTTCATAAATCATCACCCACCTGCTACTATCTTCACAACTAGATGAAAGAATATATATTGTGGGGGTAATGGACAATGTTTGTGGTGAAAGGATATATATTGGGGGTAATGGACAATGTTGTTCCACAAGATCTTACAATGTGCTAATTGGAACTATACAAGTTTAGCAATGCTTCTGATGGTCTTGAGGAATGTGCGTCGAATAAAACACAATAACTTCTTTTGGCTACTGCTTCTGATTTAGGATTCCGTTGCAACGCACGGGCACCTTACTATGCTTACTCATGTATTAGCCAAACTCAATATTCTTGGTACATGTCTTGTGCATTACAGAATACATTATCATTTCAGGCCAGAACAAAAATGCAAGTATATAATATTATAACATCACAAAATCACAATATTACATGGTGCATAAGCAACTAAGCATTAAGAGTGCAATTTAAAAATATCTTATGAAGTTATGATATCCAAATAAACTTTTACCCTCTGGACCAGTACAGAACACCTTATCACCAGGAATAATCATTCAGACAGTTACAAATGAAGAATGTTTTGCTGGAACAACTTGGCGATATAGTAGTGATGCATAGTTTGGGCATTGCATTTCCTCCACATCAAGCTTAGTTTATGTTATCCACTGTACACTTCGCCAGTACTATTACTCTAAAATGGATGGATTTGCTATTAGTCTAAAATGGATGAATTTCTTAGAGCATCTCCAACAGTTTCCTATAATTTAATAATATATAACCCTGGATTGGGAGCTTCCGAAAGTTTTTGGGCCTTAAAAAAAGGTTATTCTCCAACAGTTCCCATTTTTTCCCTTAAAAATAGTGATTGGGAAAGTACACGAGTGTCCAATATCTGGCCACTTCGGCCGGAGTTTTTGGGCGTGCAGAGATATTGGGATTCTGATAGGGTAACTATTGGAGCGGTAATTTTTTCATTTGTTTCTAAAAAATGATTTTAGGAACTATTGGAGATGCTCTTAACATCTCTTTTTTGGGAATCTTTTCTGATTTGCTCTTTGCCTCCTTGTAAGACAAGTCTGTTATTCTCATAAATCATGATTTAGTTTTTCTTTCTGTAATTTAATTTCAATGTATGTCTTTGAGCTCACTCGGTAATTTCCATCTGATAGAGGCTACCTATGAGATGCTTCCTAGACTCTGTCAAATTAGATTTGACCATGGTGTTAAAGATGTATACCTATTCCTTGACACTCCCAGTGAATTCCAGTTGCCCAATGGACTGCTGCTGCTGGAGCATACGAAATTTGTTCAAAAGAGCATTTATGAACATCTACATGTTACACACGAGGGGCAATTGATAATCATATTCACACCAAATTTAATTCACATTTAATTAGTTTCATGTTCCTCATTTCCATATTAGGATGCCTGTAGCCGTAATATTTTCACATTGTTGAGGCATGTAAGGAGTCACATTTTTTGTGCATGACATGCAAAACCTAAGGATTGGATGGTTCCTTGTAGTTTAATGTAGCTTTTTTTTCTATATTTAGGTCTAGCAATTTGATTTGTAAGCACATGGGCTTGCAAAGGAGTCTTGACAAATGGAACTTGCAGATTGTCCTCACATATGTGATTGATTGCTGCAAGTTTTTTTCCTGTCGATTACTCTTTTCTTTTTCTTCATCATCATAGTCATTGATGCATGTTGTGGTGTTATTATCATGATGGCTTCTCAAAATTGTATGGGTTCCCATTGTTGTTAGGACACAGGCCAGTTGCATCTTCTCTACTTGAAAAGCCTGAAACTATTGGCACAAAGACTGCAGGTTGACTAGAGCTTCTACAACCATATAAACTGAGGTACCAGAAAACTGCATTTAGCCTTGAGCACAAGCTGTTCGGTCAAGACATGTATGCTAACTTCCCACCATCTCCATGGAGACCTAATAAAAAACCTAACTATCAATCTGATTCATCTTTAAAGGCGGCAGCATTATTTCCTGATGGGAGAAGGACTAATCCAAATGGGGCCTACAAAGAGAATGTGAGCCTTTTATCTTTATCATTTGCATTTACTTCAACAAAGTGCTTGGCTCTTCTGAGTAATGAACCACGACCCTTAGAAATATATCCAATCCATTTATAGTAAATGTGCTGAATTATGCCATCTCATAGCATATCTATCTTCAATTATATCACTTCCTGACATGCTATCTTTAATGATTATTCTCTTGAATGAAGAGGGAATAAAAGTACAAGAGAGAACATATGCGAATATGAAAGGGCAGAAAAAATGAATGGACTTTCCCTTCTTGTTTTTGTAAGAATCTTGTTTCCTCTATCTCCTGTTCCTTTCCAGTGGCCATAAAAATCAACGCATTTTAGTTTGATATTGTAGTATGTCTGTCATTCTTGCATGTTCATGTGCAACTGTACAAGAATGAAATAACTATCATTCTCATTCAAACATTATGCTACTGTAAAATATTATTTCTATTTTTTGCTCATTATCTGGTTTAATTTGTTATCAGTGCAAAGGAGATTGACATCCAAGAGTGTTCTGTCATCGACCATGTCAATGAGCCTTTGAGTTGACTAAGGAGATCAAGGCCCAAATAATTGGCAACCTGCTTCTTGATGACGATGACCTGTTATCAGGTGCTCTTGATGAAGTTGGGTACACAACCCATACTAACAATAGGGATGATGTTTATGTTGATATATTCTACATTGGAGGCGGGATGGAATTGGAAACTGATGAAAATAAAGAATGCTAACGGTGGACCTAACAATGGACTTGGGTTGTTAAATGGCGCATGGAATATTCTACTTGGTTGTTTCCTGCCTTTTCTCCCACTATTGATGTTATGGATTATCTTGATGCTCTCTCCAAGATAGTTGCTGTGAGTTCTTTGATGCCCACCTCAGTCTCTCCCCTGTAAATTGCTAGACACATCTTTGTAAGAAAACCCTCACCATTTTAAATAATTTGCAGTTCAAATTCATGTTTTCTTGTTTGCTTTCGATCTCTAATGCAATCAAACCAAAATAAATCCTCGATTACGTATTTAAGAAATATTCTGTATTATGTAATCGTTTACCAAATGTGAATGTTACATTTATTCTCTTAATGACGCAAAAGACAAATTATGTGCGTTATATACATGATTTTTTTCGTTGCAACGCACGGGCACCCTACTAGTAAATACATATATCCATCTGTACAGGAAATGAAAATCTAAAATGGTCAAATGGCCAATTGCCCAATTGTACTAAAAGGGCATTGCATTATCCAATACTTTCAGACGATGTTTTCCAAGAGGTGGGTGTAAACATCCATATGTCATAGGCAAAACATTTTCAGCAGCAGAAGTGTCCAATAACTTCAGCAAATTGCCTAAAAAAGTATGTCAGCTACAGCAATAGACAACCAAAAAATGGAAACAAAGGAAAGAACATCTAGCCTACCATGGCATATATGAATTATATCAGGTCTTGATGAAGGAAGGAAGATTTTTGTAACCGTAAGAATATATGCAAAAAATACCCAACACTCACCTAGACACTTGAGCTTACCATCAACTATCTCAGGACTGGCAGTGACCAATGCCCCATGACTTAAGTTACTTATGAATGCTTGATAGGAAGCTGATGCTAGTCTTTTTAGGTCCAGCAAAGATATGCACATGACAACGAATGAACCAGCACAGATTTGGGTCTTGGTTCTTGAAGAGCATGACGGAATAACCTCCCAACAAAACTGAAATTTCATAGAGCATAACAGAGTAAGATTAAAGGTGACAACTGACAAGGAAAATTAACAAGAAAATCCTCTTGTGCAGGGTGAGGATTTGTCCCCAACCATTTAAAACCTCATTAGACAGAGCTAGACTGCACTCTAAACCTCTTTACATCTAAATCAAAGGATTGGAGAACAGCATGGACATATCTTTCTGTCTACTACCTAAAATATCCAATGCACTCGATCCCTTGGAAAAAAAAGGTTCACCCAACTTGTCCAACTCGATCCCCAGTCATCGTGTCTAACTGAAACACCTCTAGGAACGACCTAGAAAAGGCAAATCGGGATGTTCGTGGAACAGCGTCGCGACCTAGAAAAGAGCCGTGGTCACACAGAATTTTGCACTGCCATATACAATGAACCAGGTTTCCAGAAAAGGCAAGGTACCTCCTAAACATCTTGGATGGCCTTGTTATGCATGCGATACATGTTGAGGATTCCAAAGAATGACTTGTAGACATGGTCCTCCTGCTGGAATCGACTCTGCAGCGCAGGAAACCGTAACAACAATTAAAGCATTTGTCTGTAGCAGGAGCTATGAAAGGAGGAGAAGATGGCGAAACCTTAATCTTGTTGACGAAATTGATTGCCTCCATGAAATCGACGGGCTTCTTGTAGGTCGTGGAGCTTGAGCGCATATCCATTTGTCAAGAAAGCATTGAAGCCAAGGATGAGGTCAGGGAAGCCATTAAACAGGGTCTTCACAGGGATAATCACACCGTCGGTGTCGATCCTGCAACCAATCCCGGAAAGGAAAAAAAATGAAAGACAAGATAAATAAAGGAGTTTCAATGGTCCATGGCAAGTGATGAGAAGAATCCAAGGAAAGCAAGGGAAGCGAAGCGACGGACCTCCCGCTCTTGAAATCACGCATGACCTAGAGGAACTCGTCGTACTTGTCGCGCTTGTCCTGGAACTTGTCCTTGACGGCCTTGAGGTAGACGAAGGCGTCGTTGGTGGTAAGCTTCTGGGCAGGCAGTGGTGGTGGTGGAGGCGCCGCCAGCCAGGGAGGCGGCGGCGGTTGGTGGGGGCGCGGCACCGAGCTCCGGCTGGGAAGGAGCGGCGGCCTCGAGGACGGAGCAGGGCGGCGTCCACTGGGGCAGGGAGCGGCGCCGGCTACTGCGGGGGCGGTGCAGCGTCGCCCAGCGCTGGGGAGAGGGGTGGCCAGGGGCTGGGGAAGCCAGGGAGGCGGCGGCGTCGCTCGGTGTGAGGAGGAGGAGCGGGGCGTCGGGCTGGGGGCTGGGGAAGCCAGGGAGGCGGCGGCGTCGCTCGGTGGGAGGAGGAGCGGGACGTCGGGCTAGGGGCTGGGGAAGCCAGGGAGGCGGCGGCGTCGCTCGGTGTAAGTGGGCCCCGTGTAGAATGAACCACTGCCACCAACTCTTGCTTTAGAATAGTAGAGATATAAACTCCTATCTTCTCTCTGTTATAGCATACAATGCATTTTAGGTTTTGACTAAAAACAAAATGAGATAATTAGATCAACAAATTGAAAACATTTGGTTCACAAAACTGAAAGGAAAAATATTCCACTTAACTACATACTGAAAATAAATATAAACTCCTATCCAAACTTGGGAAATTGAGAGCTTTCCTACTGCTGTCCATGACGCTCCCATAGATGTTCAATTAGATCATGTTGCAGTTGGACATGCACTTGGGGATCTCTGATTTTTTGATGGTTGCTAACAAACGTTGAGAAGTCAGATGTTCCTTCACGGGAAACCACGTTTGTAACATTAGCATCATTGTCATCATATGGCATGTCAAGACCGCTGACATCACGTTCATCTTCAATTATCATGTTGTGCATTATGATGCATGCTTTCATTATGTCTCTGAGTGTTTCTTCATCCCAAAACCGAGCTGGCCCTCGCACGATGGCAAAGCGAGCTTGCAGTACCCCAAATTCACGTTCCACATCTTTTCTCTGTGCCTCTTGAATAGTTGCAAAATGTTTTGTCTTTGCACTTGGTGGGGCTTTTATTGTCTTCACAAATGACGACCAGTTAGGATAAATCCCATCAGCTAGATAATAACCCATGTTATATTTGTGTCCATTAATGGTATAGTTCACAGCTGGGGCCTGACCTTCAACAAGTCTATCAAACAGATGTGATCGATGTAGAACATTGATATCATTATGTGAACCAGGTAACCCAAAAAAGGCATGCCATATCCATAAATCAGTAGAAGCCACTGCCTCCAGTATGATCGTCGGCTCATGTACATGACCAGAGTACATACCTTGCCATGCAGTAGGGCAATTCTTCCACTCCCAATGCATACAGTCGATACTACCTAGCATTCCAGGAAAGCCACATTGTTCACCAATATGAAGCAACCTAGCTGTATCACTTTCATTGGGAGGTCTTAGATATTCATCGCCAAACACTTCACAAACAGATTTCACAAACTTCCTTAGGCTCTCAATAGCAGTGCTCTCACCAATCCGCACATATTCATCAACAGTATCGGCTGGCACACCATAAGCTAGCTGTCTAAATGCTGAAGTGACCTTCTGTAAGCAAGATAAACCAAGAATCCCTGCGGCATTTCGTTTCTGAACAAAGTACGGATCTTTCTCTTCAACGGCTACTTTGATCCGATTAAATAGAGAGCGTCTCATCCAAAATCTTCGTCGAAAGATGTTTTCAGGATAGGTTGGATTTTCCGCAAAGTAATCTCGATATAATCTGTTGTGGCCATCTTCTCTATCCCGATTAATTGTCCTATGACCAAGAACTGAAGCACGATGCCTTGAAGATAGCTGATGAAATCTCTTTTGATATTTGCCCATCATAAGAACTACTAAGTAGTCAAATTCATCATCTACCTCATCTTCTTTGCAATTAGCCATACATCTTTTGTTGCCTAACATCCTTCTATTCAAGACAAAACAATAGAAATGATGTCTGATTGTCAGAGATAACATAATAGCAATGAAACTCTGATGCCAACTTACCTTAACATTTGTCCTACTGCTGAATTCAATAATAAACATTGGTTAGAGTTTAGAGAAGATTATTTAGGATACCTACAATATGCTATATACTATCAGACTTTCCCTGTCCGAACATTTTTCTAATTGTGATATACTGATATCATATTCATCTTGGCTAATTTTTATTTTGTCAATCTTGTTGTGTTTGATCTCTTACAGGTCTGCCTAATTGGCTCTTGCGTTGAAAATTGTTTGTTCCTAGTCTATGAATTTATTGACATGCAAACATCCTGATAGACAAGGAGTTCCGAGCAAAGGTTGAAATCAATGGAAAAATCCTGATGAACATCTTTATGAACTACTTTCAGCCAAATAAGCCATCGTGAGACAAATCCTGATCAACTGACGCAATAACCAAAGAAGCTATCCTGAGACAAATCTTTATGAACACATGGTATTTTTACTCCCTGCAACCAATTTATTATTCTGCAATTGTGTTTGTTGCTTCTCATTCTCAACCAAAATGCATGCACGACTTCAATTTTTCTCACCTGCTGTTCGGCGGCGGAGCGAAGCACCTTCAGAGCAATACGCGGACGCAGGAGAGCTGCAGCAGGCACCGACCAGGGGCAGGTACGCGCACGACCACGCCGTCACCGAGCGCGGCGCAGGGGCATGTAGGCGCGAACAGCCGTCGCTGGAAGCAACGCGGCGCGGGTGGGCGATCGTAGAATGGCGCGGACGAGAGCGGCAATTTGGCGCCAACACTTTTGACACGAAATTGAAAGGTTAGTTTAGTTTAGGGTCTAATTACTGGAGTCAATAGTTATCTTGAGGCCTATTTGTTTTAGTTTAGGCCCTATTTTGAGGTATAGGACTACATTTTAAGGCCTATCTCTTGGAGATGCTCTAACGAATCTGCGACAAATACTAATGACTCTGCGATGAAAAGGTTCCAATTGTGGGTCCCAGCGGAAACAGAGATTCGGGAGAATTAAAAAGTACAACGTAAAGGTAACCGCACCGAACGTCATAGCGCATGGATCGTCGGAGGCGCTCATGATGAAGGTGTCGCTGACAATCACGGCGACAAGCGCCACCAAACATTTTTGGTTGCCTCCATGCACAGAGATTTGCATCTATAGGTGCAGAATTTTGCTTTTTTCTCGTGTTTGGTTGCCTGCATCTAGTTTTGAGCCTGGCTCTCTGGATGCAAGATTCTCCATGCAGCCTGGCTCTGAAGATACGTAGAAAATGGGCATATCTCTGGATGCAGCCTCGTGTTCTGCGTAAGGGGCCACTGTCAACCATGCATGTTGTGCCACGTGGGTATGTAAGTTTCTTTTTTTTCTTTTTTGTTTATATCTTTTGATTAGCATCTCCGATTACCGAACCGATTTCAAAAATGGGTTCCTGATATTTTTTTGAACAAAACTAGACCACATTTGCTATATAAATTTCAAAATACCTACCTCCTAAACACTCAACCAAACACGGTCTCTGCATCTGTGCATCCTGTATCCTATCAGCCTGGCTGAGTGGAACGGGCCAGGCTCGCGAGAGAAGGCAGCCCATTTACTTTCTTATGGTACGGCTTAGAGCAAGGCTAATAATATAGCTCACTGCTGGCTATATGTGGTTGCCATGTCATACACAGCCGTCTAAAAGCTCATCCATATAATAAGTTAGCTATAGAAACAATCTACACATTAATAAATGGCCCACCCATCCATCCTCTCATCTTCTCTTCTCTTCTCTTTCTTCCAACAAAGCAAAAATATGATGTAACAGCTCTTATAGCCCGCTTATGTCACTTTATTATACTTGCTCTTACGTGGGATTTTTTCATTGCCATCAGAATTATCAACAGTCTCATTGCGATCGCAAAAGTAATCGTGTTGAGCAACACGTAGCTAATGGCCCTCCTATCATGAATCGTCGGGGTGGTAGGGGTGGTAGCTCTAGCGTCTTCAACATGACTTGGAAAAAGAGCGGCAATCTTCATGCTGAACAGCATTTCAGCCCGGTTCTTGTGCATCCAGTCCTTGGGCATCCAGTCCGGGGGATGCAGCACCGCCTGGAAGGCCATGTTGACGAAGAGCAAGGCCACTGTCATCAGCCCCCAGCGCATCTTCTCCAGGTACTCCATGTCCTCAGCATCTTGCTCCGATTGTCCCTGTGCTGCTGCATCGGCATCAACGCCAGCAGCAGCAGCAGCAGCTCCAGGAGGAGTACCGCTGCTGTTCTGCAGAATGAGGTTCCTCAGAGGGATCTCGATGCTCCTGTTGTCGCCTATGTCAACCACGAGCCTCATGTCCTACACACCGACATGTACATCCCTTGATTAATTAACATCTTCAATTAAACATTCCTCAAATATATATATACGTATCGATCAATTGATAGAAAGAAAGAATTCATTAAAAGATGGTGTCTACAGTCAGCTTCCTCTTGGGGGGCGATCTCTCGATAATCTGCTTCTGCAAGTCCATAAAGCTTATTCCGTTGTGCGCAAACAATCTTCTGACGTTGATCACTGAGAGCTCGCTGTATTTTGCGACAGTGAGGTCAGCCTGTACCATCTCATACCTGAAATTTTTTTTGTAAATATTCATTTTTTATTCGGATAATACAAAAATATACATATATATTTATTTTTTGCAAAACTAACCTCTTTTCGCACCACGTCAGCGCGAAATCCGGCGCATCGCGCCAGCATGTCGCGAAAATGGGTTGGCGGCGCCACGTGGTAGGGAGGAGCGCCGCGCCATGGCCCAGCGCGCCACGCGACGTGGGCGGGTGGCCAGCGCCACCGTGGCGCGACGGGGAGGGCGGTTCACGCCCACGTGGCGCGATGGGCAGGGTCGGGCAGGCCAAAACCCGGTGAACCAAGCAGAGAAAAAAAGTAAGAAAGAAGAAGAAAAAGGAAAAAAGAAAAAAAGGAAAGAAGAGAAAAAAAGGAAAAAAAGAAAAGAAGAGAAAAAAAGAACTAAAGGAAATTATTTTTGAAATTATTTTTTAAAAATTTTTGGTTATGAGTTTTTTTCAAAAAATATGCGAAAATAAATAGATTAATCACATAAATAATGATGTAAGGATTAAGATTATATGAAAAAATAATTGTGTTCTGCAATTTGTAAATTGTTTAAATCAAGCTTTGCTAGAGACCCATTTATGAATTATGAAGATACTATAACGCTTAAGCCTTTTAGGAAAATATTTGATATTTGATATGTGGACTGGCATATTACGGGAAAATATTTGATTTACACCTTTGTTTCCATCTAGAACGCACCAGCGCAATAACCCTAAGTATTATCGAGTACTCCCGAACTATAGCGCTTAAGCCTTTTCGGCAGGCCGTAAGATACCGTGCTTGGGGGTAAATTTTTGTAACAATGGATGAGGTTTGATATTTGATATGTGGACTGGCATATTACAGGAAAATATTTGATTTACACCTTTGTTTGCATCTAGAACGCACCAGCGCAATAACCCTAAGTATTATCGAGTACTCCCGAACTATAGCGCTTAAGCCTTTTCGGCAGGCCGTAAGATACCGTGTTTGGGGGTAATTTTTTGTAATAATGGATGAGATTTGATATTTGATATATGGACAGACATATTATGGGAAAATATTTGATGTACACCTTTGTTTGCATCTAAAACGCACCGGCGCAACAACCCTAAGTATTATCGAGTACTCCCGAACTATAGCGCTTAAGCCTTTTTGGCAGGCCGTAAGATACCGTGTTTGGGGGTAATTTTTTTGTAACAATGGATGAGGTTTGATATTTGATATGTGGACTGGCATATTACGGGAAAATATTTGATTTAAACCTTTGTTTGCATCTAGAACGCACTAGCGCAATAACCCTAAGTATTATCGAGTACTCCCAAACTGTAACGCTTAAGCCTTTTTGGCACCAGGTAAGATATCACGTCTGGTCCAATACAATACATAGGAAATGCAGAAATGTAGAAATACAATACATAAGTACATAAGCAACAACATAACATCACAACGCAGAGCCCTTCTGGTAAATAAAATAACGGCAACAACATAACATTACAATATAGGAAATGCAGAAATAATGGCTTAAAGTTAACATGCCTTAGGTAAACGAAACAATAAGGACCCTTCTGCTACACTACTGAGTGCACCGGGGATATTTCCTCTTGCGCAACCCATCGGTGCCTGCAGCCCTGGCACTAGCCGCCCTCTCGCGCTTCGTCTCACGCTCGGCCTCCCGCTCGACCGCCAGGCGCTGCCGTTCGGCCTCCCTCTGTGCACGCATTTCTTCGGCAGCCTTCATGCGCTTCTCCTCTTCCTGCTGCTCACGCCACTGCTGCTCTACCATAGCTCTGCGATGCGAGTACTCCCGATCCCGCATCGTCTCCATCTCAGGAGTCTGCTCCGCGTCGTAGAATTCGACGAACTCGCAAAATGGAGGCTGCAGTTGGTGAGAGCAGATAGTATTACCGTATTAAGGTTTGCACGGTTTGATGTAACATGAAATGCGACTACCGTATACCGGCTTCTCCGCCGCATCCGCATCCCCAGCGTTGGCTCGGAGTCGTGGTTGCGGCAGCTCCAGTACCTCATAACGTATGTATATGAGTTGTCTACAGACTGCCAGAAGCGGCTAGGATCCCCGCATAGGCACATGGGGACCTGCGTGCCTTCGGGGATGGCTATGACAACGCTGTGCCTTGTGGGCGAGGGGAATTCCATTGGCACCGGTTGGTTGGTTGGAGAACTTGCGCGTCGTGTTTCGTATTCCCTCGTATTGGCCCGAAGCTTGCTTGCTTGCTGTGATTTTTGCGAGGTGACCACTGGGACTTAAATAGCTAGCCATAGGAGAGAGTGATGGACTTAAGAGAAGTTGAAATCCGCCAACATCGGATTCCTCTGCAGCTTCGCATGCGATGGAAAAGCAATAATGACATGACGAAAGCTGAAAAAGATGATATGACAAAGCTGGAAAAGTTGATATGACAAAAGCTGAAAAACCAATAATGACACGAGGTTGATATGACAAAAGCTGACCAAAATGTATAATCAACAACAAACATTACAACGCAGAAATACAATGTAGCAATACAATACTCAATCGTCGACGTCATCATAGTCCTCTTCCTGGTCACCTCCCTCACCCTGGTGACCTCCCCCCCCTGAGCACGAGGTCGGGTACGCCTCGCTGGTCGATGTGCATCTACAGGTAGACGTCTGGGCCCTGAAGGGGTCTACCGGTCTGGTGAGCGGCTGATCCGGGCTCCAAGCAGCACGGGTGGTACTGGAGTACGGCTTGAAGAACTCGGGTCTATAGGGTGTGTAGGCGTGGGGGCACTCGGGTGCGACCCCAACAGGACGTCTGGATGCGTCGGACCAGCATACTCCGTGTCGAAGTCGTCCGCCCACGTGTGCGGCGTAGTCTGGCCCTCTGGACGGTAACCTGAAAGTACTACAGTAAGTTCGAATGATAGATATATTTGAAAGAAAAATGTCTTGCAATGTTAGTTTACGAAGCATATTGAACACACCTATGGTCGGAACCAAGAAAGGAGTAGGCATCCATGTCGCGCCGCCAGGGTATCCGAACGGGTGGCCTGTCATACACGAGTATTAGTTACCACAAAATGCAATGCATGTTTAAGTGAAAATATTACCTGCCACGAAGAACGGGCCCTGCTGCTGCCACGATGAGTTCCCAGGCTGCTCCTGTGGCGGCGGCGGTGGGTACGGCAACGTCGGAGGTATGAACGGTGCAGTCGGCAGCGACGCAGGGTACTGCAGTGTGGGAGGTCTGTACGGTGGTGTCGGCGGCGGTGGTGTCGACGACGGTCGTGTACTAATCCGGACCCCCTGCTGTCTTACGCCCGACGTATGCGACCCCACACCAGCGGCGTCAAAACTATGCCGGCACGAAACGGCCCGCACAATCCTCGCCGTCTTTGCGATCATTCGATCCATGAACGCCGTGATCTCCTCCCGGGAGGTCTCCAAACCCCCGCACAAATGGTCTCTCATGGACCTCAAGTCTTGCTCCATCTCTGTCCCGATGTCGCCCTGAAAGTGATGACATGCCGTAAGATATATGTATGCTTGTATGTCGTTTAAAATTTGAGTACACTCGCTAGTTGACATACCACAAAGTGCATCGCCGATGCAACATGGGTGGGATATGTGTTGTGAGCACGAGCCGGTACGATATCCTCCGGTTCAGCAGGGGCCAAAAGGCATACTCATGTAAGTGGGGAGTACCATTGCAGGTACTCCTGGTATCCCTGTATGTCGTACACGTCGACACCTGCAACCCGGTCTTCTAGTGCCTGAGTCCACTGCTCCACCCAAGGGGCCATCTTCACGGCCCAGTTAGTCCGGCGGCCACCTCTCCTCGAATGCCTGCGGAAGTTGTAAACCCGTTAGCATGTGCAGTGAGTTGCATTCGAAATGTAAGGAGAAGTGAAGTTACCGACATGTGTGTCTCTGTGGGGACTGGCACGCCGCGTGGAACAGGGACCTCCTGCCTGAGTCCCAGCTGCCTCATCACCCGGTGAACCGAGTAATCCTCAACGTACACATCATACACAAGCTTCCGTCGTGTACTCGAGTACACAAGATCTCGCGCGTAAAGTATGGACAAACTGTGCGGTGCGCGCTTCCTAACCTCCGCTAAGGTGTAAGGCTCCCACCGGACACGCTCGGGCCGCAAAAGGTCGAACGCCTCGGTGAAGTGTGCGTAGACACTCCGTACCTGCAGACCAGCCCATTGTGGCTACAGAAGGTACCGATATAAAGTTAATACGAAAGAGACAAGAAATCGAGATTGCATAGCACAAAAAACATGTATGTACCCATCTGCGGCACCAAAGAGAGCCCATCGTAGGGCGGTCCACCTCTGTGTCCCCGTAGAACTTCGGGTCGTACAACCCATGGTCGTCCAATATGGAAGCGCTCGAATGACCATAGCATGAGCAAGAGTGGGCACACGGAGAGGATCGAACCGAGGCACGTCCTAAGGCATGCGTCACATAGACCCCGGTAGGTGGCACAAAGTACAGCTGACCCCCACTTGTACTCAGGTACCTCGTGGGGGGCAGCATCCGCTATGGCCCGTGCAATTGGGACAAACCTAGCGTCGACGCTATCTCCATGGGTCGTGGTGAACATCACCCACCCGAACAACCACAACAGGTAAGCCTCGAGGTGCCGGCTCAACTGGTACTCCGTGGCGTCCCCAGCCATCGTAGTTACCTGCAAGAAGAAAAACTTATTGGTTACATAGATAAAATAAATCGAACCAATTTTGAACCGTGCCAACACATACCTCGAACTGGCGAAGCCACGTGAGAGTGGGATCGTGCCTCTGTCGTGGGTGTAATGGGGCGTACTACGGCTGGCCTCCCTGTGCACGAGGGAGGACTCTGCGAACCGCGCAAAAAGGTCGTCACGCCAGTCGTCATCCACCTCAGCTGGCACAACCGCCTGGCTAGCGATTAGGAGACCGGTCAGCATCGAAACATCCTGCAGAGTTGGCGCCATCTCTCCGCAGGGCAGATGGAAGGTATGCATCTCAGGCCGCCAGTGGTCCATGAGGGCAGTAAGGAGGGATCGGTCGAAGGGAAAGCGTCGGGATCTCTCGACGACGACGACCTCACCATCTAGACCTTCGACGTGGTCCTCCTGTGTGGCCTCCACCATCCGTGCAAGGGGAAGTAGTCCTGCCGCCTCCAATCTGCAACAATGGATTACAAGTTATATCACAACGTGTTTCAATCCATTAAGTAGCATAAAACTTGGTACGCTTACATACCTGGGTAACCAGCGGTCGTCAAGGCCCCATGCACGTACTGGAGTCCGTGTGGACAAGACAACAGGATCCGTGCCCGCTCTGGTAGTAGCGTGCAACCGCGCACGGTGGCGTGCGTCCAAGTGACGATCAAGAAGGCTGTACAACCAATCGCAACCCTCGCCCACAGCCGCCATACCTGCGCACAACAAACAAATTAGTAATTTATATTGATGAGATCAAAGATAGACATTATGTCAAAAGGAAAAACAAGCAATACTAAACATACGAGGGATAGATAAAAACATACCAGTTTGCTAGATTTAAACTAAGAACAACTAACATAACTAACGATGATGACAATCTTAGTAGGGCTGATGCAACGAGCACAAGATTTTCTGTGCCCCAAAACAAACACATGTAGTTTTCTTCAATACATAACCAGACGCAATTCTTCTGACATTACAAGTAGTCACTCCTCGAAGCATGACATACAGAAGGAACACAATTGTTGCCACAAGAATTTAACGTAGACATGTACGATTATTACATTCCATACAAATAGGAGGAACCCCCGAACAAGGCAACACGCCTTAGAGGCATTTACGTCAAGGCCCTCCATCTGAAACGCTCTTCGCAGGACATTTGTTCTTCCTATGGTCGTAATATCCACATAGGACACACCTCCGGATATGGCCTCCAACCTCGAACTCATCCATGTCGTTGCGGATGCGGCGCGTTTGGCGACGACCTTTCCCACCCTTCACTCTATTAATGTCAGGGACCCATCTACGCGTGGCATTGTTAATTTCAGTGAAGTTTCCAGCAACACGAAACCCATGTAGTTCACCGGACCACGTTTCAACGACCGTATCCGCCATGTAGTACGGATAAACAAATTGTACACTTCTCATCTGAATCTGCCCGCAGGCCGCCAAGACATGCGAACAGGGTTTATGAAGAAGGTACGGCTTTCAGCAAGTGCAGGTGCAATTGCCATCCGTACCACCGCCCAAGCTCACTTCGTGGGTGGTTCTTCCACTTGACATTCCCAGCCCCTCCATATTCCTCAGTGTTACCTCATATCGTAACTCCGTGGTACCCATGACGACGACGGAATGTAGTAGGGCCTTCTCAACCTTCTTCGCCATCCAAGCTGTAACGACGCTGTAGTAGGGACTCTGAATGGTACTTGCATGCAACACTGCCGCGACGTGCTATTCCCGGAAATACCTCACTGTATCGTACAACATACCTTCAACGATAGCAACAAGGGGCATGCCACGAAGACCCCTTATTACCCAGTTGTATACCTCGGCAAGGTTGGTTGTCATAACCCCATACCTTGCCCCAAGAGTGTCATACAACAGTGCCCACTTCTCAACCGGTTCAGACTCGATCCAGTGCGAGAAACACTTAATGTTTCTCGAAAGCCTCCTTCTGATGTTTGGCGGGTCAATGTCCGGTAAGGGCTGCAAACGCTATGGTGCCTCCGAAGTACTGCCCCCGGCTTGTCTCTCTCCATCACGTATCTGCTTGCTAGTGAGCTCATCAAGCTTCTCCCAGATTTCATCAAACTTCCTCTGTTGATTTTGCTTGCACAACCTCTTGAATAGGTTCATCAACTTCTTACTTTTGAAATATTTGGACAGGTTAGCCGCCATATGTCGCATGCACCACCGGTTATGCAAATCCGGCCACAGAAAGGGCTCTTGCACATCTTCCTGCATCTTCTTTATCGCTTTCATCAGCCCACTCCTTCACAACTCCGATCTTCAGTTTTCTGAAGAACCACAACCAACTCTCGTAATTTTCACCTTCCACGAAAGCAAAGGCTATTGGAAGTTCAACTCATACTTGGGCCTGTGGGCATGAACACGCCAACCACATTCGGCATTTTCGCACTTCACCGTGTAACAATCTTTACTGGATTTCACAACTCTCACCGGCCGCTGCAAGCTCATCGCCCAGACCCTTATAGCATCCTGCAAAGCGGATTTCTCTGTGTACATTGCGTGCACATGAACCTCAGTTGGTCGGTACTCACATGTCGAGTCAACGGCATCGTCGATTCCTAGGTCTTTCGCTTCGCCCCTATTCCAAGCAGCAGGCACCTGTGCGGACATACTTTCATCATCATCTGAGGACGATTCAATTGTTCGTCCATCACAAGTGCCTCTTCTTCCCCCGCCGCCCGCATATTGTTTTGCTCTAGCACATCCACTAACCCTTCCAACTCCTCCCCTTCATCTGCTTGTCCAGTCGCTGCAGCGCTTGATCGAATATTCTTATGAACTTCCTCCGGACTTTCTGCTTGCACCGCGATTGGGGTTTCGTTACTTGGCAAGTCTATTTTGACCGTCGCCTGCACAAAGAGGACAAAACCCCAGCCGCGCCGTCTTGATGAATTGACGTAGTCCCTCCAAGACTGAGCCCGCTCCAACGGTCTAAGCACCCATATCAAGTCGTCTGTACCTCTCGGCCACAAGCATTTAATACTCACAACATGCACTATAGGATTCAATGAAAGACAGTGACGAAGCCACACGCACAAATCTTCGAAACTCATTTCATCCGGATTCTGGTGGTACAAAACACACTACTGAAAGCTACTCAGATCTACCCCGTATTGCCCCTCCTGAACCACTTCGTCACCGTAAAACACTTTGAATGCATGCATAGCAGACATAGCTACTGCATATTAAAAATTGTTTATGATATGCGCAAGTAATATTTGATATACCTACTGCATAATAATGGCAACTGCAATAGAGTTGTGAAACAAAATAATTTGAACCGCATCCTACCACACTACATACATTTACTATCGTACATTACGGTACCAATTAACAGTAGCATCATACATCATTCAGATATCAACTTAGGCAATCAAACATATTTCAGATCATTTTCCGATACTACATGATTTAACATGAATTTAGAAAATTATTTCATTCAATTTGAATTTATGGTTCAAAAGTTATGACTATTTATCTTTTCAGTGCTAAGCAATTTTTACGTCGCGCAGTTACTTCTACGTTTATTTTAATCCCGGTAATATCACATCCACTAAATTACATATAAATTGGGCATTTACAATTTTCAACATTAATTGGGCATTTACAATTTTCTTACTAAATTATCCACGCACACTGTCATGATATATACATTAAATCTAATTAATTAGGTACTACATTTTTTCCTTGCTACTCTATCAATTTTCTAGATATACCTATATTTATCCTACTTACATATAAATTTATCGACAAAAAAATAATTAGAAAAATTACTGTCGACGATTGGTTCCGCCAGCAATGAGATTTGTGATTCTAGGGGATTCGTGCGAGATCAGAGCAAGATGGTAACACGGGATGCGAGGGCCATTTTTTTTAGACAGGTTCAGGCTCTCGCGGAGGAGATAATACCCTAGTCCTGTGTTCTTGGATATCTGGATGTGGTCTCCTTTTTCTCTTCTGTTTTCTCCCCCCCTTTTAGGGTTGTTCCCTCTCCCTTATATACTGGGGGAAGGATACATTACAAATGGGAGCCACCTGGCCCTGGACAAGGTGGCTTCATGGGTATGTGGTTTGTCTCTGTCTGCCGAGCCCCACTACGTACAGGGGATTTTGTCGTTCCTTTCCCGACCCGCACCTGCCGATCCGCCAGGTTCTGGTGCCTACAGGCTCTGCCGGCGCAAGGTCGCAGGCTTTACTTTTGATGGGGTTGTTCTGACGTGAAGCTTCGTCGAGGGGACAACCAGCTGCCTTGGGGAAGAAGTCGGGCCATGGCCATGGGCTCTTCGTAGTGCCTCTGGGCTCAGGGCCTACTGCACCGTCCTCGGCCCAGTCAGGAATAGGCTCCTCTTGCGGGGGGCCCCGCCTCAGGCATCCCACAGCAGCCCCCGAGTGCTTTAGGATCGGATTTCCCCCTCTCGTCCTGTCAGAAAGATTTTGTGGGAAAGAAGATCATAAAGGACTTATTAATTAAGGTCACCGTGGTCGGTCGGCTCGTGGCCGAGTGGTACCCGCACCCGTTTACGGTGTGTGGCAACTGGCTCGTCGAGCTCAATCGACCCTCATGGGGCGTACCATAGTTGGTCGGCTCGTGGTCGAGTGGTACCCGCATCCGTTTACGGTTTGCGGCAACTGGCTCGTCGAGCTCAATCGACCCTCATGGGGCATGCCATAGTTGGTCGGCTCGTGGCCGAGTGGTACCCACACCCGTTTACGGTGTGCAGCAACTGGCTTGTCGAGCTCAATTGACCCTCATGGGGCGTGCCATAGTTGGTCGGCTCGTGGCCGAGTGGTACCCGCACCCGTTTACGGTGTGCGGCAACTGGCTCGTCGAGCTCAATTGACCCTCATGGGGCGTGCTGTAGTTGGTCGGCTCGTGGCCGAGTGGTACCCGCACCCGTTTACGGTGTGCGGCAACTGGCTCGTCGAGCTCAATTGACCCTCATGGGGCGTGCCGTAGTTGGTCGGCTCGTGGCCGAGTGGTACCCACACCCGTTTACGGTGTGCGGCAACTGGCTCGTCGAGCTCAATTGACCCTCATGGGGCGTACCATAGTTGGTTGCCTTGGTCATTCAGAGTAATGCCCGTGCCCGCTTACGGCGCACAGCTTCAGACTCTCATGGAGCGCATTCTCAAGACCGTGTTGGTAAAATCCTCCCACGGTACCCAATCACGCTAAGCGGCAGGGACCAGCAATTGACCCCAAATTATGGAGCGTACAGCTGGAGGATGTTCGGAAAGTGCCCGGCCCCAATCTTCCGTGGCGGCCGGCGTTCTGGCCCATCATGGGGCGCACTTTGTAGGATCGAAATATACGAATATAGCAATCAGAGGGGGTGGGTGAATGATTGTGCGGAAGCTAAAACCAAATTCTTGATCTATTAAAAGTTCACCCCAAAACAGAACCAAATAATTGCCTCATTTTCGACAAAAACAGAATGACAGAGGTTCGGTAAAACGCGAATTCCCAGAGATCCAACCGTCGGAACGATCTAAAATTTGGACACAAGAAACTAGATTCCAATACGAATCTAACTCAAAAATAATCAGCTCGATCGGACCTACGGATCAAAAGTTATGAACCTCGCAAGCTTGCTGTAACATAAGATGACGAGAATTGATCTAACGTAAACTTGAAGGTTTAACAGAAACGACAAAAGTTTAATCAACTAAACTTAGAGAAACCCTAAATCAATTCTCTAGAAAGGTTTTGATGGATCAAATCAAGATAAAACTTAAAGAACAAAAACCAATCTAGAAAAGAACAAACATGCAAACAAGAACCAAAACAGGAAACACTGTAGCAACGCTTGTGATTCTTTGTAGCACGCAAGGATCTAGAAGAATTGATCTTTATTTCTTTTGTCTAAAGTACTCTCATCAAAAGGGTACAAACCCTAAAACTGAGCTTGAGGCTCTCAATGCGCTCAGCTCCAATTGATGCGATTGATGCCCTTCAACAGGAGACACCCCTCCTATTTAAAGGAGCAAAACACAAGGAGTTTTGAATACAATTCCTATTCAAGAAGGAGTATGTATACAACTCCTCTTGGCCCAACCTAGCCGAGTACAACTCTTGCACGCGTATGGCAACCCTACCATACTCACGTGACTAACACTTTGCACGCGTATAGCCACCTGCCATACTCACGTGACTAACACTTTGCACGCGAATGACCTCCTGCCATTCTCACGTGACTAACCATTCTTCATGTGCACCATTCTCTTAGCCCGAACGTCCCGCATGACATCCTTGACCACCAAGACCTCGGTTCCTCCACTGAACCTAGTCCGAACCTCGGCTCCTCCATGAACCTAGTTAGGTCCGTCATCGACCACGTTCGTCTTCGAGCAATACCTGCACATGAACAAACCACAAAACAATTACGAGCACAAGTCCACGACTTGACTCACATCAATCCATGCAAATACTCACACGAGCATTGCATAAAGTCCACTTCAAACATCATGAAATTCTCACAAATTTCATAATCTCAAAAACAAATCAAACACAATTCCAATTTTGCTCAAAACCCTAATCGAGCAAAAACGCATTCACGACGGACCAACAAAATCGGTCCGGTGTACACATGAAAAAGTCACTCAAAAACCATTCACAACGGACCAACAAAATCGGTCCGGTGTACAAGTGAAAGTCTCGGTTTCAAGAAGAAATCATTCCGGCGAAAACATGTTCACGACAGACTAAAAGAAATCAGTCCGTTGTACATGCGAAATCAATCCTCAAAAAGCCGTTCACGACTGACCAAAGAAATTGGTCCGACGTACATGCAAAACTTACTGGTTTCTTGGAAAATTGAGTCCGGCTCATGATCTCAAAAGCACGTCCACGACAGACCCAAAAACTTGGTCCGTCGTACATGCATTATTGCTATTTTCTTGGACAATTGAGTTTGGCACAAGAGCTCAAAACATGTGCACTGAGACCCAAAAACTTGGTCCGTCGTACATGGGAAAATGAGGTTGCCAAAGCAAGTTTACGACAGACCAACAAATTTGGTCCGTCGTAGATGGGAAACTTACTGTTTTCTTTAAGTTTGGTCCGGCGCCAAAGCGAAACTTACTGTTTCTTGTCAAATTGTCAAATCACATGAACAAACACATTTTGTAAAATCAATTCTAAGCCAATTTTTCAGCACATGATTTCACACACTTTATCCCAAACCTCGAACCAGATTTGACACCTGGTCGCGTCTTGCGCGACTCTGCTCTCGGCCCAACGTGGGGCGTGCCCTAGATCTGGCTCAGAATTAAGCACGTAAGCCCTTGTTTTTTCCCGCCGTAAGGCGAAAATTGAGACTCACTTCTTACAAATGAGGAAACTCTTATTGAGGTAAAGACATCTTTGCCCCTCCACCACCACGGCTGAGAAATCTTCGAATCCCCTTTGGCGATCTGGGTGGCCTAGGGTTTCCGGTTTCGCACCCAAGACTTGCGGCGGTTCCTCCCATAGGGTTTACTCCTTCGAGATGTCTTCTTCTTCGGCCTCTTCGTCGTCGGAGGAGGATAACGCTGGCCCGACGACTGCGGGGTGGGAGACCTCCATTACTACGAAGTCTCGCTTTGGAGGAGCAGTCGGCTGAGGCGTTCTTCCTCCCGTGGAGTTGATCTCACTTGAGCCCGCTTGAGTGAACCTTACCCGTACCTCACGGAGAATGAGATTGTGGTCTTCGAGTCCTTCTTTTGGCGGGGGTTTAGTGTTCCCGGGAGCGCCTTTTTCCGAGGGCTCCTTCACTTCTACGAGATCGAGCTGATCAACTTGAATCCCAATTCCATTCTTCACATCGCTCTCTTCGTTCAACTTTGCGGCGTATCTTGGGATCCGTCCTCACTTTGACTTGTTCCGCTCCTCTTCCTGCTCAAGCCTCATCCAGAACAGGCTGCTCCCGGTGTCATTAGGGCGCGGACTCCAGCTGCGAGAGGGCTTGAAGAAACATTACCTCGCCATCCCCCTCAAGACTTCCCTCAAAGGTTGGAAGCGGGAGTGGTTCTATTGTGCGAATGCTGATCCTTTTCTCGCCCCTTTTGCTGGCCGCGCCCCTAAAGCTTCTCGATGCTGGGGCGATGCCCCACATGGCGGCGGGTTGAACCAAGTCGCCGAGCTTCTAGCGTTGATCAATGATCTGAAAAGCCAAGGGCTGACTGGCCCCGGGATCGCGATCAGCTTTGTCAAGCGTCGGGTGCAACCCTTAAAGGAGCGGATCCATTTGGGGTTCCAGTATAGCGGGACTCAGGATCCCACCCGGGAGATGAGCGCGCCCCTTCCGAGAGATGCATTGGCGGCGCGGGTGGTTGATTTCTTCGTGCCTGGCACCGAGATCACCAACAGGGGCTGCCCTCACAAGTTTTCGATGATGAGCCCTCCCCCTCCTATGAGTGTCCCTCTCTCTCGAGAAGTCGTTCCATAGTTTTTATCTGATCTGTGATGCTGACAATGTGCAATCGTTCACCTTTTAGCAGCGTGAATCCTTCTTTTCTGACGCTTCGGTCGTCGGCCTCTCTCAGCTGAGGAATGTTCAGTCCAAGCGTGCGGCTGACATTTCGGCCGATGAGCTGCGCCGGCAATCGGTGGAGGAGGCTGCTGATCCCTCACCGGCCGGGCCTTCAACCTCCAGTGTCCCCGGGCCACTAGGCGCAGAGCCCCGGCCCTCTCAGCTCGGGAGCAGCCCGGCACTGGTGTCGGGTCGGGCTCCCCTCCGAGTGGTGCCGGGACTCGGATGAGGCCTGGGATGAAGTTTAAGAAATCTAGGAGGTATTCTTTCAGGTAATCCTTGCCTTTTTGTTCTTACCTGTGCTGAGATGCTTCCTTTTTGACAACCCAGGACTCCCACTATGGATGTCCCGGCGGGGGAGTCTCCTGAAAAGGAGCCCCCGAAGCCGGCTTCTCCAAGGGGGACCCCCTCCACGTCGGCTAGGTCACCGTCTCCTTCAGCAGCCAGGGCGCCGCCTCCTCCTGCTGCTGGCTCGACCGCCGAGCCGTCGAGTGGTCCGGCGGTCGATGGGCTTGACCTGGCTTCGTCTCCCGAAGTGGAGGAGGTCCATCGAGAGCCACCGCCGCTTGGCCCTCTCCCGAAGCCTCCGTGAAGGATCATTGTTTTTGATCCAATTGTTTTTGATGATGAGTATTTGAAAAGAGTTGAAATTGATTTGATTATTTGATAAGATTTGAAAGTGGTTTGATTATTTAGTGGTTGTATGGATTAATGTGAGTCAAGTCGCGGACTTGGGTTCGGAAATTGTTTGTGTGTTTTTGTTCATGTGCAGGTGTTGCTTGAGGTCGAATGTGGTCGGTGACAGGACCGAGACTAGGTTCAAGGAGGAGGCGAGGTCGTGAGGGTCGAGGGTGTCATGCGAGGCGTTCGGACCTAGAGAACGGTGCGCGTGAGATCGAGATCGTTGCAGCGTAGTGGCGAGGAGGCCATCTGGCGTGTATCTGGATTTTTAATACTTGCATGTGTGTGTGCATGCATGGAGTGTGTGTGTTTGCATGAATGTGCATGTGTGTGTGTGAATGCATTTAATGCATGTGTGTGCATGGCGTGAGTGTGTGCATGTGGGTTAATGTGTAGTGTCATGCATTGTGTGTGTGTAGAAGTGTGTTAGTGTTGTCTTTGTGAGTAAGCGTGAGTGTGATCTTTGGCGTGTGAGTGCGATGTCGTGTTGAGTGCGAGAGAGATGAAAAGTATGTATACGTGATGCTTGCGTGTGGTTCATGAGCCAGCCGACACATTCATTTAATGGCTGGACTTTATGTCCGATGGGCTAGCATGTGGTGGCGTGTGCAAAACGATTCGGTGGAAGAGTCGAATTATGTTTTTGCTGTCCGATTGGAGCAACGGCGCAAGAGCAATCAGAGTACGAGTCGGCCAGTGAGCGATGTTCGAGTCAACGTGAAGATGAAGAATAGGAAAAGGATTCCTGTTCTCTTGTCCTTTAAATAGAGGATTCTAGGGGCTTAGAGATCATCCAATGCAAAGAGCAAGAAGCAAAAGGTGCCCACAACAAAGAAAAGCTTTTGTGCTCTCTTTAGTTTGTTTAGGGTTTTCTAATCTTGTGAGATTAGAGATTTTGTTTAGGGTTTTCTAATCATTGAAGATTAGAAGATTTTTTTTTGTGTCATCTTGTTGAAGATGGCTTTGGAATAAAAAGATAAGTTTATGCAATATTTTTTTTTTTTTGCTTTGATTCTTGATTAGAAGGTTTGTTCGATTTTTGATAGAACTAGTTTTGATTTTTGTTCGACTTGTCTCGCTAATTAATCTAGGGTTTTGATCTCTATAATATTAGATATTCTTCCGCTATTTAGGGGTCTTTAATTTTCCGAAAGAAATAGTTGAATTTTATTCGGCATCTATTCACCCCCCCCTCTAGTTGCCTACTCGGTCCTACAAGTGGTATCAGAGCAAGGCTCTACTAATCCATCTTAACAGGTGATTAGTAAAACGGTAAGTTATGGCAACAGAGAAATACTCGAACAAACCGCCGATCTTCGATGGCCTGAGACTTCCCATTGGCGGATCAGGATATTTGCATATCTTCAAGCTCAAGGTAATGCTATTTGGCGCAAGGTAAAGATTCCATACAAGCTTCCTTCAAATGATGATATTGATAAAATCGAGTTTGAAAAAGATGTTGAAAATAATAATAGAGCTAGAAACATATTGCTTCAAGGACTTGCTAGAAAAGAATTCGATAGAGTGCATCATTTTACTCACTTGCTCATGAAATTTGGAAATCTCTTCAAGATTATCATGAGAGAGCCTTGACTCTGTCAAAGAGGCTAGGCAAGATCAATTTAAAAGGAATACACTAGATTTGAAATGAACTACGGAGAATCATTAGATGATTGTTTTGCTCGCTTTAATAGAATCTTAAACAATCTTAGAGCTGTTGATGTACAATACTGACTCTGAAAATGCTAGACATTTCTTATCTTCTCTTGATCTTAAAATCGGCAAATGAAAGTGCTTGCTTTTAGGGAGGCTCACAAGATGAGTGAAATGACATTGGATAAACTTTATTCTAGTCTCAAGACTTTTGAAATAGACATTGTTTCAGAACATCCAATGATAACTCTTTGGCTCTTAATGCAAATTCTTCTTCATGTGATAATGCTACTAGTTCTTCATCATCATATACCATTTACGCCTTGAGTGCTCTTAATGATGAACAGCTAGATCAAATACCGGAAGATACACTTGCTCTTCTTTCCAAGCGTGTCAATGCAGCGTACATGAGATCAAGGGAGAGAAGAGGAGCCTCCATCCACTTTGCTACAAGCTGCGGCAAGGCGAGGCACATCCGTGCTAAGCTGTTTCAAGAACAAAGGCAGAGAGGAGAAGGAGCAAAGCAACTCCTCCAAGTCCTTAGGCCAAGAGAGAGCAAGGATAAAAATAAACAACGGGCAAAGAAGATGCTCAACAAAGTCTTCGAGGCAATTGGTCGCTTAGACTTAAGCGACATTGATGACTCAACTGAAGATGAGAAGGAAGCGAAGCAAACGAAGCTGAATGAGAAGGATCTCACCGGACTATGCTTTATGGCAAAAGGGAACACTGGTGATTCTAGTGACAACGACAGCACCTCCAGCGACGGTGATGAGGTAATACCTTCATACGATGAGCTTTGTGAAGTTTTAGTCATATTGAGAAAATCTTTAAGAAAATCTTCACTCAAAAATAAAAGCTTAGAAAAAGATCTATCCATGCTAAAATCTGAAAACTTTGATCTTAGAAATTCAAATTCTGAAAATATTTGTGATACTTGCTTAGATCTCAAATTTGAAATTAAGTCACTAAAAGAGGAACATGTGATTAAACTAGAACACGTTTATGCTTAGAACAATTGAAAAATGAAAAACTTGTGAAAAATATTGGTTGCTCTCTTGATAGTTTACATGATCAAATTGCTTGCTCTAAATGTTCTATTCTTGAGTTGAAATTAAAAGATGCAAATTGTAGAGTTACCCAATTAACAAATGACATGTTCACTCATGAAATTAACTCGTGTTCAAATTGCGAGAAGCAAAGCTAAAATTGACACTCCTTGTGATAATTGTTTAAATCTTGCTAAAAGGTTGACTACTTGCGAGATTCTCTTTCTAGGTTCACTAAAGGGAAGAAAAAATTTGAACATGATTTTAGATCAATCTAAAGTGAGCTTCAACAAACAGGGTTTAGGTTTTAACTCTCATGCTTCTACTAAACCTGTTGAGAGCAAAAATGTGAAAATTGATAATGAGTCTAAAAGAATTTTGATTAAATCTGGCGGCACTCTATCTCCCACTATTTCAAGTGCAAAAGTTACTTCTAATACCAAACCATATGTTAAGTACAATTGCACTCATTGTGGGAAAGATGGTCATTTGGTGAATTTCTGCTTTAGACTAGCCAAACAACAAAAGAAAGAAAGAACTAAGGCTAGGTCTAATTTCAGACAGACACGCTTTGTTTCTCATTATGTGCCTAGGGTGATGCAAACACCTTTTGTTGGTAAGAACACGGGAAAAGACAAATCTATCTTTGTGCATAAGAATGCTCGTGTTGTGCCTACTGTTGTGCGTCGTGTGTCTCAGTACTGGATTCCTAAACATCTTATTTCTAACCCCAGTACCAAGACCTCGACACTTTCTGCTTCTATGTAGGCTTCTCACGCGAGGAAGGAGAACATATGGCTAGTGGATTCCGGATGCTCACATCACTTGTCCGATGATAAGAATTGGTACATGTGTATATGTTCAGGGGGAGAGTATCTTTGTTGATAAAGATAATGATGATGATGATGCTGTTCAGGATGAGATAATTGGAGTTTGCTGTGTGCTTGTGTCCTCGTTTTCAAGCTTCCCCGCGTGCTTCACATCGACAAGCTATCAAGAGGATTTTAAGGTATCTCCGTCGTACTCAAGATTTTGGCATTTGGCTTTCTGCTTCCTCATGCATTAGTTTGAGAGCTTTTTCTGATGCTGATTTTGGAGGATGTAGAATTGATAGAAAAAGTACATCTGGTTCATGCCACCTTTTGAGTAATTCTCTTTCTTGGTCACATTGACATCAGATTTCACTTTCTTAGAGATCATGTTGAAAAAGGAGCTATTGAACTGAAATTTGTTGATTCGGATGCTCAAATTGCTGATATTCTCACTAAGCCGCTTGATTCTTCTCGCTTTGCTTTCTTACGCGGCGAACTTGGGATCATTCATCCCCATGGGTTGATTTGAGGGGGAGTCTTGATTTTAACTCTTTCATTTGTGTTACTTGACTTTGGTTATTACAAGGAGCTATTTTGTCGTTACACTTAAAGAAAACTCCCCTGTTTTCATTGCATCATGTAGTACAAAGCTTTGTTGACTATTCTTGTGTATATAGTCAAATTAATGCTACATTGCTTCACTTCTCACTAAAAGACTAAAGACTAAAATAATTCAATTTGAGATGCTTTTGAGAATATTTTGGCTCTTGTTCATTATGGTATTGCATTTGTGAAATAGGCTTAAAAGTTTCTTGTCATCTGTTGAAAGGCTAGAGCTGATTAGAAACTATGTGTGAGCTTTTGTTGGACTTCAAATGATCATTATGAGTCTCAAGCAAAATTAGTGTTTTAAATGATAAAAGCAAGTTGAAAAAGATGCAAGCAAAAGCTACTTGGCTAAACACAAGTTTAGTACAATGTGCTGACTTCCTTGCCAGGATTTAAATTCAAAAGATGCAAGAAAAGGCTACTTGTCTAAACAAAAGTTCAGAACAATGTGAAGCCACTTGCCAATTTAAACTGAGAAAGATACAAGAAAGAACTACCTACTCATACACAAGTATGGGCTAGTGTGCTGATTACTTGTCATCCTGTTGATCACAAAGCAAAATTGTCAAACTTGCTAAAGAGAAAAAGGAAATTCAAATTTTTGAAAAGGCTTGAGACAAACATTAGTGAATTTGAAAGTCTCTCTTTGCTCATGATAGATTTCTTTTTAGCTTTGGCAAAATCAGTTTATGACATTTTACTTGTTTGCTCTAATTTGCTTATGCAACAACTATTCTATGTGTTAGAGCCTCCATATTCTCACAATTTGCTTTCTCATTGGATAAATTGATACAAAATGTGAAAACTCTCATAAAAACTCTCCAAATGCTTTACTTTGATTATATACCTTGAATATACTTCAAAGCTTGAGATACTGCATTCATTAAGGGGGAGTTTTGAGATCTTGATGACTATTTTGTCAAAAAGGGGGAGAGCAAAAGTCAAGAAGAAGAAAAATAAAAAAGAGAGGAGAATTTCAAACTATTTGAGAATTTGGATTTACTTGGTCTTTACTTGGTCTTGGAATCTTTTGGGTCTCAAACTCTCATTTTTTTTTCTATACTCTTGTCAAATCTTATTGTGTTTTGTCAAATTACTCATCAAGGGGGAGATTGAAGGATCATTGTTTTTGATCCAATTGTTTTTGATGATGAGTATTTGAAAAGAGTTGAAATTGATTTGATTATTTGATAAGATTTGAAAGTGGTTTGATTATTTAGTGGTTGTATGGATTAATGTGAGTCAAGTCGCGGACTTGGGTTCGGAAATTGTTTGTGTGTTTTTGTTCATGTGCAGGTGTTGCTTGAGGTCGAATGTGGTCGGTGTGGGACCGAGACTAGGTTCAAGGAGGAGGCCGAGGTCGTGAGGGTCGAGGGTGTCATGCGAGGCGTTCGGACTAGAGAGCAGTGCGCGTGAGATCGAGATCGTTGCGGCGTAGTGGCAGGAGGCCATCTGGCGTGTATCTGATTTTTAATACTTGCATGTGTGTGTGCATGCATGGAGTGTGTGTGTTTGCATGCATGTGCATGTGTGTGTGTGAATGCATTTAATGCATGTGTGTGCATGGCGTGAGTGTGTGCATGTGGGTTAATGTGTAGTGTCATGCATTGTGTGTGTGTAGAAGTGTGTTAGTGTTGTGCTGTGAGTAGCGTGAGTGTGATCTTTGGCGTGTGAGTGCGATGCTCGTGTTGAGTCTGAGAGAGATGAAAAGTATGTATACGTGATGCTTGCGTGTGGTTCATGAGCCAGCCAACACATTCATTTAATGGCTGGACTTTATGTCCGATGGGCTAGCATGTGGTGGCGTGTGCAAAACGATTCGGTGGAAGAGTCGAATTATGTTTTTGCTGTCCGATTGAACAACGGCGCAAGAGCAATCAGTCTGAGTCGGCCAATGAGCGATGTTCGAGTCAGCGTGAAGATGAAGAATAGGAAAAGGATTCTGTTCTCTTGTCCTTTAAATAGAGGATTCTAGGGGCTTAGAGATCATCCAATGCAAAGAGCAAGAAGCAAAAGGTGCCCACAACAAAGAAAAGCTTTTGTGCTCTCTTTAGTTTGTTTAGGGTTTTCTAATCTTGTGAGATTAGAGATTTTGTTTAGGGTTTTCTAATCATTGAAGATTAGAAGATTTTTTTTGGTGTCATCTTGTTGAAGATGGCTTTGGAATAAAAAGATAAGTTTATGCAATATTTTTTTTTTTTTGCTTTGATTCTTGATTAGAAGGTTTGTTCGATTTTTGATAGAACTAGTTTTGATTTTTGTTCGACTTGTCTCGCTAATTAATCTAGGGTTTTGATCTCTATAATATTAGATATTCTTCCGCTATTTAGGGGTCTTTAATTTTCCGAAAGAAATAGTTGAATTTTATTCGGCATCTATTCACCCCCCCCCTCTAGTTGCCTACTCGGTCCTACACTCCGAACCGGACCGTGTGGTGTGAGGGGGGTTCCGACTGGAAAGGGATGGAGGAGGACGAGGAAGCGGAGGTTGTGGCTCGGATGGAGCTCTACGAGCTCACCGTCAGGTGCAGCAAGCTCGTCAGGGTAAGTCTTCTATCTTTCTTTAGTCTGTTAACATCACGATATGCTGGCCCCCACCTGAGACTTCGCCGTGTCACCTAGGACATGGGGGAGCGCTCGGAGAAGAGATCACAAATTTTTCGGAAGGTGCTCCCCAAGCTCCAAGAGCACCAAAAGTATCGAGACAAGATCAACGAAATCGGCGACGAAAGGTGGAGAGAGGTCCATGGGCTGGAGGCCCAGTGCATGACACTCCGAGAGGAAAAGGCGGAGCTTGAGCATACGCTCGAAGGTAAGATTCTCCCCTGGGTTTGGCATGGAAACTTTCTTAAATAATTGGGAAGAATGACGGCACCCTCGTGTTTCAGGACGCGACTCAACAATCGCTGGGCTGAGGACACAACTAGAGGCTTCAGAAAGTTCTAACCTCGAAACTCGGGCTGGCTTGGAGAAGACACAGCGAGAGCTGGAGGGTAGGCTTCTTTTATTTGAATTAGACGTGCTTGGCGCTGGGTGTGTTTTCTGATGGCAGCTTGGCTTTGGTGCAGAATGCAAGGAGAAGATAGCCGCTGCCGAACGAAGCCGCACCGAGCTCCGCGTCGCCAGCGAGCCAGTCCTGCACCTTTTGCGTATCGGGGGAGCTGAACCAAGCCAGGGAGACGATGCCGTTCCACTTCTCTCGGGAGGAGCTGACAGGATCAAGGCTTACGCAATGGAGTCGGCGACCATGAGTGCTAACCAGGCATTGGCAATGGTCAAATCTCACTATCCGAGAGTTGACCTTGAAGCTGTTAGAGAGGGTTTTGCCTGTGACGAAGACAAGGCCAACGCACTTCTTGAAGAGGTCTCCGGTATGTCACGGGCCTTGTTGGAGAATCTTGAATTCTAAATTTGATATGAATCTTCGTGCCAAGTGCTGGCCCTCCTTGTTTGAAGCATTGTATTTCTTACTTGAATATAATTTGTCTGCTTTGTTCTCCGGTAAGCAAGCTCACAACTTCTTTCGCTCTTTTTCGCTCATCTGAGTTGCTAACACATAGGCCCGCGGCCTTTTGGCCCGCGTTACGCCTTTCTGGGTGGCCTTCAGCCGACTGGTATGGCACCCAAGCATCAGGACCTTGGCTCGTGGCCTTCTCGCCCCAGGCACGCTTTTCCGAGTGGCTGGCGTGCAGCTCTCGAGCGTCGGGACTTATGTTGTGGCCTCCTGGCTGAGTGGTTCAGCCCCCAAGTTTACGTCGTTGCCTCCCGACCCCCGGAGTTCTCTCTTAATTGGGCCAACTGAGCGGGAAGGTCAAATTAATTTGTACTGCGCCTGACACGTGTCTGGCGATATATCCCTTCATTCTTTTCAGATTACGTCGGAACTGCGCCTGACACGTGTTGATCTTCTTTGTGCTTTGAGAATATCAACAGCGTCGTAACGTCGCTTCGTCTTCCGTGTCTTTGAATGGTGTCGTCTCGGCTTCGGGGCCATGCATGGCCTATAAATGGGGAGTTACGGCTCTTGAGCGATTGCCCTCTTCTTCGAGTCTTCTTCTCCTTCCTTCTCCAAGCTTCCCTCCATGGTTAACATGAGGAGATTTGTCGGCCCTTACGCGGCATTTTTTCGCCAGCGCTTCTTCGGCTTGCTCTTCAGCTGGGAGGAGGCGGAGTTCTGGGAAGAGCATGACTTCGCCATACTGGAGGCGGAGGAGGAGGCTGGGGCCGCTAGAGACACCGCCGCCATGGCTGCCTTATTGGAGGTGGCGTCGGGGCTCTTTGAGGTGGCCGAGGTCATTAGGGAGATGGTAGGGCGCGAGCGTCATGACAACCTAGCCGTCACGGCCCTCGTCCACCTTGTACCACCCCTTTGGGTGGTTGAGGACGAGATCCTCGCGGCTCTGGGTCGCGCGCACCGCGCCTGACCTCGGCGATCCCGTCCCCGACCATCCCAGTGGTCGCACCAAGACCCGACTTCCAGCCAGACACCAAAGATAGCACCAAGAAGAAGACAAAGAAGAGACACGGCGGCAAAGTGAACAGCAGCGTCCCCCCTTTTTTTTAAATGCGAGAAAATGGGGTAAAAAGAAAAAATTAGCGATGTAAAAAAGTTTATTATGGAAAAGAACGTAAACTTTTGCCCAATCTTGGCCATCTTAATTATTCCGAGTTTAAGGTTCTGCCTAGTCAACTGTCTTAGTCAGTTGCTCCAGCGCCAGCAACGAGGCGTTGAGGCTCGAGCTTTTGACAGTTAGAAACTCGCGACTAGGTGCCTTCTCGGAAAAATTCTGGCGCTGCGAATCGTAGTCCACGAGTGGTTAGTATTTTCTGGCTTTGTTTTTCCCGCTTCGCGCACCGGTATAAAATGCCGGATTTATCCGCACATCGCGGTCTTTGTTTCCATGCGTTTTGTATCGGCGCGACTGGGATTAGGCGCTACACTAGTCGGATAATAACCACTCGGGACTAGCATTACACAGTAGGAATTCAGAAAATGAAACAGTTCATAATTTTATTTAACGCGTGAGTCGGGTACATAACTTATGCGTAGAAGTGACGCAGCTATTCGGCGTTCCAACTGTTCGCCAAAACCGCGCCATCTCCACGTCTGAGTCGATAGGCACCCGGTCGAACCGTCTCCTCCACAATGTACGGGCCTTTCCCAAATCGGAGAGAGCTTGTGCTCACTTTTCTGGTTCCTTCTGAGGACCAAATCTCCTTTTGAGAAGGCTCTACTTCGGACATTGCGAGAATGGTAGCGCCGAAGTCCCTGGAGGTACTTAGCCGACTGGATGGCTGCAACATTTCGAGCCTCTTCGAGTTGATCAAGTTCTTCCACTCGGCTTTCCTCGAACTCGGCTTCCTTGTAATTCCGGACCCTCAAGGATCCAAATTCTAGCTCGGTTGGCAAAACCGCCTCTGCACCGTAAACTAGGAAAAAAGGGGTTTGTCCAGTGGCTCGGCTAGGAGTGGTTCTGAGTCCCCAAAGTACTGATGGTAACTCTTTCACCCATCGAGCAGCATATGGTTTGAGGCGATCGAAAATCCTAGCCTTGAGGCCCTGGAGGACCAAGCCATTAGCCCGCTCGACCTGCCCATTGCTCCGTGGATGACCTACCGAGGCAAAGCAAATCTTAATCCCAACGCTTTCGCACCACTCTTGAAATTCTTCGCTCCTGAATTGGATACCATTGTCTGTAATGATCCGGTTGGGAACTTCAAATCTGACCACGATATCCTAGAAGAACTCCTTGGCCTTGACCGCAGTGATCGTGGCGACTGGTTTAGCTTCGATCCACTTGGTGAACTTGTCAATGGCTACGAAGAGGTAGGCGAAACCGCCTTGTGCCTTCTTGAGAGGCCTGACTAAGTCGAGTCCCCAGACCGCAAAGGGCCAAGAGATGGGGATAGTTTGCAGCTCCTGTGCCGGCAAATGTGTCTGCCTTGCATAGAACTGGCAGCCCTCGCAAGTTCGAACGATCTCCTTTGCATCCGTCACCGCTGTAGGCCAAAAGAAGCCCTGCCGGTAGGCTTTCCCAACCAGGGCGCTTGATGCGGCGTGATGGCCGCACATTCCCGAGTGGATTTCCCTGAGCATGTCCTTTCCCACTTGTTGCGGAACGCACCGCCTAAGAATGCCGGAGGCGCTCTTTCGAAAGAGCTCTCCCCCAATCACCACATAGGACTTGGCTTGTCGCGAAATGCGCTCGGCCAGAGTGGGAGTTGCAGGAAGTTTGTCTTTCAAGAGATAATCTAGATATGGAGCCGTCCAGTCGGGGTCAATGGACAGGACTTCAGTCTCAGGATTCTTACTTGGCTCTCGTCGTTTAGTAACTGTTGGCTCGTAGAGATCCTGGACGAAGATTCTACTCGGGACCTCTGCCCGAGTGGCTCCCATCTTGGCCAACTCGTCCGCTGTTTCATTATTGCGGCGCAGGACATGGACCAGCTCCAGTCCATCAAACTTGCCCTCCAATTCTCGGACCAGTTGACAATACGCCGTCATAGTCTGATCGACACACGACCAGTCCTTCTTTACCTGGCTCACCACCAACTGCGAATCTCCGTGGACCGCCAGTCGTCGGATCCCGAGCGATATGGTGATGCGAAGCCCGTGGATGAGCGCCTCGTACTCCGCAGCGTTATTCGAGGCCGAAAACTGGATCCGAAGGACGTACTTGAGTCTATCGCCTCTCGGTGAGATGAGGAGAATTCCCGCCCCGGCCCCGCCGAGCATGAGAGATCCATCGAAGTGCATGGTCCAATACTCCGGCTCTTCTTCGATGCGGGGGGCATGGAATTCAGTCCACTCGGCCGTGAAGTTGGCCAAGGCCTGGGACTTGATGGTGGTGCGCGGCTTGAACGAGATATCGAAGACTCCAAGCTCGGCCGCCCATTTTGAGATTCTCCCGGTAGCTTCCCGATTACGGAGGACCTCTCCCACAGGGAAAGAAGTCACTACTGAAATCGAGTGTCCTTGGAAATAATGCTTCAGCTTCGGCGACGAGATCAAAATTGCGTACAACAGCTTCTGAACTTGAGGATATCGTGCCTTGGATTCGCCCAGTACTTCACTGACAAAGTAGACCGGGCGTTGTACGCCGTAGCGGTGTCCTGACTCCTCCCGCTCCACAACTATTGCAGCACTAACTACATGAGTTGTTGCCGCTATGTAAAGCAGGAGAAGTTCACCTGGCATCGGCGAGACTAGGATTGGAGGGGTCGAGAGGAACACCTTGAGTTCTTTGAAGGCTTGCTGTGCCTCAGTTGTCCACTCAAAACGGTCCTGCTTCTTGAGGAGCTTGAAGAAAGGCATCCCCCGAATCCCCAACCGGGAGATAAACCTGCCGAGCGCTACCATGCAGCCCGTAAGCTTTTGAACATCTTTCTGGATGGTAGGTGGCGCCATCCTCATGATGGCCCCGATCTTCTCTGGATTTGGCTCGATCTCGCGACGAGAGACAATGAATCCGAGTAGTTTCCCGGAAGAAACTCCGAAAATACACTTCTCAGGGTTCAACCTCATCTGGAACGCCCTTAGACTTTCGAACGTCTCGGCCAGATCGGAGGTGAGACTGTCCTTGGCTTGCGTTTTAACCACTACATCATCCACATATGCCTCCACGTTGTGTCCGAGATGATGGTGAAAACACCGCTGTATCGCGCGCTGATAAGTTGCGCCAGCATTTTTCAGCCCAAACAGCATCGTGACAAAGCAATATGCTCCAAATGGAGTGATAAACGAAGTCTTCTCGCAATCCTCCTTTCGAAGCCGGATTTGGTGATAGCCTGAGTAGGCGTCCAGAAAACTGAGGAGTTGACATCCAGTAGTGGAGTCCACTACTTGATCGATGCGGGGTAGACCAAAGGGATCTTTCGGGCAAGCCTTGTTGAGGTCGGTATAGTCAACACACATGCGCCAACTTTTATTCTTCTTTTGAACGAGTACAGGGTTTGCCAACCAGTCGGGATGATACACTTCTTTGATAAAACCTGCGGCTAACAGCTTTGTGATCTCCTCCCTGATGGCTTCTCGGCGGTCTTGAGCGAACCGTCGCAACCTTTGTTTGACCGGCCTGGCCGATTCATTTACGTTCAGCGCATGCTCAATCACCTCCCTAGGGACTCCGGGCATGTCCGACGGCTTCCAGGCAAAGACGTCTTTGTTTGCCCGCAGAAAGGTGACGAGCGCGTCCTCCTATTTCTCTCCGAGCCCTGTCCCGATCAAGGCCATTCGAGCTGAGTCGGACGGGTCGAGGATAATTCTCTTGGTACCTTCTTGGGGACCAATTCCGGGGTTCGGCGCTTTGCGGGTAGGGATGCTACTTTCCGGCTTGTCGGAATCCGCCTCTTGCCGAATCCTCTCCTGACCCGCTCGCGCCTCCAGCGACTCGGCCATCTCGCAGCTCTCCCTGTCGCAAGAAAAAAACTGCCTGATATCACCGCGAAAAGCGATAATACCACTCGGCCCTGGCATTTTCAGTGTCAGGTACACATAGTGGGGCACTGCCATGAACTTGGCTAGCGCTGGTCTCCCCAAGATGGCATGAAACGCTGTAACACCCCAAAATTTTGCTTTTCTTAAATTCATGTGTGATTTGGCACTTTGGTGAATTTTTGGAATTTTTTGGAATTTATTTGGATTTATTTGGAATTTATTTGAATTTATTCCATTTTGAAATAATTAAATAATTTAACTTTGCAAATAAAATTTTGTTGGAAATATTTTATTTGAGTCCAAAATGTCCCAAAATATTTTCGAATTTTTACGGAATTTTACGAGTCTTTTGCTATTTTTAATGATTTAATTGAATTTACGAGAATTTAATTGCATCAATTAAATCGAGTTGGTTTCTTGTTCAGCCGATCGAGGCGAGTCGGACTCGAGTCGAGTCCGACCGAACCCGATCAGCGCCGTGGTTGAGCCGAACCCACTCGGCCGAAACCCTCAGCGTGGCCAGTGGATTAAGATCCAACGGCCACGATTGAAACCACGTCGCCGGACGAGCCGAGCCAGAGCCAGCCAGCTCACCGAACCGGACCCGAGTCCAAACCAACGCGACCGTTGGATCGAGATCCAACGGCTCACGTTGAGCCACGTCGCCTAATCCGTGTCGCCGCCGGACTCCGCCGCCGCAACGGAGTGGGCCTCAGTTTCCGCGCGTTTCACGGAAGCCGAGGGCCCTATTTAATGCACCGCCACCGCTGCCGTGACGCCGACTTCCGCGCGCACCCGTAGCCCTAGCTCACGCCGCCCAAGCCGCCGCGTAGCCGCCGCAATCGCTCGCCGGAGTTGATTGTGTGTTCCGCCGCGGTTTTCCGTTGTTTCCGCCGCCGTCTGCCATCCTCCGCCGCCGTTGAGGTTAGATCCGGAACCGCAAGAGCAAGCCGCGTCGGAGGGAACCTTCCACTTCACCGGAGCACCCCCGCAACGCCGCTGCCATCGTCGTCGTCTACATCTCCGGCCAACAAGCACCGCCGTGGACATCGCCGTGACCTCGAAGCTTTTCAACCGTCGGATCTCCATCGCACGGACCAGATCGCGCCACGTCACCCGCCGGTGAGATCCACATGCTAAACCCCTTATCCAATCTCAGCCGTTAGATCTAGATCGTACGGTTAGCGTTAGCCGCATTATACGCGTTAGATTGGATCTCAACCGTTGGATCTAGATCCAACGGTCCAGATTAACCGCGTTAACCCAAACGCGTGAAACCCAGATCCAATCAGAGCCGTCCGATTTCAAATCAGCGGCCCGGATTGCGCCACGTAGCGGAAGCTTGACGCGCGGTCAGCCGCAGCGTGGGCGTGGAGTCAGCGACCGCAGCCGCCAGCGTGTCGGCGGCCGCGCCATGACGTCATCTTTGGCGTCGCCATGGCGGCTCCGCATGTCGATGGCCACCCGGCCGTGCGGTGGCGCCAAGAACGACATCACCGGTGGTCCCACTGTCGACAATTTGAGTCCCCGGCGTCGACGTCGCGAATGACGTCACCGTAGGGTCCCACCGCTGCCGCCGTGGCCGTGGACCGGGTCCACGGTAGACCCGAGCCAAACCATGGACCACGTCCATGGACCGGCTGACGTCAGCCGCCCAATCACAGGCCGACACGTGTCATTGCTAACGCAATAAATTAATTTTCGAAAAAGAAAATGATTTATTAATTCGAAATAATGATTTCAAATTTTGATTCAAACTTCAAACGCTTATAACTTTTGCGTTTTAACTCCGAATTGAGTGATTCAAATTTCTAAATTTGTATAAAATTGAGATCTAACTAATGATGAATTTTATTTAATTTTTGGACTAAAGTTTTCCTCTGTAATATTATTTAATTGATTATTTAAACTTTAAATGCTTGTATCTTTTGCATTTTAACTCTGAATTTGACGATTCCAGTTTCTAAAAATTCATAAAATTATGCTCTCTCTGTTTATGAACTTTATTTGGATGTTTGGACAATTTTTGTCTACTGTTTTATTCATTCGTTGCTATTTGCACGCTGCGTTACAGTGAGCGTTGAAGTCTTGGGAAGGATTCGAAGGAGAGGTGTTGATCCAAGAGCCAGCTCAGGACCAAGAACAAGTACTTTTTGAAGGCAAGTTGTGCTTTGACCATATTGATCCCATTTTGAAACCTATTTTGATTTAATGTATTGCATGCTAGTTCAAATAGAAAATGCTTTACTTAATTATGGGAAATTAGATCAATGCCAAATTCTTTGTATGACACCTTGACTATTTAAATATGTGCCATGACCCCTTGTCACCCTAGTTGTGGATTACTAGTTGGACATTACTAAATTGCCAACATGGGTTTGTAGATCGTTGTAGTATATGGCTTAGACCTGCTACGTGCTCATGACATGATTTTTGGACAATCAAATGTTAATATTGACTTAATGATATATTGAACCTGTTTTGAAAAGGTATCATGTGATGTTGATGGCACGTGGTGCATGGTAATCAACTGGGGTTTGATAAATAGCTTTTGGCCAGGGGCATGTGGCAAGAATGATCAGGTGGGCCGGTTGTGGCAGGAAGCGTTAGTTTGGTTCTTCGGGTAGTCTTGCCACTGGTCACCCCTAAGGACTTAACCTTGCAAGCCTTTGAACTGAGTCAATCTTGCAACCACATGTACGTAATGGGACGGACCTAGTTGATTAAGTTGCTAATAACATTACTGTGGGACCTCGGGTTGTCAACTACACCCTTTGTGTAAGTTGTGCGGGAGCGTCAGAAGCTGCGGCCAGGTACCCATCTAACGGTTGATTGGCCTAAACTTCGCCTTCGCTAAGGGAAGGGTTAGTGTGCAATAACTGGGGAGGCTCACTTGTATTGTTAGAAGTTTCCGAAAGACTTTGTTACGGAAACTCACCTTTGTGGTGTTTGACTGTATCTTGTGGGAAAAGTGCATAACCTCTGCAGAGTGTAAAATCTATTCGAATAGCCGTGTCCGCGGTATTGGACATCGCTCGGGAATTACAGTCAAGGGTTAGATTTTCTTGAAAATAACTTGGACTTGAAAGGTTGGGTTTGGTTAAATAATGATGTTGATGGAAATGTGGTTTAGGAATGGGAAGGATGTTGATTAAACTCCTGGAAAAGTTATTGATGCTATACTTGTTTTTATTGCTTTCGAATCTACTTATGCTACTTGTCAAATGCTGTTTTACTGCAAATACACCTTGAGATACTCCTTTGTACCAAGCTATGCATGTAGTATATTAGCTTGCATTCTGTGCATGACTTGCTGAGTACCAAGTACTCACCCTTGCCACAATACAACACCAGTTGAAGAAGAGTCTACACCAGCTTTGGAGGAGGAGCTTCCAGAGGAACCGTCTAACTAGGAATCGAGTCCCAGTCAGTTGCCTGTGGTATACTGGATGGCGCCACGAAGTTATCTTATTTTTCCGCTGCTATTATTTCTCTCTTAATAAGTTTCGCCCTGCGTGGCGTATATTTGTAACTTGACCATAAGGTCGAGCAACCAGTTTGACTATCTAATTAAAGTACTTTATTAGTATCGAGTGGTATGATTGTGATATTTACCGATGTTAAGACTGTATTGCACTAGCGCGTTCTGGACTAGTGCTTTGAATACACAGAGGGTCCGAATTTGCGGTCGGGTCCCGACAGAGGTGGTATCGAGCCATCTTATTTGTAGGCTCACCCATAGTTAGAATGGTCGTAGTGAGGATAAAACCTATTTTCTAAAGTTAAAAGTGTTCAAGATAATGAATGAATTCTCGACTTACCCTTTTCTTTCTTGTTCATACCCTTGCTGAATTTTCTCCTTACCCTCATCACAATTTGAAATCTGTTCGTACGTAAGCATCTTGTGATAGATGGAGGGAGAGATCAACTACGTCGATCTTGAGGTTGGCCACGCCGCAGAACTTTGGCGTATGATGCAGTTTCTAGAAGGATTTGAGAAGCCACAATACCAAGTGAACGTCATCAGACAAGCGGGACTGATTAAGGCTTGTGACGTGAAGATCACAGTACATGCCAGGAAGAAGGGCACGGGCAATCGTCCAATAAACTGCACCGCCAGGAGGTCAACAATGCAGATGGGAATTCAGGAGGTATCACGACGAGCAATGCGACACGTCGCCCACATCTACGCCAGCGAGCTGGAGGGAGCAGAGTACCGCTACCATCCCCGCAACAACGACCTTCTCGACCGGCCGATTCAGGCGAGAATACCACTGGTCACACACCGGCACGACTTGTCATCGCTCAGGAGGATGCGCTCGATGATACGAACCGGGAGCTACAGAAAGCTCGAGAGGAGGCCACGGTGGAGAAGAAACGATGGAGGGAGGCTCAAGAGTATATGTCCCACCTTCTGCGAAGGATTGACGAGTTGGAGATGGCTTTGTACGGACCAGGACCAGAGCCAGTACTCGAGCTACATGATCCAGACCCGGAGGAGTCAGATCTCGATGAGGACACCGTTTCGTCGACTACCACAGTTGACACAGTTGCAGGGCATGGCGATCGTTTCGCGCCTATGCCAAAGAACCCGTACCCAGGCCGTGGAGGTTTTCTAGACGAGTGAGCGAAGGTTTTGAAGTTGAGACTCCTTCGTCGAGTCGCGTTATAGAATAAGAGTCACCCTTTAGAGGCGTTGGTTTTTCATTGTTTGCTGAGTGTGCAGTATGTGTTGCAGGCCTTTAGGCATTGTAAGCAACCATACCAAGTTATTATTATTAGTAATAAAGTTGGATGTTGAGTTACACTTTTCCCCCGTATAGTTTCCCTATTACTTATCTATTCTTGTTCCCCCTTATCTCTAAAACCTTGGAGCAATCGACAGATGGTGAACACCCGTGGAAACCTTGGAGGCAATGGAAGTGGTTCTCGCCCAGCAGAAAACCCCAATGATGGAGCACCAGCACCGCCAGTTGATATGCAAAATTTCAGAGCTTTTCTTGCTGCTCAGACTCAGTTGATGCATGCCATGATGCAACAAATGCAGCACGTCACCGCTCAGGCCACAGCTAATCAAGTCAATCAAGGGCAACGCCAGAATACAAGACTGTCAGAGTTTATGAGGACTCATCCACCCACTTTTTCAGGGAATGCAAATCCGTTGGAGGCCGATGATTGGTTAAGGTCAATTGAGAGGAAGCTACACATTGCTCAATGCATGGGAAATGAGAAGGTACTCTACGCTTCTCATCAGTTGGAAGGAACAGCCGCCGAATGGTGGGAGAACTTCTGTGCCACGCAAGTGAACCCTCAGGATATCACTTGGGAAGAATTCATAGCTGCGTTTCGTCAGTATCATGTGCCAGAAGAAATTATGGACCTCAAGAACGAGGAGTTCAGAGCACTGAAGCAAGGTAATCAGCCGGTGGCCGAATACCTGAACAAGTTCACACAGCTTGCACATTACGCACCTGAAGACATAGCGACAGATAAAGCCAGACAGTCTCGTTTCATGAAGGGACTTAACTCAGGATTGCAGGTGGGATTGATCACCCACACCTTTCCAGATTTCCAAGAATTGGTGAATAAAGCACTTATTCTTGAGGACAAGCGCAAGGAACTGGATGAGAACAGGAAGCGCAGGATGCAGCATCAGGGATCGCGTCAGGGAGCGCAGCAACGTTTGAGGGTTTTGCCAAATCAGTTTTTCAGATTCCAGCCGCAGAATGCAACCAGGACACCTTCACCAGCACCAAGACCCGTCAATCAGAACTATCAGACCCCAGCCCCAGCCAGAAACGCCGCTTCAGGCAGTCAACAAGGAACAGTGAGACGCTGCTACAATTGCAACGAGCCAGGGCACTTTGCCAACAGTTGTCCTAAGAAAACAGTGGGAGTGACCCCAGTTCGCTTCAATCTGGGATCCACACCAGCTAGGATGCCAGCACCAGGAGCAGCACCCCAGACCATGGTGAGAGGCCGAGTCAACCATGTCACCGCAGATGCACTTCAGAATGCCACGGATGTCGTACTGGGTAAGTTACTTGTTAACTTCGATGCACCTGCTTGATTTTGTTTGATTACGGAGCTTCGCATTCGTTTGTTTCACAAGGCTTTGCTGCTAAAAATGATTTGGGGATTGCAAGACTTAAATGCATACTTTTAGTTCAAACCCCTGGTTCCGAACTCCGAACGAAAGTAGGATGTTCTGGGGTGAGAATACTAATAGATGGGATAGAGTTCCTAGCAAACCTTATTATTTTGGAGACCCAGACCTTAGATGTCATTTTGGGAATGGATTGGTTATCCAAGCACAAGGCCGTATTGGATTGTGGACGAAGGACTATCTCAGTTGAGAGCACATTGTGGATAGAAAGTGGAATTTCAAGCTACAGCCGTTAGAGATGGACATTTGATGGTTAACGACACCAAGGCAATCGGCATAGAAGATGTCTCAAGAGTGAATGAGTACCCGGATGTTTTTCCCCGAAGATCTACAGGTATGCCGCCAGACAGGGGACATAGAGTTTGTGATAGAGCTTGTACAGCACAGCGCCCGATAGCAAAGAGACCTTACCGGATGTCCACCGAAGAATTGGTAGAGATGAAGAAGCAACTCGAAGAGCTAATGGAGAAAGGATTTATCAGACCGAGTTCGTCGCCGTGGGGAGCGCCAGTTTTGTTTGTCAAGAAGAAGGACGGAAGTTTCAGGATGTGCATTGACTACCGTGCACTCAATGAAGTCACCGTGAAGAATAAGTACCCGCTACCCAGAATCGATGATCTGTTTGATCAGCTGAGAGGAGCTGGAGTTTTCTCCAAGATTGATCTAAGATCGGGATACCATCAGTTGAAGATCCGATCAGAGGATATTCCGAAGACCGCATTCTCGTCAAGATATGGACATTACGAGTTCTGATTATGTCCTTTAGTGCAACGAATGCGCGACATATTTCATGAATATGATGAATAAGGTGTTCATGGAATATTTGGACAAGTTTGTTGTTGTGTTCATAGATGATATTATAATCTACTCCAAGACAGAGGATGAACATGCAGAGCACTTGAGGCGAGTTTTGGAAAAGCTAAGGGAACATCAACTTTTTGCCAAGTTCAGCAAGTGTGACTTTTGGAAGGACAAGGTGGAATTCCTTGGGCATGTAATGACTGCAGAAGGAGTCGCCGTTGATCCAAACAAGGTAGAAGCTATGTTACATTGGGAACAGCCGAAGACCGTGACCCAGATCCGGAGTTTCCTTGGGATGGCAGGTTACTACCGCCGTTTCATTGAAGGCTTTTCGACGATTGCGAAACCTCTTACGCAATTGTTGAAAAAGGAGAAGAAGTTTGCATGGACGCCGGAGTGCGAGAAAGGTTTTCAAGAACTGAAGGAGCGATTGACATCAGCGCCGGTGTTGGTTCTACTGGACGTTAATCAGAACTTCGATATTTATTGTGACACATCGCGCCAAGGACTTGGATGTGTGCTGATGCAGAACGGAAAGGTCGTCACTTATGCATCAAGGCAGTTGAGGCCACATGAGGAGAATTATCCGACGCATGACCTAGAGTTAGCTGCCGTAGTGCATGCTTTGAAGTTATGGCGTCACTATTTGATTGGAAACAGATGTGAAGTATACACGGACCATAAGAGTCTTAAGTACATCTTCACCCAATCGGACTTGAATATGAGACAAAGGAGATGGTTGGAGTTGATCAAGGACTACAATGTTGGAATCCATTACCATCCAGGAAAGGCTAACGTAGTTGCCGATGCTCTGAGTCGGAAAAGCCATACCGTGAACATGTTGCTAGCCACAAGTCAGGATGAACTATGTGAGGATTTTCAGAAAATGCAGATTGAAGTCGTACGAGAAGGATTCTTGGCCGCATTGGAAGTGAAGCCTACCCTGAAGGATCAAATCCGAGAAGGACAAGAGGATGATGACAAGATCCGCAAGATTAAGTCCAACATGGATGAAGGCAAGGCAGAGGACTTCAAGTTGGATGAGCAAGGCACGTTATGGATGAAGGGTCGCATTTGTGTACCGAACAAGAAGGAGATGAAGCAGTTGATTTTAGAAGAAGCTCATGACTCAAAGTATTCCATTCATCCTGGAAGCGCCAAGATGTATCAGGATTTGAAGGAAAGATTCTGGTGGCCGAGCATGAAGCGTGAAGTTGCCGAGCATGTTGCGTTGTGCGACATCTGCCAGAGAGTCAAGGCAATGCATCAGAGGCCAGCAGGACTGCTACAGCCATTAAAGATACCTGAGTGGAAGTGGGAGGAAATCGGAATGGATTTCATTACCGGCTTACCCAAGACTCAAGGTGGATATGACTCCATATGGGTTATAGTGGATCGCTTGACTAAGGTAGCCCACTTTATTCCCGTAAAGACAACCTACTCAGGAGATAAGTTAGCAGAATTGTATATGACCAAGATTGTTTGTTTGCATGGAGTGCCGAAGAAGATTGTATCGGACAGAGGTACCCAGTTTACCTCGAGGTTCTGGAATAAACTGCATGAAGCCATGGGAACCCGTTTGAATTTCAAGATCTGACTTATCATCCGCAGACGGATGGGCAAACAGAAAGAGTTAATCAGATTCTAGAGGACATGCTACGAGCCTGTGCACTGGCTTATGCTACCTCTTGGGATAAGAGTCTGTCGTACGCTGAGTTCAGCTACAATAACAGTTACCAAGCAAGTTTGCAAATGTCACCTTTTGAGGCATTGTATGGTCGACCCAGTCGGACACCGTTGAACTGGAATGAGACAGGTGAACGCCGTGTCTTTGGGCCGGATATTCTTCAAGAAGCCGAAGGACAGATTGCCATGATCAGGGAGAGATTAAAGATAGCCCAATCGCGACAGAAGAGTTATGCTGACAACCGTCGCCGAGACCTGAGTTTTGAACCAGAGGATTTAGTGTATCTCAGAGTCACACCGCTCAGAGGAGTTAAGAGATTCCATGGCAAAGGAAAACTCGCGCCGTGATATGTTGGGCCTTTCAAGATTTTGAGCCACAGAGGCGAAGTTGCTTACCAGTTGGAGTTGCCGCAGTCGTTGGCAGGTGTGCATGACGTGTTCCACGTGTCACAACTGAAGAAGTGTCTCCGAGTGCCTGATGAGCAAACACCCTTGGAATCCATAGATCTACAGGAAGATCTGACTTATAAGGAATACCTTGTGAAAATTTTGGACACGATGGATCGAGAAACCAGAAACAAGTCAACCCGTTTCTGTAGAGTCCAGTGGAGCAATCACGTAGAAAGTGAAGCGACTTGGGAACACGAAGAGGATTTGAAGAAAGAATTCCCGAACCTATTCCATAGTCAGCCCTGAATCTCGGGGACGAGATTCTGTTAAGGGGGGGAGGTTTGTAACACCCCAAAATTTTGCTTTTCTTAAATTCATGTGTGATTTGGCACTTTGGTGAATTTTTGGAATTTTCTGGAATTTATTTGGATTTATTTGGAATTTAATTGAATTTATTCCATTTTGAAATAATTAAAGAATTTAACTTTGCAAATAAAATTTTGTTGGAAATATTTTATTTGAGTCCAAAATGTCCCAAAATATTTTCCAGAATTTTTCTGAGTCTTTTGCTATTTTTAATGATTTAATTGAATTTCTGAGAATTTAATTGGATTAATTAAATCGAGTTGGTTTTACTGTTCAACCGACCGAGCCCGAGTCGGAATCGAGTCCGAGTCCGACCCGAACCCGACCGCGCCCGTGGTTGAGCCGAACCCACTCGGCCGAAACCCTACGCGCTTGATCGTTGGATCAAGATCCAACGGCCACGATTGAGCCACGTCGTCGGACCCGAGCCTGACCGAGCCAGCCAGCTCACCGAACCGGACCCGAGTCCAAACCAACGCGACCGTTGGATCGAGATCCAACGGCTCACGTTGAGCCACGTCGCCTAATCCGTGTCGCCGCCGGACTCCGCCGCCGCAACGGAGTGGGCCTCGGTTTCCACGCGTTTCATGGACGTCGAGGGCCCTATTTAATGTGCCGCCACCGCTGCCGTGACGCCGACTTCCGCGCGCACCCGTAGCCCTAGCTCACGCCGCCCAAGCCGCCGCGTAGCCGCCGCAATCGCTCGCCGGAGTTGATTGTGTGTTCCGCCGCGGTTTTCCGTTGTTTCCGCCGCCGTCTGCCATCCTCCGCCGCCGTTGAGGTCAGATCCGGAACCGCAAGAGCCAACTGCGTCGGAGGGAACCTTCCACTTCACCGGAGCACCCCCGCAACGCCGCTGCCATCGTCGTCGTCTCCATCTCCGGCCAGCAAGCACCGCCGTGGACATCGCCGTGACCTCGAAGCTTTTCAACCATCGGATCTCCATCGCACGGACCAGATCGCGCCACGTCACCCGCCGGTGAGATCCACGTGCTAAACCCCTTATCCAATCTCAGCCGTTAGATCTAGATCGTACGGTTAGCGTTAGCCGCATTATACGCGTTAGATTGGATCTCAACCGTTGGATCTAGATCCAACGGTCCAGATTAACCGCGTTAACCCAAACGCGTGAAACCCAGATCCAATCCGAGCCATCGGATTTCAAATCAACGGCCCGGATTGCGCCACGTAGCGGAAGCTTGACCGCCGCGGTCACCGCAGCGTGGCGTGGAGTCATCGACACGCCGGGCCCGCGTGTCAGCGACCGCACCATGACGTCATGCTGACGTCATGGCGGACCCGCATGTCAGCGGCCACCCCAGCCGTGCGGTGACGCCAGCAATGACGTCACCAGCGGGTCCCACCTGTCAGCAACGGGCTGAGTCCCCGCTGACGTCAGCAATGACGTCACCCGTAGGGTCCCACCTGTCAGTCGCACGTGAGCCGTGGACCGGGTCCACGGTAGACCCGAGCCAAACCATGGACCACGTCCATGGACCGGCTGACGTCAGCCGCCCAATCACAGGCCGACACGTGTCATTGCTGACGCAATAAATTAATTTCCGAAAAAGAAAATGATTTATTAATTCGAAATAATGATTTCAGATTTTGATTCAAACTTCAAACGCTTATAACTTTTGCGTTTTAACTCCGAATTGAGTGATTCAAATTTCTAAATTTGTATAAAATTGAGATCTAACTAATGATGAATTTATTTAATTTTTGGACTAAATTTTTCCTCTGTAATATTATTTAATTGATTATTTAAACTTTAAATGCTTGTATCTTTTGCATTTTAACTCCGAATTTGACGATTCCAGTTTTTAAAAATTCATAAAATTATGCTCTCTCTATTTATGAACTTTATTTGGATGTTTGGACACTTTTTGTCTACTATTTTATTCATTCGTTGCTATTTGCACGCGTTACGAGTAGACGTTGAAGTGCCGGAAGGATTCGAAGAAGAGGTGTTGATCCAAGAGCCAGCTCAGGACTAAGAACAAGTACTTTTTGAAGGCAAGTTGTTCTTTGACCATATTGATCCCATTTTGAAACCTATTTTGATTTAATGTATTGCATGCTAGTTCAAATAGAAAATGTTTTACTTAATTATGGGAAATTAGATAAATGCCAAATTGCTGTATGACACCTTGACTATTTAAATATGTGCCATGACCCCTTGTCACCCTAGTTGTGGATTACTAGTTGGACATTACTAAATTGCCAACATGGGTTTGTAGATCGTTGTAGTATATGGCTTAGACCTGCTACGTGCTCATGACATGATTTTTGGACAATCAAATGTTAATATTGACTTAATGATATATTGAACCTGTTTTGAAAAGGTATCATGTGATGTTGATGGCACGTGGTGCATGGTAATCAACTGGGGTTTGATAAATAGCTTTTGACCGGGGCATGTGGCAAGAATGATCAGGTGGGCCAGTTGTGGCACCGGAAACGTTGGTTTGGTTCTTCGGGTAGTCTTGCCCTGGTCACCCTAAGGACTTAACCTTGCAAGCCTTTGAACTGAGTCAATCTTGCAACCACATGTCTGTAATGGGACGGACCTAGTTGATTAAGTTGCTAATAACGTACCTGTGGGACCTCAGGTTGTCAACTACACCCTTTGTGTAAGTTATACGGGGGAGCGTCTGCAGGGCTGCGGCAGTACCCATCTAACGGTTGATTGGCCTAAACTTCGCCTTCGCTAAGGGAAGGGTTAGTGTGCAATAACCGGGGAGGCTCACTTGTATTGTTAGAAGTTTCCGAAAGACTTTGTTACGGAAACTCACCTTTGTGGTGTTTGACTGTATCTTGTGGGAAAAGTGCATAACCTCTGCAGAGTGTAAAATCTATTCGAATAGCCGTGTCCGCGGTATTGGACATCGCTCGGGAATTACAGTCAAGGGTTAGATTTTCTTGAAAATAACTTGGACTTGAAAGGTTGGGTTTGGTTAAATAATGATGTTGATGGAAATGTGGTTTAGGAATGGGAAGGATGTTGATTAAACTCCTGGAAAAGTTATTGATGCTATACTTGTTTTTATTGCTTTCGAATCTACTTATGCTACTTGTCAAATCTTTGTTTCTTTATCGCAAATACACCTTGAGATACTCCTTTGTACCAAGCTATGCATGTAGTATATTAGCTTGCATTCTGTGCATGACTTGCTGAGTACCAAGTACTCACCCTTGCCACAATACAACACCAGTTGAAGAAGAGTCTACACCAGCTTTGGAGGAGGAGCTTCAGAGGAACCGTCTAACTAGGAATCGAGTCGATCGGTTGCCTGTGGTATACTGGATGGCGCCACGAAGTTATCTTATTTTTCCGCTGCTATTATTTCTCTCTTAATAAGTTTCGCCCTGCGTGGCGTATATTTGTAACTTGACCATAAGGTCGAGCAACCAGTTTGACTATCTAATTAAAGTACTTTATTAGTATCGAGTGGTATGATTGTGATATTTATCGATGTTAAGACTGTGTGCACTAGCGCGTTCCTGGACTAGTGCTGAATACACAGAGGGTCCGGATTTGCAGATTCGGGTCCCGACATACGCTGTCGCGAAATCAGCCACCTTGAAGCCAAGGTTCTCTGTCCGGTAGTTATCTCTTGTGCCGAAAGTAACCAGCAGAGTGATTTGTCCGAGTGGTGTCGCCGACGTTCTGGGTATCACGCCGTGAAAAGGCGATGACCTGCGTTTAAGCTCCAACCGAGGAATTCCCATGTCGTCGAGAGTTTTCACAAAGAGGACATTGAGCCCACTTCCACCATCAATCAATACCCTCTTGAGCTTGATGCTGCGGACAACCGGCGCCAAGACAAGCGGATATCTACCGGGGAATGGGAATCGATCGGGGTGATCCGAGCGGTCGTAAGTTATCGCAACCTCGGACCACCGTACATACTGGGGGGTCTCCGGCTCTATTGCGTTGATGTCTCGTGCGGTAAGCTTTTGCTTCCGCTTGGACTCGTACGCGGCCGAACCCCCGAATATGTAATTGAGCTCGAGATCGACTTCCTGATAGTCTTCCTCAACTTCGGGAGGAGGCTGCTTGGCGGCATGTCCACTCGGACCTTGTCCAGCCTGCTTCTTACTCTCCCGGGCGAATCTCTTCAAAGTGAAGCAGTCCTTGGCGGCATGTCTTCCCTTCGGATGAAAGGGGCAAAGCGAGTTCATCACCTTGTCATACCCATCCTCTTTGAGCGCACGAGGGTGGGCATGTTCAGCGACTGCCACCAGCTCTTCACCTTTGCGCTTCTTCTCCTTCTGTTTGGAGGGCTCGGCCTGATCCTTCCTCTCGTCGTGCCATTCCGCCAAGGCCTCGAAGGCGGAAGCGTAGCGGTCCGCTAGAGCGAACAGCTCACGAACCGACGTTGGCGGCTTCCGGGACATCTTCTTGATGAGATCAGGGTCGCTGACCCCCTTCTGGAAGGCAGCTATCACGACCGCATCCGTGACATCTCGAACAGTGCTTTTCTGTGCATGAAGCGCTTGATGAACTCCCGGAGGGACTCATTCCTCTTTTGGTGCAGCTGATACAGGTCCCAGGGGTGCCGGGGCGCTCATACGTGCCTTGGAAATTTGAAATAAACTGCTCACACAGGTCTCCCCAGGAATCTATAGAGTTCGCTGGGAGTCCGGTGAGCCAAGCTTGGTCCAGGGGCGAGAGAGTGACCGGCAAGTAATTTGCCATTACTTTCTGATCCCCCCCGGCAGCCCTGACCGCCAGAGCGTACACCTGTAACCAAGCCTCCAGGTCCCTCTCACCGTCAAACCTAGTGATGCCCTTGGGATTAAACCCATCAGGCCAAACCACTCGGCGTAGGTGAGGGGTAAACGCGCGAACCCCTTCGATGACCCCGCGACAACCCCCGGGCGGTGATCGACGTGGAGGGGATCGGGCTTGGCGTGCTTCGCGATCTCGTGGAAGGTTGCCGTAACGTTCATACTCGTCGGCATGACGGCGTTGCTCCTCCCTTTCTCGGTCGCGGCGCCTGGCGTCGAGGTCGGAATGGAGATCGCGGTTGAGGCTGTGTCGCAAGTCGTCCCCGCGGGGAGGAATATAACGTCCCTGGTGGGGGGCTTCCCGACCTGGTCGACTGCTAGGCGTCTGGGTCCTACCCGGAGTGCGTGACTGCACCTTCGCCGGCTGGTCGGTCTGGGCCTGCTGGATCGCTGCCGCCGTCACCATGGCCTTTACTTGGGCCACGATCGAGGCGGCTGGATTGCCAGCCCCCAGCATGGGGCTCAAGGTATCCAGGAGTGTCTTGGAGGCGACGATATTCTGCTGTGGAGTATGGAAGACCGCTTGGTCCCCCATCTTGGCTTGCAGAATGTCTTCATTGACGCCGCGGGCGCGGTCTCGTAGGGCACGCGCCCGCGCGTCCAGCTCTGTTCTTCGGCCGCCTTCCAAGTCGGCGGCGGCCGATGTGTCGAGGCGTTGTTGCGAATCCGCCCGCGAGCCTTCGATCACGCAGACTCTGCGGAAATTCCAGCAACTCTCCAGGCTCTCTTCTGACTCGGCCGGTGAGCTGGGCGTGCCCGAAGGGGATAGCTCTAGGCGCTCGGATGTGCCAAGTGGTTTCGCAGTGAGAACGCCCACCATTCGGGACTCAGCACCCGTTGATCCAACTCCCTGGCGAGGCCGGGTCTTCAGTCCCCTACTCAGTGCTTTAGAGCACGAGACAGGGGGACCTCCCGATCTGCGCGAAAGTCGTGACGGTGGCTCGCGGGAGACCTCGCCATGCTGGAACGCGGCCTCCTCGGAGAGGGAAAGATTCCCGAGGCTGTTGGAGATGAAGATCAGGCTTCCGAAGCGGAAAACCTGATCCGGGGAGAAAACTATGGAGACTCCGCTGGTTGGAGCCATCAAACTCAACGGGGATCTTGACATGAGCCCCTACCTGGCGCGCCAACTATTGACGATTGGTTCCGCCGGCAATGAGATTTGTGATTCTAGGGGATTCGTGCAAGATCAGAGCAAGATGGTAACACGGGATGCGAGGGCCATCTTTTTTAGACAGGTTCGGGCTCTCGCGGAGGAGATAATACCCTAGTCCTGTGTTCTTGGATATCTGGATGTGGTCTCCTTTTTCTCTTCTGTTTTCTCCCCCCTTTTAGGGTTGTTCCCTCTCCCTTATATACTGGGGGAAGGATACATTACAAATGGGCGCCACCTGGCCCTGGACAAGGTGGCTTCATGGGTATGTGGTTTGTCTCTGTCTGCCGAGCCCCACTACATACAGGGGATTTTGTCGTTCCTTTCCCGACCCGCACCTGCCGATCCTCCAGGTTCTGGTGCCTACAGGCTCTGTCGGCGCCAGGTCGCAGGCTTTACTTTTGACGGGGTTGTCCTGACGCGGCGCGAAGCTTCGTCGAGGGGACAACCAGCTGCCTTGGGGAAGAAGTCGGGCCATGGCCATGGGCTCTTCGTAGTGCCTCTGGGCTCAGGGCCTACTGCACCGTCCTCGGCCCAGTCAGGAATAAGCTCCTCTTGCGAGGCCCCCGCCTCAGGCATCCCACAATTACTAACCGATGAACAAAGAACGAACGACGAACGAACGACAAACAGACGAATGAATGAAGAACGAACAACAAACAGATGATGAACGGACGAAGAACAAATTTTTTTCCCTCCTTCCTCTTCTTCTCCTCTTTCTTCCTCTTTTTTCTTCCTTTTTCTCCCTCTTTTTCCTTCCTCTTTTTCCCTCTCCTTCTCTTCTTCTCTTCGTTTTCTTCTTTGGTTCTTGGCCAGCCGAATGAACCAGGACGCCAATTATTGCCACCCCTGCCCGGCCTGCCAGGCCTGCGCGCCTGCCCGGGGGGCCGCTCCACTCGCGCCAGCGTGGAGCGAAGCCAGCCACGCAGGCCACGTCGCCGCACCCCGCCAACCTGGCCACGCCACGTCAGCCCCGCAGCCCAATTTTGCGCCTGCGTGGCGCGAAGCCCCCATTTCGCGATTACGTGGCGCGATTTGGCCCATTTCCCGGTGACGTGGCGCGAAAAGCCCCATTTCGCGATGACATAGCGCGAAAATAGGTCATTTTTGCAAAACAAAAATATGTACGTATATTTTTGTATTATCCGAATAAAAAAATGATTATTTACAAAAAAAATTCCTCATACCTGCATGTATTTAATCAGAACAAGTTACCATGTAAGAAGCATAGATTGGCTGTACAGTTTCAAACATAACAGTTTCCAAAGGTAAACTACATACGCTGGATGGGCACCAAGCAACGCAACCGCCATTGTAGTACAGTTGTGAGCAGCTGTAACGCCTCTTGGGTCGTCCACAAACACTACACATTTCGAGGGCTTCCGATCCAACTGCCAAAAGAAAAATATTTAACAAATATTTTAGCAGTATATTCTTATGACGGATCAACAACAGTAATCAACCAGTAGTCACGCAGAAGCATGCCTTCACAGCAGTGAGCTGAAACCTGTGTGCTGTTGACTAAGTTTAATTTTAGTATAAGGCAGATTTTATTTGTAAGTGAACAATTTGTCAAGCATTAACGAAATTATAAAGAGCATTTGATATGAAACTAATAACAGTATGTGAATCATATTTATAACATTTCATGACCATCTATGACCATGAATATCGAATAAAACACATTCAACCTTGGCTTAAAATTAAACCAATCCATCATAATGCATTTCTCAAAACCTTTGCCAAATAAATCTATATTTAACATTATTTTTTCCAAGTAACTCTTGACCGTGAGCATGGCTAATTAATTAGATTTAAATCTCTACAGAGAGTGTACACTTTACCTATATGACATATTCTAGCAATCATGACAACCATACCACGCGATACCTACAATACCCGTTTTGCTAGATTGTGACGAAACTGTTCAACCAGTTAGAGCCTACCCTTACATCAGCCCGGTGGATGTCAAACCCTTCTATGGCGTCGAAAATCCAGACCCGTGCACACAGTACTAACGATGATTTATGCCCCATCAGGTCCTTTCCCCCATAGCAAGGCATACACCGCTGTATTGGAATGCTTTAGTCCCAATGTCTCGGTGAAGGGAGCACCTACAAACGACACCAAAATGGAAGGTTAAACCCTAACTGATTTACTAAGCTAAGACTATCCTATGCTAACACATGTGGTTGCACAATTGGACCCAGATGATAGCATCAAGTTCGGTCCTCAGGTTGACTCAAGCGAGAATCTCCCCATATCTACAGGCAAGTCCATCCCTCGTACAACCAGTTACAAACATGTCTCGCCCATGTCTAAGTCATAAGTTTTATTTCATCGTTACCATAATATCAACAACCTTTAATCATGTCCAACATATTTCAAATTTGATTAACTAGGATACGCATCCATTCAACTTCTATAGCATGCAATTAATATTCGTTTATACCCATTTAACATTTTATATAATATTTATACCTAGATTAGGGTTAACAAGGTTCTCATATCAACATAATTAAGTAAATCCCACAAATTTTGAAATACAACTACCGATTCCCACAATAGCGACTTTACAGAAATTATGTGCATGCATAATAGTTTGATAAAACAATATAAACACTGTAAAATATGTGATCAACATGTTCAAAGGAGGGTGCTTGCCTTACTACTCATCATCTGGTATGTAATCTAGATCGGTGGTGGAATTGTCGGCGCCTACACGTCATCCGAAAAGAAGCATGGCAAACAGCAAATAACAAGTTTTAAAATGGGGTAAAAAGAAGTTAAATATAAAGCCAAATTGAATCTATTAAAGAAGACATGGGTGGTTTCAGGGTTTTGGAGTTATTATTTGTGCACGATGGTTCCATTATTCCTTTATTCATGATTAGGCCCTTTTCGTACAATTGAGTCTAAAGATAATCTTGGGTTTCACCCTAAGGCATATCTTCTTGATTTTTACATATAAGTAATTTCTATTATTTGAATTCAAGAAGCTAAAATTATAATAATAAATGTGAATAATTACGAATTCTAGAGGATAAAATTATTTGGATTTATTTAAATGTAATATCGAGTTAACATGAAGTGGTGTGTGTGTAAGGTGTTTCTCATAGGTTTGAGTATAATAGAAGGTATTATGACATTTTAAATGTAGGATTAGGCTACTGTTATAGAGATCAATTTATTATTTTTTCTTTCATTAGGTTGAGCTTCATTTCAAAGGTTTTAGAGACTACTTGCTTTATTTGCTATTATTTCACATTTTTAACATTATTTTGATCTTTCTAAGTCCTAAACATGTATAAACAGAGTTCAAGACCTAAATATTTTTGTATACACAGTATGAGCATTATTTTAAAAGATCCTACAAATTGGTCTCACTGAAATTGAGTTTTATTTGCACAAATTATAAACATTTAAATTTTTATATGTATTGAAATTAACCTATTTAAGCATTTGTCACAAACTAGATCCAAATTTAAATATTTTTATATACTTGGAGAGATTATAAACTCAAGAAAATGATAAATTTTATTTCATCAATTTTGGAGTTGATTTGTGAATATTTTACATTGTGCACATTCTAGACCTATAGTTTAAATTTGAGCTTATTTACTATACAGAGACTAAAACTAAAATATTTTTGCATATTCAGATTTTACACGAATTTAGAGACTTGCCTTACTGAATTTGGAGTTTTTTAGCAAAAGTTATAAGCATTTGAATAGGTTAGGTTTTGAAAAATCACTAGAAATTGGCAAAATACACTTTCTAAATTGGAGAGTATTTCCCCTTCTTGCGCAGTTTGAATCTCACCATGCCGATTGACAAGGAGGCCCCACCCGTTAATGGTGCGCGCGTGAGTAACTGACGACTCAGGCCCGCTGAAAGGATCGGGTTGGCCTAGAGGGGGGGTGAATAGGCAACCTTTTCTTTAAAGATTAAAGAACAAACTTTTAAGCACTTGATAAACACAAGCCTAAGCAACTCAAAAGCAAATGAGACAAGAAAAACACAATCACTGCACAACTAAAACATAATACTACTGCAAGGATGTAACACCCCAAATTTTTGCTTTTCATGAATTCAAATAAGATTTGACACTTTGGTGAATTTTTGGAATTTTCTGGAATTTATTTGGAATTTATTTGAATTTATTCCCTTTTGAAATAATTAAAGAATTTATTTTTGCAAATAAAATTTTGTTAGAAATATTTTATTTGAGTACAAAATGTTCCAAAATATTTTTTAGAATTTTTCTGGAATTTTTCTGAGTGTTTTGCTATTTTTAATGAATTAAATGAATTTTTGAGAATTAATTGGATTATTTAATTGCTGGAAAACCTAATCGGTTTCACTGTTCATCCGACCGGACCTGAGTCCGAGTCAGACTCGAGTCCGACCCGAGCCAGCCAACGCATGTGACCGTTGGATCGAGATCCAACGGCCACGATCGCGCCACGTTGCCGAACCCGAGCCCGACCGGACCAGCAAGGTCGCCCGAGCCGGACCCGAGCCCAAACCCCCGTACCGTTGGATCTTGATCCAACGGCTCACGTTGAGCCCCGTCACCCCAATTCGAATCCACCGGATTCCGCCGCCAAGAGCTGTGGGCCTCGCTTCGCGAAGTTTCACTGGACGCCGAGGGGCCTATTTAATCTTGGCCGCGCCGCCATCGTGTTGCCGACTTCCATGCGCACTCAAGATAGCCCTAGCCCACGCCACCGAAGCCGCTGTCGCTCGCTTAGAGCTCGGCCAGAAGTTGCGGTAGGTATCTGCCGCGGTTATTCGTCGATTCCGCCGCCGTCTGCCGTCCTCCGCCGCCGTTGAGCCCAGATCCGAAACCGCAAGGACCAGCAGCGTCGGAGGGGACCTTTCACTTCGCCGGAATCGCGCCCAAACGCCGTCGGGCGTGTCGTCGTCCTTGTCTCCGGTGATATCTGCTCCGCCGCGCGTCATCGCCGCCTCGCGAACTCCATCAGCCGTCCGATCAAGATCCGAGGGCCCAGATTCATCCACGTCACCACGGTAAAATCCCACGTTGTAATTTCTAGATCTATTTCCAACCGTTGGATCTAGATCCAACGGTCCAGATTGTGCCACGTAGCTAGCACCGCACCGTGCTTGGATAGATGTCAGCCGTTAGATCTAGATCAAACGGCTAGGGTTAGCCACGTTGTAACTCTAGATTGGATCTTGACTGTCCGATCAAGATCGAACGGTCCTTATCAACCGAGTAGTTTTCCTAACACGTTAAACCAGATCCGATCTGGGCCGTTGATTTTCAAATCAACGGCCGAGATCTAGCCACGTGGGCGGAAGTCTGGCCGTTGCGGGTCGGGCTACGGCCGCCGCTTACCGCCGACGCCACGCTGCGGACGCCGCTGGGGTCGCGTCGGTCACCGCCCACCCAATACCGCACCATGACGTCATGCTGACGTCAACGTGGGGCCCGCGTGTCAGCGGCCCAGCCAACCGCACCATGACGCTGGCGTCGACGCCACGGGGCTCATTCACCGCCTCGGCCAGGCGTGATGACGCCATCGGCCGACGTCATCCGGCGGGCCCACTCGCTGAGACACATGCGCGGGACCGGTCCACGGTTGATGATACATCCCTCCCGGGTGCGCACCATGCCCTTCGCGGCCCAGCCGTATGGCGCACGTGCCTCGCCCGACGAGCGGATTGCCCAATCGCCTGGGGTGTGGGCCTTGGACCACAAGAGAAATACACACCTTGGCTGCCATAGCCAGGCCATAAGAGTCCCATGTGGCCCCCAAAAGACTAGCCTGATGGGGGAGGTTGCTCTCCTTTCAAGGTAGTATTCTCTCCTCCACAAGCAAGGTGGTACTATCATTCTCACCTCTTGTTTCGGGACCTGGCTCGATACCAATCGATACATCCCTCCCGGTGCAGACTGCGTTCTTCATGCCCACCAGTATGGCGCACGTGCCTCGCCCGACGAGTGGATTGCCTAACTGGCCCAGGGGTGTGGGCCTTGGACCACGAGAGAAATACAAACCTTGGCTGCCATAGCCAGGCCATAAGAGTCCCATGTGGCCCCCAAAAGACTAGCTTGATGGGGGGAGGGTTGCTCTCCCTTTTAAGGTAGTATTCTCTCCCCTCCACAAGCAAGGTGGTACTATCACGTGGTGCATGGAAATCAACTGGGGGTTTGATAAATAGATTTGGACCGGGGCATGTGGCAAGAAATGATCGGGTGGGCCAGTTGTGGCATTGGGAGTGATGGTTTGGTTCCTCGGGTAGTCTTGCCCTGGTCAACCTAAGGACTTAACCTTGCAAGCCTTTGAACTGAGTTAATTGTGCAACCACATGTCCGTAATGGGATGGACCTAGTTGAGTAAGATACTAATAACTTGCATGTGATACCTTGGGTGTCAACTACACCTTTTGTGTAGCTTGAAAGGGGAGCGTACCAGTGCGATGGCATGGTACCCATCCAACGGTATGTCGGTCCCATACTTCGCCTTTGTTAAGGGAAGGGATGGTGTATGGCAAAAACCGAAAAGGTTCACTTGCGTAGTTAGCCGTTTCCGAAAGGCTTTGTTACGATCACTCGCCTTTGTGGTGGTTGGCTGTATCTTGTGGGTAAAGTGCATAACCTCTACAGAGTGTAAAATCTATTCGAATAGCCGTGTCCGCGGTATTGGACATTGCTCGGGGATTACAGTCAAGGGTTAGACTTTCGTGAAAACAACTTGGACTTGGAAGGTTTGGTTTGGTTAATAGATGATGTTGATGGAAATGTGGACTAGGAATGGGGAAGATGTTTATTTAACTCCTGGAAAAGTTATTGATATTATACTTGTTTTTACTGCTTTCGAATCTACTTATGATACTTGTCAAATGCTGTTTACTGCAATTATACTTGGAACTATTCCTTTGTATTAAGCCATGCATGTAGTATATTAGCTTGCATTCTGTGCATGACTTGCTGAGTACCAAGTACTCACCCTTGCCACAAAACAACACCAGTTGAAGAAGAGGCGACGCCGGCTCTGGAGGAGGAGTTTCAAAAAGAGCCGTCTAACTAGGGATCGAGTCCAGTCAGTTGCCTGTGGCATATTGGTTGGCACCACGCGTTTTCTTTATATATTCCGCTGCAGATTTTATTTGAATAAGTCTTAGCCCTGCGAGGCGTACTTTTGTAACTTGACCATAAGGTCGAGCAACCAGTTTGGTTATCCTAATTAAAATACTTTATTGTTATCGATGTGTATGATTGTGATATTTACCAATGTTGAGACTGTGTGCACTAGCGTGATCCTGGACTAGTGCTGAATACACAGAGGGTCCGGATTTGCAAATTCGGGTCCCGACAGAGGTGGTATCAGAGCCATACTGACTGTAGGCTCAACCCATAGTTAGAATGGTCGTAGTGAGGATAAAACCTATTTTCTAAAGCTAAAAGTTGGTCAAGATAATGAATGAATTCTCGACTTATCTCCTTCTCTCTTTTCTTACCCCTTGCTAAATTTTTCCCCTTACCTCAGCACAATTTGAAATCTGTTCTTACGTGAGCATTTTGTGACAGATGGAGGGAGAGATCAACTATGTCGATCTTGAGGTTGGCCACGCCGCGGAACTTTAGAGTATGATGCAGTTTCTCGAAAGTTTTGAGAAGCCGAAATACCAAGTGAATATCATCAGACAAGCGGGACTGATTAAGGCTTGTGATGTGATGATCACGATACATGCCAGGAAGAAGGGCAAGGGCAGCCGTCCGATATACTGCACCGCCAGGAGGTCGACAATGCAGATGGGAATTCAGGAGGTATCACGACGAGCAATGCGACACATCGCCCGCATCTACACCAGCGAGCTGGAGGGCGCGGTGTACCGCTACCACCCACACAACAACAACCTTCTTGACCCGAAGCTGATTCAGGATGAGAATGCCACAGTCACACAGCTGGCACGACTTGTCATCGCTTAGGAGGATGTGCTTGATGATACGAATCGGGAGCTACAGAAGGCTCGCGAGGAGGTCACGATAGAGAAGAACCGATGGCGGGAGGCTCAAGAGTATGTATCCCACCTTCTGCGAAGGATTGATGAGTTGGAGATGGCTTTGTACGGACCAGGACCAGAGCCAGTACTCAAGCTACATGAGCCGAACCCGGAGGAGTCAGATCTTGATGAGGACACCGCTTCTTCGACTACCACAGTTGCAGGGCATGGTGATTGTTTCGCACCGATGCCACCGCACCCGCACCCAGGCCGAGGAGGTTTTCTTGATGAGTGAGCCTAGGTCTTGTAGTTGGGACTCCTTCGTCGAGTCGCGTTATAGAATAAAGATTCACCCTTAGAGGTGTTGGATTTTCATTGCTTGCTGAGTGTGCAGTATGTGTTGCAGGCCCTTAGGCATTGTAAGCAACCATACAAAGGTATTATTATGGTATAGTTAATAAAGTTGGATTTTGAGTTACACCTCCCCGCATAAGTTACTCTACTACTTGTCTATGCTTGTTTCCCTCTTGTATTTAAACCTTGGAGCAATCAACAGATGGTGAACACTCGCGAAAACCTTGGAGGCAATGGGAGTGGTTCTCGCTCAGCTGGGAACCCTAATGATGGAGCACCTGCACCCCACCCAGCACCGCCAGTTGATATGCAGAAATTTGGAGCTTTTCTTGCTGCACAAACCCAGCTGATGCATGCCATGATGCAATAGATGCAGCAGGTCACTGCTCAGGCCACCGCTAACTAAGCAAATCAGGGGCAACGACATGGAGCAAAGTTGTCGGAATTCATGAGGACTCATCCACCCACTTTCTCTGGGAATGCCAACCCGCTGGAGGCGGATGATTGGCTAAGGTCAATAGAAAGGAAGTTACACATTGCCCAATGCATGGGGAATGAGAAGGTGCTTTACGCATCTCATCAGTTGGAAGGGACCGCCGCTGAGTGGTGGGAAAACTTCGCGCCAATGAGGAGAACACACAGACATCACGTGGGAGGAGTTTACTACCTGCGTTCACAAGATCATGTGCCAGAAGGGATCATGGACCTTAAGAAGGAAGAGTCCAGGGCATTGAAGCAAGGTAATCAACCGGTGTTAGAATATCTGAACAAGTTCACACAGCTTGCACGCTACGCACCTGAAGACGTAGCGACAGATAAGGCCAGACAGTCTCGCTTTATGAAGGGACTTAACTCGGATCGCAGGTGGGACTAATCACCCACACCTTTTGATTTCCAGGAGCTTAGAACAAAGCGCTTATTCTTGAGGACAAGCGCAAGGAGTTGGATGAAAACAAGAAGCGCAGAATGCAGCAAAGAAGGATCACGTCAGAGCGCAGCGGCGTCAAGGGTTGCGCCAAATCAATTTTTCAGATTCCAACCGCAGACGCAAAGCAAGGACACCGCCGCCAAAGACCAAGGCACGTGAATCAGAATTTCAGACCCACGCCCAGACCCGAGAATGCCGCTACAAGCAACCAACAGGCACGCTGAGGCGTTGCTATACATGCAATGAGCCAGGCATTTCTCCAACAAGCGCCCCAGGAAGACTGAGTGACCCTGATTCCGCTTCAACTTAGGATCCACACCGCCTAGGACCCCACCGGAGCAAACCGCATGAGCAAAGATAGCCGGAGCCGCACCCTGCATCGTGGTGAGAGGCAGAGTCAATCACGTGACCGCAGATGCACTCCAGAATGCCACAGACATCATACTGGGTAAGATACTTGTCAACTCAGTACCTGCAACAGTTTTGTTTGACTCTAGAGCTTCGCATTCGTTTGTTTCCCGAGATTTTGTTTCTAAGAATAATTTGGAGATTGTGGATCTTAAGTGCATGCTTATAGTTCAAACCCCTGGGTCAGAACTCCGATCTCAAGTAGGATGTTCTGGGGTGAGAATACTAATAGATGGGGTAGAGTTCTTAGCGAACTTGATTATATTGGGAACCCAGACCCTAGATGTTATCTTGGGAATGGATTGGTTATCTAAGCACAAGGCCGTGCTAGACTGTGGACGAAGAGTCATATCAGTTGAGAGTCCGTGTGGAAGAAAAGTGGAATTTCAAGCGAATGCCGTTAGAGATGGGCAACTGATGGTTAACAGCGCAAAGGCAATCAGCATAGAGGATGTCTCAGTTGTGAATGAGTATCCGGATGTTTTTCCTGAAGACCTACCTGGGATGCCGCCCGACAGAGACATAGAGCTTGTGATAGAGCTTGTACCTGGTACAGCGCCGATAGCGAAGAGACCATATCGGATGTCCACTGAAGAATTGGTGGAGATGAAGAAACAGTTTGAAGAGTTGATGGAAAAAGGATTCATCAGACCGAGTTCGTCGCCATGGGGAGCGCTTGATTGCTTCACAAGAAGAAGGATGGGAGTTTCAGGATGTGCATTGACTACCGTGCACTCAATGAAGTCACCGTGAAGAATAAGTACCCGCTACCCAGGATCGATGACCTGTTTGATCAGCTAAGAGGAGCCGGGGTTTTCTCCAAGATTGATCTGAGATCGGGATACCATCAGCTGAAGATCCGATCGGAAGATATTCCGAAGACTGCATTCTCGTCAAGATATGGACATTACGAGTTTACTGTTATGTCCTTCGGTCTGACAAATGCGCTAGCTTACTTCATGAATATGATGAACAAGGTTTTCATGGAATACTTGGATAAGTTTGTCGTTGTGTTCATAGATGACATTCTCATCTACTCCAAGACAAAGGAAGAACATGCAGAGCACCTGAGGCGAGTTTTGGAGAAGCTGAGGGAATAGTAACTCTTCGCCAAGTTCAGCAAGTGCGATTTTTGGAAAGACAAGGTAGAGTTCCTTGGACATGTAATGACCGCAGAAGGAGTTGCGGTAGATCCAAGCAAGGTAGAAGCTGTGTTACATTGGGAACAGCCGAAGACCGTGACCCAGATTCGTAGCTTCCTTGGGATGGCAGGTTACTACCGCCGCTTCATGGAAGGCTTTTCGACGATTGGGAGGCCCCTTACGCAATTGTTGAAGAAGGAGAAGAAGTTTGCCTGGACGCCAGAGTGCGAGAAGGGTTTTCAAGAGTTGAAGAAGTGATTGACATCAGCACCGGTGTTAGTTCTACCAGACATCAATCAAAGCTTTGATATTTACTGTGATGCATGGCGCCAAGGACTTGGCTGCGTGCTGATGCAGAACGGCAAGGTCGTCGCATATGCATCGAGGCAGCTGAGGCCGCATGAAGAGAATTATCCGACGCATGACCTAGAGTTAGCTACCGTAGTGCATGCTTTGAAGTTGTGGCGTCATTATTTGATTGGGAACAGATGTGAAGTGTATACGGATCATAAGAGTCTTAAGTACATATTCACCCAATCTGACTTGAACATGAGGCAGAGGAGATGGTTGGAACTGATCAAGGATTATAATGTGGGAATCCATTACCATCCCGGGAAGGCCAATGTGGTGGCCGATGCCTTGAGTAGGAAGAGCCATACTGTGAACATGTTGATAGCCGCGAGTCAGGAAGAGCTATGCAAGGATTTCCAAAAGATGCAGATTGAAGTGGTCCCAGAAGGATTCTTGGCCGCATTAGAAGTGAGGCCTACCCTGGAGGATCAGATCCGAGAAGGACAGAAGGATGATGACAAGATCCGCAGGATTATGTCCAAAATGGATGAAGGCAAGGCAAAAGACTTCAAGCTGGATGAGCAAGGCACGTCTTGGATGGAGGATCAAATTTGTGTGCCAAACAAGAAGGAGCTGAAACAGTTGATACTAGAGGAAGCCCATGACTCCAAGTATTCAATCCATCCAGGAAGTGCTAAGATGTATCAGGATTTGAAGGAAAGATTCTGGTGGCCGAGCATGAAGCGTGAAGTTGCCGAGCATGTTGATACTGCGACATATGCCGAGAGTCAAGGCAATGCATCGAGGCGGCGGATCACATACACAATTAAAGATACCTGAGTGGAAGTGGGAGGAAATTGGAATGGACTTCATTACCGGTTTGTCGAAAACCCAGGGTGGTTATGACTCTATATGGGTTATAGTGGATCGCTTGACTAAAGTCGCCCATTTTATTCCAGTAAAGACCAATTACTCGGGAGATAAGTTAGCAGAATTGTACATGACCAGGATCGTTTGTTTGCATGGAGTGCCGAAGAAGATTGTATCGCATGCAGGTACCCGCTTACCTTGAGATTCTGGAATAAGCTGCATGAAGCCATGGGGACCCGTTTGAACTTCAGCACCACCTATCATCCGCAGACGGATGGACAGACCGAAAGAGTGAATCAGATATTAGAGGATATGTTAAGAGCGTGTGCATTAGCTTATGCTACCTCTTGGGATAAAAGTCTGCCGTATGCTGAGTTCAGCTACAATAATAGCTACCAGGCTAGTTTACAAATGTCACCTTTTGAGTCACTATACGGTCGACCTTGTCGAACACCGTTGAACTGGAATGAGACAGGTGAACGCCGTGTCTTTGGGCCGGACATTCTTCAAGAAGCTGAAGAGCATATTGCCATGATCCGGGAAAGACTGAAGATAGCACAATCAAGACAGAAAAGCTACGCCGATAACCGTCGCCGAGACTTGAGCTTTGAACCGGAGGATTTCGTGTACCTTAGGGTTACACCACTCAAGGGAGTCAAGAGATTCCATGCCAAAGGAAAACTCGCACCCCGTTATGTCGGCCCATTTAAGATTTTGAGCCGCAGAGGCGAAGTTGCTTATCAGTTGGAGTTGCCGCAGTCATTGGTAGGAGTACATGACGTGTTCCACGTGTCCCAGCTGAAGAAGTGTCTCCGGGTACCAGACGAGCAAACACCCTTGGAATCGATCGAGCTACAGGAAGACCTGACCTACAAGGAACATCTCGTCAAGATTTTGGACACCATGGATCGAGAAACAAGAAACAAGTCAACCCATTTCTGCAGAGTTCAATGGAGCAACCATGCAAAGAGTGAAGCAACTTGGGAGCGCGAAGAGGATTTGAAGAAGGAGTTCCCGAACCTATTCTTTAGTAAGCCCTGAATCTTGGGGATGAGATTCTGTTAAGGGGGGAGGTTTGTAACACCCCAAATTTTTGCTTTTCATGAATTCAAGTAAGATTTGACACTTTGGTGAATTTTTGGAATTTTCTGGAATTTATTTGAATTTATTCCCTTTTGAAATAATTAAATAATTTAATTTTGCAAATAAAATTTTGATGGAAATATTTTATTTGAGTCCAAAATGTTCCAAAATATTTTCTAGAATTTTTTTGGAATTTTTCTGAGTGTTTTGCTATTTTTAATGAATTAAATGAATTTCTGGGAATTAATTGGATTATTTAATCGCTGGAAAACCTAATCGGTTTCACTGTTCATCCGACCGGACCCGAGTCTGAGTCAAACTCGAGTCCGACCCGAGCCAGCCGTTCTGGTTGAACCCGGTCGCCAAACCCTAACGCGTGTGACCGTTGGATCGAGATCCAACGGCCATGATCGCGCCACGTTGCCGAACCCGAGCCCGACCGGACTAGCCAGGTCGCCCGAGCCGGACCCGAGCCCAAACCCCCGTACCGTTGGATCTTGATCCAACGGCTCACGTTGAGCCACGTCACCCCAATCCGAATCCAATTCGGATTCCGCCGCCGCAGCCGCGTGGGCCTCGGTTTCCGCGAGTTTCACGGACGCCGAAAGGCCTATTTAATGCGCCGCTGCCGCCATCGTGTTGCCGATTTCCATGCGCACCCGTAGCCCTAGCCCACGTCACCTGAGCCGCCGCCGTTCGCCCGCTAGAGCTCACCGTAGTTGCGCTAGGTCTCCGCCGAGGTTATTCGTCGATTCCGCCGCCGTTGAGCCCAGATCCGGAACCGCAAGGACCAGCCGCGTCGGAGGGGACCTTTCACTTCACCGGAATCGCGCCCAAACGCCGTCAGGCGTGTCGTCGTCCTCGTCTCCGGTGACCTCTGCTCCACTGCGCGCCATCGCCGCCTCGCGAACTCCATCAGCCGTCCGATCAAGGTCCGAGGGCCCAGATTCGTCCACGTCACCACGGTAAAATCCCACGTTGTAATTTCTAGATCTATTTCCAACCGTTGGATCTAGATCCAACGGTCCAGATTGTGCCACGTAGCTAGCACCGCACCGTGCTTGGATAGATGTCAGCCATTAGATCTAGATCAAACGGTTAGGGTTAGCCACGTTGTAACTCTAGATTGGATCTTGATCGTCCGATCAAGATCGAATGGTCCTTATCAGCCGAGTAGTTTTCGTAACACGTTAAACCAGATCCGATCTGGGCCGTTGATTTTCAAATCAATGGCCGAGATCTAGCCACGTGGGTGGAAGTCTGACCGTCGTGGTCAGCGCGGTCGCCGCCCGGTCACCGCTGACGTCACGCGTTACGTCCGCGTGGGTCACGCGTTACGTCCGCGTGGGTCACGCGTGTCAGCGGCCCAGCCAACCGCACCATGACGTCATGTTGACATCACGGTGGGGCCCAGCTGTCAGCCGTCCTCAGCCGTGCGTGATGACATCACTGCTGACGTCATCCGAAGGGCCCACTTGTCAGTGAGACACATGCTCCGTGGACCGAGCCAAACCGTGCGCCATGTCCATGGACCCGAGGCGACGTGGCGGCCTCTGATTGGTCCACGTGTCATGAGTTTCCAGGAGATATGTGCATCGCATTGTATTGCATTGCATCACATTATATGAGCATGTGATATGATGATGATATATGATGATGTCAATGATATGCTTACGCTATGAATATGAGATGTGCATGATGTTGTATGTGAAAAGTGGTGATGAAGGTATTAGAATGTATTTTCTTGTTCCATTGCAATATACTTGCTGAGTGATGAACTCACGCTTGTGTTTATGTTGTTTTTCTTAGGTACCATGAAACCGGCATGCGGGAAAGGGAGCTAGTCACACGTCATCACTTAGCATCACACATAGAAACAATGACATGTTCCTTCCTTTAAATTATGATGGTTAATTTGTGTGCTTGGTTTCCTCATTTACTTCGTTTGGCTCATGAGATGGTTGGAATCTTTATTCTAGTCTTACTGCTAGAACCTTTATTATTGATGATTTAGATGTCATTCTTTATACTATATCCTGTGATCATATTGTTGTTGCTTCAATTCATGGAAAAACAAAGGAGATGCTGCCAAAATTTTCGGTTATAGCATTTACTCCTTTGCTGTAATTTATCTTAATTTATGGTATTTAGATGTTGTTTAGTCTATGTTTGGTAGCATTCGGGCATACTAGATGCCGGGGTGTTACAGATGGTATCAGAGCGGGCTGTAGGTCCTTGGAATGTGTATTTTTAGTGTCATGCTATAGGGTACAACTAAAATGTGATGTGGAATAACTTAGAATCATGGCTTAGGTTTTAACTAAAATTTTGTCATAGGATAGCAACATTAAAACTTGCAAAAGTGGTATAACTAATCTAAAATTTGACACACAATGGATGCACAGTAGGAAGGGGTATGGGTATCATTGCTTTATACTTAAATGTTATATTTAAGCCTCGATGTTGAATGCTTCATTTGACAATGCATGTTGCTATGTCTATGAGATAAATGATTGAATTGTTCTTGTTGTTATGATAAAGTGGGGTTTTGGTGCCGAAGGGTTTCGGCCACCTCTCTTATTTCATAGTAAGGGTGAGGTTTAACGGTGTGGCCGGTTAGCGCCATCACCATCACCGAAGAACTATTAACCCCTGTAGGAGAAGAGTGCTTATCCTTTCGGTCATAGATTGGGTATTTTACTGGAGTCAAATAGAAGAGTTTGGTGGTGGATTCCTTCGTATGATCTTTACCGTTCTAACGGTCGGTTTTGGGTGTTTTTCTTGATTTTAGTAATTGAAATCAAAAGAAAAGTGTTTGGAATTGGATGTTTCGCGGAGAGTCCCTTCGGTGTTTCTTTGTTTTGTCTTCCTTGGGTGAAGACGAAGAAGAAGAATTTAGCATTGCGCCTTTTTAGTCGCCTTTTGGCTTTGACACCGGTTTTGTTGGTTGCCTTGCAAAGAAAAGTATAGTTTTGGTTCTTGTGTGTCTTACTCTGAGTTTAAAAGAAGTTATTGAAACGTGTGCAAAAAGTTAAGTTGTGTCGATTTATGTTTTGTGCCTTTGTCCGCAAAGGTTTATTTGATCGCTTGGTTCCCTCCTATGGGAGTCTTTGAGATTTGAAAGTGTTTTGGAGAATTCCTTTGCATGACCAAGTTTGGGTTTGTCTCATTGCAATTTTGAGTCATGTTTCCTTATGAATTTGGGATGAGTTTTAAAACTAAAATGCTGCAAACAAAGTAAGTAGTCTTTTGACTGAAATCGTTCGTCCCTAGTAAGAATTGTTGTTTAGCATGTTATGTAGTAGGTAACAATGTGGTTTATGGAATGATGTGTTGCTAAGTTAAATTTTGAGTTGAATCAATTCAATGTGATTTTCATCTCTAGCTGGAGAATAAATAGACTACTAGTGTTGTAGTTTACTCTGTAGCGAGAATGATTAAATGGGTTAATGTACATGCTTAGAATCTGTTGCTTTGATTTGAAAGTGCTTATGACCCTCGATAATGTTTAAAGTTGTAAACCCTGATGCATAGTTAGAACATTAAGGTGATGTAAACTACTGAGATTGTTAAAGAAACCTTGCTGGTTGTTTAAAGATGTTCTAATTTAACGTGTTAATAGAGAAATTTAAGCATGCTGGCTTGTGACCTTAACTTGGTAGTTGATTAGAGTTGCTTTCTATGTTGTTGCAAACCATTAGTATATTTGGAAGTATGCGTATGTGTTCCTATAATGGCTAGTACCGATGTCAATTGGGAAAATATAGGTTTTGTTGTTGTTTTAAGAACATTGTGTTGGTCTAACTTATTAAATGTATTCTAATAGTTGGAGTATATTATGTAGTGACAATTTGTTATGATATATGTATAGAGTAATTAAAAACATTGTAGTCGTCCTTATGATTTTGCTCATTTAATGATATTGACGACTTAGTAGTGGTGGTAATTGTTTAGATGAACTGTTGAAAATCCTTGTTAAAAATGGAGGTTATTGTAACATGTTGTGATGGAGTGGACCATGGATAATTAGCATGATGTAGGATTTTATGCTTGATGAATGTATATCCTAGAATCATACGCACAAATTTTATCTTGTAGAGATAATACTTATTTGTTGAAATCATTTTATTGATTGAACAAGTTTTAATTGTCAAGATGTTGAAGTATGGATGATATAAAATCGATAGGTTAACCATGCTCAAGTAGCTGTTGTGTAGGATTGAAAGACACGAATATAGTAATCAGAGGGGGGGTGAATGATTGTGCGGAAACTAAAACCAAATTCTTAATCTACTAAAAGTTCACCCCAAAACAGAACCAAATAATTGCCTCGTATTCAACAAAAACAGAATGATAGAGGTTCGGTAAAATGCGAATTCCTAGAGATCCAACCGTCGGAACGATCTGAAATTTAGACACAAGAAACTAGATTCCAATACGAATCGAACCCAAAAAGAATCAGCTCGATCGGACTTACGGATAAAAAGTTATGAGCCTCGTAAGCTTGCTATGACAAAAGATGACGAGAATAGATCTAACTAGAATTGTAACTCGCCGAAAGATTTGAAGAACTTGATCTTTATTTCTCCTTTCTTTTGTCTAAAGTACTCCAAACAAAAGAGTACAACCCTAAAGCTTGCTCAAAGCTTGATGCCCTTCAACAGGAGACAACCCCTCCTATTTAAAGGAGCAAAACACGAGGAGTCATGAATACAATTCCTACTCCTAATCCTAGAAGGAGTCCCACTCCTAATCCTAGAAGGAGTCCCACTCCTAATCCTAGAAAGAGTATGTATTCAACACAACACCTCTTGGCCCATCCTGGCCGAGTACAACTCTTGCACGCGTATGGCAACCCTACCATACTCACGTGACTAACCATTCTTCATGTGCACCATTCTCTTAGCCCGAACGTCCCGCATGACATCCTTGACCACCAAGACCTCAGTTCCCCCTGAACCTAGTCCCGAACCTCAGTTCCTCCATGAACCAAGTTCCGGTCCCGTCATCGACCACATTCGCCCTCGAGCAATACCTGCATATGAACAAACCACAAAAATGATTCCGAGCACAAATCCGCGACTTGACTCACATTAAACCATGCAACCACTCACAGGAGTGCATTGCATTAAATATTCTAAGAACACGATTTCAAAACACGAACCAAAACCTTTGCAAAAATCGAAAAGCTTTTCAAATAATCAAACTGATTTCAGATCTTTTCAAATAAAGAAACCAAAAAATAAATCTTGTCGAAATATCAAACTGGTTTCAAATCTTTTTCAAATACTCATCATCAAAATCAAATGGATCAAAAATAACGATCCTTCAATCTCCCCCTTGATGAGTAATTTGACAAAACACAATATAAGATTTGACAAGAGATTGAACAAGAACCAAAAGACCAAAAAATCCTAATTCAAAAACCTCCTTGACTTGTTCTCCCCCTTTTTGACAAAATAGTCATCAAGATCTCAAAACTCCCCCTTAAAGAATGCAGTATCTCAAGCTTTGAAGTATATTCAAGGTATATAATCAAAGTAAAGCATTTGGAGAGTTTTTAGGAGAACTTTCTCATTTTGTATCAATTTATCCAATGAGAAAACAAATTGTGAGAATATGGAGGCTCTAACACATAGAACAGTTATTGCATAAGCAAATTAGAGCAAACAAGTAAAATGTCATAAACTGATTTTGCCAAAGCGAAAAAGAAATCTATCATGAGCATAGAGAGACTTTCAAATTCACTAATATTTGTCTCAAGCCTTTTTCAACCATTTGAATTTCTTTTTTCTCTTTTAGCAAGTTTGACAATTTTGCTTTGTGATCAACAGGATGACTAGTAATCAGACACTAGCCCATACTTGTGTATGAGTAGGTAGTTCTTTCTTGTATCTTTCTCAGTTTAAATTGGCAAGTGGCTTCACATTGTTCTGAACTTTTGTTTAGACAAGTAGCCTTTTCTTGCATCTTTTGCATTTAAATCCCGGCAAGGAAGCTGCACATTGTACTAAACTTGTGTTTAGCCAAGTAGCTTTTGCTTGCATCTTTTTCAACTTGCTTTTAACATTAAAACACTGATTTTGCTTGAGACTCATAATGATCATTTGAAGTCCAACAAAAGCTCACACATAGTTTCTAATCAGCTCTAGCCTTTCAACAGATGACAAGAAACTTTTAAGCCTATTTCACAAATGCAATACCCTAATGAGCAAGAGCCAAAATATTCTCGAAAAGCATCTCAAATTGAATTATTTTAGCCTTTTAGTGATAAGTAAAGCATTGAGCATTAACTTGGCTATATACACAAGAATAATCACCAAAGCTTTGTACTACATGATGCAATGTAAACAGGGGATTTTACTTGAGGTGTAAAGTCAAAATACCACTTATAAAAAAATCACTTGTAGGAACCAAAGTCAAGTAACCCAAAAAGAGATAAACTCAAGACTCCCCCTCAAATCAACCCATGGGGATGAATGATCCCAAGTTCACCGCGTAAGAAAGCAAAACGAGAAGAATCAAGCAGTTTAGTGAAAATATCAACAAGTTGAGCACCCGAATCAACAAATTTCAGTTCAATAGCTCCTTTTTCAACATGATCTCTAAGAAAATGATATTGAACATCAATATGTTTAGTCCTTGAATGTTGAACAGGATTTTTAGCAATGTGAATTGCACTAGTATTATCACAAAGAAGTGGAACACTATTAAAGTTAATGCCATAATCTTTAAGAGTTGAAGTGATCCAAAGAATTTGTGAACAACAACTAGCGGCTGCAACATATTCAGCTTCGGCAGTAGATTGTGCAATAGAGGACTGTTTCTTAGAAGACCATGAAACAAGTGAAGTGCCAAGAAAATGACAAGTGTCAGAAGTACTCTTTCTATCTAATCTACACCCCGCAAAATCAGCATCAGAATATCCTAGGAGTGTAAGAGAAGAAGAACAAGAATACCAAATGCCAAATTCAGAAGTGGAGCGAAGATACCTGAAAATTCTTTTAATTGCTTGTCGACGTGATTCTCGAGGAGAGGCTTGAAATCGAGCGCACAAACATACTGCAAAATGTATGTCGTGCCTCGAAAGCAGTCAAATGCAAGTGATCCAATCATGCTTCTGTATTCTTTTTGGTCCATCTCGACACCATTCTCGTCAGGATCCAAAATTGTTGTTGTGCTCATTGGAGTAGATACTGACTTTCCTTCTCCCATGTCAAATTTCTTTAGCAGCTCCTTTGTATACTTGGATTGGTGTAAGAAGATCCCTTCTTTCGCTTGCTTGATTTGAAATCGAAGGAAGTATGTCAACTCTCCCATCACACTCATCTCGAATTCCCTGGACATCAGCTCAGAAAAATGCAACACAAGAGAGTGGGAGGATCCTCCAAAGATAATATCATCCACATAAATTCGCACCACAAGGAATTGATCATTTGAATTTTGAGTAAACAGAGTTTTATCAACTTTTTCCATCTCAAAATTATGTTGAAGCAAGAAGCCTTTTAATCTATCATACCAAGCACGAGGGGCTTGTTTTAATCCATAAAGAGCTTTTGATAAATGATACACATGATTAGGAAATTTTTCATTTTCAAAGCCAGGGGGTTGTTTCACAAAAACTTCTTCTTCTATAAAACCGTTTAGAAAAGCACTTTTCACATCCATTTGAAATAACTTAAAACCTTTTGAAGCTGCAAACGCCAAAAAGAATGCGAATAGCTTCTAAACGAGCAACAGGAGCAAATGTTTCATCAAAATCAATTCCTTCAAGTTGGGAGAAACCTTGAGCTACAAGCCTAGCTTTGTTTCTAACAATTATTCCATCTTCATTTAGCTTGTTCTTAAAAACCCATTTTGTTCCAATAATGTTTTGATCTTTAGGAGGTTCCACTAATGACCAAACTTTATTTCGTTCAAAATTCTCTAACTCCTCATGCATCGCATCAACCCAAGAACTATCAGTTAAAGCATGTGTAATATTCTTCGGTTCAAAATTTGCAACAAAAGCAGAATGCATGCATAAAAGAGTTTGAGATGAATTAGAACGTGTCACCCTTTCATGAAGACTTCCAATAATTTGTTCAGGAGGATGGTTCTTCAGAACAGCAAGGGGAGGTCCAGTTGTTTCACCGCCGTGGGAGGTGTAGGAAAATCTGAAGTAGTAGTCACATCAATTGGTTCAGGAACATCTTCCCGTTCTGTAGGTATGAGCTCATCATCATCATTATCTTCATCACTTTCTTCGAATCTTTTATCCAAAAAGATTGGCTCTAAATCTTCTCGTGAACCTGAAATGTCGGGTCTAGCTCCAGGGCTAGCCTCATCAAAAGTAACATCGCATGTCTCCAATAATTTGTTAGTCGATAAATCAAGTACACGATATCCACGAGAGTGCAACGAATAACCAAGGAAAATACCATCTGTACTACGAGCTTCGAATTTATCAAGATTTCCATGTTTAAGGATAAAGCATTTGCAACCAAACACTCGTAAGTGAGAAACAGACGGTTTACGATCAAATCTCAGTTCATAAGATGTTTTACCAAGTAAAGCTCTAAGATAGATCCTATTTGATATATAGCAAGCAGAAGAAATTGCTTTAGCCCAGAATTTTCTTGAAGTGTTGTATTCATCTAGCATAGCTCTAGCCATTTGAATCAAAGTTCTATTTTTCCTTTCTACAACACCATTCTGTGAGGGAGCATATGGCAAGGAAAATTGATGTTCAATTCCATTAGTTTCACAAAAAGATTTGAACAAAGCATTTTTGAATTCCGTACCATTATCAGTTCTTATGGTTTTCAATGTGTTGGGAAATTCATTTATCAATCTTTTAATGAAAACATGAAAGAGTCCAAAGATCTCATCTTTCGAAGAGAGAAAATGCACCTAAGAGTATCTCGAATAATCATCAACAATTACTAGAAAGTACCACTTACCTCAGGCCGATTGGATTCGAGATGGTCCTACTGTATCCATGTGAAGAAGTTGACCGGGGCCGATGGTCATCACAGTTGAGACAGGAGCATGAGGAGCTCCAACCATCTTACCATGTCGACAGGAAGCACAAACAATGTCTTTGCAAGATTTTAATTTCGGCAAGCCACGAATTAAATCTAGACCACTCAATCTAGATAACAGATCAAAACCCAAGTGACCTAACCGACGATGCCAAAAATTGAGATTTCTAGATTCTGAAGCAACAAAACAATGTGAACTTGAAGCATTGCTAAAATTTGCTATGAAAATTTTTCCAAGTCTAGATATCTCAAGAATCAGGTTTCCAGAAGCATCGAGTACCCTACATGCATTCGGTTTAAAATTTACTTCAAAGTTTTCATCCAACAATTGAGATACGCATGTAAGGTTGAATTTCGCTTTAGACACCAAAGAGACATTCTTTAAAGTAAAGTGCTCATTTACTTTCAATCGTACCATTTGCAATGACGCTGGCCCAAAGAGTAGCATCTCCAAAAGTGATCGCTTGCTCCTCAGATGCTTTTGTTAGGGAGGAGAACCAACTTGGGTTGCCTGTCATGTGTTGGCAGCATCCTGAATCAACAACCCAGATGTTCTCCTTCCCTTCTCGTACCACCTCATCACCGTCGCTGGAGGTGCTGTCGTTGTCACTAGAATCACTAGTGTTCCCTTTTGCCATGAAGCACGGTCTAGTGAAATCCTTATCATTCAGCTTCGTTTGCTTCGCTTCCTTCTCATCTTCAGTTGAGTCATCAATGTCGCTTAAATCTAAGCGACCAATTGCCGCGAAGACTTTGTTGAGCATCTTCTTCGTCCGTTGCTTATTTTTATCCTTGCTCTCTCTTGGCTGGAAGGACTTGGAGGAGTTGCTTTGCTCCTTCTCCTCTCTATCTTTGTTCTTGAAACAGTTAGCACGGATGTGCCCTGCCTTGCCGCAGTTGTAGCAGTGGATGGAGGCTCCTCTTCTCTCCCTTGATCTCATGTAAGCTGCATTGACACGCTTGGAAAGAAGAGCAAGTGTATCTTCTGGTATTTGATCTAGCTGTTCATCACTAAGAGCACTCAAAGCAGTAATGGAATATGATGATGAAGAACTAGCAGCATTATCATATGAAGAGGAATTAGCATTAAGAGCCATAGAGTTATCATTGGATGTTCTTGAAACAATGTCTATCTCAAAAGTCTTGAGACTAGAATATAGTTTATCCAAAGTCATTTCACTCATCTTGTGAGCTTCCCTAAAAGCAGTCACTTTCATTTGCCAGATTTTAAGATCAAGAGATGATAGGAAATGTCTAGCATTTTCAGAGTTAGTGTACTTTACATCTACAGCTCTAAGATTGTTTAAGATTCTGTTAAAGCGAGCAAAACAATCATCTAGAGATTCTCCAGAGTTCATTTCAAATCTAGTGTATTCCTTTTTAAATTGATCTTGCCTAGCTTCTTTTACAGAGTCAATGCCCTCATGATAATCTTGAAGAGATTTCCAAATTTCATGAGCAGTGAGTAAATGAAAGACTCTATCGAATTCTTTTCTAGCAAGTCCTTGAAGCAATATGTTTCTAGCTCTATTATTGTTTTCAACATCTTTTTCAAACTCGATTTTATCAATATCATCATTTGAAGGAAGCTCGTATGGAATCTTTACCTTGCGCCAAATAGCGTTACCTTGAGCTTGAAGGTATGCAGTCATCCGAATCCGCCAATGGGGAAAGTCTGTGCCATTGAAGATTGGCGGCTTGTTCGAGTATTTCTCTGTTGCCATAACTTACCGTTTACTAATCACCTGTTAAGATGGATTAGTAGAGCCAAGCTCTGATACCACTTGTAGGATCGAAAGACACAAATATAGCAATCAGAGGGGGGGTGCATGATTGAGCGGAAGCTAAAACCAAATTCTTAATCTACTAAAAGTTCACCCCAAAACAGAACCAAATAATTGCCTCGTATTCGACAAAAACAGAATGATAGAGGTTCGGTAAAACGCGAATTCCCAGAGATCCAACCGTCAGAACGATCTAAAATTTGGACATAAGAAACTAGATTCCAATACGAATCGAACCCAAAAAGAATTAGCTCGATCGAACTTACGGATGAAAAGTTATGAGCCTCTCAAGTTTGCTATAATAGAAGATGACCAGAATAGATCTAACTAGAATTGTAGCTCGCCGAAAGATTTGAAGAACTTGATCTTTATTTCTCCTTTCTTTTGTCTAAAGTACTCCAAACAAAAGAGTTCAACCCTAAAGCTTGATCAAAGCTTGATGCCCTTCAATAGGAGACAACCCCTCCTATTTAAAGGAGCAAAACACAAGGAGTCATGAATACAATTCCCACTCCTAATCCTAGAAGGAGTCCCACTCCTAATCCTAGAAGGAGTCCCACTCCTAATCTTAGAAAGAGTATGTATTCAACACAACTCCTCTTGGCCCAACCTGGCCGAGTACAACTCTTGCACGCGTATGGCAACCCTACCATACTCACGTGACTAACACTTTGCACGCGAATGACCTCCTGCCATTCTCACGTGACTAACCATTCTTCATGTGCACCATTCTCTTAGCCCGAACGTCCCGCATGACATCCTTGACCACCAAGACCTCAGTTCCCCCTGAACGTAGTCCCGAACCTCAGTTCCTCCATGAACCTAGTTCCGGTCCCGTCATCGACCACATTCGCCCTCGAGCAATATCTGCACATGAACAAACCACAAAAACGATTCCGAGCACAAATCCGTGACTTGACTCACATTAAACCATGCAACCACTCACAGGAGTGCATTGCATTAAATATTCTAAGAACACGATTTCAAAACACGAACCAAAACCTTTGAAAAATCAAAAAGCTTTTCAAATAATCAAACTGATTTCAAATCTTTTCAAATAAAGAAACCAAAAAATAAATCTTGTCGAAATATCAAACTGGTTTCAAATCTTTTTCAAATACTCATCATCAAAATCAAATGGATCAAAAATAACGATCCTTCATGTTGAAGTACTATGTTGGAAATATAGAATACGTTGTTATATGATTTGGTGATCCGTGGGGATCATGTCAATGTAGTCTTGGTTGGGTGCCTTTGTGATAAGCATCTTAAAACCTTAACTAAAAGTGTTGGGAATGGTAACTAGAGAAAGAAATTGTTATGTAAATCTGGTTAAATCCGGTTGGACTCTCTTGATGAGTAAATAGTGATTATTGAATGCTTAAATGGTAAGTGTAGTGGAATACAAGTTATGGTGGGATTCATGCTGAGCTGGTGTTTAAAACCCTTTCAACTGATGTGGTTGTTTGCCATTTTGGTTGAATGCCTTCGGTCAAGGTATTCCTTGTGTTGTGTTTCCGAGTTTCCCTAAAACCCGTATCTATTGGTGCCAATCTTTGGTTTTGGCTATTTTGTTTAATTTGTGTTATGAGTATGGATTTACACCCAAAAGTTTTTGAGTGGATCGCGCTCCTTCGCGTTCACCCTGAATTATCTTTGGAATAAATTTTAACAGAAGCAGATGGACATAGTGGGTTGTGCTGGAAACTCTGGAGATTTAATTTGTAACTCTTTTTGACTGGAGTTGGATTTATTTGCATAACGTGTGTGGTGTTTGCAAGTGCTCCAAAAGGTGGTTTTTATGGATGTTTCATCGGTGATGTTGTTAGCAAAGTGTTCTCTTTTGGGATATGAGTTTCCCTTTCTTTTGAGAAAATATGTGGCGGTTGTGTGTACAGATGTTTGACTTTGGAGTCGATGTTCTTTTCCAAAATGTTGATTTTGGTTAAAATGCGATGTTTTGCAAGTTTAGTTTTCAATTTACGTGGCTTCCTATACGATGTGGTGTTCTTATTAATGGTGTTGCTATCATAGTTTATATGAATTTCGCAGCCATCGATGTTAATTGTGTTTCAATCATGTGATACCGAGGAAGAAATCTTTTGGTGGATGACTATTTGGTATTGTTGTTACATGAAGAATGAATGGTGAAAAGGAAGCATGACATTGTTATAGATGTTTAATGATGAAAGAGTCGATGAGCCAGGTCGGTGAGAAAGTCATATATGGATATATGACTAATCCGGAGTGCTCTTGAAAAAAATGTGCATGCATGTCGTAAATCGAGACTTCTATTTCTTTCTGGTATGTTGGTTGTGGTGTAGGAGATTTGTGTTTCCTTTGCATCTTAACTTAGGAAAAATAAGATGAGTACTCTTTGGTTGTTGCCGGATTCTTTCCAAAGTGGCTTTTAGCGCTTTGGAGTTCGAGTTGTTGTATGTGGATCATTTTGGGTTCATGGGTTTTGGTTGAGCTTACTCAATGATTGTACCCTTTGTTCTGATTCTTTGAAAGGAAGAATGCGAGGGCGAGACCTTCTAAGAAAGGAAAATTTAGTGTGGGTTGGTAATGACCTAAGATATTAGGCGTTGCTAGTGGTTGATCGTAACTAGTTGGAAGTGAAGAGTAAAGGAAGGTTGGGTATGACCCAATTCAAATTTTCTTGGAGAATTGTCATTGAGGTGTTCCTCGATAGGGTTGATCAAATTATTAGTGGACCACTTGGTGGTTGCTAGTAATTGCTTTATGTTTTTGAACAGTATTGGATCTTTTGTCGCCGATCTTTGAGCGTGTTGTGCCAACCGAAGAGGAATGTTTGGTTGTTGTTGAATTTGCGGGTTTTCAGAACCCTGGTCATATCGTAGGCTTCTCCTTTCGGTGGTAGTGGGGTGGGTGTTGGTCTTGTTGTAAAAGATCAGCATGTAACCCCGTTGGTTCGAGCAGTTAGTAATCTTAGAGTGTTGTGTCTCACTTGGTTTACGTCGTCTTGAATACGACGAACCACAGTTGAGAGGTTGAGACGTGAATCACTTTTGTGCGTGGGAGCGGAAGATAGATCTAGAAGTTGGTACCATGTCCTTCTGGAGAGTGGCTTTGGTTAAAGGGATCGGGCACTTTAGTGCCAAGGAATGCATGGAATGAGGAGTGTGAGACCGTTTTATTTCGTGGTCTGTTTGGGACTTTAACCTACCGCTTGGGTTGTGCTGAGGCCGTATGTGAGTGCTTTTGTGTTTCAATGTTGAGTAAGAATTCTGGCAAGTTTTGAATGTGAGTTATCTTTAGAGCTATCAGTCTTTAATCCTTAGCTCCTTGCCTCTGAGTGCTGGCTGGTGCAAATCGTAGGGGCTTCTAAGCGGGTTCTGAGGCGTGAACCATAACTCCCTTTGATTTGGTTGTTTGCGAAGTGGCGTGTCTCGGATTCGGGGTCGAATCCTGTTGAAGGGGGGAAGAATGTGACACTACGGAATTGTGTGATATTATAAAATGTGAATTTTGAGGTTAAAAACATTATGGAATGTGGAATTTTAGGTGGAAACCATATGGTATGAGGTTTATTTGCGTTTCCGGGCCGATTTCGGGAGTTTGGGCCTTTCCGGGGGAGTTTGGGCCTAAGGGAAGGGGTCGTGGGCTTTGGTGGGAAGGAGTTTGAGTCCAAATAGGAGTAGGAGACCTGGTTGGGGGCTTCCCCCATCCCTTATTGCACCCCCACCCCTGCCCATGCGCCCCATCTCTATACCCTAGCCGCCACCTCCACCTCCCCCTCTCCCTCTTGCATGCGCCCTCCCCCTTGGGCTCTCCCCTTTGCGCCACCACCCCTCCACCACCTCTCCACCTCCCTTGCGGCCCCTAGGGGAGTTCCCCACCTCAACACCTCGAAGATCCATCCATTGGAGCGCTCCGCGACGAGGAGATCCGGTGGATTTGGAGCAAGGAAGGAGATCGCGCGAACCAGGAGGAGATCCATTGGGTTTTCGTGCGTCGGGCGAAGGTATGGCCATGGGAATCCTTGGGGTTGGTCTAGGTACTGTTATAAGGGTGATTATCAAGTTTTTAGATCAATTGGTAGTGCTGGAATTGAGTAGATTATATGAAATCTAGAAGTTGCCACGTTCTCTGTTTCGGGTAGCATGAGCAGTCGACCGAGGGTTTGGGTTTTTGTCAATTTAGAGTCGGACTTTGGTCGGCCGCCTGTTAAAGAAGTTGTAGGTAATTTCAATACCTTTCAGTGGGTATAAAGAACGTGTAATTACGATCAACCGTTTGAAAGTTATGGCTGTTTTACCGAGCGTTTTAAAATATGTGATGTGATTGGAACAGATCACGGTATTTTGTAGATTAAATAACTTTAGAGTCCGAATCAGTTTTTACTTATACCTATAAAAAGTTAGGAAATTTCCTAAGCTATGCGAGGATGTACTCGTTTATTTGATTTGGAGTCTTAGAACCCAAGTTATGCCTTTTGGAAGGCTGTTGTCCCGACGGGACAGAACCTCTATTTTTGGGTTTTTCGAGTAGTTGGCAATGTCGGTGTGACACCACGGAGTGTCGTAACCTTATAAAATGTGCATTATGAGGTCAAAAAATTATGAAATATGGAATTGGAGGTTGAAACCATACGGTATGAGGTTTATTCGCTTTTTCGGGCCGTTTCCGGGAGTTTGGGCCTTTCTGGGGGAGTTTGGGCCTAAAGGGAAGGGTCGTGGGCTTTGGTGGGAAAGAGTTTGAGTCCAAATAGGAGTAGGAGACCTTGTTGGGGGCCTCCTCCACCCCTTTTTGGGTGGCTCATCCAGCCCCCTTGCGCCCCCCACCTCTTGGTGAAACCCTAGCCGCCCCCTTGCTCCTCCCTTGCGCCCCTCCCTCCCCCACGCCTCCTCCACCCCTTGTGCGCCCTCCCTCTCCTCTCCTCCACCCCCTTGCTGCACCTAGGTGAGTTCTTGACCTCACCACCTTGAAGATCCATCCATTGGAGCGCTCCGCGACGAGGAGATCCGGTGGATTTGGAGCGAGGAAGGAGATCGCGCGAACCGGGAGGAGATCTATTGGGTTTTCTTGCGTCGGGCGAAGGTATGGCCATGGGAATCCTTGGGGTTGGTCTAGGTACAGTTATAAGGGTGATTATCAAGTTTTTAGATCAATTGGTGGTGCTGGAATTGAGTAGATTAGACAAAATCTAGAAGTTGCCACGTTCTCTGTTTTGGGCAGCATGAGCAGTCGACCTAGGGCTAGGGTTTTCGTCAATTTAGATTCGGAATTTGGTCGGCCGCCTGTTGAAGAAGTTGTAGGTAATTTCAATACCATTCAGTGGGTATAAAGAACGTGTAATTCTGATCAGCCGTTTGAAAGTTATGGCTGTTTTACCGAGCGTGTTAAAATCTGTGACGTGATTGGAACAAATCACGGTATTTTGTAGATTAAACAACTTTAGGGTCCGAATCAGCTTTTCCATATACTTAGAAAAAGTTAGGAAATTTCCTAAGCTACACGAGGATTTACTCGTTTAATTGATTCGGAGTCTTAGAACCCGAGTTATGCCTTTTGGAAGGCTGCTGTCCCGACGGGACAGAACCTCTGTTTTTGGGTTTTGCGAGTAGTTGGCAATGTTGGGGTAGATGAGGGTTTGCGTACTGTTTTGTGGACATGATTGTGAGTGTGTGGTACCTATGTGCAGGTGGTGTGACCCCGGGAGTGCCTTCTACTTCTCGCCAATCCGTTGCCCGTGGTTGAGGCAAGTGTATTGCAATGGACAGCGGTTGTAGGTTGCTAGTTGAGACTAGATGAAATTGATTCCATGATATGATCACTTGCCATGCTTTAATGATTGCCAATGATATGATGAGTATGCTTATTATGTTATGATGCCATGTGTTAATGTACAAGTTAATTATGATGTTGGCATGTTTGCATACATGGCATGATACATGGCTCGGCGTGAGAAAGTCATAACTAGTCCGGGGAAGGTCGGTGAGAAAGTTATGACTATTCCGGAGAGCCAATGAGTAAGTTCTACATCGTGATTCCATCCACCGCGGTGTTTGGAAGCGAGGAGTAGGCACCCTCCATCTTCGGGATGGAAGGGGGGAGAGGGTGCACGCCGACGGGTGTGTACTCAACCATACCGGTATGAGTTTCCAAGGAGATATGAGCATAACATTGCATTGCATACATAATGATGATTATAATGATATGTGTTCATGAATGAGATGATTTACATAATGTGAGTTATTATAGCCATGTAATTGTTCTTTTTGTACCATTGCAATATGCTTGCTGAGTTTTGAACTCACGCTTGTGTTTTCTTGTTGTTTTAGGTACCTTGAGACCGGCATACGGGGAAGGGAAATAGACACACTTCTACACGTAGTTTCACTCATTCGTCTCACAAGTCATTCAATTGGGTTTCGATAATAAACTAAGTGTGATGCTTATTGTTTTATGGTTTAGCTTTGCGTTATAAGAGTCTTATTGTTCGTTTGACTCTTGGTGACATTAAATGCTTGAAATTAGACTTATATTGCTGTCATGCCTTTAAATATTGCTATTTTAGACGCCTCTTATGTTGCCATATATTGCTATGCTGTTGTTGCTCCTTCAAATCATGTTAAAACAAATGAGATGCTGCCGAAATCTCGGTTTTTAGTATTTACTCCTTTGCTGTAATTTACCTTAATTTAGGGTATTTAGATGTTGTTTAGCCTATGTTTGGTAGCATTCGGGCATACTAGATGCCGGGGTGTTACAGTCGGGGTAGATGAGGGTTTGCGTACTGTTTTGTGGACAAGATTGAGTGTGTGGTACCTATGTGCAGGTGGTGTGACCCCGGGAGTGCCTCCTACTTCTCGCCAATCCGTCGCCCGTGGTTGAGGCAAGTGTATTGGAATGGGTAGCGGGTAGCTTGCTAGATTGGTTGCAAATTGAAATTGAATATATGATATGTTCACATGCCATGCCTTAATGATTGCCAATGATATGATGAATATGTTTATTATGTTATGACATCATGTGTTGATGTACAAGTTATCTATGATGATGCCATGTGTTAATGTACAAGTTTTTCATGATTTTGGCATGCTTGCATACGTGGCATGATACATGGCCCGCGCGGTGAGAAAGTCATAACTAGTCCGGGGAAGGTCGGTGAGAAAGTTATGACTATTTCGGAGAGCCAATGAGTAAGTCCTACATCGTGATTCCATCCACCGCGGTGTGGGGAAGCGAGGAGTAGGCACCCTCCATCTTCGGGATGGAAGGGGGGAGAGGGTGCACACCGACGGGTGTGTACTCAACCATACCGGTATGAGTTTCCAGGAGATATGTGCATCGCATTGCATTTCATCGCATTATATGAGGATGTGATATGATGATGATATATGATGATGTCAATGATATGCTTACGCTATGAATATGAGATGTGCATGATGTTGTATGTGAAAAGTGGTGATGAAGGTATTAGAATGTATTTTCTCGTTCCATTGCAATATACTTGCTGAGTGATGAACTCACGCTTGTGTTTATGTTGTTTTTCTTAGGTACCATGAAACCGGCATGCGGGAAAGGGAGCTAGTCACATGTCATCACTTAGCATCACACATAGAAACAATGACATGTTCCTTCCTTTAAATTATGATGGTTAATTTGTGTGCTTGGTTTCCTCATTTACTTCGTTTGGCTCATGAGATGGTTGGAATCTTTATTCTAGTCTTACTGTTGCTAGAACCTTTATTATTGATGATTTAGATGGCATTCTTTATACTATATGCTGTGATCATATTGTTGTTGCTTCAATTCATGAAAAAACAAAGGAGATGCTGCCGAAATTTTCGGTTATAGCATTTACTCCTTTGCTGTAATTTATCTTAATTTATGGTATTTAGATGTTGTTTAGTCTATGTTTGGTAGCATTCGGGCATACTAGATGCCGGGGTGTTACAGATATGTGGGCGAATTCGAATTTATCTCCAGTTGATTTTGCTATATATTATTTTAGATGTTAATATGGTCTACAAAATATATTTTTGATCACTAATTTTTATTATAATATATTTATAAAACTCAATAAAATTATAATATTATAAAATTACTTTTGAGAACATATATGCACATATGATTTTTATATATCTAATTTAAATATTTATAAAAATATTAATAGTTAAAGTTTCGAGAGTTTGACTTGTGCAGAAGGGTTTGTTCTCACCTTCTTCGTTTTTGAAGAAAAGGCTGGACCATCGCCGGCTGGCAGTTACCGGGCAAACCGGATGGTTGGCGGTTTTCGTCCGATTCACTGCTTACAAACTTTTCGAGTTCATAATTTTCAATGTTTGAACTTTTGAAGAACATGTATTACAAGCCTAAACACAATCATATATGAAAAAGATGATTTGAACTGAGGGTTTAGAGGTGGACCAATCAGGCTTCGCAAAACTAGGACCAGGCCGATAACCACCAGTTTTCAGAAAAGAGGTCACATGTTCCCTAGTTAAATGTTGCTCTCGAGCCGAACACTACACGTTTAGTGGGTTTATTTGTTCAATTTTTTTCGATTAAAGCATATTTAATCATATGGCCATTCGATCGGTTGCCAGGTATATAGTGTATCATCCCAAATTTATGCATTTGAGATTGCTTTGATTATTTTGGTATTTTCAGAATTTTCAAATTTTATTGATAATTAAAGCTTAATTGGTAATTTTTTTGAAATTAAAAATATTTAACATGATTAATATATAAGTGAACACTTGTTGAAAATATTTTATCTGAGTTCTAAGCGTTTCAAAGTATTTTATCGAATATTTCAGAATTTATTTGCTATTTAGTTGGAGTCCATTTATATTTATGTATTATTCTTAATTGAAAAAGATGTCATGTGTTGTCACATCACACAATGATGTTGATGTCATGTTTTACATGATAATCAAGTGAGCTGGTAAATAATTTAAATTAAGGTAAGTGATAAGAGGCTGTTTGCTAGGATGAACCTACGTAACATTTCGATTGAAGAAGCTCAAGAACACTACCATCTAATCGACCAAAATTACGTACAGAATGGCTCCGTTCTAACTGTTGCTCCGCACTTCATGCACGTCACTTTTTCCCCTTTTGTTGGCTACTCACCTTTCAACTGGGCCTTCTTAATGCACTGCACCTTCTACCCTTTTTAGAGAAGTACAATAGTAAAGTTCACTGCAGGCTAATTGTGACGCCCGGCTTCTTCTTCCCGCGCCCGAGCCCGCGCGCCGCGCCTGCGCCAACGACGCGCCGCTTTCCCAGCGCCAGCGTCGTGCCGCGTCCGCTTCCAGCGCGCGCAACGCCGCCAGCGATCCGCGGCGCCGTTGCGCCAGCGGCGTCGCCTCGCCCCCTATAAACCCCCTCGGGACCTCCTCGCCCCGCCCGGCGCCGCCCCGCTCCGCTCGCCGTCTTCCTCCGGCTCGGCGAACCAGCGCTTGGCTGCGCCAGCGCGCGCGTGTGCGTGCGCGTGGTCCCTGGACCGCGTGGACACGGTCCACGCCTGGGCCCGGCCCCACCTGTCAGCCGGTTTTAAAAAGAAAAAAAAAGGTTTTTAAAAATCCTTTATGACGTCATGCTGACGTCATAAAGCCGTTTTTCATTTTAAAAAGAATTTCCAAAAACCGAAAAAGACTGCTGACGTGATGCAGAAATTCGGATTTTCTTTTAAAAATAATTTAAAAATTCCAGAAAAACCCGTTTTATTTGTTTTTAAACTTCCGGAGTCTGCTACTGCTCGAACTCCGATTGGCTCCGTTCTTCCTCCTAAATTCATTAGAAATCTCAAACTTTAGTTTAGGGCTAGTTTGAAATTCAATTTGTGTTTATTTGTATTCGTTTGGATCTTATTTGAATTTGGTTGTTTTCGCGCGTAGATTACGGAGAGTCCGAGGAGTTCCCGAACGACGATTTCGAGCAGCAACTCGTCGAACTGTGCAAGTCACACCCACTTGATCATATTGCTCACATTTAAAGAACTTGTATGTTGAATTTAAATTATTGCATGCTTATTTATTATAGACATTAATTTCCGACCTAGTTTTAAATGATAGTTAAAACCAATTCCGATATGCGACCTTTGACATTTGAATTCCGATACCCTTGTAACCTTAGTAAAAATATGAGTTATGACTATGGTAATAGTTAGACATTGCTTAGCCATGCATAGAACTGAACTTAGGAAATTTTGGGGAACTTTATGCCAAAATGACATCATGTTCAATTGGAAACTTATAGTGATCAATGTTAGTATTAATGTGGAGATTAGTATGGTTAAAATGAAAATGACTTAGGAAGTGGGGAGGTCATGGTTTTGGGTTTGTGGAAAGTCTCGCCTAGTCGATTAAGGACCGGTCTGAGTTTCGCTGAATGTAAAGCCTAACCGTACTACCACGAGTCTGGAATGGGACAGACCTGGCTAGCCATATTCAATCATTTCATGGACAGTCATGCTATATGGGGGTAGTGGTGTGGTGAAAGCGTGACGCTGCCACTTTGGCGCAAGAGGGGGCTTCTGAATAGAGGGAGTCTTTCAGCGGTGAAACCTTAGCGGGCATGACTACATGTATGATTTAATATTGGGGCCTTGTCATAATTTTCTCTGTCACTCACCAAAGGAAGTGTGTTGACATAAAAGGGAAATATTATGTCTTGTGGGTAAATTGTACAACCTCTGCAGAGTGTCAAACTAATCGATTAGCCGCGCCCGCGGTTATGGGCATGCCGAGCAAGCCATTTTCAGATTAGACTTTGGTAATTTAAAATTTGATTTTTCGGAAAATAATGTTGGATGGAGGGAGTCCATCACGGGTATAACTTAGACAATTCCGGGAGAGATTCCTGAGTTAAATTGTATAGATTTGATTTATGGAAATAAAGTATGCTTTTAAAATTATTGAAAATGTTATTAAACTGTTGCTTTATGCTTAAACAAACCATATTGCCATCCTTTGATTACCCGCGCATTTATATTGCATTTTCGGTGTGGTTTGCTGAGTACGTTTGTACTCACCCTTGCTTAATTTACCAATTCAGAGGAGGAGTATCACGATGGTGAGGACCAGCTGGACTAGGCCGTGTCCCCAGTCGATTGCCTGTGGCAAATTAATTGGGCTCTATTTATTCATCTTTATTTCCGCTGCTTTCGTTTATTCGTTTATTTATTCGTTGGCCTGCGCGCCATTTCATTTGTATCTTTGAATATTTATTATTAATAAAGAACGCTGGATATGCTATGGTTTCATTTCTACTGTGTGTACTAGCATTTCCTAAACTAGTACAGAATACACAGAGGATTTCGGAGGTGTTATTCCGGGATCCGACACTAATAGTAAACTAAAAACCAGCTTATACAATAACTATCTCTAAAAGTTGTTTCTAGATATTGTGCAATAACTATCTCTTCTCTGTTGTACATAAATGATTTACCTATGCATCCGTGCAAAACTGGCTACTAAATAAAAGCCAGCTATCTTCTCTCTCATCTTTTCTCACTCTTCCACATAGACTAAAGCTGACATGTACAAACTAAGAGCCAGCTGACATGGTCTTATTGTACTTGTTCTAACAAACGAATGAACTTGCATTTACATGTGCAAGGACAAACTTATTTTCTCCCGTGCTTGAAGGTACATAGCCGTTTATTAGTTGCAATCCAATGATAGTTAGGTATTAACTTAAAGACTAGGTGGAAGATTAGATAAGTAATTTCGTATCCTGGTCAAATTAAAAGAAGAAAGTTAAGGTGTGTAAAATCATGTGCTAAAAAATTAGTTTAATGATGAATTTTGCATTGCAAAGTGATTCTGCTCATGGCATGTGTGGTGCCTGTGCATGTGCATGTGCTGTTTCAGATGGTTACTTGATATAATTGTGATAGCATGGTAATAGTTTTGCTTGATACAATGCGCTCGTATGAGTGGTTGCATGGATTGACGTTTAGTCAAGTTGAGAAGTATTTGTGCTTGGAAAATTGTTTTTTAGTTTGTTCATGTGCAAGTGTTGCTTGAAGGCGAATGTGGTCGATGACAGAGATCGGAACTAGGTTCTATGATGAATTGAGGTATGGACGATCAAAAATGTTATGCGGAACATTGAGACTAGAGTATAGTGAACGTGGAGTCAAGGACGACGTCGTGTAGCGGCCAGCAGGCGAACGCGAGAGCGGCAGGTGGACCGTACGCGTGCATATATATATTTTTAGGCTATACGTGCATGTAATAGGCCATATGAAATTAGACCAGGTGGATATATATACACACACACACATGTATTTAATTAGAGATAAAAAATTAGGGTTAAGCGGCTATTTAAGTGGAGCCTTACGCTTGTTTAAGAAAGCTGCACAGGAGCTAAAAATCGACCAAGTTTTTCGTGTGTACATGAAAAAACGATTTAGCAAACGAGGTCGTAGGCTACCTGAGTGCTCGACGAGGCTGCGGCGAGCTGCAACAGCGAGGACCACGTGCTCACGATTTGGAGGAAGAAAGGAAACATGAGAAGATAGTGAAAGCGGGGACCCAGGCCTGTTACGTGCACGCATGCTAATCACATTCTTACCAGACTTCATTTATGCAATTTTGATTAGCAGAAGAACTCAAAGCTTAGATTATTTTGGATACAAATTTTGATCGAATTTTGCAAGTTGATATGTTGGTAATCTCGTTCCTCTTTTTTGTTCTTCGTTTGCATGCATGTTTTAGTTTTTAGATTGGTTTATTGTTTAACCGTGATAATTTTGATTTGATCCATTTAAAACCTTTCTAGGGCATCAAGTGATTGATCTGAAAATTTTGATCGGTTAATTTCTCGTAGATTATGATTAATCTCGTAATTAGGGTTTGATCAATTTTCGTCATTATTTGATACAGTCAACTTGCGAAAGTCATAACTCTAATTTGCTTCATCAATCCAACAGTAGGATCTTCAGAAATTACTATTTTGGTAAACATATATCAATCTGTTTCGTAGAAATCGAAGCAATTTTTCATATTTCATTTAGGGGTGTTCTGAGAATCACTAAAAAATTGGTTTTAGCTTCCGCGCAATCATTCACCCCCCTCTGATTTCTATATCAGTGTGATTCATTTCAAGTCCATATATGATGTATGGAAATCTCCGTAATTATTATGAAGGTTCAAACACGGTAAAAGAGGTACGTCAAGATATTTATAAGAAAGAATACATACGCTTTGAGATGAAGTCTAGTGAATCATTAGATAATTTTCTTGCATGTTTTAATAAAATTATTTGCAATCTAAATGTTGTCGGAGTTAGCTAGACTGATACTTCAAATGCTCAGCAATTACTTTGTGCTTTAGATATATTATTTTGAAAGATAAAAGTAAAATCTATTAGAGAATCAACTGTCATGAGTACACTTACATTAGATGTTATTTATTCTAAGCTGAAAAGTCATGAATTAGATGTTCTTGCTAGGAAGAAAAACTTAAACATGATTTTGGACCAATCTAAGGTTAGCACAAATAAGAAAGGTTTAGGTTTTGATCCTTATGCTTTATATAAAACTCAAGCTCCCACTATTGTTAAGGCCCTTTGCAATGGTAGGTTTGAGATTCTTGAAGAGGGTTATAAGAAACTTCCTTTTAAGTTTGCTGAAATTTTATCTTCTACTATGATGAATGTGAATGATGCTTCTACTTCTAAAACTAAATATGATGTTAAGTACAACTGCACTCACTATGTTAGAGATGGACATCTAGTAGATTTTTGTTTTAGACTAGCTAAACAACAAAAGAAAGAAAGGGCTAAGGCTAGGTCTAATTTCAAACAAGCACGCTTTGCTTCTCATTATGTGTATAGGGTGAGTAAACACTTTTTGTTGCTAGAAACACAGGAAAGGACATCTAATTTTGTGCATAAGAATACTCGTGTCCTGCCTATAATTGTACGTCATGTGTCTCAATATTGGATTCCTAAACATCTTATTTCTAACCCCAGTACTGAAGCCTCGACATTTTCTGCTTCTAAGTAGGCTTCTCACGTGAGGAATGAGAACATATTGCTACTATATACTGGATGCTCACACCACATGTTCGGTGATGAGAATTGGTTCTCCTCCCTTACTTCTGCATCTCGTGCTGAAAGTGTTACTTTTGGAGATGCTTCTTCCACTTCTGTTATAGCTAAAGGTACAGTAAAGGTAAATGACAAGTTTATGTTTAAGGATGTGACTCTTGTTAAAAACTTGAAATATAACTTGCTTTCTGTCTCACAAATGATTGATAAAGATCTCAAAGTGTGTTTTAAAAAAAAATGCAAAGTTTTAGATATTTTAGGTGATCTTATTTTCAGAATTTCATGCTTTGGAAGAGTATATAAAGCTAATCTCGATGCATCACCTTCTTCTAAGCATAGGTATCTGGTTACCAATGTTTCTAAAGATTTATTCTTTTGACACCGTAGACTTGGGTCACGTTGGTTTTGATTATTTTACCCGTGTTAGTGGTTTAGATCTCATATGTGATTTGCATAAGCTTAAGGGTGATATCGATGTAGTGTGTTTTTCTTGTAGACATGGTAACACTACTACAGATCCGTACATCACAATCGGTTCTTTTTGGTCATCACAGTCGGTTTTGGTGGCGATACAAAGTCCAACGACAGTGATAAGGTAGATATATCACAGTCGGTTTTTAACCGACAGTAATAATACATTATCACCATCGGTTCTTTTAGCAACCGATCGTGATATTACACTTATCACAATCGGTTTCACTTAGAACCGATTGCGATAAGTATAATATCACAATCGGTTCTTTTACAACCGATACAAATAATTACATTATCACAATCGGTTTTGTGTTGAAACCGATGGGGATAAGTATAATATCACAATCGGTTCTTTTAGAACCGATTCAAATTATTACATTATCACAATCGGTTTTATTGAAACCGATGGGGATAAGAATATTATCAAAATCGGTTCTTTATGCAAACCGATTGTGATACTGAAAATATCCCAAGCGGTTCCAAAGATGAACCGATTGTGATATCAGATTTACCTATCCCAATCGGTTGCAACAAACAACCGATTGTGATGATGTTATCGTCCATCGTCCAAAATGGCCTCGCATTGACAATATGACACATTCATCACAATCCACAATATCACGTAACATATACATCACAATCTACACACATTACATTCAAATTAATATTGTTTACAACTGTAATGCATCACATTCACATTCAGATAAATTTTGTTTACAAGTTATGGACTAGTATTTGCTTGAATGGTCTCTATATCTACCATCATCCGTTATAACTTCTGTCCAGTACCACTGGCATAAATGGTCTCGTAATTTCTTGAGATCAGCGTTGGTTAGGCTCTTCCGGAAGATATCAAGGTCCTGCAAAATAGATAGTAGTGCACTAATATATTTAAGTCTTAAATTGGTATTGTAACATGCTGATAGTATTATGCTTGTAAACAAATATCACATAGACAGTAGTGCAAATAATCTGCTCTATACCTTAGGGAAAAGATGTGAGCGACCAACCAAAATCAGCATGTGATGCATCACGTAAAAGCCACACAGATCATCGCACCCTTGTTGATGACACTGTGAACAAAGAAACTTAAATTAGGAGACGAATTAAAAATAGGTGTGAGAAAAATCCTATGATAGACACTTGTACCTTGAAGCGCTTCCACTCGAGTTTGGTGCCTTGTTTATCATTGTGTCGCCACGCTTCAAGCAACGTAAGACATGAAAGCCCTATACATTGGAGAGATGCCACCGAGGTTAAAAATACCTAACGTAGTTCAATATGTAAAGTGTTAGGTTAGAGGAATGTACTTACTTACGCAAAAGCAGGCTCGACGCATAGTCCATCGGTCTATTTTCGAGTGAGTTCAACGTGTAGACCTTGTTTTGACTCGGAACAACCACAAGTAGAACCCAATGGTTGCTTATTAAACGGTACACAATGCAAGAGAATAAGTTAATACATGGTTGAAGTGTGTACATGTAATTGAATTGTATAGTAGTACATACTCCTGGTGGTATGGGAAGAGAATGAAGTCCTTTTTTGCCTCGTCATGCAATGCACGCTTGATGTATCCTCGCAAGGAACTCCGATTGATACTTAGCCATGGTCGCAGACACCATCTCGGGTCGACAAACCCGGCTGTGGTGTCGACCCGCCACGGCTCGCCGCCTCATGATCCCGCAATTCATGTCAATTGTTAAAAATATAATACAAAATCAGTAAATAGTCATCTGATTGAGTATGGTGCGAGACTCACAGCGTCTAGGATCGTATGGTAGAAATATCGACGGCTTTCAAGCTGTACATAAAGTACAGATCCTCAAAACCGACTGGGAAGGTCCCATCCTCGTTGCGGTGGAATTGGCCCGCTCGATACTTCACTACGAAATCGTGGCGAGGCTCGTCCTCATGTGACCTATCGATGTACCATCCATGTAGGTGGCGAGTGAACAAGCCCAAAGAATTCAATTCTTGGCTTGGGAGAAAGGGCTTTCCATGTATGTACCGCTTGTGATCATCAGGGTGCTCTGTGTCCTCTTACAACTTTGCCTTCTTCACGGATGGACTCACTGAACTCTGCTTTGTATCTTTCGTCAGCGTGGTAGAAGTCCTTTTGCACCACCGCTGCGCACCAAAGATTTGTAGTCGCAGCGCGTTAGTGCAGGAGGTGCGATTGCAGGCGTAGGTGCAGGTTGTGTAGCAGGGGCAGGAGCATGTGCAACAGGAGCAGGAGGAGCAACAGTAGGAGGAGGAGCAGCAGCAGCAGCAGCAGTAGTAGCAGAGAGCAAAAGCAAAGAAGCATCAGCAGAAGAGCGTGAGCAGGCATGCAGCGATACCGAGTAGCAGAATGTGAGCAGTGTGCATCAACAATAGTAGCAGGAGCAGGTGCAAAGACGATGCGATAAGATTAGCAGAGCAAAGAGTGCCAGAGTGCCAGTAGTACCAGAGCGTGAGTGGTAGCAGTAGCAGCAGCAGGAGGAGGTGCTTGCACTACGACACCCGTCGCGGGCCACTTGATGAACGACATCCGTGCTTGCCCGAGAGTGGTGATATCTTTGTTCGGGGGGAACTCCAGGGCATGAGACATGTAAACATCGTGGACATAGTCCACCTGCACCCTCATGTAGCCCATCCCCAAAGGTATACCATGCACCGTGTCATCCTCCTTGCTTGGAAATGCAACCCCGCGCGCAGCCTCAATGTGTATTCCGTCGTCGATCAGGACTAGTTGGCACTTGGCAAGACCTTGCAAGAAGTGATCAGCATCTTCATCATAATCTTTGTTAAGCTTACTCATCTACCTTTTGGTCCGAAACAGTTATTACCTTGAGGTGTGGAATGCACAATTCTGTAGGACCGAATATAGCAATCAGAGGGAGGGTGAATGATTGTGCAGAAGCTAAAACCAAATTCTTGATCTATTAAAAGTTTACCCCAAAATAGAACTAAATAATTGCCTCGTTTTCGAAAAAAATAGAATTCCTGGAGATCCAACCGTCCGATCGATCTGAAATTTGGAGACAAGAAACTAGATTCCAATACGAGCAAACCCAAAAAGAATCAGCTCAATCGGACTTACGGATCAGAAGTTATGACCTTCGCAAGCTTACTGTTCCAGAAGATGGCGAGAATAAATCTAACTAGAATTGTAGCTCGCCGAAAGATTTGATGAACTTGATCTTTATTTCTCCTTTCTTTTGTCTAAAATACTCCAAACAAAAGAGTACAACCCTAAAGCTTGCTCAAAGCTTGATTGCCTTCAACAGGAGGCAACCCCTCTATTTAAAGAAGGCAAACACACCTAATCCTAGAAGGAGTCCTAATCCTAGAAGGATTCCTAATCCTAGAAGGATTCCCACTCCTAATCCTAGAAAGAGCATGTATTCAACACAACTCCACTTGGCCCAACCTGGCCGAGTACAACTCTTGCACGCGTATGGCAACCCTACCATACTCACGTGACTAACACTTTGCACGCCGAATGACCTCATGCCATTCTCACGTGACTAACCATTCTTCATGTGCACCATTCTCTTAGCCCGAATGTCCCGCATGACATCCTTGACCACCAAGACCTCGGTTCCTCTCGAACCTAGTCCCGAACCTCGGTTCCTCCATGAACCTAGTTCCATCCGTCATCGACCACATTCGCCCTCGAGCAATACCTGCACATGAACAAACCACAAAACGATTCCGAGCACAAGTCCGCGACTTGACTCACATTAAACCATGCAACCACTCACAGGAGTGCATTGCATTAAATATTCTAAGAACACGATTTCAAAACACGAACGAAAACCTTTGCAAAAATCAAAAAGCTTTTCAAATAATCAAACTGATTTCAGATCGTTTCAAATAAAGAAACCAAAAAATAAATCTTGTCGAAATATCAAACTGGTTTCAAATCTTTTTCAAATACTCATCATCAAAATGAACTGGATCAAAAATAACGATCCTTCAAGTTCCTTATTGGAAGCGCAGCTGCTAGGGCGTAGCATAGGCGATGGTTGAGGAATCTGATTCTGGGAGAACATCGCCATCATCTCAGCCTTTAACTCCTCCTTCATCTGCGCCCTAATCCGCGCCTCACGTGCTTCCCATGATCTTGCCTTGGCACTGGAAGCGCTCTCCTCTACAAAGAAGGACCTCTTCGTATACCCCGCACCTGCGGCAAGCACCCGCCCCTTATGATCGGGCTTCCCGATTGCCGAACACAGGATGTCCCTTGACCCTTGGCTTTCAAATGCTCCTTGCTCTTCTCGCAGGCTTACCTCCTCTGCAGGTCGCAAATATAAATTATTGCTAAAATACAATGGGAATATAATATGCAATTAATGTACTATGTTAGATATCTTACGATGGTCGTGACGATTTATCGTATGCGGTCGCGGGGTTTGGAATGACAATCTGACCGTCAGAGGTTTTCTTCGTCCTCGCTAATACCCAGTCGCGTGCCCGCTCCTCGCAAATGTGGGAGTAAGGCATTGTTGTCCCAGAGGTTGCACACTCCTCCGCTAGTCGCGCCCACTCTGCCTTCTTCCCGACATACCCACCGGAACCGAGGTGGTGCGCGTGTATGTTACGCCTCTGTATAGCGATATTCTTCTCTCTCAGCTCATCCGCCTCGGGCGTATTCCTCATCCTTGTGAACTCCTTCCAAACCTCGGGTGTAACAAATGGATACCTTTGGAAGGGAGTACGGTTTTTCAACACGAACTCGGCATGCATGGTCACCCTGAAATGCCTCAAAGCCACACCCATTCTCTTCAAGGAGTACCGTCTCGCATTGATTTCATTTTCCTCTGGTATAATCCATTTTCCCTTAACTTCGTCCCACAGTCGGTTCTTACGCCATTAAACACTTCCTTCCTCCAGTCCTTAATTGTGATCGGCACTCGCTCCCTCACCAATTGGCCGAGAAAAGAGGAGTAGCGCCCCTTAAACTTGCTAGGACCCGTGCAAACCCCCATGGCATTGAAGTGGAGCACTTGCGGCGTTCTCCCTGTGGCTCCTTTATTCGGTCCTCTGCCCTTTCTAACCTTCCTCGATGGGGTAGCAGGACCTTCTTCTCTCTCTGGCATTGAGCCGGTGCTCTCTTTGCGACATTTCGAAGTAAGTACGTATATATCAAACCTAAACTTCATGAGAGAAAGCAATTCAAATTTCACATAATAGAAAGCAATTCACATGTCTATCTGTAGACCGACTAAATGCGTGCATTACCAACGATGACTCCTAATCTCTAATTAGGTTAGGTCCTAATCCCATTCGAGGATATGTGGTTGAGCAAGTTCCTAAGTTGTTGTACAACTCTAGAGAAAATTCGGCAAAGATCTCTCGCTATTCTCCAAATACACGCCTCGACAACAGGTCAAGAGGGTGTGTATTCGAAGAACACCAGAGAGATGTCTTGAAACTTTCTCTAGAGTTTGTACAACGACTTAGAACTTGCCCGAGCCACATATCCTCGAATTATCAAAAACGTGGACAATTGAGATCGCTTATTTATAAATATGCCATTTTAGCATACTTATAAACAAGCACCCTCGAACGGGAGACGCATAGGTTACGCAACTAAACTCGATAATAAAGTGCGATAATATAGCATGTGTTACAAGTTTCAAATTGTAATGAGAATATAATTTGCACATATTACTATAGAAGGGTTGCTAAATTAATTAGCTGAGGTGGATTGCTCTCAGATTGCTATAGAAGGGTTGCTAAATTAATTAGCCGTCCAACTTCTAGATGGCCAATATATCACCGGCTATTACATCTGAAAATTTCAGGATTACAACCCTAGAACAAAGATCGCTCTAGCACGAGAAAACAACAAGTACTGACATAGCACAGAATGAATATAGCACTGCTCTAACCCTACCACAATGCATTAAGAGCAAGTGCCACCAAATTGCCAGCTAAGAGCATAAAGGAATAAGCACAGCACTGCTCTGACCCTAGAAAAATGCATTAAGAACAAGTGCCACCAAATTGTCAGCTAAGAGCATAAAGGAATAAGCACAAAGATCGCTCGACCTAGAACAATGCATTAAGAACAAGTGCCACCAAATTGTCAGCTAAGAGCATAAAGGAATAAGCACAACACTGCTCTGACCCTAGAACAATGCATTAAGAACAAGTGCCACCAAATTGCCAGCTAAGAGCAGTGCTTATCTAGGTCTAGCAAGTTCCTTTAATGATCAGATTAATCAAGCCTCAATTTCAAGCAACCATCATCGAGCTATTTACAACCAATTACAGCCCACAGTCCGATAGTTCTTACAGTGCGCCGAACCGAGTCGGCAATGGGGGAGGAGCCGATGAGGGACGCGCCGATGGGGGGGAGGAGCCGGAGGGGGAGGCGCTGATGGGGGGGAGGAGCCGGAGGGGGAGGCGCCGGAGGGGGAGGAGCCGGTGGGGGAGGCGCCGGAGGGGGAGGCGCCGGTGGGGGAGGAGCCGGAGGGGGAGGCGCCCACGGGGTACCCGCCGGGGGGGTGTGGGAGGAGTCGGAGGGGGAGGCGCCCACGGGGTACCCGCCGATGGGGGAGGCGCCGGGGGGGGAGGAGCCGGTGGGGGAGGTGGTCGAGCTAGGGTTGTGGAATGAATTGAAACGAAATCAGTGCGCGCCGAAATGAACTGAGTGTGCGCGCCGAAATGAAAATACTCTTGGGTTTTATCACGGTCGGTTAAATAAAGAGACCGATTGCAATATGTACACTATCTGTGTCGGTTCTTTCAAAGAACCGATCGCAATATGTTCACTATCTGTGTCGGTTCTTGCAAACAACCGATCGCAATATGTTCACTATCTGTGTCGGTTTCCTAAACGAACCGATTGTGAAGACTATGATCCAATTTCTAATTTTTTTTAAAACAGAGTCTTCATTCAAAAGAGTCGAAAAGTCAAATCTATTTCAGGTTTGCTATACTATAAGATCCATTTGACATATATATTCTACAAAATGCTACATTACACAGGGAATTCTTACAACTTAATTTATTTACAATACAACCCTTCTTGATGATCTACACGCATGTAATGTGTTCCATGTGTGCCGTCGTCACCGCTAAAACATGCCCCATCTGCAAACGGAGGTGTTTCATCAAATTGGTTGTACTCTTCTTCATCTACAACATTTTCAACTCCAACAATCCTCCTCTTGCCATGAAGTACGACGTGCAACCTCGGATTGGCCGGATCACGCACGTAGAAAACTTGAGTTGCTTACTGCAGGACGAAGCGGTTCATCTCTCAGTAGGCCGCCTATTCAGATCAACAATTGTAAAACCTGTCTTGTCGACCTTAACTCCGTGAGGAAGTCTCACCCACTTACATCTAACAATGGAATTTGGTATATTCCGTAGTCGAGCTCCCATATTTCTTCGATCATCCCGTAGTAACAATTCATTGCAGCTTGAGGATCCTCTAATTGAGTGATCATCGGACAAAGCATCTATGCTCACACCACTGCTTTTGCACTGCTCTTTGCATCTTGACTTTCAAGATAAAATGTGTAGCCATTAATATCGTAACCTTGCCATGTTTGTATATTAAATCTTGGTCTGTCACCAACCATTTGACATCCTCAGATTTAACGGAGACCTTCACCTTTTCTTTGAACCATGTGAGGAATCGATTGTTGTGTTCTCGTGTGATGGAAAGCTCATCCATAAGTGGATTCTCTTCCCGTAATATCAACTTGTGTTGTAGGATGTATGGATGAACTTCTGCACTGTGTTGCAAGACTGTGAAATGCGCTTTACAGTACATATCAAATTGTGGGCTCATTAGATTTGACCCAATGGTTCCTTTGCCACCAAGTCTGCCCTCATGACGAGATATAGGAACACCAATCGGTTATCTTTTACCTAGATAGTCCACGCAGAACTCAATAACCTCTTCTGTAACACCCCAAAATTTTGCTTTTATTGAATTCATGTGTGATTTGGCACTTTGGTGAATTTTTGGAATTTTCTGGAATTTATTTGGATTTATTTGGAATTTATTTGAATTTATTCCATTTTGAAATAATTAAAGAATTTAATTTTGCAAATAAAATTTTGTTGGAAATATTTTATTTGAGTCCAAAATGATCCAAAGTATTTTCCAGAATTTTTCTGGAATTTTTCTGAGTCATTTGCTATTTTTAATGAATTAATTGAATTTCTGGGAATTATTTTAATTATTAAATCGCTGGAAAAAGCGAGTGGGTTTGTACTGTTCATCCGACCGAGCCCGAGTCAGACTCGAGTTCGAGTCCGACCAACCCGAATTCGAGCCGCTTGACTCAACCGAACCCGTTCAACCCCAATCGATCCCAACCGTTGGATCCAGGATCCAACGGCCGATCATTTCATACAGGATAACGGCGAATGGCCGAGCTATCTCTCGCTGCCGATCGCGCTTAATGGATTCGGGCCGCGATTTCGTCGTCTCCGCCGGATCCGAAGCCGGAGTTCTCCGCCGTCATCGGTGTCAACCTCGCTTCGCTGGGCTTACACCTGAAGCCGAGGCCCTTTAAATACGCCGCCATCGATCGGAAGCGCACAACCGTGACGCACCCGAGCCCCTTCTCACCTCGCTCGAGCCGGGCCGTCGTCCCGCAATTGCTCGCCGGAGTAGAGGAATTCTTCCGCCGCGGTTTTTCGTTGATCTCCGCCGCCTCCGCCGTTCTCCGACGCCACCAAGCCCAGAACTGAGATCGCCGTGTCGGCAAGGCGCGCTGGGAGTGCCCGCCTTCACGCCGGAGTTGCACGGAACGCCGCGACGGAGGTCGTCGTCTTCGTCTCCGGTCAAGCCGGCGCGCCAGCGCCATCGACCCTGCGAACTCGGACAGCCGTCCGATCAAGATCTGACCGTCACGGTGAGATCACGTTTAGATCCTCGGATCTAATCCCAGCCGTTGGATCTAGATCCAACGGTCCAGATTGGCCACGTTCACCCCAGAACGTGCGTCACCCGATCCAATCTGGGCCGTTGATTTTCGAATCAACGGCCGAGATTGTGCCACGCGTCGGGAAGCTTGACCGCCGCGGTCAGCGCACCCGCGCGTGAGACGCTGACACGGTGGGCCCGCGCGTCGGATGAACGTGAACCGCACCATGACGTCATCGGCCGACGCCACGGGGGCCCGCTTGTCGCAGTTGCCCCAAAGCAGCCGACGCCAAGAATGACGTCATCTGTAGGCCCCACCTGTCAGCGACCGTGAGCCATGAACCGAGTCCACGGTGGACCGAGCCAAACTGTGGACCACGTCCATGGACCGGCTGACGTCAGCCGCCCAATCAGAGGCTGCCACGTGTCTAGGCTGACGCAATAATTAATTTCCGAAAAAGAAAATGATTTATTAATTCGAGATAATGATTTCAGATTTTGTTTCAAACTTCAAACGCTTATAACTTTTGCGTTTCAACTCCGATTTGAGCGATTCAAATTTCTAAATTTGTATAAAATTGAGATCTACCTAAATATGAATTTTATTTAATTTTTGGGCTAAAGTTTTTCTCTGTAATATTATTTAATTGATTATTTAAACTTTAATAAATCGTAACTTTTGCATTTTAACTCCGATTTGAACGATTCCAGTTCCTAAAAATCCACAAAATTATGTTCTCTCTGTTTATGGATTTTATTTGGAGTTTTGGGATGTTTTGGCCTATTGTTTATTTGTGTTTTGCTATTTGCACGCTTTTACGAGTAGAGCGTTGAAGTGCTTGGAAGGATTCAAGGAGAAGTGTTGACTCAGGATCCAACTCAAGACCAAGAGCAAGTACTTTTTGAAGGCAAGTTGTGCTTTGACCATGTTGATCCTATTTCGAAATCTATTTTGATTTAAACTATTGCATGCTAGTTCAATTAGAAAAATACTTTGTTTAAACATGGGGGTTAGATAAGTACCAATTTGCTGTATGACACCTTGATTATTTAAGTATGTGCCATGACCCTTGTCACCCTAGTTGTGGATTACTAGTTGGACATTATTTAATTGCCAAAGATGGGTTTAGACCGTTGTAGTATACCGCTTGGACTCGCTTACGTGCTCATAACATGATTTTGGACAATCAAATGTTAATATTGACTTAATGATATATTGAACCTGTTTTGGAAAAGTATCATGTGATGTTGATGGCACGTGGTGCATGGTAATCAAGCGGGTTTGATAAAGCGATTTTCGGCCGGGGCATGTGGCAAGAGTAATCAGTGGGCGGTTGTGGCGTTGGGAGTGTTGATTTGGTTCTTCGGGTAGTCTTGCCCTGGTCACTCTAAGGACTTAACCTTGCAAGCCTTTGAACTGGGTCATACTTGCAACCACATGGCTGGAATGGGACGGCCCTAGTTGACTAAGTCGCTAAGGACTCACTTGTGGAGCCTCAGGGTGTCAATTACACCGTTTGTGTGATTGTACGGGGGAGCGTATCGTGGCTGTGGCCAGATACCCATCTAACGGTGTGTTGGTCCCATACTTCGCCTTGGCTAAGGGAAGGGATGGTGTAGAAACCTGACAGGAGAGGACCACCTGTGTTGTTTGAGGCTTCAGATAGGCTTTGTTACGGGAACTCGCCTTTGTGGTGTTTGACTGTATCTTGTGGGTAAAGTGCATAACCTCTGCAGAGTGTAGAATCTATTTAAATAGCCGAGTCCACGGTACTGGACAATGCTCGGGAATTACAGTCAAGGGTTAGATTTTCTCAAAAATAACTTGGATTTGGAAAGTTGGGATGGTTTAATAATGAAGATGATGGAAATGTGGTTTAGGATGGGGAAAAAGTTTATTAAACTTCTTGAAAAGTTATTTATGCTTTACTTATTTCTACTGCTTTCGAATCTACTTATATTACTTTTCAAATGCTATTTACTGCAAATATACCTTGAGCTATTCCTTTGTACTAAGCCATGCATATAGTATATTAGCTTGCATTCTGTGCATGACTTGCTGAGTACCAAGTACTCACCCTTGCCTCAACACAATATCGCTTGAAGAGGAGATTACGTCACTTTGGAGGAGGAACTCCAAGAGGATCCGTCTACTTAGGAAGCGAGCCGGTCGGTTGCCTGTGGTATACTGGATGGCGCCACGGGTTATTTGATTTTCCGCCGCTATTATTTTTCTCTGAATAAGTTTCGCCTTGCGAGGCATATATTTGTAACTTGACCATAAGGTCGAGTAACCGGTTTGATTATTTTAATAAAGTACTTTTATGGTATCGATTGGTATGATTGTGATATTTACCGATGTTAAGACTGTGTGCACTAGCGCGTTCCTGGACTAGTGCTGAATACACAGAGGGTCCGGATTTGCAAATTCGGGGTCCCGACAGAGGTGGTATCAGAGCCATACTTGACCGTAGGCTCAACCCTAAGATAGAATGGTCGTAGTGAGGATAAAACCTATTTTCTAAAAGTTAAAAATTTGTCAAGATAAGAAATGACATCTCGACTTATCCCCTTCTCTCTTTTCTTGTCTCTTGCTGAAATTTTCCCTTACCTTGTCACAATTTAAAAATTCCGAATTCTTACGTAAAGCACTCTTGTGACAGATGGAAGAAGAGTTCAACTACGTTGATCTGGGAGTTGGTCACGCCGCAGAACTTTGGCATATGCTACAGACTCTCGGAGAGTTTGAGAAGCCGCAATACCAAGTAGAAGTGATCAGACAAGCGGGATTGATCAAGGCTTGTGACGTGAGGATTGAGGTGCCTGCTAGGAAAAGGGCCAGTGCAATCGCCCGATACATCAGACCGCCAGAGATCTACAATGCGGATGGGTATCCAAGAGGTATCACGACGAGCAATGCGGCACATTACCCGTATCTACGCCAGAGAATTGGAGAGTACGGTGTTCCGTTATCATCCAAGGCAAATGATAACCTTCTTGACGAAGGCAATTCAGGATGAGGATGCCACGGTTGCCATACAGCTTGGCACGATTTGTCGCCGCCAGGAGGATGTACTAGATAATACAAGCAAGGAGCTACGAAGGCCTCGCAAGGAGGTCACGACAGAAGAAGAACAGATGGCGGGAAGCTCAAGAGTATGTGGCACACCTTCGCGAAGGATTGACGAGTTGGAGATGACTTTGTATGACTGCACTCCAGAGCCAAGATTCGAGCTACACGAGCCGATCCAGAGGAGTCGAGATCTCGATGAGGACATCGCTTCTTCGACTACCATAGAGGACACGATCATTTGGACATGGCGATCGTTTGGCGCCTATGCCACAAAGACCTGCATTACCCAGACCGTGGAGGTTTTCTCGATGAGTGAGCGTAGGTTCTATAGTGAGACTCCTTCGCCGAGTCGCGTCATAGAATAAAGAGTCACCCTTTAGGCGTTAGACTCCAGAGTTAGCTCGATTTGGTTTTCATTGTTTGCTGAGTGTGCAGTATGTGTTGCAAGGCCCTTAGGCATTGTAAGCAACCATACCAAGTTATTAATATCAATAATAAAGTTAGACCTTAAGGTTATACCTTTCGCCCCGCATAAGTTCCATATTACTTGTCTATTCTCGTTTCCCTCTCATCTCTAAACCTAGAGCAAATCAACAGATGGTGAACACCCGTGGAAACTTTGGAGGCAATGGAAGTGGTTCTCGCCCCACAGAAAACCCCAATGATGGAGCACCAGCACCGCCAGTTGATATGCAGAATTTTGGAGCATTTCTTGCTGCTCAGACTCAGTTGATGCATGCAATGATGCAACAAATGCAACACGTCACTGCTCAGGCCACTGCTAATCAAGTTAACCATGGACAACGCCAGAATACAAGACTATCAGAGTTCATGAGAACTCACCCACCCACTTTCTCGGGGAATGCCAATCCATTAGAGGCCGATGATTGGTTAAGATCAATCGAGAGGAAGCTACACATAGCTCAATGCATAGGAAATGAGAAGGTACTCTACGCTTCTCACCAATGGAAGGAACATTGGCCAGAATGGTGGGAGAACTTCGTGCACGCCAAGAGAACCCTCAAGATATCACTTGGGAAGAGTTCACAATGCATTCGACAAGTATCACGTGCCTGAAGGAATCATGGACCTTAAGAAGGAGGAGTTCAGAGCATCAAACAAGGTAATCACCCGGGTGGCGACTACGAACAAGTTCACACGGCTAGCACGCTACGCACTGAGGATGTAGCGACAGATAAATCCAGGCAGTCGCTTTTATGAAGGGACTTAACTCAGGATTGCAAGTAGGGTTGATCACCCACACCTTCCCAGATTTCCAAGAGTTGGTGAATAAGGCGCTTATTCTTGAGGACAAGCGCAAGGAATCGGATGAGAACAGAAGCGCAGGATGCAACAAATAGGATCACGCCAGTGAACGCCTTAGCACCGAGAGTTGCACCAAATCAATTCTTGATTCCAACCACGAGAATGCAACAAGGACACCATCCTCAAAGACAAAGACACATCAATCGAACTACCAGACCCAGCCCCGCTAGAAACGCTTACTCGTGCAAAAGAAGGAACAAGTGAGATCGCTACAATCGCGAACGAGCAAGGACACTTTGCCAACAGTTGTCCAAGAAGACAGCAGAGTGACTCAGTTCGCTTCAATCTAGGAACCACCTCAGCTAGGACGCCAAAGACCAGGAGCCACACCCTGCATCGTGGTGAGAGGCCGAGTCAATCATGTCACCGCAGACGCGCTTCCGAATGCTACGGACGTCAGATCGGGTAAGTTACTTGTTAACTCGCACTGCAATGTGATTTTGTTTGACTCGAGCCAGATTCGCTTGTTTCGCAAGGCTTTGCTACTAGAAATGAGTTGAGGATTGCAAGACTTAAGTGCATGCTTTTAGTTCAAACCCCTGGTTCCGAACTCCGAACGAAAGTAGGATGTTCCGGGGTGAGAATACTAATAGATGGAATAGAGTTCCTAGCAAACCTTATAATTTTGGAGACCCAGACCTTAGACGTCATATTGGGAATGGATTGGTTATCCAAGCACAAGGCCGTATTGGATTGTGGACGAAGGACTATCTCAGTTGAGAGCCCGTGTGGAAGGAAAGTGGAATTTCAAGCCACCGCAGTTGGAGAGGGACAGTTGATGGTAAACAGTACCAAGGCAATCAGCATAGATGATGTCTTAGTAGTGAATGAGTACCCCGATGTTTTTCCCGAAGATCTACCTGGTATGCCGCCAGACAGGGACATAGAATTTGTGATAGAGCTTGTACTGCACAAAGACCGATAGCAAAGAGACCCTATCGGATGTCCACCGAGGAGTTGGTAGAGATGAAGAAACAGCTAGAAGAGTTAATGGAGAAAGGATTTATCGAGGCCGAGTTCGTCGCCGTGGGAGCACCCGCTTTGTTTGTCAAGAAGAAGGACGGAAGTTTCAGGATGTGCATTGACTACCGTGCACTCAACGAAGTCACAGTGTAGAATAAGTATCCGCTACCCAGGATTGATGATTTGTTTGATCAGTTGAGAGGAGCCAGAGTTTTCTCCAAGATTGATCTGAGATCGGGATACCATCAGTTGAAGATCCGATCAGAAGATATTCAAGGCGCATTCGTCAAGATATGGACATTACGAGTTTACGGTTATGTCCTTTGGGCTGACAAATGCGCCAGCTTATTTCATGAATATGATGAATAAGGTGTTCATGGAATATTTGGACAAGTTTGTCGTCGTGTTCATAGACGATATCCTAATCTACTCCAAGACCGAGGATGAACATGCCGAACACTTGAGGCGAGTTTTGGAAAAGCTGAGGGAACAGCAACTTTTCGCGAAGTTCAGCAAGTGTGATTTTTGGAAGGACAAGGTGGAGTTTCTTGGACATGTAATGACCGCAGAAGGAGTCGCCGTAGATCCAAGCAAAGTAGAAGCTGTGTTACATTGGGAGCGTACCAAGATCGTGACCCAGATTCGGAGTTTCCTTGGAATGGCAGGATACTACCGCCGTTTCATCGAAGGCTTCTCGACAATTGCGAAACCTCTTACGCAATTGCTGAAGAAGGAAAAGAAGTTTGCATGGACGCCAGAATGTGAGAAAGGATTTCAGGAGCTGAAGGAGCGATTGACATCAGCACCGGTGTTAGTTCTACCGGATGTTGCTCAAAGCTTTGACATTTATTGTGACGCATCGCGCCAAGGGCTTGGATGTGTGCTGATGCAGAATGGAAAGGTTGTTGCTTATGCATCAAGGCAGTTGAGGCCGCATGAGGAGAATTACCCGACACATGACCTAGAGTTAGCTGCTGTAGTGCATGCCTTGAAGATATGGCGTCACTATCTGATTGGAAACAGATGTGAAGTGTATACGGATCATAAGAGCCTTAAGTACATATTCACCCAGTCGGACCTGAATATGTGGCAAAGGAGATGGTTAGAGTTGATCAAGGACTACAATGTTGGAATCCATTACCATCCCGGGAAGGCCAACGTAGTAGCCGATGCTCTGAGTCGAAAAAGCCATACCGTGAGTACGTTGCTAGCCACAAGTCAGGATGAGTTATGTGAGGATTTTCAGAAAATGAAGATTGAGGTTGTACCTAGCGGATTCTTGGCCGCATTAGAAGTAAAACCTACCCTAGAGGATCAGATTCGAGAAGGACAAAAGGATGATGACAAGATCCGCAGGATTAAGTCCATCAAGGAAGAAGGCAAGGCAGAGGACTTCAAGTTGGATGAGCAAGGCACGTTATGGATGAAGGATCGGATTCGTGTGCCTAACAAAAAGGAGTTAAAGCAACTGATTTTGGAAGAAGCCCATGACTCCAAGTACTCAATTCACCCCGAAGCGCCAAGATGTATCGAATCTGAAGGAGAGATTACGGTGGCCGAGTATGAAACGTGAAGTTGCCGAGCATGTTGCGTTGTGCGACGTATGCCAGAGAGTCAAGGCAATGCATCGAGAGACCAGCAGGATTGCTACTACCGTTGAAAATACCCGAGTGGAAGTGGGAGGAAATCGGAATGGATTTCATTACCGGCTTGTCAAGACTCAAGGGGGTTATGACTCCATATGGGTTATAGTGGATCGCTTGACTAAAGTAGCCCATTTTATTCCCGTGAAGACCACTTACTCGGAGATAAACTAGCGTAATTATACATGATCGAGATTGTCTGTTTGCACGGAGTGCCAAAGAGGATTGTATCGGACGAGAGGTACCCAATTTACCTCAAGGTTCGGAATAAGTTGCATGAAGCCATGGGAACCCGTTTGAACTTCAAGATGTGCCTTATCATCCACAGACGGATGGACAGACCAGAAAGAGTCAACCAGATTCGGAGGATATGTTGAGAGCTTGTGCGTTGGCTTATGCTACCTCTTGGGATAAGAGTTTGCCGTATGCCGAGTTCAGTTACAACAATAGTTATCGAGGCTAGTTTACAGATGTCACCTTTTGAGGCCTTTGTATGGTCGACCACGCTTGGACGCCATTGAATTGGAATGAGACCGGCGAGCGCCGTGTCTTTGGGCCTGATATTCTTCAAGAGGTCAAGAAGCGGTCGCCATGATTAGGAAAGGTTGAAGATAGCCCAATCTCGACAGAAGAGTTATCTTGATAATCGTCGCCGAGATTTGAGTTTTGAACCGTAAGACTTTGTTTACCTCGAGTTACGCCTCTCGGGGAGTTAAGAGGTTCCATGCAAAAGGGAAACTCGCACTCGCTATGTTGGACCATTTAAGATTTTGAGTCGCAGAGGCGAAGTTGCTTATCACCGGAGTTGCCACAATCGTTGGGAGTGCATGATGTATTCCATGTGTCCTGGGCTTGAAGAAGTGTCTCAGAGTTCCCGAGGAACGGACACCGCTAGAGTCAATTGGGTTGCAAGAGGATTTGACCTATAAGGAGCATCCCGTGAGGATTCTAGACACAATGGATCGAGAAACTAGAAACAAGTCAACCCGCTTCTCAGAGAGTTCGATGGAGCAACCATGAAGAAAGCTGGCGACTTGGGAGCGCGAAGAGGATTTGAGGAAAGAGTTTCCAAACCTATTCTGTAGTGAGCCCTGAATCTCGGGGACGAGATTCTATTAAGGGGGGAGGTTTGTAACACCCCAAAATTTTGCTTTTATTGAATTCATGTGTGACTTGGCACTTTGGTGAATTTTTGGAATTTTCTGGAATTTATTTGGATTTATTTGGAATTTATTTGAATTTATTCCATTTTGAAATAATTAAAGAATTTAATTTTGCAAATAAAATTTTGTTGGAAATATTTTATTTGAGTCCAAAATGATCCAAAGTATTTTCCAGAATTTTTCTGGAATTTTTCTGAGTCATTTGCTATTTTTAATGAATTAATTGAATTTCTGGGAATTATTTTAATTATTAAATCGCTGGAAAAAGCGAGTGGGTTTGTACTGTTCATCCGACCGAGCCCGAGTCAGACTCGAAGTTCGAGTCCGACCGAACCCGAATTCGAGCCAGCTTGACTCAACCGAACCCGCTCAACCCCAATCGATCCCAACCGTTGGATCCAGATCCAACGGTCGGGATCATTTTCAAGGCGGATAAACGGCAGGCGCCGAGCCATCCTCGCTGCCGATCGCGCCACGTGGACGCCGCGATTTCGTCGTCTCCGCCGGATCCGAGCCGGAGTTCTCCGCGCCGCCATCAGAGGTCAACCTCGGTTTCGCGCTTACACTAAGCCGAGGCCCCTTTAAATACGCCGCCACCGCCATCGGAAGCGCACAACCAGATGCGCACTCGAGCCCCTTCTCACTCGCCTGAGCCGCCGCTGCCGTCGTCCGCAATTGCTCGCCGGAGTAGAGGAAGTCTTCCGCGCGGTTTTCGTTGATCTCCGCGCCTCCGCCGTTCTCCGACGCCACCAAGCCTGTGAATCGAGATCGCTGTGTCGCGCCGCGCCTGGGAGTGCCAGCCTTCACGCCGGAGTTGCACGGAAACGCTGCACGGGAGGTCATCGTCTTCGTCTCCGGTCAAGCCCGGTAGCGCCATGCCGCATCACCCTCGCGAACTTCCGGACGTGGCCGTCCGATCAAGATCGGACCGTCACGTTGAGATCACTTTTAGATCCTCGGATATAATCCCAGCCGTTTGATTTAGATCCAACGGTCCAGATTGGCCACATTCACTTTAACGCGGCGCCACCCGATTCATCCGGGCCGTTGATTTTCGAATCAACGGCCGAGATTGTGCCACGCTGCGTCGGGAAGCTTGACTGCCGCGTGCCGGGCACTCGACTCCGCGTGAGACGCCGACATGGTGGGCCAGCGGCGTCGGCGACCACGGTGAATCGCACCATGACGCTCATCGGCGTCCACGGTGGGGCCCGCTTGTCGCGAGCTGCCCCAGCGAAGCAGTGCCGACGCCAAGAATGACGCCATCTCAGAGGCCCCACTGTCGCTGATCGCGTGAGCCATGAACCGAGTCCACGGTGGACCGAGCCAAGCGTGGACCACGCCCATGGATCCGCCGACGCCACCGCCCAATCGTAGGCTGCCACGTGTCTAGGCTGACGCAATAATTAATTTCGAAAAAGAAAATGATTTATTAATTCGAGATAATGATTTGATTTTGTTTCAAACTTCAAACGCTTATAACTTTTGCGTTTCGACTCCGATTTGAGCGATTCAAATTTCTAAATTTGTATAAAATTGAGATCTACCTAAATATGAATTTTATTTAATTTTTGGGCTAAAGTTTTTCTCTGTAATATTATTTAATTGATTATTTAAACTTTAATAAATCGTAACTTTTGCATTTTAACTCCGATTTGAACGATTCCAGTTCCTAAAAATCCACAAAATTATGTTCTCTCTGTTTATGGATTTTATTTGGAGTTTTGGGATGTTTTGGCCTATTGTTTATTTGTGTTTTGCTATTTGCACGCTTTTACGAGTAGACGTTGAAGTGCTTCAAGGATTCGAAGGAGAAGTGTTGACTCAGGATCCAACTCAAGACCAAGAGCAAGTACTTTTTGAAGGCAAGTTGTGCTTTGACCATGTTGATCCTATTTCGAAATCTATTTTGATTTAAACTATTGCATGCTAGTTCAATTAGAAAAATACTTTGTTTAAACATGGGGTTAGATAAGTACCAATTTGTTGTATGACACCTTGATTATTTAAGTATGTGCCATGACCCTTGTCACCCTAGTTGTGGATTACTAGTTGGACATTATTAAATTGCCAAAGATGGGTTTAGACCGTTGTAGTATAACGCTTAGACACACTACGTGCTCATAACATGATTTTGGACAATCAAATGTTAATATTGACTTAATGATATATTGAACCTGTTTTGGAAAAGTATCATGTGATGTTGATGGCACGTGGTGCATGGTAATCAAGCGGGGTTTGATAAGCGATTTTCGGCCAGGGCATGTGGCAAGAGTAATCAGGTGGGCGATTGTGGCGTTGGGAGTGTTGATTTGGTTCTTCGGGTAGTCTTGCCTGGTCACTCTAAGGACTTAACCTTGCAAGCCTTTGAACTGGGTCATACTTGCAACCACATGGCTGGAATGGGACGGCCCTAGTTGACTAAGTCGCTAAGGACTCACTTGTGGAGCCTCAGGGTGTCAATTACACCGTTTGTGTGATTGTGCCGGGGGCGATCGTGGGTCGTGGGCGGATACCCATCTAACGGTGTGTTGGTCCCATACTTCGCCTTGGCTAAGGGAAGGGATGGTGTAGAGCACGAACCAGAGAGGACCACCTGTGTTGTTTGAGGCTTAGAAAGGCTTTGTTACTGAACTCGCCTTTGTGGTGTTTGATTGTATCTTGTGGGTAAAGTGCATAACCTCTGCAGAGTGTAGAATCTATTTAAATAGCCGAGTCCACTGATCGGACAATGCTCGGGAATTACAGTCAAGGGTTAGATTTTCTCAAAAATAACTTGGATTTGAAAAGTTGGGATGGTTTAATAATGAAGATGATGGAAATGTGGTTTAGGATGGGGAAAATGTTTATTAAACTTCTTGAAAAGTTATTTATGCTTTACTTATTTCTACTGCTTTCGAATCTACTTATATTACTTTTCAAATGCTATTTACTGCAAATATACCTTGAGCTATTCCTTTGTACTAAGCCATGCATATAGTATATTAGCTTGCATTCTGCATGACTTGTCGAGTACCAAGTACTCACCCTTGCCTCAACACAATATCGCTTGAAGAGGAGATTACGTCACTTTGGAGGAGGAACTCCAAGAGGATCCGTCTACTTAGGAAGCGAGCCCATCGATTGCACGTGGTATACTGGATGGCGCCACAAAGTTATTTGATTTTCCGCTGCTATTATTTTTCTCTGAATAAGTTTCGCCTTGCGAGGCATATATTTGTAACTTGACCATAAGGTCGAGTAACCGGTTTGATTATTTTAATAAAGTACTTTTATGGTATCGATTGGTATGATTGTGATATTTACCGATGTTAAGACTGTGTGCACTAGCGCGTTCCTGGACTAGTGCTGAATACACAGAGGGTTCGGATTTGCAAATTCGGGGTCCCGACATCTTCAGTCCCATAACCTTCAATAATACTACCCTTAGGCTTCGACCTATTCCTCACGTATGACTTTAATATACCCATGTACCTCTCGAACGGATACATGTAACGCAGGAATGCGGGTCCACAAATCTTAATCTCTCTAACAAGGTGAACAACGAGGTGGACCATGACGTCGAAGAATGACGGGGGGAAATGCATCTCAAGCTGACAAAGAGTCTGCACCACCTCACTCTGTAAGTTGTCCAGTATATCGGGATCAATAACCTTGCATGAAATCGCATTGAAGAAATAGCATAGCTTCGTGATTGCCAACCTGACGTCATCTGGTAGGATATTTCTGATTGCAACAGGGAGCATTTGGGTCATCAAGAGATGACAGTCGTGGGACTTCATACCGAACAACTTCAAATCATCCATAGACACAAGCTTCTTAATGTTTGCGGAGTAGCCCGATGGAACTTTAATATCGTGGAGACACTTGCAGAGGTCTTCTTTCTCTTTCTTGGATAAGGTGTAGCATGCAGCGGGGATGTACGCCCCTTTTCCATCCTCCTCCATCACTGCAAGCTTGGGCCTGATCCCCATGTAGGTCATATCGCGGCGAGCATTCACACCATCCTTGTTCTTCCCAGGTATGTTCAGCAGGATGCCTACCAAATTATCACAAACATTTTTCTCAACGTGCATGACATCAATACATTGACGGACATCTAACTCCTTCCAATATGGTAAGTCCCAAAATATCGACCTCTTTTTCCAAATGGTCCTGGGACGAACAGATTTATGGCTCTTACCATACTGAACATCGATATGCTCTACGCGTGAATATACTTGCCTTCCAGTCATAGGCTGCGGGGCTGCACGAACTTCCCTCTTTCCATTAAATTTGTCATCCATCTTACGATATCGATGACTTCGGGGTAGAAACCTACGGTGACCCATGTACACCGTTTTCCTCGAATTCGGCAGCCACAAGCTATCAGTGTCCTCTTCACAAATTGGACAAGCTTTGGCTCCCTTCGTGCTATAGCCCGCCAAATTACCAAGGGCTGGAAAATCATTTATGGTGCAAAATATCATAGCCCGTAGGGTGAAGTTATCTCTTTTGTATGCATCCCACACCTCAACCCCCACATTCCACAATTTTACCAAATCCTCAATTAGTGGTGATAGGTACACATCAATATCATTACCCGGCTGTTTAGCTCCTGAGATTAGCAACGACATCATGATATACTTCCGCTTCATGCATAACCAAGGAGGCAAATTGTAGATACACAACAAAGCGGCCAGAAATCTTGTGTCGACTGCTCATATTACCAAACGGATTCATACCATCCGTACTCAATCCAAATCTTATGTTCCTCATCTCGGCACCAAACTGTAGGATCGAAAGACACGAATATAGCAATCAGAGGGGGGGTGAATGATTGTGCGGAAGCTAAAACCAAATTCTTGATCTATTAAAAGTTCACCCCAAAACAGAACCAAATAATTGCCTCGTTTTCGACAAAAACAAAATGACAGAGGTTCAGTAAAACGCGAATTCCTGGAGATCCAACCGTCGGAACGATCTAAAATTTGGACACAAGAAACTAGATTGAAATACAAATCTAACTAAAAAAGAATCAGCTCGATCGGACTTACGGATCAAAAGTTATGAACCACACGAGCTTGCTGTAACAGAAGATGACGAGAATTGATCTAACGTAAACTTGAAGGTTTAACAGAAACAACAAAAGTTTAATCAACAAAACTTAGAGAAACCCTAAAACAATTCTCTAGAAAGGTTTTGATGGATCAAATCAAGATAAAACTCAAAGAACAAAAACCAATCTAGAAAAGAACAAGCATGCAAACAAGAACCAAAATAGGAAACACTATAGCAACGCGGTTACTGTAGCACGCAAGGATCTAGAAGAATTGAACTTTATTTCTTTTGTCTAAAGTACTCTCATCAAAAGAGTACAAACCCTAAAACTGAGCTTGAGGCTCTCAATGCGCTCAGCTCCAATTGATGCCCTTCAACATGAGACACCCCTCCTATTTAAAGGAGCAAAATACAAGGAGTTCTGAATACAATTCCTAATCTAGAAGGAGTATGTATACAACTCCTCTTGGCCCAACCTGGCCGAGTACAACTCTTGCACGCGTATGGCAACCCTACCATACTCACGTGACTAACACTTTGCACGCTTATGGCCACCTGCCATACTCACGTGACTAACTCTTTGCACGCGAATGACCTCCTGCCATTCTCACGTGACTAACCATTCTTCATGTGCACCATTCTCTTATCCCGAACGTCCCGCATGACATCCTTGACCACCAAGACCTCAGTTCCTC